>JAMPIV010022712.1:302500-987826 GCA_024509875.1 Oreohelix idahoensis
CGCGCGCGGAGTAAGTGAGTGTTTAGGCTTAGCAGTCTATAAAAAGCGTGCGGTAGCCAGCAGCGACCTTTCCTAGTATTAGCCCAGCCGAGAGAACAAACGAGGCGAGGCGACCAGTGAAGGTAGCAGATGGACCAGAGCACGTAAGCTGTAAGTCTTAGCGCATTTTGTAGAATTTAGCATTCGTGTTCTATAAGTCTGAATCAGCACGTGAGTTAATTTAAATTAGCTTTAGTATTCTGTAGTTTTATTATTAGTATTCAGCGTGTCTGTTCTAATGTTTAAATGAAAAAGTGAATGTGTTTCCAGGACCTGATAATTTAGTCTTAAAATATAATTGAGTGGAGATAATGTGCGGGTAGATTTCACTAATGCTAAGTCCAGATTGCGGCTGTAAGAGCGATTATTTCATTCATCAGAAAGGCAAATTTAGTAGGAAACTATTTCGTACATGAAACTGGACAGAGAAGCGATTTTTTACTTTAATTTAGATGATAACATATTATATTAGATAATATCAAGATGGCGGCCACGTGGTCATGAAAAGCGGCGCAAGGAGTCTGCATTTAACACTCTTAGTTATCACTTAATGTTACGCCATGTGGCACGTTGTGTATTTAGTCCCAGTTTGGTTTAAGTCGAGAATAATTATATTGTATTCTTTATGTAAGAGTAATTTAGTGTATTTCACGTTTATTGATAATTCTACTGTATATTTAATGGGTTACTGTGAGGTGAGAATATGTATTTAGATTTCTGGAGAGCGCGAGGCCACTCCTTTGTTGAGACATGTGTTTCTCTGGTTGCTCCCGGCGGAGCATGGAAACACCAATGTGGCTGGTGTCTATCACAAGCCGACAAGAAGCATTTTTATGCTATGGCAGTGATTTGTTTCGGTAACGATGTGTTTCGTGTGATGAGATTCTCAGTCGCACCAGTCGTCACATACGACATGCTTCAGAATGCAGTAACGAATATTGAGATAGATCAGTTACGAGGTAGTAGCTTATTCTCATTACTGAGAGAATTTGTTGTACATACAGTTGAATATTATTCTATGTCCATTTTATGATTATTTAATTATGGTTATGTGAGGAATGGTTGTGAGAGCACGTGGGCTCACTTCAAGGTAAATATTTCTCTTCTCCGCTCCTGAGGGAGCATGGGGCCAACAGTGTGGTTTGCCTCCATATTAAGTATTCATATGCTAGGGCAGTAGTGTTTCGGTAGCAATCTGTGTTACATGGTGAGATTGCCAGCCCCACGCACAACACCTTACTAGTCTCATTGGACGACATGCATGAGTGTGTGTGTGTGTGTGATAGCTGAGTGTGTGCTCTTGCAGTAGTGGTTTTGGTAGCAATCTGTGTTACATGGTGAGGTTGCCAGCCCCATGCACAACACCATACTAGTCGCATTGGACGACATGCATGAGTGTGTGTGTGTGTGTGATAGCTGAGTGTGTGCTCTTGCAGTAGTGGTTTCCGTAGCAACCTGTGTTACATGGTGAGATTGCCAGCCCCACGCACAACACCTTACTAGTCGCATTGGATGACACACATGAGTGTGTGTGTGTGTGTGTGTGATAGTTGAGTGTGTCAGGTGGCGGCGTAGGACAGTTTGACAGGTGAGAGCGTGGTGTTTCTCATTCAGTATTATATTATGATTTTAACTATTCTGTGCTTTGTTTGCTTCTTCAGATTAGCATCGGGCACTGTTGGGTGTTTTGTTTGGTTTGGTGTTATGTTCGCTAGTTTATTTGTTTAATGTTTGCTTTGTCACTGAATGGGCTGTAAAAATAAATATAGCCCCTGCCTCTAGAATCAAGAGTTTTATTGTTGTTCGGGTCGGTGCGAGTGTGACAAGAGAGTGATATCACACATCACAATATAATCATCATCATCATCATCATTATCTCGCCCACCCTACCACAATTGGCGTCGTCGGCAGGATAAGGCAGACAGTGACACCGAGCAAACAGCAGACGAACAAATAGTGTAAACACCCAGCAGTGCGGTCCTGCAGCAAGCAATGGCATCGATTAATGCGCCTGTGAAGATATTGTACGTGGAGGAGCCAGAGATAAGGTTATTTAGTGGAGAGGGGAGACCCACTTGGCAAGAGTTTGTGGAGGATGTGGAAGCCGCGTGGAAGGTGGCGCCTTTTTGCGCAGAAGACAAGTTAGACATGATATGGAACAACGTTACACCAATGGTATCTAGAGAGTTACGGATACAAGGTGGAGCCAAGGCCAGCCCTGAGAAGTTACTGGAAATTGTAAAAAAAGCCTACAGCGAGCAACCACAAGTCAGTGAGGTGAACAGGAATTTCCCTTGGGAATATGCTGTTTATGGTGGAAGTAAAAAGCCTGAGACACGGGTCCAGATAGCAAGTGCAGAAGTTAAGAAGGAGGAGGAGGCACTCAGAGCAGAATTATCCTTCCTAAAGTCCCAGATAGCACAGATGTCAGAGTCCAGTTCGCCAGCACAAGAGGAGGTGCAGAGAAAGAGAGCACCATGCCAGCCGTGGGAACAGCCAACGCATGACAAGGAGGTGTGTCCGCGGGAACAGCCAACGCAAGACGAGGTGTGTCCGCGGGAACAGCCAAAGCACGACGAGGAGGTGTTCTGGTATGTGAGAGTCAAGCTGTTGTTAACGAAAGCAGTGAGCTGACAGTACCGACCAGTGCAGCTGCACCGACAAGGCGAAAAGGAGTTTGCAAGTGGTACAGTGTCCGCAGGGGATGGGGATTCATCACGCCAGATGATGGAGGTATTGATGTATTCGTACATCAGACCAAGATCTACAGAAAGGGATTCCGGAGTCTGGCGAGGAATGAACGAGTAGAGTTTGACAGCAAACCATCGGTCCAGGGCATGGAAGCAATTTATGTATGCGGCATTGGCGGTCAAGAGTGTAAGGGCAGCAGAAAGCGACCCATGGCACAGAGGAAGCCCAGAAAGATAAGATGCTACAATTGTGGAGACCTGTCAGACCACATGGCAGCCAAGTGCCCTCAAGGCCCGCTTCCGAAGAGATGTTTTCGATGCAAGTCAACTGAACATTTGATAGCCGCCTGTCCCTCAAAGAGCTCTTTCCCGAGACGTGCTACCACAACCAGGTTTCCTTCCGGGTGCAAGCCAAGAGATGACCGTGACAACTGTCACCCTAAGGGAGCCGAGAAGATTGGTAGTCGGTTAGGGGAGGAAACTCGTCTTAAGCAGAGAGGAGGGAGTGCAAGTCAAGGTTCAGAGGAGGAGACACATGAAAAGCAGACTGTGGGGAATGTAAGCCACCGTCCACGCAAAATGAGTGCAGAACACGTCAAGAGCGATCCCCCTACAGATTCGACAGCTACATGCACTGGCAAGCAGATGTCACAAGCCAGCAGCGACGCGGCACAAGTAGGCGAATCTTCTAGACCACAGCAACTGCCAGCCCGACAAAGCACAACTAGGGACATGTCGACCAAGACAGTCCCCAGCCGGGTTGTACCGATGACAGAAGCTCAGCCCAAAGCATCGCCGCAGAGAAAGAGTCATACGCAGCACCAACGATCTAAGAGGCTACGATCGAAGCGCCAGAGGTGGTGATGTTGTCGGGACGACAACAAAATCAGGAGGGAGATATGTGATGGGTCCGGGAAGACGCCCCTGAGGCCCCACCCCCACTTCAGTTCAAGGCATGTTTGTCCCCCACATATTTTCGTTGTGCGCGAAGCATGCTGGGATGTGAAAATTCTAACGAGATAGAAAATATATTAATTAGGCCACAATAACGCCTAAATATTAATTGTGGTGTATAGTTGTGAGTTATATTTGAGATTCGTGTGTTATATTAAATAGCTGTAGGTTTTATTTGTGTTTTCGCTATTCCTAAGCGATAATCGCGAGTGTTATTTAAGTAGCGCGATTACGGCGCGAGCGGAGTAAGTGAGTGTTTAGGCTTAGCAGTCTATAAAAAGCGTGCGGTAGCCAGCAGCGACCTTTCCTAGTATTAGCCCAGCCGAGAGAACAAACGAGGCGAGGCGACCAGTGAAGGTAGCAGATGGACCAGAGCACGTAAGCTGTAAGTCTTAGCGCATTTTGTAGAATTTAGCATTCGTGTTCTATAAGTCTGAATCAGCACGTGAGTTAATTTAAATTAGCTTTAGTATTCTGTAGTTTTATTATTAGTATTCAGCGTGTCTGTTCTAATGTTTAAATGAAAAAGTGAATGTGTTTCCAGGACCTGATAATTTAGTCTTAAAATATAATTGAGTGGAGATAATGTGCGGGTAGATTTCACTAATGCTAAGTCCAGATTGCGGCTGTAAGAGCGATTATTTCATTCATCAGAAAGGCAAATTTAGTAGGAAACTATTTCGTACATGAAACTGGACAGAGAAGCGATTTTTTTACTTTTAATTTAGATGATAACATATTATATTAGATAATATCAAGATGGCGGCCACGTGGTCATGAAAAGCGGCGCAAGGAGTCTGCATTTAACACTCTTAGTTATCACTTAATGTTACGCCATGTGGCACGTTGTGTATTTAGTCCCAGTTTGGTTTAAGTCGAGAATAATTATATTGTATTCTTTATGTAAGAGTAATTTAGTGTATTTCACGTTTATTGATAATTCTACTGTATATTTAATGGGTTACTGTGAGGTGAGAATATGTATTTAGATTTCTGGAGAGCGCGAGGCCACTCCTTTGTTGAGACATGTGTTTCTCTGGTTGCTCCCGGCGGAGCATGGAAACACCAATGTGGCTGGTGTCTATCACAAGCCGACAAGAAGCATTTTTATGCTATGGCAGTGGTTGTTTCGGTAACGATGTGTTTCATGTGATGAGATTCTCAGTCGCACCAGTCGTCACATACGACATGCTTCAGAATGCAGTAACGAATATTGAGATAGATCAGTTACGAGGTAGTAGCTTATTCTCATTACTGAGAGTATTTGTTGTACATACAGTTGAATATTATTCTATGTCCATTTTATGATTATTTAATTATGGTTATGTGAGGAATGGTTGTGAGAGCACGTGGGCTCACTTCAAGGTAAATATTTCTCTTCTCCGCTCCTGAGGGAGCATGGGGCCAACAGTGTGGTTTGCCTCCATATTAAGTATTCATATGCTAGGGCAGTAGTGTTTCGGTAGCAATCTGTGTTACATGGTGAGATTGCCAGCCCCACGCACAACACCTTACTAGTCTCATTGGACGACATGCATGAGTGTGTGTGTGTGTGTGATAGCTGAGTGTGTGCTCTTGCAGTAGTGGTTTGGGTAGCAATCTGTGTTACATGGTGAGGTTGCCAGCCCCATGCACAACACCATACTAGTCGCATTGGACGACATGCATGAGTGTGTGTGTGTGTGATAGCTGAGTGTGTGCTCTTGCAGTAGTGGTTTCCGTAGCAACCTGTGTTACATGGTGAGATTGCCAGCCCCACGCACAACACCTTACTAGTCGCATTGGATGACACACATGAGTGTGTGTGTGTGTGATAGTTGAGTGTGTCAGGTGGCGGCGTAGGACAGTTTGACAGCACATGTCCTCATGATGGCACTAATTCTCCTAAGGTCATCCATCTGGATTGTTTTAAAATTTGATGATGAGAGATTTCCCGTTCAAGCCCTGATGGGTTATTATTAGGATATGTATTATTTTCAGTTCCAATTCATCATCAAACTCCATAATTCTCGCCGTTTGTACGTCATCACATCTAAGGGATGCAACTGTGGTTGAAAGTTAGACATTAATTGTATTGTTTCCCTTATATGTACTCTCCCGAAAATAGTAACACTCAACGAAGAAAAGTCGGTGAATTGTGCAACACAAAGTGAGTGACAGTGATAGATGAATAAAATGTAAGTTTTTGATTGTAGAACCCAGTTTCATTCCGGAAACGGATTTAACTCATCATTTTGTTAAAAATAACCTTAAAATGTAAGTTTTTAATTGTTTCTTCAAGACAAAATTTTAATAAAAACTGGAAAGTTTTTGTTAAAAACTCTTTTTAGCAGGGAACATTCTTTGAAACAAATCCACGCACTTTCACACAAACATGTTGTCATCAAATAACTTTTATATTGAATTGAAAAGTGTTTTTGTGACAAAGCGTCTTAACATGCTCTTTTGTGTGATCTCTCACACATTCAGCCCTCCGGCAGTATCCTTTCTTTGTCTTCATTTTCCTCACTCATCGCTTTTCTGTGATATAAATCATACCTTTTATTCGTTAGTCTCACTATTTTGCTCTATGCTAGACATAGCATGGTGAAGTCTTTAACACGCCACTCCACTATGGCAGTATTTGCTACAGGAGTAATTCTTATCTTATTGTGTCACATTCACGCTTCACGAAGACGTGTTAAGTTACGCCAGGTTATTAGACGGTCAGCGACAGTATTTTATCACACTGTCGGTCTGACCATCTTTTCAAGCGACAAGGAGTGTTGAATAGAACCAGATTTGTTTGTCTGGCGAAACACACGATAACCCGTGCACGAGGCGGAACTTATGACATAAGCGCTTCCGGGTCGGCCTTGCTACACCAACATTACCGTCTGTGTGACACCTGTGGGCAGACAAGAGTGATATAATCGCTTCCGGTCACTTGGTAAAAAGTAATCATGGATTTATTACATTTTAGACAATATGAGTCTACAAATGTGCTGGTGATAGTGTATGTAAGACATCATATTACCATATATGGGAGACGTGACCTTTTGGAAAATTTTCCGTGTAGGAAATATTTGGAAAATGCCACACCCGACCTGTTTGAAATGATTGGATCTTTCTGATTAGATTCATAACAAACTTGGAGGGGAATATAGGCTGACTTTTTCGCAGTTTTATTTCTCTGTGATTTGCAAGCTCGCCAAGACAACATCAGATCTTCGCAGAGTGAAGAACTAGATTCATAATTCCTAATTGTTATCCGGACCTTTTATTGGGGGAGGTCAAAGACCGATTTTTATGTATATTGTCTACCTGATGTAAAATATGTTGTATAAACAAACACACCAACACATTACCAGCACAATACAACCAAAAGCAATACCACCCACACCCGCCAGCTACACCCCAACACACACCATAAGTCATCACACCCGCCAGCCAAAACAAATACCCTCTCCCTTAAAAAAACCGCTTAGTAACCTACGCCGCCATTATCGATTTTTTAATATGTTCCGACATTGTCGATATATATATATATATATCGACATATATTAAAAAATCGATAATATATATACTATTATTTTAAGGGAGAGGGTATTTGTTTTGGCTATATACTTATGAGGTGTGTGTTGGGGTGTAGCTGGCGGGTGTGGGTGGTAAAATGGTTGTATATGGTATATATATATTATTTTATCATAGACAATATACATAAAAATCGATAAAATCCTGCCCTCTTGAGATAAAGAGGAAAATAGAAAAAAATATAAATTCGCTTATATAGTTTTTATATATATATATTGATATTGTGGTGTTATTTTTATATATATATAATTCCACGAGTGCGCTATTTTGTGTATTCAGTAGATTGGGTTTTCCCGAAAAATACTATCTGACCGGGGATCCCAGTTCGTCTCTGATGCAAGAAAGAGCTCGGTGAATATATATATATTTGTTCTGGGTAGCAGCTGTAACAAAACACTGTGATATTAAATATATTTATTAAAAAACCTTGGCCTTTGTTATCTATGTTGTAAAATATATATTGTACGAGGACATATAATGATAATAATAATAATAAATTCTTTAAGCACCAAACACGGCGCATAAGGCAGAAACCAGTGCTCTCCAGGTTGTTCGTTGTGACGCCACTCCTCTTAGCTCTTGCACATTGTTTAGGCCCAACGTTCTTCCTTCTTTTATTATTGTTCTTCTGAGTGTTTCTTTTGGTCTTCCTTTTTTCCTCTTACCCTCAGGAACCCAAGTGAGCGCCTGTAGTGGTATTATGTTGTTTTGCATTCGTAGGACATGACCGATATATGACCATCGTCTTTTCCTTATATAGTCGGAGATATATTTCTGCCTAGAGTCTTCTCTTATTTGTCGATTAGTCTTGAATTCTTTCCAACTGATGTTCATGAGTTTTCTAAGACATTTGTTCTCGAATGTATTCAGCTTGTTCTCCAATGATTTTGTTATTTTCCAACTCTCACAGCCGTATGTTAACACTGAGATAACATTTGAATTAAACAGACGAAGCTTGGTATGTATATTCAATTATCGTAATTTCCAAATGTTAGATAATCTATTGAAGGCGCTCGCTGCCAAAGCAATTCTAGTATGGATTTCTCTTGTTGTGTCACCATCCTGAGTCATTTTACTGCCTAAATAATTGAAACTTTCAACTTTCTGTAGTTTTTCCCCGTTCAAGATGATATCAAAGGTCTCGTTAGAAAAGTTCATAGCTTTAGTTTTAGAGGCATTTATTTGGAGACCTATTTTAACCGAGAGATGACACAAATTATTTATTGCTTCTTGGGATTGTCTTGGTGTTGAACTTAAGAATGCTACATCATCTGCGAAATCCAGGTCCCCCAGGAATTTTCCATTTGTCCATTTTATACCTAATTGTTCATTGTGGGTATAGTTTCTCATAACCCAATCAATAGCTATTCCAAAAAGTAGTGGTGACATAATACAGCCTTGTTTCACCCCTGTTTCTACTGTAAACAATTCAGTATTTCCTTTATTTGTTCTAACACAACATCTTGCATTGTCATATAGCGCTTTGATTATATTCACATATTTTGTTGGAAAACCATAGATTGTAAGTATCTTCCACAATGATGGGCGGTGTAGACTATCAAAGGCTTTTTGAAAATCGACGAAGGTGATAATAAGTGGCGATTGCCTTTCCACTGATTCTTCTATAATTGTTCTTAGTGTGAATATTTGATCAATACATGATCGTTTCGGCCTGAAACCCGCTTGTTCTTCTCTGATCTTTTCGTCAGCATGCAATTTAAGTCTTTCTAACATCATGCAACATAATAATTTTCCAGGTACTGATAATAGAGATATACCACGCCAGTTATTACAGTCTGATAGATCACCTTTCTTCGGTAACTTTACAATAATACTGTCTTTCCATTGTTGTGGTGGTTGTTCTTCTCTCCATACTTCATTTATAATATCTAAAATTCTCAAGAGGTTGTTGTCATTAACTGCTTTAATCATTTCCCCTGAAATTTCGTCAACTCCAGCAGCTTTAAAATTTTTTAATCTTTTAACGGCTTGTTTGATCTCGTCCAGCGTGAATTCATCGCAAGTTATTGGCAAGGTGGTTGTGGGTGTTTCATTATTAAAATCAGGTGTTACTGTTGGTGGTGGTCTGTTTAGCACCTCCATGAAGTGCTCAGCCCATCTCTTCATTTGTTCTTTTTCTGTTGGTATTGAATTCCCTAATTTACCTTTAACAGGTGTTTCCATAGCAGTAGGCTGGTGACATAGTTGTTTTGTAATTTGATAAAGGCACCTACTATTACCAGTTCTTGCAGCATTTTCAGCTTCTACGGCCAGTTCATTGATGAAATGTCTTTTATCTCTTCGAGTTTTTGTCTTCACTTCTTTATTTAACAAGTTATAAGTTAGTTTGCAAGATTCAACTGCATTATGTGTACTTGCCGCTAGTAGTTTAAGTTTTGCTGTTTTCCTTTCTTGTATTTTATCCCAAGTATCTTCTCTCATCCATTTTTTCTTTTTATGTACTAGGTATCCGGTGGTCGCTACTGCTGCTTCTGTCATTGCTGTTCTCAGTTGTTCCCATTTAGTATCGATTGTCTTGGTGGTGATATCGTTGTCAATTTTGCCTAAAGCATCGAAATAGTTGTTCATCTGGACATTATATTCCTCCTTTATATCATTTGATTGCAGTCTGTGTACATCTATTCTTCTATTTTTATTCTGTTGGTATAACTTCTTCAGTTTAATTCTCAGTTTAGCTATGCAGAGGTTATGATCACTTCCGATCTCTGCACCTCTGTATGCTCTGACGTCTTGAACTGATGAGCGAAATTTAGCGCTTATGCAGAAGTGATCTATCTGGTTCTTAGTTCTGCCATCAGGTGAATTCCATTTTATCTTGTGGATATTCTTATGTGGAAAGATGGTGTCTGCCACAACGAGGTTTGATATTTCACAAAGTTCTAGAAGTCTTTCGCCATTTTGATTCATACAGCCTATGCCATGAGTACCGAGATATCTTTGTACTCCATCGTTGTTGTCACCTACTTTGGCGTTAAAATCACCCATGACTGCTATTATGTCATGCTTGGGTATTGTGTTGATGGTACTTAGAAGTGCTTCATAGAAGTCATCTTTTGTGGTATCAAGAGCGTCGTTAGTTGGTGCATAACATTGTACAATTGAGAGCTTGAAAAATCGTGTCTGAAATCTAGCTAATATTAACCTCTCATTGATAGGTACCCAGCTGATAAGCGATGCTGCTGCTTTCTGCGTCATTAAGATGGCTACTCCCTCTGTGTGACGATTATCATTACTACCAGAGTATATAATTTGCTTTTTTTCTTCTGAAATATATTTTATGCCCTTCCCCGTCCATCTACACTCGCTGACACCCAATATGTCCAACTTATAATTATCCATTTCTTTAATTACTTCTTCCAATTTTCCGTCTTGATACATAGTTCTTACATTCCAGTATCCAATTTTAAAAATCTCCTTTGCCCCCAAGATATTAGAGTGAGTCATGTTTACTGTCGAGCCTGGTTCTGTTTCGGTAACAATAGCTTGTTTTACGATAGTGAATTGTTAACTCACTGATCAACCCTCCGATCCAACCGACCGATTCGAGGGTTTCGAAGTCAGTTATAATAAAATATCTACACCACTAGATACTCTGGTGTATCTTTTATTCTATAATTTAACATAACATGGTATTATCCATCGAAATATACACATTCCTGATGTTTTTCTTTCGGCGTCTAAGGTGAGAAACGAATTTCACCTCCATCTTGGAAGGGTAGATAACTCTCTCTCTCATCATGTAGATGTGAGGGGTTGAATATATATATATATATATATATATATATATATATATATATATATATATATATATATATATATATATATATATATATATATATATATATATATATATATATATATTGTATAACTGTTGTCTACCTGTTGTAAAATACGTTGTATAAAGAAACACAACCACACAAAAACCCATCAGCTACACACAAAGGCAATACCACCCCCACCGACCAGCTACAACACACAACAATTAAAATACTTACTAACCCGCCATTATCGAACTAATATATTGCTATATAAAAGTCCGCGCATCCGCCAGAATCGATCGGAGTATTTTCCTATATTAAAAGTCCGCACATCCGCCAGAATCCTACCCGTAAAGTACATGACATACTACTGTCTTTAACGTGCGAATCCGGAAACCTGATTTATGCTATCATCTGTAAGAGGTGTTGCATTACCTATATTGGTGAAACTGGCAGGCGTTTGGCAGACAGGTTTCGTGAGCACTTGAATGACATCTATCATGGCAAACATTTACCGGTGGCCCTTCATTTCAATAGGCCTGACCAATCAGGTAATTCCGATATTCGAGTGACTGCCCTCCTTTCATGTGTCGGTGATGACCGAACTCGCTTTTCGTTGGAGAATCGTCTTATTTTTCAAATGGGCGTTTTATCTCCTGATGGGCGTAATGTTCAACATCATTTTGCATAAATTTTGGTAGCTTTTCTCTCTTTTTCATTCTTCTTTATTCGTTGTTTTTTTTTTCAATCTATCTTCTTATGTTTTAGTTTTGGTTCGTTTCGTATCCTTTTGTATCTTTTATAATTGTCGCTTTCTTATACGCCATTTCCTTAGAGATTTCTTGGACAGAGTACTTACGGTCTTCTATTCCAAGCATCTACGGATCTAGCTAAGTGAACTTTTACTTGTTCCGAAGTTGTGTTCATTCTTTTTTTCGTTTCGTTGATTATTTACTTTCTTGTTTCGGTAATTCTTTTAGGTTTTACGATTTTCTTGCATTGTTATTGTTCTTTTTTCGCTCATCACTGTGGGTGTTTACTTTTTCCATCTGCTTGTATCGCTCATTTAGTGAATGTTTCTCATCATCGTATATTTTTGTAGTACCTATATATAATTCTTGTCTTTGTCACCTGTTTGTTGCTGACGAAGGGTAAAACCCGAATCGTCCCTTGTTTCATGTGAACCATTATTTGTAAAACTGATTCAATACCGTTTTATTGGTTTATATACTTATATGACACGGCTGAATGTGATCTGGAAAAGTAACATCAGTTTTCCCGTGAAGATCAAATTATACAAATCACTTGTATTATCTATTCTCTTGTATGGGTGTGAGGGCTGGACACTCACTGCAGATACGGAGCGAAGGATTCAGGCTTTCGAGCATAAATGTTACAGAAGAATTTTGCGCATTTGCTATAAAGAGCACAAAACAAATGTCTATGTTAGAGAGAAGATAAACACCTATGCAGGTCACCAAGAACCACTTTTGTCAGTAGTGAAACGTCGAAAGCTTGCCTGGTTTGGGCATGTAACTCGCCATGACTCCCTTTCGAAAACCATCCTCCAGGGAACAGTGGAAGGTAAACGGAGAAGAGGAAGGCAAAGAAAATCCTGGGCTGATAACATCAAAGAATGGGCAGGACACGGTTTTTCCACATTTGTACGCATTGCTGAGGATAGAGAGCAGTGGAGGACCCTGTCTGCTGATGCTTCCACCATGGCACCCCTACGACCCATGACGGGTTACGGGTTGAGATGAGATGATACTTATATTCCTTACCAGTTTTACAGCAGCCTTAATTTATTTACTTATACTATATACGGTGTCAAATGAAGCTTATCGGAAGCCAATTCAGTCTTCTCCCATTTCTTTATTTTTATTTACCATTTTTAAAAAACAATGTTTCCAAAAGTTCCACTGGCAAACCCCCGAGGGTACACAAAAGGTGTTCAAGGGGTGCGTGGAAGAGCTTTATTTTAGTTTATCATATTTTTTTTTCTTAGCTACAAGAACCAATTCAATAAAATGTAGCCAAAGGCGCTTGCTTCTCGAGGCGAAGTAACTCGGTTCAAAACCTTATCACCTCCCGCTCCAGTCTACCCAGCTGTAAATGGTCGCCTGTGTCGGTTTTGGAGTTAGGAAAGGCAAAGACAGCGAGGAAGGACACTAGTAAACCTACACGAGAATTAGTGTGACGTCTCTAATACTTCACTCTTTACCGCAGTATCTGTTACTGACTACCTTTTCCATTAGTGCAGAATTATTCTTAGTTGTATTTATTATTTACTGCACAGTATTATTCACATTTATTTGAAGTGTTTGCATGGTGTGAACTATTCATATCATGTTTTTTTAGTTTCTATTTGTTCTGAGCTGTTTTCCATATATTCATTTTATTGTTGGGTGTTTTCATGCGTCAAACGTTTTTGTTTTTATTTTGCTTTTGTTACCTTATTAACGTTACTCTGGTACTGTTCTTTTTTTTTTTTTGAAACTTTTGTATGGTTAATTTCTTCACTAGTTATGGCTTTTCTTAATTAAACAGACAGAAAATAGAAAAATGTTTTGAAACTATTGTATTGTTAATTTCTTCACTAGTTATGGCTTTTCCTAATTAAACAGACAGAAAATAGAAAAAAGTTTTGAAACTATTGTACAGTTAATTTCTTCACAAGTTATGCCTTTTCTTAATTAAACCTACAGAAAATAGAAAAATGTTTGGAAACAATTGTATGGTTAATTTCTTCACTAGGTATGGCTTTTCTTAATCAAACAGACAGAAAATAGAAAAATGTTTTGAAACTATTTTAAAATATTATTATAAATATGAGTACATCCCTTTTGTTTTCTTAATTAGTATTAGTATGGTAGATTATGATTAAGTGATTTCATATGTCTTTTTCTTTATCTTCATTGTTTTCTTCTACCTTCTCTGCCACCTAAGCCTGTAGGAATTTAACCCTCCCATATTCAAACCTCTGTCTTTCTTATAATTTAGCAAGCAGTTTATGGCTGTTAGCATTTAATTGCATTCTCTTTGATGCAGGTTTACGAGCAGACCTGGTCCTGCTCACCTGAAATTATCTCGGCAGCTATCATAAAAATCGCCGCAATGAGATCAATCAGCAATGAAAAGGGGAGACAATTTGTCTATTACCTTTGCCTGGATTCGTTCGTTTTAAGTTAATTTACAAGATGCGAACCGCCGTATCAAAGACTCTCGGTATAATTCATTTACGACCACTTCTGCAGATGGCGAGAGTGAGGCGATAATATATGTAGATTCTATTTCATCTTGATCTTAATATAAACCTGGCATCGGCATTGGTGCGATAAAAGTTGTTTGATTCGCCGAATGAGATAGAATTTATGTAGATTTTCCAAAGGTGCCAACATCTGGCAAGAGTCTGCTAGTTATAACTTTCCCTTTGATTCTTTGTCAGTTTCAGATATTTATACCCTAGAATTTTAAACTTAATTCATTCAGACTCCGCAGTTTCTCTTGACATATCTAGCTGCGTTTCTAGATTACTTTATTAAGTAAAATCTCAGTTTGCGTTGGAGAATAGTCTGTGCGAGGTATATATATATATTGACTAGTATTGTCGAGTGATTAATTGTTAGTTTGAATATTATCCTCACTAGATTTTGTGCAGAGTTTTTTGCCAGTTAGGCCAGTCATTCTAAATTCTCTAAGTTTACTGTGTTACAGTGGATAGCAGAATAAATTATAATTTCTAGCTAAAACTCATTCAGCTATAAATAAATTTAAGTACATTGCTAGTAACCAGTCAGAGAATATTTTTAACCATCTAAGTAAATGCACTGATTCATCATGAGTGTTGACGAGATATGTATTTATTTCTAATTCACGATGATTGTTTTTTTTTTAATGACTAGAATTTATTTCACGGGAGTTTTAAACGATAAGACACGCTCTAAGTTTGCGGTTTATAATTTAAGTTAAATAACCGAAGTGTATATTATATTTTTACGTGAGGTAGGATAGGATTGTGAATACTGTTATGGTTAAGTATATTGTACTTTCCTCTTCCTTATACAGTATTTGGGTCACCCAAAACCTACCAGCGGTTTCTGTTTATGTATAGCAGAGAATTACTAGACGAAAAGAACTATTTTTCTGAAATTTATATTGTAACTGGCATCGAGTTCCAGAGTTCTTTTCTAATAATCAAAGTTTTACAGTCGGCCCGTGGTGGCGACTAAATCAAACATTTAACATAATAAAACCCGTGACACTACTTGTATAACAACCACTGTGTTGAGAAGAAGATAAATCCTGAACAGAGTTATTTACCCGCAACTCGAGGTAACGATCGATTATTTCTAGCTACTGTACCCTTGTGAACATTAGACATCTTAATTATTTTACTACCTGGACACAAATTGAAGTGACATTTATCAGCATCCTACGTACCATAGTGAAGCGAGCGTTTTCCCAAGATTTGAATTTATTAGCCTTGGAGAAGCTGGGGCTTGTTTCGCCCAAACACACCCTTGGATGGGCTGTATGTTCCTTAAACAATTGTTCCAGATGTGGTGAACGTGCCTATTAGGTAAGAACGCATGTCCTTGTGATCACAAGTGTGTCAGAGCGAGAAAATGCAGGGATGATATAATTCTTTGATTCTATAATCCATATATCCATTGAGTGTTTTTTTTTCTTCTTAACGAATGTGATAAACGAGCGCAAAGGCCTTGTTGCTCCATCTTTTCCTACATTTTTCATATTGTATTTTCTCCGACATTTGCTCTTTCATCTCATATTTGCGATCCACATTTGCTATTTCCTTGTTGTGATTACTCGCGACCGGTATCTAGAGAACCACATTTGTTCTTTCATCGGGGGAAATAAAAGTCCTTTGATTGAGTCCACATGCCTGACATTATCGTTTGAAGCCCACATTGCATCGTGATAAATCTGGTAAGAACACATATGGTCATCCGAAACACATCTTGGCACGCTGTAATTTCTGTGACACCACATTGGACGCCCAGATTGGCCAGGGGAAAACGTCTCATGCTGTAATGGTGTTATCGTGGGTCGGCCGCGGTTCAGACAAGCGTTGGTTTACCACATTATACGCCCAGCTTGGCCCGGTGACTTCCAGAAATATATAATACCGCATAATCTACTAGAGTGAAGGCAGTCCAGTTTTTTACCTTGTGAGGAAGAGATTAAACCCAAAAACGCATAGCCTAATACACGTGTTTATTCAGAGTGGATGATAATTCAGTTCTGTGATTAATTGTGTTCTTAAAGGATTTTGCGAAGGGAAAAGAAGGTTAGTAGATCTCATACTTATTAATACATTTTCTTATTTTTGTTTATTTTAACCGCACAGCTAAAATGTGCGAAAGATAAAGTTTCAAATAATTCTTGGCATAACTGATTAATAAAATCAGAAGATTTTCCTAGAAGATGATAGGATGATAGGAGGTAATTAATAGTTCATATTTCACCTTTATCATCATCACAGTCTCCCATGCGCACACACTCTCATGCACAAGATATTTAACATCATTAGAATTGAACTCAGAGAGAGAGAGATGAATAATGAGCAGTAGTTTAAATGCAAGTCAACCAGTGATGTTAAATGTGAAAACTTACGAAGACTTTTGTGTGTCTTCAGTTCATCAGAAGTCTGAGTCTACACGCAACGTGTCTGACGTCTAACCAGAAATAAGTTATTAAAACGGACATTTGGCTAGCAGAATTCGCCATAGGACATCTTTCATTCCTCAATTAAAAAGGAATATTGTCTCACCCACAAGTCATAAGGTGGACGCAGCATTTTTCGTCACCATATACTGCTTGCTCACAAGTTCAATACATCGTTATCACAAGTTCAATACAGAGTCATCATAAATTCAAATCACTCGAAAGATCATTATTATCTGAAGTCAAGCAAAAGAGCTCAAAAGAGGAATCGCAGATTTATACCACGTGCAACACCCTCTTAAGCGCATTTTATGAAGCAGACTCGAAAGTATATGAATCACGACTACATACGCAAGATTATGAGTCTACATATCACTAACATTTCGTGAAGATATCCAGTCTGACCAGTACCGTCGGGAGATTAGACAACAGACTTTTTGTTCATATGACAACTATTAACTGTTGACCCACACTACAGAGATATACTCAAACAGTGAAGGAATATACATAGATATCTCGTCAGCGTTCTCAGTACGACAACAGTATTCATCAGAACGTCCTCAGCTTAGAGATACCCCACTCGACATAACGTATAACAACTTGGGACATTTTATGCATACATGTGAATCATCTGTGACTCTTTGGGGCGAATAACTTCTCTTATAACGGGATCTTGGTTCAACAGAGGGGGAAAGGATTACACATATGGGTCAACTCTGTTATTGATTCCTTAATCTATGTTTATTTGTGTATTGATTTGATAGTCTAAATTTATTTACTGTGTTGTGAAATTCTTTATGATAAATAAAATGTACATAAACTTATTCAAGTGTGTCGATCAGCTCGTCCAAAAATATTCATATTCCATTGTTATAGTTTTCACGTGTCTACGTCTAACTGTCGTCACTTATGTGTGTGCGTCTGTGAGTGGGTGATATAGTACATATATATAACTGAGTAATCGGTCTGACAAATACTTTCTGTTGTAGAGATAGGCTGAGCGAGAGAATTTTCTCGGGTCTCAGGGACAGAATTACCTAGGTTCCGCCAGCTCACTCGTGAAAATCTATTTCTATTATTATCTCTCACTGAGTCACCTCAGGTTTTAGTCTATTCAGAAGGGACCAATCTGTGTCTTAATTCCCCTATCACTAATCTACGACAATTAGTCTAATTATTAGAAGTGTGTGTTACTGGGGTCCGAAGGGGACCAAAGAATAGTAACAGTGTAACTTACCATGCTTATAGTTTGAGGCTACTCAGTGTCAATTACTGAGGGTTGGGTTATGGAACCGGTTACCCCATCTCGTAGAAACTCTAAGCCACAAAAACGTCAACAAAAGCAAAGTGAAAGACATGAACAAAAGTAAAGTACAGAAAATAAAACTCTACTATTCCAGACAGAAGAAGGTCTTCTGGTAAAGAGGCGAATGACGTAAGATAGAGAAAACCGAAAGGAGTTTGTGTTGCTGACTAACATTTTTTTTCCCTTCTAATATGAAAATCTGCAGATTGGGCACCTAGAGTTTTCGTACGGTTAGAACTGGAAAGAGAATTGAAAATTAGGATTCGGCATGTTTTTGTTGAGGGCATATGCTTCTTGGAGAGCTAAGGGGCATTGATTGACTGAATGATAATATTATTAATACTGGTATTTGTTTCACGATTATTATTAACACAACTATCCCATCCCATCCCAACTAATATAATTACCGATATATGTTACGTCGGTCGGTCTCACTCAAAATAGTAACTCGCGCCAGAAAAAAAAGTTCGCAACGCACGGTGTGCAACTTGCGCGGCGTGGGTGTAATATAAAACAAATACTTTGGTTTTATTTTATTTTTAATTCTTTTACGTAATTAGTAGCGCTCGACAAAGAAAAAGTGCGTAAACATTGGTGTGCATGAGCCATCACCCGATGTACAAATCATGAAAACATGAAAGTTTTTGTTAAAACCACTTATTATCAGGGAAAACTCTTTGAAAACAATCCACACACTTTCACACGAAATGTTGTCATCAAATAACTTTTAAATTGAATCTAAAATAACATAATGTTGTGTACGTTGGTCACAACTGAGGAATGCAACCGTGTTGAAAAATTGTATTGTTTCCATTATATACACTCTCCCGAAAATAGTTACAATCAACAAAAAAAAAGGGTTCAAATGGCGGTGTTCATGAACAGTTTCTTTAATTCACTCAGTAGTTTCATTTCCTCTTTTTTTCCCAAGCAATCTATTCGTCCAAGCCTTGTTGAAATTGTGACGGGCATTATTGTCTTTGAGATTTATAATACTTTCTTCATATTCTTTTTTTTGCTATTTTTTTTTTGGTTTTGAGGCAGAACAATTCTTTAAAAATTTGCATCATGCATTCAAATGGATGGTGCATTTGGGAATTACTTTTCCATCCCTCAAAATATTGAAGTGGACATCAAGAAATATTTCACTATTCATTATCTTCAGGATATTATGGTTTCAAAGCACCGAGGAAATACTAACACTGGGATTTAGCGGTGACCTGCATCAAAGCGTATGACCGGGGTAACAGCTGGTTGTGATGGAGCTTGATCTTCATGCCGGTCCTCGAGCCCTTGACGATGCTTGCATTATCGACCCGTTTGGCTCTTAGCATCTCGACTTTTATTTATTCTTGTTTTTTTTTTTTTTTATATTCATATTTTCCTGTCTTGTATTTCCGTTTGATTTTAAATTACTGTTGCGTAAACCCTGACCTGCTCCCCTACCCCCATCCTCATGCATTTAGTGCATGATTCAGAAATGTGTCTAATATCGATTGATCATTGTCATCATCATCATCATCCTTTTAGCTTTAATATTCTTTTTTTTTTTTGGTTTCATTCCAGAGCATTAAGAACCCGTCAAATTTGACGGGTTTTTTTTTAAGCCCTCCCGCAAATATTGAAGTGGACAAAACCCATTTCAAGCCTGGGATTTAGCGGTGACCTGCTGTTCTGTGCTATCAGCCCAAGGTCCCTCCATGTCCTCTTCATGTCTATCTCCAGCTCTGTTCTCCATGTGTTCCTTGGTCTCACTGTACCTCTCAAAGATGTTACCTCTGCTTTTCCCTTTCCTCTGTTACAGAGTCTGGAGCCGCTGTTGCAGCTGATCTCTGTGATAAAAGCCTGTATCGAGGTATTCACGTGCCTTTACAGCGTTGGTTTATGTAACTATTTGTTTTAAATAATAATATGGTCAGTCCTATGTGCAACTTCATGTTAGTCGCCCATTACGACGTCACCAGAAGAGACCCCGGTGTCATCACAAGAACAACTATGCTATGGACCCCCTGAAGGAAAGCGAAAGAGAGGACGATCAAAAACAACTTGAAGGAAAAATGTGGAGGCCGTGATGTAAAGAATGAACCAGAGCTGGGGCACTGCACGAAGTGGCCATCGACCGAGCAAAATGGAAGCAGTTTGTTGCTGCCTACAAGATTCCACCAGGCGTGATGGCCACTGACTGCTTTGACAGTCGGCGGCTAAGGATCAAAGAAGACTACAAGTCCGAGGGATCCGTAATCCTATTCTTTCTTAGTTTCGCCAGAGACCTGCAGGAAATATACAGGACCAAATGATATTACTGCTGAATGATTAATAATACGTTATTTAATCACATGTTTATAATGAAGTAATTAGAACAGATAATTAGGAACAAAGCCAGGTCATTAAAACTGATGCAAGTCTTTGAACTTAGAAACTCTGGCGTGTACATGTACGCCCCTGTGACTCATACACTGTTGTTAATTTAAAAAAAAACCCAGCTGTGCCATAGTTCTGTTGCGAAATAAGTTGACAGAGCAAATAAACTGTTATGAAACTGGAATAATATGATACGGGTTCGAGAGCCCCGAAAAATCGTCGACAGAATGGCACTTGAAAGTCATGACACAATAACGCAACTTCACGCGCCAAGGCAGTATCGGCGTTGGTACTATCTTTACCTTTTACGCAATTACTGAGATTTAATATAACTGATAAGTGTTTGTCTTTGTACATAAAATCATTGGTCGAACTATTTCACGTAAATACAGGTGATTGAAAAACCACGTCCCATTTTAAAATTGATATATCTTCACTGGTATCCATTGGATATCCATGAAACAATGCCGAAACAAAACACGAGAACGGTACTTTGACAAATAAGTTTTATTGTTTTTCGCAGAAACAAAATTAAATACATAAAAATCCAAAAAGGTCAATAAACTGACGTTACAAGAGACATCAAAAACTGTTGTCAGCCATGTTGTTCTCTGTTGAACAGACCTGATCTCAAGATGAGCTGTAGTGTTCATGTGATATAGCATTTCATGTAATAATATGATAGTTAATTCTTTTTTATTTCGACGTTTGTTTAATATAAACTAGTTGTACAAGAGTCAATAAAAACTATTTAAAAAATAGGAAGTAACTTTTCAATAAATCTGTATTTAACCCTACAGGTTAAGAAAGTATCAGGAGAACGTTTTGAATGCATTTCCTTCCAGAAGTGCATTTTTTTTTCTATTCCTTTTTTGGAGGTTTAGTATCCATGCTTGTTGTTGCTGAGAAATGAACTTCTTGATGTTGAAATTTCCATACTGAATTTTAGTTTGTATCAAATCCTTCATAGGAACCATTCTCTTGTATGGAGTAGAAACAAGGAAAGCAAGAAAACATAAAGGCACCATCGGAGGATGTGGAGGAAAAGCTTTAAAAAAGAATATCAGCCAGAGTTATAGAGAGAAGGGTAGTTACAGGGACATAGATAGAAGACGTGATCCAGTGTTATAGAGAAAAAAGTAGATACAAGGCCTTAGATAGAAGGCGTGATCCAGAGTTATACAGAGAAAGGTAGACAAGGCCATAGATAGAAAATGTGGTCGAGTTATAGAGAGAAAGGTAGATAGAAGGTTATAGATAGAAAATGTGGTCCAGAGTTATACAGAGAAAGGTAGATACAAGGCCATATGTGACCGTATGGTCAACACTAACACAAGTTATCACGTTAGTTTTAGACATAAGTCGAAAGACCGAAGTACGTGAGCAAGACTAGCAAGTAATAAAAACACTAGTCAAGATAAGATAACTCTTAGAAGTTAATAGTTAGCTCCCCTTAATTAATAGGCGTTGCGTGCTTTCTGTGCTTCTCTATGGTGCGGAATGCTGGAGAGTCACAGAGAAGGAAATGTCAAAATTGTCCTCTTTTCACACAACATGCCTAAGGAAAATTCACCGAATCTTTTGACCGAATACCATCACCAACCAAGATCTGCTTACTCGTAGCAAGCAAGAG
Organism: Oreohelix idahoensis; assembly: GCA_024509875.1. Lineage (NCBI taxonomy): Eukaryota > Metazoa > Mollusca > Gastropoda > Stylommatophora > Oreohelicidae > Oreohelix > Oreohelix idahoensis. Next base: position 324,524 of record JAMPIV010022712.1, read on the forward strand.
GACATGCACACCATCATAGCTGGCAGACGCTGGAGCTGGGTTGGTCATGTCCTCAGAAGAGACCCCGATGCCATCACAAGAACAGCTAAGCTTTGGACCCCTGAAGGAAAGCGAAAGAGAGGCCGACCAAAAACAACTTGGCGGAGGACTGTGGAGGCTGAGATGCAAAGAATGAACCAGAGTTGGGGCACTGTACGAAGGATGGCCACCGACCGAGCAAAGTGGAATCAATTTGTTGTTGCCCTACAAGACGCCACTAGGCGTGATGGCCACTGACTGCTTTGACGGTCGGTGGTTAAGGATCGAAGAAGAAGAAGAATTGTTTAATAGTGGCGAAGCTTCGCCTAGGACAAACATAGCTTCCGAGCGTGACACATTGATCGGTGAGTTTTGTGCAGAAAAATCCCCTTGCAAGTGAAAACTGGCTACGACCAAGTCAAGATATATTATGTTAGGGGAATTGTTTACGACTACTGATATCACGGTTTATACCTCTCGATACGTTTTGTGAACATTACGGTAACCTTTAACTATGAAGTTATATAGTGAAGTATCAGTAGAAACATACCAATATTTACAAATGATTTTTGGACAGTGTTTCATATATGCAGTCGTATTGTATAAAGGAACAATGCTCTTTGTGGAATGTGAACGCTCTGACCGTCAGTAGTCAGGTTATTGAGTTGTGTAAATTTGTCGTAGATTTTTTTATAGGACTTGGGTTGGTCCCTTCTGATTAGATTTGAATAAGTGATAGTCACAGTGAGAGATAGTAATAGCAATAGATTTCCACGAGTGAGATGGTAGACTGTGATAGAGGCTGTCTCTGAAATCGAGAAATCTTCTCTCTTTCACCTATCTTCTACGACAGATTTAGAGGAGTCAGACAGTCTAAACACATATATATATATATTGCATATATATATATAGTTCTATCCACTCACGTGCACGCACATACAAGACGACAGTTAGACGTACAGACGTGGGAAAACTATAACAAATGATTATATAGATATTCTAGAAAGAGCTGACCAACACGCTGATTAAGTTTAAGGGCAGTTTTAATTCTCATCTAAAATCCCATCACAACCCATAAAATTACATCTAAGCATATACAAATAGTCATAAAAATCAAGGAATTTCTACAAGAAATGATAGACCCACAGTTATGATCTTCCCTCGATGTTTAGCCCACAGTCCCATTAGGAGAACGATGATAGCCCAAAGAGTCACAGATACATATGATTTGGGTCTAATATTTTCCCCTTTTGAAGGTATGAACTGACTTTGATAGCAGTATATATTCTAAGGAAAAATATAGTTTAGCAACAAAATCTTGCATAAGGAAAGTTACAAAGTGAGTGAATCAAACGAAGAACATCCTTCAGTCTACTTTCACTCGGTTCTTTCATCAGGGCCCTGACTCACACAACCTTACCTACACTCGTGCTGTCATTCGCCGTCTGGCGCAAGCCTTAGTGTACACTTCGTTTAATCTGTCTATCTGTGGATGAAGCGGATACCCAGCTCTGCAGATATTGGTTTCCTTCAACGTGTCCGGGGAGCGTCCTCTTCAGGCGATCGTTCTTTCTTTACAGATTTAAGTTAATGTCACTTATTCACGAGGTAAGAGTTTGGGTTTCAGCGGGCACACAGTGTCAGAACACGAGGTTTCCCTTAATTAGGAAGATGACCGGTGGACAACTTCTCTCAACAGATAATCTTGGTTTACCACACACTTGGTCAAATAATGTCGGAAAAGTTAATGTTTTTTCTGTAATTATTCTCGCCACAAGGCAGCATGTACATTAGAGTTTGTGAAGAAATATGATCTGGCTCAAAGCCCAGTATAAGCATTTATTCTTTAAAAAAAAAAGCCGTTAGTGGGATTGGTATTCTGTCTATCTCTGAAGGCACACGCCCTGTCAGACAGGTGTTACTTGAAAACCCACGTGGTTAAAGATATAAAATGTTTATGTTTCTCACAGGTTTGTCTCTGTACTAAACGCCGGCAAAGTTGGGTTACCCCAGTATTCACTGAATAAAGAAAAAAACACATATGAAATATTTAACATATTATGTACTCGATATAACTTACATTTTGAACTGCAAGTGTAGAGCTTGACTTGACGTTTAAACTGTCCCGTGAAATAAGTTATATATAAAAATCAATCATCATGAATTAGGAATACATACGTATTCCGTCAACACTCATGAAGCATCTAGCATTTATAAGTTAGTTTAGAAAAATTATTCTCGTCTGATTATTTAGCAGTTAAATTAAATTCATTATAGCTACATGATTTTAAGCTAGAAATTATAATTTATTCTGGTTTCCACTGAAACACGTCACTAGAAAGTAATACAGACTATTTTTTAATTCTCTCTGCACAAAAGAACTAGTGAAAATGAAATAGGCGATTTAACACTTAATCACTCACAAAATATTAGATTTTTTTTTCTTAACCAGCGGCATTTGGGCTTTCAGCCCTTCGGCCCAATGACATGTTATTGCGAGGCTGGGGAACCTGAGGACTTTCCTTCCAACCCGGTCAGGAGCTTCGCTCCTTCCCATCCACAGAGGGTTTATCACAGGAGCCGTTCAGGCTATTCAGTCAAATTTCCGGCAGTAAACATTTCTTCAAACGCTGACGCCCGGGTTTGAACCATGAACACCTGGTCGCCAGTACAACGCCGAAGCCATTACACCAGCGCGGCTCCCCAAAATATTAGATACTTAATGTAATATTTACCTCAACACAGAACTACGGTATCACAAAGAAACTAAGAGATTTCACTTATAAGTTTAAGTATCTAGAACGAAGTGACCACGTCTACTGCAAATGGAGAATGAGTGAAATCAAGTTTCAAACTTAGGTTAAGATATCTTAAACCAGACAAAGGGGTCCCAACTTATTTCGCAAAACGAAATAATCTCCCCTTCCGTCTTAACACCTACGTCTGCTTAGACGCATGCCGTAACTGCCATCAGTGCGTCTTCACACCTCCGTCTAACTATCTGACCGTGAGCGCGCGTGTCAGAGGCGAAGTGCCAGACACTCCGTCTGCTCTGAGCGAGCATGTCTGGCGCGATTCACACCTCCGTCTAACTATCGGAGAGTGAGCGCTCATGTCAGATGCGAAATGCCAGACACTCTGTCTCCACTGCAGAGGGCAATTTCACACTTCGCCGAGAGCTAGCCTGACGAAAAACTCTCGTGACAGCTGCAAATGTAGACATTTTGTCTGCTCGTTATGTCTGATAGACTGAAATCCCACCTAAAATTATCTCGTGCAAGGGACTGACACATTAGGTAATCTACTGCGTTTCTAAATGAGAAACCGAAACCAGGCGAAAGTTTGAATGGTAAAATAGTAATGTTTATAGTCGCAAACGTACGAATGCGAAAAACACAGGAAAAGGATAAATAGTGATAATAAAATAGAGGACACGGGTAGAAAAAAAGAAGAGAATATAGAAAATTTATTGATCATAATCTCTATGCGACAAAATTAAATGAACCTTGTAGTCCGGTTGGACTCATAAATTAAAGGTTTTTTTTTCTAAAACCAGAGAGTTACTTGATATGCACGTTGGGATAGAAAGTATCAAGGAGAAATAGATAACGTGACAGCCTGCTGTGAGTACTAAAGAACTTGGGTTGCAATAATCTTTCCTTCGGGTAATAACACCTCTGGTGGTAACCAGTTACAACTCGAGAGATTCTTCATAACTATCACCAAAATCTACCCGTTCCCTGTCACATAACGTATAAATGGTGCCGTTCACTTCGTCACCTGCCACATAAAATATAAATGGTGCCGCGAGCAGCTCACGCCCCTGTATACGTTATCTAATTGAACATTCCGTCTGAACTATTTACACATTCGTTTACGATTTTATAAGTGACACCATTAGCGCTCCAGAAGCACAAATACAACAACAGATGCATCATCAATAAATGCTGCATCAGCAAATGTTACAAAATCAGCAGCAACAGCAACCCGTATTACCGCATACTGTACCATTAACCCATGATATGGATCCCACCATGTTGGCTTTGAAACAGATTACTGACTCCCTTCATCAGGTGGATCATTATGCGAAGTTTCATGCCATTCGAACAGTTGTTACTCCATTTTCGGGAGATCCCACACTTTTTAGAAAATGGTTGATAGACATGGACAAATTTGCGTTGTTGATTGACTCAGCCTCAGATTCGGACCGCAAACGGATTGCATTTTTATCTTTGGATGGACTTGTTACAGATTTCTTACGCCGGCGAAGTAAGGCGTTTCCAGATGAAACATTTGATAGCCTTCGCAAAAAGTTGGTGAATCGTTACTCTAACATATCCGATTCACAGCACGCGTGGACACTTCTTAGGAGGATTAAACAGGAGCGTAATGAACCCGTTCAAATGTTTGGGGATCGCTTACTAAATCTAGCCGAGGATGTTTTCCTTGGTGCATCTATTCCTTCCGAAGAATTAGAAAGGCACTTGGTCGGAATCTTCATCGATGGTCTCTGGGCAGATAACCTAAAACTCTCTTCTGTAACGCTTAGTGTTTCAAAAAGTTGTGGCCCCAAATCAACCAAGTTCAAGGACTTTTATACCGTCGCTCCCCCGTATCGGAGAACACGACCACAAACCGGTGTTAGGAATCTAAAAACGAGGCATCTTTTGCCTGCTTGTACAATGTGCAAAATTTTTAATATTTATTATCTCTCTTAATTCTGAACCGATTTTGATCGTTTAAAGTTAGAGTTATACTGTGAATTTACGTCTACCGTTCTATCTAATAATTATTTAATTAGAAAAATGCATTTATATCTATGCAGACTTTAACTAACTAAATTTGGGACTACCCTGATGTATAGATGTCAATTTAAACGATTTTTCTCTTTAAATGAACAACTATTTGAGGAAGTCTTTGCACCTACCTCTTAGGTAACATCCCCGTTGTTAAACTATCTATACCTTTCCTTTCAAACATCTCTAGTTCTTAAGAAATTAAATAAATTCGTACTTTCATTTACACAAAATGGGCCTCTATGTTACGCCTAAAAAGGTTTCCTTATACATGCTAGAAAAATGAGCGTTTTCATTGGCTGTTTGTATCGGTCCGTTTTTCTATAGTATTGCGTGCTGTAAATATGACCGTGGTGTAAGACAGACCAAAACACGACAAAATGATGCGCATAGAAAGGGTCAAAACAGAAAGAGGTTACGCACGTTTTTCTCAGCATCAGGAACAGAAGCAGGGCAGCCATATTGAAGGCGACCACTAGTTAAAGGGGGAGCCGCAGTAGCATAGTGGTTAGTGCACTGGCTTCCTAGCGTAGTGGTCTATGGTTCGATCCCCAGATGAGGCGGGAATTTTTTAGGCCACAAACGGCTCCTGGGTCGACCCAGCCCCAAATGGGTTTCAGAGCAACTCTGGGAAGGTTAAGGCGGCCGGCGTGATGCCGACCACATCACCCCTCGTGTGCCGACGGTCAAGATAATATGGGCCTAACACCATATTCCCAATATGCCTCAATGGGCGTGTAACGGGTTCCTTTTCCTTTACTAGTTAAAGGAGACTTTGTATCGTCTCTTAGATATCCCGAGTCCAGGTTGTGTCTATATATCAACCACTCACCGACACACACACATAAGTGACGAAAGTTTGACATACAAACGTGAAAACTATAACAATGGAATATAAATATTTTGGGACGAGCTGACCGACACACTTGAATAAGTTTATGTAAATTTTATTTATCATAAGAATTTCACCACAATCATAAATTTGAATATCAATCACATATAAATACACATAGGTTAAAGAATTACTAAAAAGAATAGACCCATAGGTGTAATCCTTTCCCCCTCTGTTGAGTCCACGATCCCGTTCGCAGAAAAGTTATAGCCCCAAAGAGTCACAGATTTATACGCTATGGTCTAGGATTTCCCTCTACAGTTAAGAGCAGAGTTGATATGTTAATCTATTCTAAGAGGAAAACATCATTAGCAACAAACTTGTATAAAGAATACACAAAGGGGGTGCATAAATTATACCAAAAGGGAATCACTCAGTCCTGCTTTCTCTCTGTTCATTCACCAATGGCCCCTGACTTGCTTTCTTACCTACAAACGTGATGTCTTGCACCTTCAGTCGCAAACTTTAGGACACACACACACCTCGAATCCGTGTTCGTTTTGATAAAGAGAACACCAGCTCTGCAGATACAGGTTTCATCCAATGTTCCTAGGAGCGTTCACTTTACAACTATATTTTAGGATTACGGTTTATGTCACTTGAATCAGTTCAGGTAAGAAATTTTAAATGGGCTCACAATGTCAGAATCTCGAGGTTTCCAATACTTAGGAAATGACAGGTTGGTAACTTCTCTCAATATAAAATTATTGGTCACACCCCAATTGGTCAAACGTCGGAAATGTTACTGTTTGTAATTTCGCCACATGGGCTGAATGTACATGAGATTTAGGGAAGAAATATGATCTGGCTCGATAGGCCCAGTTACATCATTTAGTCTTAAAGTTCGTGAGATGGGTACTCTTTCTATTTATGGATGCAAACACAATGTCAGACAGGTTGTAACTTGGAAACCCACGTATTTAAGTGAAAAATGTTTCTTCTAGGTTATTCTCATATATACTGAAAAACCGCTGGTAGATTTTGGGCTTGGCCCATATACTGTATAAAAGGAAGAGAAAAACATAAATACTCAACCCTAATAGTATACACAATTCTACGCGTAAATAGAATATGTTCACTTCGGTCATTTAACTTAAATTATAAACCGTAAACTTAGAGCTTGTCTTATCGTTTAAAACTCCCGTGAAATAAATTCTAGTCATTAAAAAGAAATCAATAATCATGAATTAGAAATAAATACATATTTCGTCAACACTCATGATGTATCAGTGCATTAGTTAGATGGTTAAATTATTCTCTGACTGGTTACTAGCAGTGAATAAATTTTATATTTTAGTTTAGCTAGAAATTATTATTCATTCTGCTATCCACTGTAACACAGTAATACTTAGAGAATTATCAAATGACTGGCCTAACTGGCAAAACACTTATGCACAAAAATCTTCTTCTTCTTTGATCCTTAGCCGCCGACCGTCAAAGCAGTCAGTGGCCATCACTAGTGGCGTCTTATAGGGCAACAACAAATTGATTCCACAAAAATCTAGTGAAGATATAATTCTAACTAACAATATATCTCTCGACAATACTAGTCAATATAATTACCTCACACTGGATTACTTATGACTATACTCCAACGCAAACTGAGATTATACTTAATAAAGTAATCTAGAAACGAAGCTAGCTATGTCTAGAGAAACTGCGGAGTCTGAATGAATAAAGTTAGATTTCTGTTGGGGTTTAAATATTAAAAAATGAAAGAAGATACTAAATTAACCCTCCAAAACTAGCCCTCTCACCTATGTGGAATGTCTACGTTCAGTCTGCAAAATCAAAGATCTATCTCACACTAAGACCGAACCCTGCCTATTGCTAATCAGTGTGAGTTTTCTTCACCTCTCTCTGTTCGTCTTCTCGCGAGGAAGGTCTTTGATCTGGTCGTTCTCACCGTGGTTATTACTTCACTAGCGAGCGGGTTTTACAAGGGAGGTAATAAAATCTGCTCCAACTTGTTTCCCGAGTTAACTGCTCTAGTATTAAACTTTAATTACCCCTTTGATCGCTGTCCACCGAACCATACATTAAGTTAACGCCACCTCCCATAGTTGCGTCACTTTACAACTATATTCGATCTCTGGCTTTCAAAATTTAATGATACCGGCTCACGTTAGTTAATTAAGTATGCTCGCAACTACATCAAAGAAACATCGAACAGAAATAAATTCCATGCTAAATTGAAAAGAAATGACAAAGGTTGGAATTGCTAACAATCTAGCGTATGCAAAAAAAGGTAAAAGAGCGAAAGAAAGGTAAAAGACAAGTGTAGAATAAAGAATAGATATCTGAAATCTATTAATCATAATATCTCTGCCACAATGTGAAATATCTTTGTATGCTGTGTCTTTTTTACAATTCCAAGTAATTCAGGCTTCAGGGACATTTCATTGAATGGAATGTTGTTTTTGGTCAGCCAAATCTTTATTACATCTTTAGTACTTGATGAATTAGGAACTTTATCTTCCGGTGCCACAACGTTGCGATATGAAGCATTGTCCATTATCAAACACGACGGTCTATCCAATGAAGGAAGGACATGATTCACAATCCAATCTTGAAATATCTTGCCATTCATCTCTGTATGATAATCCCTATTATCTGTGGATTTTGAAACAAATATGAGTTCAGTATTATTAAGAAGCCCAAGATGGTTGCTTCCTGCATGTGCAATTATTAGGCGCTGTCCTTTGCTGCTTTTTTACTAGTCTCTTAGTTGTCCCATCAGATGATTGCCATTCTCGTTCATTACTGTGGTGCGCATTGATCCAAGTTTCATCTAAATACACAAAATCATAACAATCTCTTCTCATTTCTCTGACATCGCGTAAATATTTGCTTCTCAGCGCAACTATATGAGGCTTCTCACAAATAAGGTTTCTACCACCAACATATTTTCTAAAAGTGAATCCCAAACTCCTAATAGTCCTCCATAGCGTAGATTTGGAAATATCAATGTCATTATTCTTTCTTAATCAAATTTTCAATTTCCTTAAAGTCACTGCCTAATTATTGTGAAACATTTTGCAAATTTGTCTGCGGATCAAATCTTTGTCAAAATTATCCACCACTCTTGTCCTAATTTTCGTGTGTAAAACACTGGAATTAGAAATTTCAGATGTCGCTATCCAGCGGTGCAATGATCGTTTGCTTATCCCCAAGGCATGAATAGTCCTCTTTTGTGGGTTTGAAATAGAATGATATAGTTTTCCACGAGCAGCTTCATTGCAGAAATACTTAAAAAATCCTATTTGTGATTTGCTGTAATGTCATAAACTGTACTCGCAGACTCATTTTTCCTACTTAACCACACAATACTTTTCGTAGACACACCTCTGATTGACAATGTGTGAGTAACACCGGATATAAACTGTTTTATGTTCAAGAAGTGCAATTTCACGCAATTTCACGCTAAAATCATGCCAATTGTATGATAAACCAATCATGTGCAAATGAGGTCGTATAATTTACTGTAGACATTTCAAAATGTGTGTGTGTGATGTGTGTTGACAAGTAGACTTTTGATATTATATCGCAAAGAAACGAAAATTGAAACCAATGGCTGCATTTTAATGAAAAATTTAATTCACAGGGTCTGTACCGTTTCAAATTCACACATAAAATTTCACTTATATGCGTTATATATTCGATGAGATATAGCATTTTGAAGTTGGGCAAAGCTAGTTAAACGTGCTATAACAATAACAGTAAGTTGATCAACATGGGAAACATCAGAACATCAGAACAGAATCAACTGTTAAACTAAAATAACCTACTTGTTTAATGTCGCTAAGTATTGCTTCTCGAACTTTATTAGCCATCAACTGGATAACCTCTTCACATATAGTTTTGGATAAGTACGATGGCTGACCACAGCCTTTACTTCCATACTGATTTATGTGAGGATGCAGGAAGGGATTAAATTTGCCAATTAATTCAAGCAATCTGAAAAAAGTTACTATTGTTGAAAGAACCAAATGTTTCATCATCTCCTCTAAATGCCAAGCCACATTCTGCCAAAAGGGAAATCACTGCAATAACTCGCTGAAGTACGTGACGCCAGTAATCCTGCTCTGCTTTCATTTGCTCGTGAAGTTTTGATGTTACCGTTTGACCACACTTTCTTGTTAAATATGTTAGCATGGAGTTCATATGATTTGTAGAGTTTTCGTGGGTTTGAACAAGATAAGCGTGATGCCAATCATTGAATCCAGTAGAAGCTAAAGCTGTAGTTGAGGTAATTTGGTTAGAGAAAAGCTTGAGCACAAAACAGTAGACTTTTCCTTTTGTGGGACAATACACTAACCATTCTCGACGGTAGTTTCTCCATTTACTTTAGTTTAATGGAATACATTCTTTGAACAGAACAGGGCTTGGTTTTTGTATGTTCCCATCGAATTGGTAAAAGGCTGATCCCAGTGCTGACATTCCGATGGGACTTTTGCAATCCAGAATGATTTTTCCTCGTTATTCAATGTCGTCCATAAACCTACGTCATTATTATCTCTGAAATCACTAGTAGCATAAACAGTTGGTATTTGTGTGTCTGCAATTCTAGGGTTTTCGCTGAGCTTGTTTGCTTGTTCATAGTTGTTAAGTAATGTTTTATTAATGGGAGTTAGGTGTTAAAGATTTATATGTATGGGTCGGATTTTTGTACACATGTTAGTTAGCACGCTTTAGTGATGAGATGATTTTTTGAGTTGGGGGCTTATTGCTCGATAATTTTTGAACACAGCTCAACTGTGTGGTTTCTAGCTGTTTTTTTTTAAAATATGATAAAGCAAGTTGTGGAATATTCTTAGTGTTAGTTTGGGGAGAGACGGTTGAGCTGAGCGATAGTTTCATGCGGTGAGTCCGCGCATGAGTGATTTTTATTGAGCTGTTCTGAGATGCAGTAATCTCGTGACAGTACGTTCCTGGCAGGGCTTCGGGATGGTGACTATCCATTCTCGCTAGTGTGTTCCAGTGGGTTCTTTTTGTAAAGGAGAATATTTGATAAAGTGCAGAATATAGTTATATTATCGAAGTGAAGATAGAGAGATTTACGGGAATGTTTTTCTCCCGGTGCATTTGTCATACAAAGCCTTGGATTGCACGGGCTTATTGTTATACTGCATTTTGTTGTTCAAAGCTTGGATTATGATGGATTATTGATGTACTGCGTTTATTACTCAAGCATTGGATTATGATGGCTTATTGTCGTACTGCATTTGTGTTCAAAGCCTTGGATTTATTATGATGGCTTGTTTATGTATAGTACTGATTATTCAAAACCTTGGAGTAGGTCAGCTCAAGTTATGTTATTATGAACCGTGATGCATGCGGTCCCGGTTAACGGATATTTGGATTTATTCACCCGATGCTGTATGTTTATGCTGTGAACTATTTATACCATGATGTCTACGTCACTGTGTCGGCAATAAACCGTGCATAACGTTACCAGTCGTTTCAACATTTCCTGACTCTTACGTTTACTGTGGTGTGTGGTTCCAGTCTGTGTTGGTATGCCAGAACCCTTTGCATTCGCGTATGTTGACAGTCACTCACTCACACACCGGTCGGCCATCCGTAAGCCCGACCTAAGCTGATCGTCATTATCAGCGTATACATATATCAACATTGCCTTCTTTCCACCACTATAAACTTGACTTAGAAGCCGAAGTATTGGCCAGTCTTAATCTGCTGCTAAAAAATGTGTTAAAGAAAATAAACTGTAACATAAAGTGGTGAGCCAGCATTTTGGGGTGTGATACCAACTACAAGGAGATCAAGTACAGATTTGCAGTGTTGCCAGTTCGAATTTTCGTCTGCAAGTTTCGAGTAGATGTCAAGTACTTCGTCTAGATGCTGCTGTCAACTGTTCCCTTTCAAGACTTGACGAGGAGTTCTAGTACGTTTTCAACGTTAGACTTCGTCATATTTTGTGACAACCGAGGCCCATCGTTTTGGCGGGAAGGCTGGGAATTTTCCATTTTTGAAGATAAGTGGTTTTGGTGTATGTAAACTATACCACTGTTCTATGTTATCGAGCCTTCCTATATTGTCCATTATTTGTTATCTTGAGTGTTCTATATTCGATGTTACATGTTTATGTGGGAGGTTGGAGTGGTGACTTACGAAGGTAACATCCCAGTTCACCCAGGGCCTTCGTAAGCGTTCTGTAGGGACATTCTTGTGGATTTCCCGCAGTGGAAATTTTCCAGCGAATCTTTTTCTGAAGCAGTTTAGTCCACTGTGTTTGGTAATCCGTGACATCTTTGTTTAGGTGTGACGAAACGTTTCATTTTTGTGGTCATAGTATTTTCTCTGTTCCTTAGTTTTTTGATTAATTTGTTTGTGGAAGTCTTTCTCTCCTGGCTGTCTTTTATTTCTATACAAAATTTTCGTTTATACACTGTGCTGTTGCTTGTCTTGTCACGCTTTTCGCAGTGTCATTGCATTCTTTGCAATATTTTTTCTTTAGTTTGCTGTATTGATTAGTTGATTCTGCGAACGTGGTCATTTGTTCTTTATATCTTGTCTTCGTCACTCTTGTTTACGTTGTCTATTTCTCTCATGGTCAGATAATATTATGATGCATATTTTGTAAGTAATTAATGACATTGTTAATAGGTTTAAAAGTAATTATACACGTTCTTAAGCAAGGACTTGCCACCCACTGAGTTGCGATAAAGTGAGCTTCTCCAGGTATATTTACATAAGTTACCTATCTCATAAAATTAGACAAAATGTCTACTTTAGACTACTTTATTAAACAAGGGAAATCCCTTGGTATGACTACCGAGGAAGTAAAAGAATTCGCACGTGTCGAATATGACAAAGCTCAGAAGTTCGAAGAGAGAAAACTTCAACTGGAAATTGAAAAACAGAAAATGGAGGCTGAAGATAGGAGATTGCAGATGCAGGCAGAAGAGAGAAAATTTCATATGGAAACTGAAAAACAGAAAATGGAGGCTGAAAAAAAGAAATTAGAGACTGAAGAAAGAAAAACGTCAACAGCAAATGCAAATCGAAGAAAGGAAACTTCAGTTGCAAGCTGAAGAAAACGTTAGACTCCATGAGCAAAAGGTGTTATCTATAGAGCTGGAGAGAATGAAGGTGGTGAATTGTGTTAATGCACAAAATTCTACAGACACTCAACATACTTCTCATAAGACAAATAGACATTATTTTAAGCTCTGATTACCTCAGTTTAAACCTACCTCTGACGATGTCGTATTTTATCTAAATAGATTTGAACTTACATGTGAATCTCAGAAAGTAGACAAGTCGGAATATTGTGCTCGACTTATGCAACTACTTTCGGGTGAAGCTATGAATGTTGTAAGTATGTTGGAGGGGCCTGACAAAAATAACTATGATACTGTCAGGGCTGTCTTGTTAAGGAAATACCAACTTGAGGAGGACGGTTATCGTCTGCGCTTTAAGTCTCTATTACCGGAGACTGGGGAAGATTTTTCAGAGTTCATATCAAATATACGTCTTACGTTCTCACGTTGGATTGAACTTTCAAAAACTGAACACACATATGAAGCCCTCGTGGACTTGTTACTTCGTGATAAAGTCATGTCGTCTGTAAACACTTCTTTTCTTTCTTTTCTACATGAGCAGAAGCCTACAAACTTGAAAGATATGGAACAATACTGTCGCCAATACGTCACGGCACATCCAAATGTGACTGTTAGCAAATCTCAAGTCAAAGAAGGTTTACCCGTGGCTTCAGCAATACCATATGCTCCTAATTTGCGCCATAGATCACAAAAGTGCTGAACGCAATTTTGGTAGGAGAAATAATCGGGATTTTAAACAGTACCAAGAAGGTCCATCACGTAGTAATTCTCCCTCTCCAAGAAACTGGAGACAATTTAACGGACCTCAACATTTTGGTTCCAACAATTATGGAAATTTTGGAAGTCGTAACTACATTAGAGATTATCAACCTTATAATACTTTTTCTCGGAGACAACAAAATCCATCTAATAGATATTTTGATCAAAGGGGAAATAGTAATCGCAACTATGCTAACTGGGGTTCAAATCAGAACAATAGTTTCAATAGAGCGATTAACAATACTCCCAATAGAGATAATAGTCGCGATAGATCGCGATATGACGGTAGATCTCCAAATGATAGATCGCATCGCCATGCTAACTCTGCTCAACAGGAGCCCCAGGTTATCAATAATCAAGGTAACAATAATGATAGTGTTTCAAATGCTACTGCTTGCTCTGTTTTCGATTTCAAGAGAGCATCTCAGTGCCCTGAGTGCACAACTTTGTTCCAACCTACAGCTATAACTACATTGAGTTGCGGTCATCCTCTACCCACTCTTCCTGCCTTAGCTGCGCATGACGGAAGAGGGTCTCTTACTCTACATAAGGGATTTGTAAATAATAATCCAGTCTCAGTTCTCTTTGATTCTGGATGCACAACTGTTGGGATTAAGCAGTCTCTGATACATCCTTCCTGTGCCACTGGTGATGTAGTGAAATGTGTGACATTTGGTGGGACAGTCTAAACTTTCCCGACTGCTATCGTCCACATAGCCACTCCCTTTTTTACGGGACATATCCATACATGTATGCTCCCGAATCCTATTGCAGACCTTATCGTCGGACGTATACATGGGGTTAAGGATTGTACTCCACAACAGATTGCTATCTGGGAGGAGTAAAACATTCAGGCTGCTTATGCAGTCAAACTAGAGCACAAGCTCAAAATCTTTTACAGACACCACCTGTTGGAAATAATGAAGTATATAATCAGGACGCTCATTCTGTTATTTCACGGGAGTCTTTTATCAAACTTCAGCAAAATGATACATCATTACACAATTGTTTTCTGCTAGTTAAACAAGATAACGCAAACTATGACACAAACCTTAAATATTGGTTCTTAATTAAAAATGGAGTGCTAGTTCGAATGGTACGGGGTTCTACTTCGTCCATACGTTCGCAAATTCTGGTACCTACGGACATGAGAGTTCGTATTTTGCAACATGCCCACGACTCTCAGTGTGCAGGACATATGGGATTTTCCCGAACTAAATCTAGGGTTCTTTCTTTCTTCTTTTGGCCGGGCGTAAATAGAGATATAACTGTTTATTGTCGCTTCTGTAAGATTTGTCAGGAGGTTAAGTCACGAGGTCCACGCCATGCAGCACCTATCCAAGCTGTAGATATTCCTATTCGTCCTTTTCAGAAAATGGCAATTGACATTATTGGTCCTTTTAAAGTCAAATCTGCCAGGGGACACCAATACATCCTTACATGTATCGATATGTGTACGCGTTGGCCAGAG
The DNA here is from genome assembly GCA_024509875.1 of Oreohelix idahoensis. Taxonomy (NCBI): domain Eukaryota; kingdom Metazoa; phylum Mollusca; class Gastropoda; order Stylommatophora; family Oreohelicidae; genus Oreohelix; species Oreohelix idahoensis. Next base: position 339,545 of record JAMPIV010022712.1, read on the forward strand.
GCTATACCTCTTAAGAACATTTCATCTGCTGATGTAGCAGATGCTCTTTAGGTAATTTTCTCGCCTCTGGGTTTTCCGAAACAAATCTTATCTGATCATGACACACAATTTGTTTCAGACTCTATGTCTCAGGGAATGGCCATGCTCCACATTGACAGGTCGTTAAGCAGTGTGTTTCACCCTATGTCAAACGGTTTGGTTGAGCGTCAAAATAGAACGCTTAAAATTTACTTGGGAAGATTGTGGTGGATTTGATGTTAAGAAATGTTGTTGTTATGTACTCTTAGTGTACTGAATGAGGTCAGCTGTGAAGGTCCCTGAATATAACAAATTATTATGGTACGTGTACAGGGTACCTTTCTGCTACCACCTTTATGATCTCATTCAGACTTATTCTTTGACTAGAATGTATGATGACTACGTTTGATGTCTAGGGTTATGAATATGTAGTGTAATGTTGCATTAACCCACTGAACAGATAAACAACTATTTTATTATCCAACACAACAAAACACTACTACGACAATCACATACAAAGTACACTTTAAAAGACTATCTTAAGTAAGTCAGTGGTTGAATGTTGTGTAACGTTAATTTTTTTTCAATTTATTTTGTCCTGACTCTATTTGTTTGAATCAGGACTGACAATCAAAGTGAAATCAAGGGAATTATTTACATTAATCAATTTACACAATGGATCTTCTGTCCATAATACAAGTATTATTATAATAAAATGTGTAGGTGTAATTTTCTAAATTAGGTTAATACTGGTATATATATATATAATGGTAGGTTGTTAGTTAACATCCCTCCCTATAGTTCATTTGCTTTTCATTTGTCACAGGTGGAATTTTTTTATTAATATTTTCAGTCTTTATTCTTAAAAAATAGAGTTCATAGAGGTTGAGCTTCCTGGTGCCAAACAGGCACTTATCTTCGAAGGATAACACCGGTAGATCTTTTCCTAGGCTCGCTGGACAATCTGTTCCACTTATTGAAAGGCGATGGCATCCAGCACGTGCCCGAAATATGCAAACAGTGTCAGGAATCAATCAGTTCCCACGAGCTTGGTATTACGTTAATGTCAGGGCCACAAAAAACACACAGATTTCAATGAATTATACACAAGTAAACGATGACTGGCAAATAAGTATGGCACACTTTTGATCTTCCTTCCGCCCAGACTGCTTTCTATTTGTTTAAAAGCACAAGCCTGCTCTCATCGCTCCTTGTTCATCAAAGATTTTTCTCAAAATGGCCACGAGCAGTCTACGTTTTTCGATAATATGTAATGCATTGGCCAATCGGACCATGCACATTTGAATCAAACTTTAAAAAAACAAACAAACTCCCAACTACTATGTTTACTCTTGCAAATATATTTTTAGTTTTAGGTCAACCAATCCTAACTAGTCTTTCTTTAAACTACGGCCAATCAAATTATAGGTACCTTTTAGTCCTCATTTCCCCAAAAGTTTTTTTCAAAAACGTGCTATGAAAAAAATAAGCAGGCATGATTTTTTTTTTCTCGTCAGTCCGTCTTATAATACATAATATTATTGCCATTATCTTGGTTATTTTTTGTACTAGTGGGTAAATGACACCATATTATTGCTCAGGAGATCATAAGGCATCCGAATATATAATTTTATGGCCCTACGTATTATGGTTCATAATTCCATATTTTGTTCTATGTTAGTCGTTCAAATCTAGAAACTACCACCTGTTCCATTCTTTTTCTAACTATTTTCAAACTAAATCCGAGACTTGTCCGTAGTACGTTAGAATTACGTCATTCCTTATAAGAGCTAAGGTTGTTTACATGATTCAATTGACGAACATTTTTTAGTTTTGTATCGTAATTTGAAAATCGCCCAAGGCTATGTCGCGCGAGTTGGCTTTTGTGCAATCAACGCGAGACAACGTCCCTATGTTCTGTCTTTCTATCCCTCCCCTCCTTTTCTTTTATTCTATCACTCTATCGTCTTGAACTTGCACAAGTGTTACATTTAATCTCAAGGACGAATTTCGAAAAGACAGTATCTTTCATTCGGCTATAAGGCTTATCAAAATCCGCATACCGGCTGGCGTGGGGACGAAGAAGCTGGACTCAATTTTTATGTTCTATCTTATTTTTGACTTTATGCACTATAATATTGTCTAATTTAGCTATTGTATTTAGAATATCGTCACAAAGATAACTGATGATTATCCTCAGGATTGTTGCAGGGTTTTACCCGCTGCACTTTTCGCATATCGGGAAGTGCAAAATGAGCATACTGGTTTTTCACCATTCGAGCTCGTTTTTGGTGCGCAACCTCGTCGTCCCATGTCGTTACTTCACGACCTTTTAACTGCTGAGGATATTAACGATGACACTCAATCTTCATACGAATATGTCATTGCTCTCAGACAGAAAATTATTTATGCATGTAGGTTAGCTACCTCAGCATCTGAGTCTGCCAAGGAGAAGGCGAGGCTCTTTGCCAATAGATACAGGTGTCTACAACAACTCTATCCTGGTGATGAGGCATTTGTATTACTTCCTAGTAGGGATAATCGACTTCTTATTTCCTGGAAAGGTCCTTATACTATTGTCTCAAGAATTTCTGACGTCGACTATGTTGTCGATGTTGACGGGAAGCATAAAACCTACCACATTAACATGCTGAAAGAATTTCATGCCCGTCCATACTATCTACAGTCTGTTTTTCAGGCGACCGACGATCCTCCAGTTCGTCATAATCAATAAACATCTTTGTCTGTTATTCGGGAGGAAGAGGCTACTTTCTCCGATGTAAATCTCCCTCTCCCTGTTATTCCTTTACATTCAACAGAATCATGGGAAAATGTGACTATTTCTTTAGAGTTACCTTTAGAAAGACAGCAGCAAGTCTCTTCTTTATTGCATACTTTTCAGGACGTCCTTACCGACATTCCTGGTCAAACATCGGTCATTACTCATGATAATATACTCACTGATTATAACCCTATTAGAGTTAGACCGTACCCAATTCCATTACACTTTCAAACTCAAGTTCAAAAAGAATTAGATCAAATGTTACATTTAAATATAATTGAACCATCTACTTCGGCATACTCCTCTTCTATGGTTATTGTCAGAAAAAAAGACAATAACATACGTCTTTGTGTCGACTATCGCAAATTGAATCAAGTGACTAAGTTTGATGCAGAACCAATGCCTTTGTTGGAAGATCTACTCATCAAACTTTCTAATTCACTCTTCTTTACTAAACTCGACTTGTCCAAAGGATACTGGCAAGTCCCACTTACTGAACGCGCCAAACCTCTTACTGCATTTTCAACACCTCGGGGTTTGTTCCAATGGAACTTTATGCTTTTCGGGCTCGTCAACGCCCCAGCTACTTTTGTACGCATGATGCGTCAAATTCTTTCTCATCGTCCAGATGTTATTGCGTATCTCGACGATATTTGCCTTTTTAGTAATTCTTGGGATGATCACTTTAAAGGTCTTTCTGAACTTTTGTCTACACTACGGTCCCACAATTTGACGGCTAAACCGTCTAAAGCCCATGTTGGGTTCAGTGACATCTCTTTTTTGGGCCACCGTGTTGGTCATGGTCTCTTGCAGACTGAGGACCATACTACTTCAAAGATCCTCAATATTACTACGCCAAAGAAAAAAAAACAAGTGCGTAGTCTTCTAGGTCTAATCCAATTCTATGGAAGATTTATTCCACACTTATCATCGATCACTGCACCTCTTTCTAGTCTATTGAAGAAGGGATCGCCTAACATAGTACACTGGTCCCTAGAATGCCAGACTTCTTTAGAGAAAATTAAGCTGTTATTTTCATCTGCCCCTATCTTGCGACTACCCAATTCAGATAAGCCTATTATTCTTCGCAGCGACGCCTCATCGACAGGGATTGGGGCCGCATTGATGCAAGAGTATTCTGAAACTTTGCATCCAGTGATGTATGTCTCTAGGAAATTGACTGCGGCAGAACGGAACTATTCTGTCCTAGACCGTGAATTGTTAGCAATGGTCTGGGCGATTCTGAAGCTTCAAAGATTCCTTTTTGTCGCGCATTTTATAGTAGAAACTGACCAAAAAGCTCTCTCAGTGTACAGAATAAGGACTTGAAGAGCTCAAGATCCACTCGGTATGCCATTTCGCTACAGCCCTTCCACTTTTCTATACGAGCTATTCGAGGTTCGAATAATGTGATGGCAGACATATTGTCTCGATGCCCACAGGATTCTGCTTAACTACTTTCTTCTAGATTTGCTTATAGATTTCGGTATCACTTTATATACCCACGACTCTATTATGCATTATCGCACACTGATAGAAAACTTTTATGACCCCATTTAATTCAAGATTCTAGTTTACACTGTGTTACTTTCTCTGTTACCCTTTCTTATGTAACGGAGGAAGGTTTGATTAACATCGTACAGGGGTCGGAAGTTTACAAAACCACACACGGTAGGTTAAATTTAAAGTTAATTTTGCCTTTCATAAAATCCTACCGTTATTAAAATAGTGATTTTCATTTCTGTTTTTTCACAGCGACGGCTTTCCCATGAGAATCAGAGTTGCTATGTTACGTGATTAGGTTATTACTTTTCAACCTGTTGTATATGTCGCCTTGGGCAAGTTTTCCTGTTCCAGTGAAGACAGACAGAATTTTGCCGCCACTCTAGATGGTTAGGTATCCTCATGCTCACAAGAATTTTCAAGATCGCTGGAGCTATGGATATTTATAGTATATGTTTAATTTAAGACATTGTATTATTTACTTTTTATGCACCATGCCATTGCCATATTGTTCTTGTATGACTGTGTTTGGTATAAACATTGAACGTGTTACAATTATAGTGATAATGCGATTTAAATTTAGATTTTCATTACCCAGCGCTTGATTGTGAGCTAGGGGTAACTATTTGTAGCAGTATTGTTAATTTTGATGTCTATAATAAGTTCGTCATTTGTACTGCATAAGTTTAGTAACTTGGCTATTCATGCATATTATGCTATTTTTAAATGGTAGCTAGCTATTTGTTCTTTGGTTTAGATATGAATTGTTTTTTCTAGTATATGTTGTTTTGCCATAATAGTGTTTATTTATACAATGCATTGTTTAATTTTATGGTTACCATGTTGTATCATTGTTCTCTTTTCCTATTCTCATTTCATTGTTTTCTTTCTTCGCTGGTCATTCTTCATTTCATTCCATCTCTTCTTTTACTATCCACTTGTTGGTTCTTATTTTGTTTATGCTTCCATACTTCATCTACGAATGCATTTGATTCTAGTTACATACTTCTTCTTCATACTCTACTCACACTTCCATCCCTTTATTGTTAGGTTAATTGTATGACTTAACATAATATAATTATTTGTTGTAGATATTAGAATGTCATCGACCTCACATTTTTGTTCGATGTAATTGTCAAAAAAAATGATCATATCATTTTTTCCCTCGGGGGTCGGTATAGTCTGTTAAGTCATGTTTTTATTAATGGGAGTTAGGTGTTAAAGATTTATATGTATGGGTCGGATTTTTGTACACACGTTAGTTAGCACGATTTAGTGATGAGATGATTTTTTGAGTTGGGGGCTTATTGCTCGATAATTTTTGAACACAGCTCAACTGTGTGGTTGCTAGTTGTTTTTAAAAATTAAAATATGATAAAGCAAGTTGTGGAATATTCTTAGTGTTAGTTTGGGAGAGACGGTTGAGCTGAGCGATAGTCTCACGCGGTGAGTCCGCGCATGAGTGATTTTTATTGAGCTGTTCTGAGATGCAGTAATCTTGTGACAGTACGTTCCTGGCAGGGCTTCGGGATGGTGACTATCCATTTACGCTAGTATGTTCCAGTGGGTTCTTTTTGTAAAGGTTAACGGATATTTGGATTTATTCACCCGATGATGTATGTTTATGCTGTGAACTATTTATATCATGATGTCTACGTCACTGTGTCGGCAATAAACCGTGTATAACGTTACCAGTCGTTTCAACATTTCCTGACTCTTACGTTTACTGTGGTGTGTGGTTCCAGTCTGTGTTGGTATGCCAGAACCCTTTGCATTCGCGTATGTTGACAGTCACTCACTCACACACCGGTCGGCCATCCGTAAGCCCGACCTAAGCTGATCGTCATTATCAGCGTATACATATATCAACATTGCCTTCTTTCCACCACTATAAACTTGACTTAGAAGCCGAAGTATTGGCCAGTCTTAATCTGCTGCTAAAAAATGTGTTACAGAAAATAAACTGGTAACAATAGTCTTTAAGATCGTAACGAGCTTGGACTGCTTCTTTTAATGTAACTATCTCGTGGGATGTTCCTTCAGCTCCTTGTGTTAATTCTTTGGCTATTGGTCTTCTAATTCATTGTCACTTTCTCCAGAAGTTTCCGTATTTGTAGTGGTAGTAACTGACAACAGTTCTTCTTGAAGTTCTTGAGAGGCTGTGTTCTGTATATAAACTGGTTGTTCATCAGTCTGTTCAGACTGCTCAGTGTAGTCTATTTTATTTTCTTCTGTTTGTAAACATAAATGATGTGTATTTGAGAGGTTATGCAGGATGGTTTCTGCCTGCTGTACAAAGCTATATGACGTGCTTTGCTTTAAATGTTTCAGTATTGCCGTCTGTTCCATTTGTCACGTTCGTTTACTAGCACTACTTTCATATCGCTTACTCATTATTTTTAACACTAAAAGTCAAAATTAAATATTATTGTGATTCACAATGATATATAAGAATACTCACTTGATTTCAAAATGCACGGGACATTACTCTAGGCTCTACTAATGTTCATAATGTTTTTATTTCGGAATTTAACGTATGTCTATAATAGATTCGCATTTTGGCGAAGCTGGCAAGAAATGGCGGCAATTTCTCCTTTTGGCTAAATTGAAAATCAAAGGGTTAAAGCCTCCACAAACTTTACTAAACAGTAAGTGCGTATTTGTGTAACAGTTATCCAGTCATACGTGTTTAATGTTACTAGCAACTATGCCTCTATAGTAGAATCAAGAACGTGTGCTTTGGTCACTTCCATCAATGTATTCCTAAATTTTGGATTTGTGCTTTCTCATTATTGGCTTACGTACGCCCTTGATTTTTATCATTACAAATGGAATAAAATTATAGGTGAATTTTTTTATTTTTTCGCAGGAGGCAAAAGCTCCCCTAGATTTTAAGGCCATGGGCTGCAGCACGATCAGTCCATAGGTAAATCCGGCACTTCCTACACTATTGACATACAAAAGAGTTGATATCCTTTGTTGGAAGTGAGAACCACACAAAAACAGTAGGCTAATAAGTTGGCTAAAATAAACAGACCCACAGAAGAAATCATTCTCTACTCAATAAGGATTAGCAATTTTTATTGGATTATTATAATTACAACTTAATGATCACGCTAACGTACCGTGAGCTGTAGATATAATAATTTATATTCAAGGGGTTAACTGACACCTAAAAATTATTTCAAGGGTTCCTTCAAGATAAAAAGGTTGAGGAAGGCTTCTGTATACATACATCCTTACATCTGCTGTAAATGTTAATTTAGAGGCAATGAACATTATAAATGTAATATAACAACATACATTTACAGTATCAAATTACAATTAAGAAATAAAGTACGTTAAAAAAACAATACAAAACAAAAACAATAAGAACGAACGTAAAAACAACCAAAGAAAAACAAACAAAAAATCCTCCTTGAAACCAATCAGATTAAAGTAGTATATAACAGACAGACAGACAGACAGACAGACAGACAGACAGACAGACAGACAGACAGACAGACAGACAGACAGATAGATAGATAGATAGATAGATAGATAGATAGATAGATAGATAGATAGATAGATATATAGATAGAACGAACGAACGAACGAACTTTATTTTCAAAGGGTTAAGAATTGGGCACGCAGGCCCGTCTGACATTCTGCCCTTCCTCTCTCTCTCATCATATATACTATATACTATATCCTTTCATCCTCACATTTACTATAAGCATAATTTAAGGCATTTATCATTATAAAAGTAATATTACATTTGCAATAATCATCATAATTAAAGTACGTTTTTAACATTAAAAAAAAAGAATAATAATAATAATAATGAATGTAAAAATAAAATAAATAAAAATAAAAATAAACATTAATACATAGATTAGATAGATAGATAGATAGATAGATAGATAGATAGATAGATAGATAGATAGATAGATAGATAGATAGATAGATAGATAGATAAATTGATATTTAGCCAGATAGCTAAGTAGATAGATAGATAGATAGATAGATAGATAGATAGATAGATAGATAGATAGATAGATAGATAGATAGATAGATAGATAGATAGATAGATAGATAGATAGATAGATAGATAGATAGATAGATAGATAGATAGATAGATAGATAGATAGATAGATAGATAGATAGATAGATAGAACGAACTTTATTTTCAAAGGGTTGAGAATTGGGCACGCAGGCCCGTCTGACATTCTGCCCTTCCTTTCTCTCGTCTTTTATACTGGTTTCATTTATTCTCACATACATTTTACCCATCAATGTCAAGGAATTCAACGTTGTAAAGGTAAAATAATAGCATACTCACATTCACAGTATCTAATTATAAACATGAAATAAAGTATGTTGAAAAATACAAACTAAGTATCACCATGAAACAAAATATGTTGAAAAACACTATCATCATCATTAAACCTACATTCGATATTATATCATTTGTTCGGAAAAATAATCACATTAGGGGGGGGGGGGGGGGGGCAGATAATCAGAACTCATAAAGTAATCGAAAAGTTTACGATTGTATGAATAGTGACTGAGGTTGTTATCTTTCAGATAATGTGGAAGATAGTTCCAGAGATGAGCAGCAGAGTAAGCTAAGCTTTTCTTGAATAAGTCAAGCCTAGGCTTGGGCACTTGTATTTTGTTAACGCGTTGACTGCGTCTTTCACTGTATTTGAACATTGGCCACAGATATGTTGGATAGATAGATAGATAGATAGATAGATAGATAGATAGATAGATAGATAGATAGATAGATAGATAGATAGATAGATAGATAGATAGATAGATAGATAGATAGATAGATAGATAGATAGATAGATAGATAGATCAGTCTGGTTTGAATTGTTCAGGGGAGTTTACTAAGGTAAGTGTATATGTTTAAGGGAAAGAATTACGCAGTTATCAAAATATAAATTCAAAAGTGGTTTATTACTTATTTTAATCTATTAATAATTTAAGTTAGCTTTTTTTCTATTTTGCAGCATAATTTTATGTAGCTTGTGAGACATATTTCATATTTTAACTATGGTAATCTTATTGGCGTCGTACGAGTTTTTTAAAGAATACATTTTACAAGAGCAGGCTGGGTATTCATTGATTTTTCTATATTTGCATATGTAACTTTCAATGAATAATTTGTGATAATAACGTTCTGATCGTTGTACAACAAAACATCGCTTCTCGGCCTTTTGGCTAAGATCAACGTGTCTTAGCCAGGGCCAGGATCACACACAACTTACTTAATAAAGTCAATAGACACCAATTTAAAAACAAAAAAAAACTTCGCAGATAACTGAAACAGACTGCAATATCTTTTGAAAAGATGATGGTCGTTTTCACTGCGACTCATGCGAGTTTAAAAAAATGCGCCTCATGAGAGCATTTGAAAAAAAAATGCGACTCGTGCGAGCATTAAACACCAGTCCACCTGCGCTGAACAACAACCATGAGTACCGGTATAACAAAACCAGAAACAGCCACCCAGAGAGAAAAGCCGACCCATCTTCAAATACTAAGGAGGTTGAAGAAACAGCTCTACAACACAGACAGGTACATGCACAAGAGTAAGACAGAAGGGCAGAACAGCCAGACATCACCTCCCAGCTTGCTGCGGATGAGAGGACAATAACATCAGAACTTAATGAGTTAGACCCAGAAGATAACATTATCGAAGCACTACGCAGAATTCGTGAAGACAGTGACAAGTTTCTTAGTCATTCTCCACAATTACAAGAAGCAGTATTAGAAGTAGCTCCTGACGTACCAAAAGCAGACATATAGATACCTGGGACTGAACGGAGAACCACCAAGTGTCCCACGGTGATCAGGAGAGTCCGTCCCACAGTCTCAAACTGAGACGGAAGTCGGAGCGTGACAATTTCGCAAGCCAAGAAATGGCGTTTCTCACGAGGCACTACAGGAGAGGATCATTAAGATCACTCAGATGTCTGGAGGTGAGGCCTCCCTCAGGGCCCTACCCGGCGATAAAGTGATCGGTATCCTCGAAGCAATAACGGGCAGGGGGAGTATAATTAGAAGACAAACAAACTGTTGGTCGAACTAGAGTCCGGACACAAAGAAGTCCAGCTGCCCCACCAGATTACAGTTACTGTGGAGATCTACAAGAAAACCAAAAAGATAGTTGTAAGAGGGGTCAACAACAATTGGTCTACACAAGAATTTCACAGCCGCCTGCAAACAGAAAACAAGAATGTCAAAATAACACAGGTTGAAAGACTGAAGACATGGGACAAGAAGGACAAAAACCTAGTTATCCTAACTATTGCAGAGACTTCAAGACCACGTCAACTCAAATGAGACGATAGATGTCAAAAAACAGAAGAGTACATCCCGCCTGTTATGCAGTGCTCAAACTACCAGCAATTTTTGCACATTAAAAAAACAAGCAAGTGTTACGGTATATGCTATTAACGCCGTCTGCTAAAGGTTAGCAGACGTGCAATCGTAAAGGTTAAGACATTTAATATATTGCGATAGATGTTTCAATTATTGAACGCTCCATACACGATCGATTATGACGTGTCTAGCGTTGTTTAGGACACAGTCGGTAACTAGGAGACGCTACCCTTTGTTACTTGACCGCCAAGCTGAATAGCTGCGTTTTTCTAACCTTCCAATTCAATGGCATGATATAGCCATTTATATGTGCATTTTTGATGGACCAGGGTCAGTCCTAGAACTCTATATGAGAGGAAAATTTATGGAGGTTAGTATTTAACTAGAATTCTCAGAAGGAGGAGAATAATCGTCAAATTCGTATGAAATCTTCAGACTCGCAGTCTCACTGTCGGCAGGTAGCCATGTCTAGCTGCGCGTGCATATAGCTGTGATGTTCTGACGACAATACTGCATTGTATCCTTAAACGGACATTGACACGTAAACCAGCAGTCTACGTTATTGATTAATTTATGCATGACTTATAAGGACTTATGTTCTGTTCCTGTTTGAAATGATCATCCTGTGTGTACATGTGATTAAATATTACGGACTCAATCTGAAGACATTAATTACTTCATTAATGTTGCTGAGTTCAAGTTACATGAACTACTTCTTCATACCATGCTACTGAGTTGTATGAACACCTTCACCCTAATTCGCGTAATACTAAACAAAGCACGATTAACAAGAGATCACTAAAGTAACCATACTCAGTGCATGATCTTCAACCGGCAAATAACTCAGCAACAGCAAGACAGAAACAGTTTGCTGGTACTGTGCGGAAAGTCGCTCTTACAATGAATGTCCTCATGCGAAAGGGGATACCAACTATAAAGTGCGCAACTCCAACAGAACCTGCGCAAACTGTCACGGAAACCACGGCCATTAAACACGGCGAGACATAAAACAAAAGTTCAAAGTCGAGAAGAACAGATATCACAAGGAAGACACAGATACCATAAGAGACGAAACAATAGGAGCCTTATAGAGCGCCCAGGCAATGTTACAGGACATGAAATCCATTCATCACCAAATAGTAGTCGACATCACCAAATAGTAGTCGACATCACCTAACTTGCAGAGCTAAAGGAGGAGAACGAAGAAGTCCTCAACAGAATTGAAACAGAGAGAAGGATCATTGAGGATATCGTTAACAAAAAGCAATCAAGAAAGAGATAGAAGCAAAGAAAGCAAAGACAAAATAATTACAGAAATCCTAGAGGAACTCCTACCAAATATAATAGAGACAGTCATAAACAACATACAGCCGAAAAAAGATAACAACGAGAAGGGACCAAACAGGCAGCTAACGGTTCTCTTCAGGACCCGTCCTTTTCAGGACTATAGCAGAATAAACTCCATGGGCCACTTTATGATGAATGCCCGATCTATTTCTGGAGAATCTTTGTTTGTGCATGGTAGCAAAAGCACAGACAGCGTCCAGATAACCAGCGCTGAAAATACACGATAAGTCAAGAAAATATTCATCTCTAGCCACAATAGAACATCAAAAAGGCTACACATTTACAACCACAATTGACATTACTATCTTTTTTTTTTCCTCGCTAAACAATATGCGTTCGTCAAAACAATCTCCTCATTCACACCCGTACCGGTCTTCAGTCAAGTGTAGCGGCTTTGGTCGGCGCGCGTTGGTAATTCGCACAAAGGCAATAAAAGAGCGCTAAGTGTTGGTCATCCAAACACAGAAACAAATTAAATACACACGCTCAATGCCGAATTAAATTATACACACATAAAATAACACTCAGTTACATAAAAATAATATACAGTTCCCTTCTGTCATTTACAATCTACTTCTCCCTTCCGTGTCTGGAAAACAAATCACTGTCTATTAATATAAGTCTGGTCAGTGCTTCTAAAGCAGAGTTACAGTTGGTGGCGCGCTTTACATTATGTGACTCCTCCGGTCCCACAAGTTACATTTCGTTAAGAATTAACTATATGAGATGGAATTAATATCCCGAGATGAGACTATCTCTATATAATATAATACTAGGCTCAAACCCTAATTTAACTCTAAGAGAATTTTATCGGTCTTACCTGCTCAAGGAATAAATCTACGTACAGTATTAAATGACAACAGCTTTCAACTTGAGGTCTTTAGTTACTATAGCGAGAATCCGAGAGGCATAACTGGTGCAGAAACATAGAGACAGGGTCTAGTAAGACAGACTGCCAGGTGGCCCGCACGTGCATACAAGGGACTACTGCTTGAGATGTAAGACCTACGGCAGAAGGTCCGATCGTCTCCCGATGAAACGTGCTGGCGGCACGGCATCAAAGTAGAGAAGTTCCCTCTGCTATAGAATAAAAAGGGCACTCTTAGCTGGCCGCTCGCTAGACCGTACAGGGACGACAAAATAAAAACGGGGACCTGAGTGTCCGCGAAAGAAAGAGATCCGGGAGATGATTCCCGTGTTGTCCCCAGAATCTATGAATCAAAGACATAGTTAAGAGGCCGTTCACTAAATCTAAGGCTATGACAACTTTAGCTGCTTCCACGTGCAAAAGGTGTGTCTTATCTTGGCGTTACCAAGATTTACAGAATCTAAGAGAGAATTGGAGCTGTAAAAATTCAGAAATGACAGAAAAGTGGGCGGTATCATGAAATAGGAAAATAAACAGACAGGTCAAGCCAGACAGAGGGCAGACAATTTCACCGCCCGTCACATACCGTCACCCTATTTTCACACATTATCCGTGTTTTTCTCTATAAATCTGACAGATCACAATAGTAACATACGGAATTTATATGGAGAAATTAACCTCGATGAGCGCGAATCTTAGGTTTAGAGAACGTCCCCGGGACGAAATCCTCGCGTAAATCGCGGTAGCACTGTATTTATATTCATATGAGGTCGCACACTGAAGTGCCACTGATCAGTTTATGATCACCCGCAAAAAATCAAAACCCTCGTGCATTACCTCTCATAACTTAGGGCAGTAGAATATATTAACAATATTTTTAGGTCTGCCTTCCACAATCATCATTCCTTTCTGTTCCCCGTGGAACATAGAGCTGAAACAGTTGCTCTCCGTCGATTTATATTCTTGGCTGTCTTTTTTCAGCTGTACCGAAGTCATTCAAGTTTCCTTGGCCTCCTCTTCCACTGTTCTTCTCCAAGTTCTCCTTGACCTCCCCATTCTTCTTTTCCCTTGTGGGCTAAAGTCAATGGCACCTCTGGCTATGCTTGATTGTTGTCTTCTAAACGTATGTCCAATAATCCTCCTCGACCTTCCGTAATCTACATTATTTACTCTTGGTCGCCCCCTTTGGTCGGTCTGCCTTCCTCGTCTTATAATTTTGTATGTCTAGTTTTCTTCTTATTCTTCCATCTTGGCCGGACCTCTAATTGTGCCGTGTTCCTTAACTTTGCTAATGGCATATTATAATCGGACGATTCATCAGAAGATGTCCGATATCTTTTTGTGCCCAGTCTACTCTGTTGCTCCGTTTCTTCCTGCCGCTCAGAACTTATTTCCTCCTGTTGCTCAGTATCTATCTGTTCTTTCGACTCTTCCTGTTCTTGTGCTCTCCATACCTCTTGTTCTTGTTCGCGTATCCTTTTTTCTCTGGCTTGTAACCTCTGCACGTATTCCATGAGTGGGATATTGCTTTCGCTGTCTAAATTTTCGCGTTCGTTCCGTAGTGGTTTTATTTCCTCTGTAATCCCTTTGTTGTTCTCTGTCTTTTCCACCATTCCTGTACGCACATAAGGTGCGTCTGCATCCTTTATATCATTATTGTTTCGCTCTCCCCGTATGTTTGTTTCCGTGTGTGGGAAAAAGCTAAACCCTCCTGTTCATGGTGGTCGTTGCTGTGTTGTTCTTTTAGGCTCTGGGTGTACTAGAGCTTTCGTCGTTATCTTTTGTCCTCCTATTCTTGGTCTACCTGACCTACTTGAGCTAGTGTCTGTTTCACTCTGCTCGCTTCTCTGTGGTGGTACTACCCAATATGATGATCTTTTTGTGGTGTCCGTGGTTGGTGGGTCTATTAGTTGCTCTCTTTATAATAGAATGTGTTGTACGTGTGCCTTTATTGTCTTGTTGTCCTCTTGTTTCCATACTTTGTATGTCGTTTCCGACAACCGTTTTACGACCTGAAATCCGGGTATCCACTTTTGATCGAACTTTGAGTTAGGCACATGTTTCTTATAAAAGCGATATTCCCCGGTTTAAACTCCTGTAGTGTTGTTCCTTTGTTTGCCTGATGTTGCCTTCTCTCGGTCGCCTTTTTGATGTTTTGTTGGACCAACCTGTGTACTCTGTGCTTCTCCTGCATAAGGGTTTCCGTTGGGTCCTCCCCCAAATATCTTCTCCGTGGTCTAAGTATGTTATCCATAGGCATAACCGGCTCTTTTCCGTATAACATGTAAAATGGAGATAGCTTAGTGGTGTCATTTGCATTCATCCTCACCGTATCCAACGCATGCGGCAGGTGTGTATCCCAAAACTGCGCTCTCCCTTGTGCCTCGTTGGCCATAATATTGTGCAATGTAGCATGTAGCCTTTCTTTCTTCCCGTTGCTGTTTGGTCTATATATAGATGCGTACTATTGTGGCATGAGGTTTTTATTGGCTCTAGGATCAGTATAGTACTAACAATTACAGGAATAGAATTTCTGCAGAAAATGGTGAAGTCCCAGTGTCTGAGAGAACTACTGGTATCACAAATTAGTTACGGCTGTGAATGATCTGATCTCGAAACATTAGTGGAGAGGAGACAGACATAAATTGCCACCCCCGCTGTGTAACTAACTGTGATATTAAAACAAGGAAACAGATTTTACTTAACAATCATAAAATTGACAAGTCTATCAAATACAATTTCCTTATTATTTATTTAGTATAAACACTATCTACTCTTGTGCTGAAGGGTGAATGTTGAAAAATGGAATGTAATGGATTTATAAGTTTACAAATGATTTACAAATGATTTACAAATGATTTACAAATGATTTACAAATATATATATATATATATATATATATATATATATATATATATATATATATATATATATATATATATATATATATACATACATACATATATATATATATATATATATATATATATATATATATATATATATATATATATATATATATATATATATATATATATATATATATATATATATATATATATACACTTGTATATTACAAGTCTTCCAATTATAGGAACACCAAAAAAATTATATCAGATGTGCTGTTACTCAATTATAGTAAGTGTATCAGCTGTGCTGTTAATTACGTATAATTTATCAGCTATGATCTTATTATTGTCTCTTGCTACGCTAAATCTCTTTTTCGTCACTGACAGTTAATTGCTCACAATTGCCGACGGAAATGGTACTAATGTGTACTCATCTCTCAAAACGTTCTGTTCTCCTTAGTTTGTTTCACACAACCTGCTGAGGATCGTTACTTTAGCCCACCCAAGACTGAGGGGGACTAAAGATGTAGCTTCTGTGCAATCTCTATGCTCCTGCGACGTTCCAGGCAGCTGGATTGACACGACATACGACCTCAGGTTTGATGACACGAATAAAACCTGTAACAAGTAAAAATAGGGGCTAATTTCTGTCATTAAGC
This sequence comes from Oreohelix idahoensis, assembly GCA_024509875.1. Classification (NCBI taxonomy): domain Eukaryota; kingdom Metazoa; phylum Mollusca; class Gastropoda; order Stylommatophora; family Oreohelicidae; genus Oreohelix; species Oreohelix idahoensis. The sequence goes on from JAMPIV010022712.1 coordinate 355,943, forward strand.
CCACCTATTTCTATTGTTTGATGAAATGAGCGTGTCTCAGGTGTCTGCATGTAGGATGAATGACAACATTGCTCAGTATGAGTTAGCAATATTATGAACCGTGATGCATGCGGTCCCGGTTAACGGATATTTGGATTTATTCACCCGATGCTGTATGTTTATGCTGTGAACTATTTATATCATGATGTCTACGTCACTGTGTCGGCAATAAACCGTATATAACGTTACCAGTCGTTTCAACATTTCCTGACTCTTACGTTTACTGTGGTGTGTGGTTCCAGTCTGTGTTGGTATGCCAGAACCCTTTGCATTCGCGTATGTTGACAGTCACTCACTCACACACCGGTCGGCCATCCGTAAGCCCGACCTAAGCTGATCGTCATTATCAGCGTATACATATATCAGCATTGCCTTCTTTCCACCACTATAAACTTGACTTAGAAGCCGAAGTATTGGCCAGTCTTAATCTGCTGCTAAAAAAATGTGTTAAAGAAAATAAACTGGTAACAATAGTCTTTAAGATCGTAACGAGCTTGGACTGCTTCTTTTAAAGTAACTATCTCGTGGGATGTTCCTTCAGCTCCTTGTGTTAATTCTTTGGCTATTGGTCTTCTAACTTCATTGTCACTTTCTCCAGAAGTTTCCGTATTTGTAGTGGTAGTAACTGACAACAGTTCTCCTTGAAGTTCTTGAGAGGCTGTGTTCTGTATATAAACTGGTTGTTCATCAGTCTGCCCAGACTGCTCAGTGTAGTCTATTTTATTTTCTTCTGTTTGTAAACATAAATGATGTGTATTTGAGAGGTTATGCAGGAAGGTTTCTGCCTGCTGTACAAAGCTATATGACGTGCTTGGCTTTAAATGTTTCAGTATTGCCGTCTGTTCCATTTGTCACGTTCGTTTACTAGCACTACTTTCATATCGCTTACTCATTATTTTTAACTCTAAAAGTCAAAATTAAATATTATTGTGATTCACAATGATATATAAGAATACTCACTTGATTTCAAAATGCACGGAACATTACTCTAGGCTCTACTAATGTTCATAATGTTTTTATTTCGGAATTTAACGTATGTCCCTAATAGATTCGCATTTTGGCGAAGCTGGCAAGAAATGGCGGCAATTTCTCCTTTTGGCTAAATTGAAAAGCAAAGGGTTAAAGCCTCCACAAACTTTACTAAACAGTAAGTGCGTATTTGTATAACTGTTATCCAGTCATACGTGTTTAATGTTACTAGCAACTATGCCTATATAGTAGAATCAAGAATGTGTGCTTTGGTCACTTCCATCAATGTATTCCTGAATTTTGGATTTGTGCTTACACATTATTGGCTTAGGTACGCCCCTGATTTTTATCATTACAAATGGAATAAAATTATAGGTGAATTTTTTTATTTTTTCGCAGGAGGCAAAAGCTCCTCTAGATTATGAGGCCGTGGGTTGCAGTACGATCAGTCAATAGATAAATCCGGCACTGCCTACACTATTGACTTACAAAAGAGTTGATATCCTTTGTTGGAAGTGAGAACCACACAAAAACAGTAGGCTAATAAGTTGGCTAAAATAAACAGACCCACAGAAGAAATCATTCTCTACTCAATAAGGATTAGCAATTTTTATTGGATTATTATAATTACAACTTAATGATCACGCTAACGTACCGTGAGCTGTAGATATAATAATTTATATTCAAGGGGTTAACTGACACCTAAAAATTATTTCAAGGGTTCCTTCAAGATAAAAAGGTTGAGGAAGGCTTCTGTATACATACATCCTTACATCTGCTGTAAATGTTAATTTTGAATAGCCTGAATGATAAACCCTCTGTGGATGGGAAGGAGCGAAGCTCCTGACCGGGTTGGAAGGAAAGTCCTCAGGTTCCCCAGCCTCGCAATGACATGTCATTGGGCCGAAGGGCTGAAAGCCCAAGTGCCGCTGGTTAAGGAAAAAAAAAAAAAAAAAAAAAAAAAATAAATGTAATATAACAACATACATTTACAGTATCAAATTACAATTAAGAAATAAAGTACGTTAAAAAAACAATACAAAACAAAAACAATAAGAACGAACGTAAAAACAACCAAAGAAAAACAAACAAAAAATCCTCCTTGAAACCAATCGGATTAAAGTAGTATATAACAGACAGACAGACAGACAGACAGACAGACCAGACAGACAGACAGACCAGACAGACAGACAGACAGACAGACAGACCAGACAGACTGTGGTAAAGTGGGATATATAAATATTTATAGGGGACTTAGTGTACTGACTGAGATCAGCTGTGAAGGTATCTATATCTAATAAGGGTAGTGTAATATAGATGACCTTACTTGCTACCACATATTTATACCTCAGTCAGAATTATTCTGGAATATAGTGATGACTACGTTGAATGTCTAGGGTATGTATATGATGAAGTGTAAGTCACAACAACAAGAGACAGATAAACAATTTAATTTATTCCACCACACGTGACAACACTGTGACACTCACACACATGTAACATTCTATAAGACTATCTTGAATGAGTCACTGGTAAATTTTCAAATATCAATATGTATTAAGTACTCTTCATTAATATATATGTGTCCTGATTCAAATACAAAGTGAACCAGGAATCACAATCAATTTTAATTACAAGTTATATGTACAGAATTTATCAATATGAATCTTGTAGTGACATATTTTATTAATCTTATCCTATGTGTGTCAGTTGTGTAGTAGTAATATGAGGTAATACTGGTGTTGTTTTTTTCAAGCTATGTTGTTATTTGTCATCATGACTTCAAGTGTTTATTTCTGTTGGAACTAGTATTGGAGATGTTCTCAGTTCCGTTCAGTAAAACAATTAATTTCCCCTCTTATTTTTATACAATGTCAGTTTAAGATGGGGTTACATAATGTTGAGCTCCGCTGGCCACATAGGCTTAACTTTCGTGATGGCGGCAGGAAAAGACTCCTCTGCTCGATTGCTCCCCTGTGTTCTGGAGACACCTCACTGTTTGCTATATGGACCAAGGAGTATGCTGTCCGCCTCTGGATTCAGCAAAGCTCTGACCAGGTACTGCTCAATAGCTTTAGGACCACAGTCCCTGGAACAAGAAGGTTGTACCTCCTACTTCAGAACTAATTTATACTCTATTTCTACACTGAGCACAATACATAACAAACACTGAGTTCAGAGCGGTAGGCCAACTGCTATCTTCATCTGAAACAATTTTCACCAGTCTATTCCTCCCTAATGGTTACTACGCCTCTGCAATTCCAGCATTATTTCTTTCTAGACAATAATATAGGTGGCAGTGTACTGTTTGGCAATTCCATGTAGTTTTACTTTCCTCCGACACCTTCTGTTCAGGTTGGAGCACTATATATGCTTCACCTCATGTTTACTTCGAATACGAGGTGGTGTCTGGGTACTGTAATGTTTTCAAACGTAAACCAGTATAATGTCATATTTCCTAATAAGCGTTTTTCAGGATTTTAAAACCTAACTCTGGTATGGGTAGTGTTTTTTATCACTGTCGATTTGAAAAAAGTTAGTGCTAGTGGCCTTACACGCGTGATTGCAGCAATTGCGTATCGCGCGACGCGTGTTTAGTGTTGCATGTGTCCCTGCTTTCAGCCCTCCCTTCTTTCTATCTTTAGTCCATCTGTCTTTCGTTTTAGGTAACGTATTGTATAAAAAGACATGAATGGAATTTTAAATCTAGGTCAACTTGCGTATCTCAAGGTTTTTCTTAGAATTGGAGTACACATTTTATTGTGTTGGGGAAACGCGTGTATGTTGCAGAAGGCCTTTTCTATCAACGTGAAACGTTACAATTTGCAGACGCAGGAGAAAACAAGGGGGATTTCGAGTACAGTCATTGTGACAGCACTGTTCTTTACCATTCTTCTTTCCTTTTATTAAATTTATTTGTTAGGCTTTACATTTATTTTCCTTTCAATTTATATATGTGGATGTAGAATTTCACGACAAATCCTCCCCTCTTAAAACAGACGTTATACGTCAGTCTATAATTCTACATACATATAGAGAAATTTATGTCTATGCCTTGTGATTTCTTTGATTTTCATCGCACGGATGGCGGCTTAAAAAATCTGCATCAACGTTTCTCTAATTTTATTTTGCTCATGGATTAATGCAGGTGGGTCAAGTCAAAGTAAGCACTACTGACGAAGGTTGCCTCAGACCTCTGCAATCCAAGAATCCATTTCAGATATGTTACTGTACAGCTGCAAGTGTCACGGCTTGTCTTACTACTGCTTAGCAATCAATATTCACCATTTTCTCTTCGCTGAGTCTGCTCAACGACATGTCCCGAGAATATTAGATGTTCCTCAATTTGTACGTTATGAGGAGTTGATCTATATGGTGCTATCTGAGTTGTGGAGGGGATCCAATAATTTCCGGATCAGCCTTAATAAACACTCGGACTATCCTCAATTCAAAAGGTGACAATGGAGACACTCTGCTCCTCCGAAATATTCACAGCCAACAATTGGTCTGATCTCAGGCGGGATTGAATGTGGAAACACCCTTCTAATAATATATTTATAATGTTCTATAATGTGCCGCTCAAATGGAGGCTATATTCACCAACTATAGTTTCGCCTACCGACAATCTGGAGAATTAAGATAATATGTGGGGAAATGAGTTTCTGCATCAGAAATCAATTCGCCCTTAGCATTACTATAAGATGTGTGGGTTATCTCCATCCAGGGTCCGATCAATAATTTCCCTTGGACGGTGTGGGGTCGGGTGACTACCAATGTCACCAGTGCCCTTTTAATGCTAAGTTAATAGCCATAGTGTGAAGCGCTGTGAGCATTTCCCGAAATTCTCACTCGTCCACTGCCCACTGTTCTTATGTTAACAATTTGTTTCGGTTTTAACTTAGGCGGATCATCTTCAATGTCAGTGTCAGCCAGCTCCCTAAATGCGGCTTCAAACTGTCCCTGGGTTGACTGGTCTGAATTTCTATTTTCTCTGGATGCCTTTCTCAGAGTTGCGAATCTAAATATTTTTGGTGAACACTGTTGGGGGAAAGGTGGATACCTATCCTCTATGTCAACCTTATTATTGTTATTTTCCTTGTTAATGTTAGGCCCATATGTTTCAGAATGCTTAGCTGGCATCTGATTATGATTTTCCCAACTTGGGGACTGTACCTTGCTACATTTTTCACAGGCCCCCACAAATTGTGCAATATCAGCAGCTACTTGGGGCCAGTAGAATTTTTCTGATGTCCTTTGACGGGTAGTCCCATTTCTCTGGTGTCCACCGTCTGGTACCACATGTGATTTTGCCATCACTTCTTCTCTGTAATGAGTTGGGAGTACCAACTGTCCATATCCTTTGGGTCCTGCTCCCGCCTTCCTGTGGAGCAGTCCATCCCTCAAGTAAAATTGTCCTTTCTTAGGGTGTGCATGGCTGTTTAGTAATTTGTCAAAGCAAGGTTTTAATGATTTGTCCTTTGCCTGGGCCTTTCTCATCTGTTTATCAGAAAAGGTTAATGGGGGTTCCTCCTCCTTTCTACTAGGGGTCGACCTGACCTGAAGCGTGGCCATTACCACAGGTTTTACAGGGCTTCCTAGAAAAACATATTTACTTCCTAACACCAGCGGGTAATTAGGATCGTCACACACGGCTGCTCTAATCATTCCTTCCACGTACCTTGTCTCTACATTGATCTCGGCTACGGGAAGTGTCATGGTGGATATTCCCTTTACGGCCCTGTTGCGTGTGAAATTCTCGCAACATCATATATATTTTGTAATGTAAGGGAAATAATCATGTGGAATTTATAGTCACTTTTCAATGTAAGCAGTTGTCTTCTCGCGTTGGTGTCGATGGTTGTTAAATTTGTTAAGCGTTCTTGAATCGTGTCCATGTATGGACTTGCTAGGCCGCTTTTCTCAGAAAGCGGTTGGCAACCTGTTGGGTTATCCTTATAAGGTAATCATTCTTAAGCTGGTTCTTAGTAAAGGTCCTTGTGTCTTAAGTTATCTGAGCTGTGGTCGATTCGCGCTGGACTGCGCATGTCTAAGTCTTGGGTCTTTGTCGATCGATTTCCGCCCAGCAGTCAGTGAGCGAAGATTTTGAATAGCAAGCAAGACGTCTTTGTGAGCGTCTATGCTTTTCTTGTTCTTCAGGAATATGAAGTCCTCTTATGGATATTTCGTTTATTCGAGATGATACCTCTAGTGTATTTCCACACGCCGGGAGGCGTATTATTTCTGTGGTTATTTCCTGAAGGCAAGGTAAATTACATTTACATTAACTTTATCGATTTCTGTTCGTGAGTGACATTTGATTCGTAGCCTGTCTTTGAAAGTCGTCATCACGAGATGTTTTCTCAGCTCACATATTGCTACATTGTACTGCATCGGGTTGATGCATGTCCCAAGGACTATTACTTGCTACTTCGCTACATGAACTAGGTTTGAAACCTTTTGTTATCTAGAGGATGTTTTGAGGACATTATTTATACTTCAGAAGACGTGTCTGTCTTGCTGAAGTCAGATTAAGGAGAGTGAACTGATCTCATACATCTGGTTATCTCCTGGCTAAGATAGAAAGGGATGGAGAATTTTCCCGACTACATTACAGCCTTATAATGTATTGACATGCCTGTGAATCATCTTTATTATGATGCTGTCTACCGTCCATTACTGTACTGACGATGTTGCTGTGATAATGACTGTCTGATGTACCTACATATTCGCGTATACATTTTGTCACTGTGGCGTCCACAATAAATGATACAGAAAAACGTCACTAGCTGTTACAAGCATCATTGACTTTATACGTCGTGAGTTAACTGACGTCCTTGTGTGGATTGCCCTGTTTTTGCATGATCATTGTTTGACTGTACCTCATCTACACACTACACAAAACCAGAACACGGGCACCATCATCTATCCCATGGTGCACGCATCATTTGGTGGCCAGTCCAAAGGCATTCGATAAGCCCACCACGACGCATCATTTGGTGGGAATAAGCTGGTTTGCTCTGGTACCAGCATACACGGGTTCCCTTACCCACTTCATTTTCAACAAGAATTCATCAGCATCTTTCAAGAAATCAACATTCTTCAAGACAGTCAACATCTTCAAAATTTTCCAATTACTCGGCGTTGCCCGGTAAATGTCAAAATTGCAATTTTTTGACTGAAACAGGAATTTGACAGTACCCGGCGTTATTGCATATTGCTGGATAACACGGACTGCTGTTGTCTTTAACGCAAGTCAAGCAAGTTGCTGCTGTCAAGGTTCCAGTGCTGTCGTTTTTTGTGAAGGTCAAGTGCCGGTTGAAACGGGTTGTTTTCTGAAGAAGGCCAAGTACCGATTTCCATCAATTTACTATTGGATTAGAAGGTCAAGTGCCGAAACAACTCAACATACAGTATTTCAGAAGCTCAAGTACCATCGTGTTAGCAGTGGAAGCAGTTCAGATGTGCCATCATCGTTGGAGCTTCGCTCTTTAGGACGTTGATTGACATCTGTTTTTTCTGCTGTTCTACGATTGGAAGCCTATAAGTTAAGTGGCCTGTTTGTACGTAAACTGTGCCCTTATACTTCTGCTGAGTCTTCTGTGTATCATCTCATTCTATTGTTATATGTTATTTGTTTATATGTTATTTGTATATTTATATGTTTATATTTCGCGGGTCTGGCTGGGTGGCGACTCCTATAGATCATACCACATAGCAGAGGTTTTCTATTGAGAGTGTTCTATAGGGTGTGCAAATTTCCAATACTGGAATTTGCTAAGCGACTTTTGTTGCTATTTCTGTTAGTTGTGATGACATGTGTTAATATTGTTTTCGTTATTATTTCGCATTCTTTAGTTTTGTTTTGATTTGTTTGTATTTGTTAGCCTCCTCTTTACTATAGTTTAGTTTCATACAACATTTTTGTTTATACACTGTGGTGTCTTGTATTTGTATTATCTTCTCGTAGATATCATCACATTTTTTGTGATATTTCTTTAATTTTCGCTTTATTTTTTGTTGATTTCTACGAATGTTTTTGTATTGTTGCTGATCTTTGTTATTGTTTACATTGTTATTGTTTACATTGTTTACATTGTTTACATTTTCAATGTTTACATTCTGCTTGTTTTTACATAGTCATTGTTTACAGTTATAGTAATTAGTTAATGGGCTATGCTAATGCACTGTTACTACTACACTGATGATAAATGAATGATGAATAGTGTCGTGCACTATTGAATGAGAAGTGCACTTATGATCAAGAATTGATTATTGACATTTTATATACAAGGTCTTTGATTGGAGACTTGTTTTCCCACAGAGACTGGGATAATATAATGTGATGTGAATATACAAGTGCTTAATTAAGACTTGTTACACTTAGGTTTGAAATAAATTAGTTAATTATTTCAGGTTGTGGACTCATATGTTAGACAACATGTCTACACTTGAGTACTTTATTGAGCAGGGTAAATCGCTTGGGAAGACTGGTGATAAGTTAGAAGAATTTGCAACTGCTCAATATGATAAAGCAATGGAAGCTGAACAAAAGAAACTGCAGATGCAGGTGGATGAAAAAAGATTCCAAATGGAAATGGAAAAACAGAAAAGGGAATCAGAAGCTGAGGAGAGAAAACTCCAGCTACAACTAGAAGCTGAAAATAAAAAACTTGAAATAGAGGCTGAAAATAAAAGACTTGAAAAAGAGGCTGAAAATAAAAGACTGGAGAACGAAGCTGAGAATAAAAGACTTGAAAAAGAAGATGAGAATAAAAGACTAGAAATGCAGGCTCAGGCTGAGGAAAGAAGATTACAGAGAGAGTCTGATGAGAGGAAAGAAAAAGCAAAAATGGAACATGAAGAAAAACGCTTAGCTTTAGAGTTGGAGAAGTTGAAATTGACGAGCATGAGTAATGCTAATGATGCAAACAAGGGTTCATCTTCTGATAAGGCTAATAATGATACTTTTAAGATTAAGTTACCAACATTTAGTCCTTCCAGTGATGACATAATGTTCTATCTGGACAGATTTGAACAAGCATGTAAAGCTCATAACATAGACAAAGCAAAATATGTTTATCAGTTATCAGGGATACTGACAGGTAAAGCTCTAAGTATGTTAAATATGGTGGATGAACCTGACAAGAACAATTATGAGGTTGTCAGGGCCGCTTTGTTAAAGAAATATCAGCTTAACGAAGACGGCTATCGTCTACAATTTAAAAACATGTTGCCTGAAACTGGAGTTGAATTCTCCGAGTTTATTGCAAGAATACGCATTACTTTCTCACGATGGGTTGAACTATCCAAGACAGAAAAAACTTATGAAGCACTTATGGACTTAATACTTAGAGACAAAGTCATGTCTTCTGTCAATGAGTCTTTCCTTGCTTTCCTTCATGAACGTAAACCTAAAACAATAAAAGAAATGGAAGATTTCTGTTGCCAGTATGTAACTGCGCACCCACACATAACCATTAGTAACTCTAAGGTGAAAGAAGGTTTACCAGTTGCTTCGGCAGCACCGTATGGTCAAAACTTTGCTCGTAGATCCCAACAAAATTTTGATAGAAAGAGTAACGGTAATTACTTTCAAAATCATGGAAATCAATTTCATGGTGATTCTTCTTCGAAGAATTGGAGACAACCTGATAGTGCTCGTTACTATCACCCTAATAATTATAGGCATTTCAAAAGAGGATATGGTAATAGAGGTTATTCCTCCCGAAGACCTCAAAACCAAACAAATAGATGTTCGTATCAATGTGAACATGATAGTAATCGTGGAAACTGGAATTCGAACCAGGATAACAATTATAATAGAGACAACAATAACTTCAGAGATAATAATAACTCTGATAACTTCAGAGGTAATAATAGTCGGGGTAGATCTCAACACACAAAAAAGAGATATCAGCAGGCTAATTCTGTACAACAGGAAACTCAGGAAGCCTGTAATCAGGTTGTTGATAATAAAAACTTTGACGCTGTCACTGGTTCTGCTTTTGACTTTGAGAGAGCAAACAAATGCCCCCAATGCAGTACTTTATTCGAACCGAGTACCATAACTACTTTGAGTTGTGGTCACCCTCTTCCCGCTCTTCCTGCTGCTGTTGCGCATGACGGGAGGGGTTCTTTAATCCTACATAAGGGTCTTGTTAATGATACTCCGGTCTCACTACTTTTCGATTCCGGATGCACCACTATTGGTGTTAGACAATCGCTTGTAGATCCATCTTGTGCTACAGGAATGGTTATTAAATGTGTCACATTTGGCGGCACTCTAGAAAAATATCCTACTGCTGTAATTCGCATTGCCACTCCTTTCTTTACTGGAGATGTGCATGCTTGTCTCTTACCTAATCCTATTGCGGACCTTATTATTGGTCGTATTCACGGAGTTAGGGAGTGTACCCCACAGCAGATTGCTGCTTGGGAAGATAATAATATGCAAGCTACCAATGCAGTGGTTACAAGAGCACAAGCTCTACAAACACCCGAAACTTCACTGAATGGTGATAATGAAGTTCATAGCCAAGATAGTCACTTAGTCATAACTCGTGACTCTTTCATAAAATTGCAAGAAGAAGATCCTTCTCTAAAAAAATTCTTCATTCTTGCGAAGAAAGGTGATACGAATCAGGATACAAATAGAAAATCTTGGATAGCAATGAGAAACGGCGTACTTGTACGTATGGTTCAAGATTCGACTACGTCGGCACATTCGCAAATTCTTGTTCCCAAGAGCATGAGAGTGCAAATATTGCAACATGCTCATGACTGGCAATGTGCTGGACATATGGGTTTTTCCCGTACGAAGTCGAGAGTCCTTGCGGCTTTCTTTTGGCCTTTTGTCAACAAGGACATTCGTATTTACTGCCGATCATGCAAGGTATGTCAGGAGGTTAAATCTAGAGGACCACGACATGCTGCGCCTATCCAGGCTGCTGACATCCCTATTCGACCGTTTCAGAAAATGGCCATAGATATAATTGGCCCTTTTAAGGTCAAGTCGGCCAGAGGACATCAGTTTATCCTTACATGTGTCGATATGTGCACACGTTGGCCAGAGGCTATCCCTCTTAAGAGCATATCTACTACAGATATCGCAGATGCTCTTTGGCTGATATTTTCTCGCTTGGGGTTCCCCAGAGAAATATTGTCAGACCATGGCACTCAACTCATATCTGACACTATGTCACAGGTAATGTCTACCTTACATATTAAACGATCTCTCAGTAGTATCTATCATCCTATGTGTAATGGGTTAGTTGAGCGTCTGAATAGAACGCTCAAGACTTTGCTTGGTAAGATAACTGAAGATCATCCTCAAGATTGGGACAGGGTTTTACCCGCGGCTCTCTTTGCCTATAGAGAAGTCCCAAATGAACACACAGGATTTTCTCCCTTCGAACTTGTCTTTGGCGCGCGTCCACGCGGCCCTATGTCTTTATTACACGATCTCATCACTGCCGATGATATTAGCGATGAAACTCAATCCTCATATGAGTATGTCATTGCTCTTAGACAAAAGATCATTGAGGCATGTAAGCTAGCAACTGCTTCATCAGAAATTGCTAAAGAGAAAGCAAGGCAGTTTGCTAATAAGAATAGATGTCTACGACAACTTTGTCCAGGTGACAAAGCATTCGTCCTACTCCCCAGTAGGGAAAATAGACTTCTTATTGCATGGAAAGGTCCGTATGCAATAGTCTCTCGGATTTCCGATGTTGACTATGTGGTCGATATTGATGGAAAGCATAAAACTCTCCACATAAACATGCTTTCGGAATTTCACGAACGTCCGGACTATTTGCTGCCTATTTTCCAGGCAACGGATGATGCTCCTGCACCTCATGGTCATTACTCATCTCTGTCGGTCATACAGGATGAGGAATCTACCTTCTCGGATGTCAATCTTCCTCTTCCAGTGGTTCCGCTACATTCCACGGAATCTTGGAAAAACGTTTCTGTTTCTCCTAATCTTTCTGGTGAGGAACATCGACAAGTCTCGTCGATGTTACAAACATTTCAGGATGTTCTCACTGACATTCCTGGACACACAGATGTCATAGAACATGACATAATTCTTACCGACAGTAATCCTATTAGGGTTAGGCCTTATCCTATCCCTATACACTTTCAGTCGCAAGTGGAAAAGGAATTGGATGAAATGATTCAATTAAATATAATTGAACCATCGACTTCACCATATTCTTCTTCCATGGTTATTGTCCGGAAGAAAGATAAGAACATAGGAATTTGCGTTGATTATCGCAAATTGAATCAAGTCACTAAGTTCGATGCTGAACCGATACCTTTGTTAGAAGATCTACTGACTAAACTTTCTAATTCTAGATTCTTCACTAAACTTGACTTGTCTAAAGGTTATTGGCAAGTGCCTTTAGCAGAGCATGCCAAACCTCTTACTGCTTTTTCTATACCTAGGGGTCTATTTCAATGGAATGTTATGCCTTTCGGTCTTATGAACGCCCCTGCTACTTTCGTTCGCATGATGCGTCGAATTCTTTCACATCGTTCAGATGTCATCGCATACTTAGATGATATCTGTCTCTTCAGTGATACCTGGGAAGATCACTATTTAGGGTTATATGACTTACTGTCCCCTCTACGTGAGAATAGTTTGACAGCAAAACCTTCAAAAGCTTTTGTTGGTTTTGGTGAAATCTCTTTCCTGGGTCATCGTGTTGGTCATGGTCTCTTGAAGACAGAAGACCACAATACTTCCAAAATACTGAACATCTCTGTTCCTAAAACGAAGAAACAAGTTAGGAGTCTCTTAGGTTTAATCCAATTTTATGGGAGATTTATTCCAAATTTATCTTCGATCATGGCACCTCTCTCAACATTGTTGAAAAGAGGTTCGCCTAATCTGGTCCGTTGGTCTGAAGAATGCCAATCTTCCTTAGACCAGATCAAGAATATATTTTCATCTCCTCCCATCCTAAGATTACCTACTCTTGATAGGACTTTTGTTCTTCGGAGTGATGCTTCATCCACTGGGATTGGAGCAGCACTTAAGCAAGAATATGCAAATACTCTGCATCCTGTTATGTACATTTCTAGAAAACTAAATGCGGCAGAGAGGAACTACTCGGTTTTAGACCGTGAGTTGTTAGCTATGGTTTGGTCAATTCTCAAACTACAAAGATTCCTCCTGGGCGCACATTTCATTCTAGAGACTGATCAAAAAGCTCTTACAGCTATTCAGACTAAGAATTTGAAGAGTTCGAGATCCACTCGATATGCTATTGCTCTTCAACCTTTTCACTTAACGGTACGAGCTATCCGTGGTGCGGATAATGTGATGGCTGACATTTTGTCTAGATGCCCACATGATTCCAACTAATACTTCTGTCCTATATTTCTATATATATTACAGAGTCATAACACACCTATATTACTACAATAGATTAGCACATCTGTACTCACTTTGTATGTACACATACTATCGTGCTTTGTTATCATCTTCTTCTGTTTCATTTTTTAAGATGATAGAGGAGGACTGAGTAGTTAATATAAGGGCCGTAAGTTTACTAAACAGCCACAATTATTAATAATGTATTGTACCTTATGAAGCATATTAGTTGTTAATTAGCGTTATATTGCTTGTACTTTCTCAGAATGTCATTGATGAGCTGAGGACTTACCTTACTATTATCAAGCATGACGAGTTCTATATTGTGTACTTACCCTCGGAACGTCAGAGGATGTGTCCTGCATCGTCATGTACTTCAATTTCACTATGTACTAGGGTCATTACATGTCAAATAATGTACTATTTAAAATTTTCTATCAGATTTGTACATCCATTTTCAAGACAATATTAGATTATGCTATTTAATGATGTCTATGGTAACTTGCATACGTATATTGTGTTTACATGCTAGCGTGATGTGTGTTGGTGACACCTCCCCGATATGAACAATTGTTTGAGACATATTTATTTTTCTGTTGAGATATATTCTCACCAGACACTCTATAGTTAGCCTCATGTTAGGCAATTTAATTAATTATCCGCGCATAATTCGTGCGTTTTGAGCCGCTTATCGCATGCTCTTGGATATTAAAAAAAAAAAATATGTTCCACATTTTTTTTTTATCGGGAGGTGGTGGTGATATGTTGCGTGTGAAATTCTCGCAACATCATATATATTTTGTAATGTAAGGGAAATAATCATGTGGAATTTATAGTCACTTTTCAATGTAAGCAGTTGTCTTCTCGCGTTGGTGTCGATGGTTGTTAAATTTGTTAAGCGTTCTTGAATCGTGTCCATGTATGGACTTGCTAGGCCGCTTTTCTCAGAAAGCGGTTGGCAACCTGTTGGGTTATCCTTATAAGGTAATCATTCTTAAGCTGGTTCTTAGTAAAGGTCCTTGTGTCTTAAGTTATCTGAGCTGTGGTCGATTCGCGCTGGACTGCGCATGTCTAAGTCTTGGGTCTTTGTCGATCGATTTCCGCCCAGCAGTCAGTGAGCGAAGATTTTGAATAGCAAGCAAGACGTCTTTGTGAGCGTCTATGCTTTTCTTGTTCTTCAGGAATATGAAGTCCTCTTGTGGATATTTCGTTTATTCGAGATGATACCTCTAGTGTATTTCCACATGCCGGGAGGCATATTATTTCTGTGGTTATTTCCTGAAGGCAGGTAAATTACATTTACATTAACTTTATCGATTTCTGTTCGTGAGTGACATTTGATTCGTAGCCTGTCTTTGAAAGTCGTCATCACGAGATGTTTTACAGCTCACATATTGCTACATTGTACTGCATCGGGTTGATGCATGTCCCAAGGACTATTACTTGCTACTTCGCTACATGAACTAGGTTTGAAACCTTTTGTTATCTAGAGGATGTTTTGAGGACATTATTTATACTTCAGAAGACGTGTCTGTCTTGCTGAAGTCAGATTAAGGAGAGTGAACTGATCTCATACATCTGGTTATCTCCTGGCTAAGATAGAAAGGGATGGAGAATTTTCCCGACTACATTACAGCCTTATAATGTATTGACATGCCTGTGAATCATCTTTATTATGATGCTGTCTACCGTCCATTACTGTACTGACGATGTTGCTGTGATAATGACTGTCTGATGTACCTACATATTCGCGTATACATTTTGTCACTGTGGCGTCCACAATAAATGATACAGAAAAACGTCACTAGCTGTTACAAGCATCATTGACTTTATACGTCGTGAGTTAACTGACGTCCTTGTGTGGATTGCCCTGTTTTTGCATGATCATTGTTTGACTGTACCTCATCTACACACTAAACAAAACCAGAACACGGGCACCATCATCTATCCCATGGTGCACGCATCAGGCCCCTTGTATCTCCACTTTCTCTGTGGTATACTGTTCAGGGTGCACTAGGGTTGCACTCACAACTGAGTCATATTCTAAACCTGAATCGTAAAGGCACCTAACCTTGGCCCCATTACATGTCACTTCTTCACAGATGGGGGGATGTTGAAGATTTATATGATTCTCTGTCAGTTTCTTCTTCCCCTTGTCCACTGTTATCATGCATGCCGCGTGATATGGAGGAACCTTCCTACCACATTCACTAGTATTATGATTATGCATCCTGCAAATTTGACAATATTTTCCTTCCTGTCTGAAGGGTTTCCTGTTATCATATTTCCTTTCATTGAATTGTGGGGTTTTATTTTTATAGTCATTTCGTGGCCTATCAAACTGGTGCTTACCTTTGTTTTGATCTCTATGATCAAATTCATTAAAGTTTTGTGGTGCCTGATAATTGTCTACCTGCCTCTTCTTATTACCTGTTACTTCTGCCTGAGCTGCTTGATACCTTTCAGCAACATTTAGCAACTCACCCAGCCTCTCTGCACCTTGTTCCATGAGAAACTTTCTCAGGTCTGGAGATATATGGACTCTCTTAGTTGTTCTATAAGGACCATTTCCTTAAGATCTTGGGTTTTCCCCAGAGAAGTCCATTTCTCCAAGTATGTCTCTATCCGTGCAGAGAACTGGTGATAGGTTTCACCTGACAGTAGTTTAGCATTCCTAAATTTTTTCCTATAAAATTCTGCGTTCTTTTCATATCTTAACAAAAGAGCCTGCTTTAGCATGTCATAATTTTCCTGATCACCTCTGCTCATTTTAGCAAAAACTTCATAAGCTGCCCCACGAAGTCCTTGAGATAACTTTAAGCTCCACCTTTCTCTCTCTAACCCATATGTGGTAACTAATAGTTCATATCTATTTAGATAGCTCTCAATATCATCGTCTTTCTCAACGAAATGATCTAAATGAAAATTCATAGCTGAGGTTGAGGCTCCTTGGCTAGCAGTGGCATCAGAGGTAAAGGGACTGGCACCATTTTCAGGAGCATGGCCTTGAAACTCAAACTCCCTTAGTCGTAACTCATGTTCCCTTTGTAATCTCTTCTCCTCCTTTTCTGCTTCCCTTTCTGCAGCTAATCGCTTGTCTTCCCTTTCTGCAGCTAATCTTTTGTCTTCTCTTTCTGCCTCCAATGCTTTAGCCTCTTTGTCAGCCTCAATCTGCAACCTCTTAGCCTCAGCCTCAATCTGCAACCTCTTAGTCTCAGCCTCTAATTTTCTTTCGGCCTCTTTTTCTAATCTTCTTTCTTCCCGTTCAATATATTTGTCACATTCAGCAGTGACATAAGCAATCATAATTTGCCCGTCCATTCCTAACTCTTTCGCAGTCTGTACAGCAGCAGATCGAAATTTTGCCAAGTCGGCCATTGCCTAACATACAATTGTAAACAATTCAATCTTTCAATAATTATCTAAGGACATTACAGGCACTGAGAGCTCAACCTTATTTATTTTCACCCAAGGATACTTTTTAATTCTTATTATTCCCTGAAGTGAATTACCCCCAATATTTTTAATGGGGAAAGATTCAAAATCCCGAGAGCGAGACCCCAATATATGTGGTAAAGTGGGATATATAAATATTTATAGGGGACTTAGTGTACTGACTGAGATCAGCTATGAAGGTATCTATATCTAATAAGGGTAGTGTAATATAGATGACCTTACTTGCTACCACATATTTATACCTCAGTCAGAATTATTCTGGAATATAGTGATGACTACGTTGAATGTCTAGGGTATGTATATGATGAAGTGTAAGTCACAACAACAACAGACAGATAAACTTACTTACTTACTTAGTCGTTCCCCTTCTACCATGAGGTGTAGAGGTTTGGAAGAGAGAGCACCAGACTATTCTATCTGCTGTCTTCCTCCTGGCCTGGTTCCATTCTAGTCGTCGGTCCTTCAAAGATTGTCTAATGTTGTCCTCCCAGCGGACTCTGGGTCGTCCTCGGGGTCTGGATCCTTGGCTATTTGTTTCCCATGCTTGTCGTGGTAGCCGATCTTCTCCCATTCTGCAGACATGGCCAAACCATCTTAGTTGGGACTGTTCTACTTGGGTCTGTAGGGGGTGGCATTTTAGGCCTTGACGTATCGTCTGGTTGCGTACCATGTCTCTTCTTGTTACTTCAACCACCTTCCTCAGATATCTCATTTCTGAGGTTTGGATCTGGCTTTTATGGGTTGTAGTCATTGCCCATGACTCGCATCCATATATCAAGACTGGGACGTAGATGGAGCGGTATACAGCCATCTTCGTTTTCTTACCAACCTCTCTCTTGCTGAGGAATCCTCGATTTATGGCCTGAAAAAGTCTCCCAGCTGCTGCTTTTCGAGTGGCCAACTCTTCTTTGATGCCTCCCTTTCGGTCTATAATAGCTCCGAGGTATTTAAAGTGGTCGACCTGCTCCAGGACCTGTTCTCCCAGCTTAATCTGATGTCTTCTTTCTTCTCGTGATATCACCATGGATTTTGTTTTAGAGCTGCTTATGACCATCCCTCTCTTCTCCAGCTCTTCCTTCCAGACTTGCAGGTTGGATTGGAGATGTGCCTCTGATTTAGCAATCAGGGCAACATCATCAGCAAATGCCAGCTCTGAAATATAGACCTGTCTCATCTTCCAGTACCCCACTGAATACTTTCTTGTTCTCTCCTTACATGCCTTGATGACATCGTCCATAAGGAGTATGAAGAGGTAAGGTGATAGGATATCACCTTGTCTTACACCAGTGGTGGTCCTGAACTCTTCTGACTTATGGTTTGCTGTCCTCACATAATTTCTGCAAGACTTGTAGAAGCTCTGTATAGCATGAATCAGAGGTGCTGGAATATTCTTTCTTGCCAAAAGTCCCAAAGTTTGCTCCAAGGGACCCTGTCAAACGCCTTTTCCAGATCTATGAAACAAAGATGGATCTCACTCTTATACTCAAGGGCCTTTTCACTCAGCTGTCTGAGTGTGAAGATTAGGTCTTGAGTACTTCGGTTTGCTCGGAATCCGCACTGGACCTCCTCCAATTGTGGCTCAGCTAGGCGTCGGAGTCTCTGCTCTAGGATTCTAGAGTAGATTTTTCCAGGGACACTGAGAAGGGATATGCCTCTATGGTTTCCACACTGTCGATTGTCACCCTTTTTGAAAATTGGTGTTATTATGGCGATCTCCCAATCCTTTGGTATGGTCTTGTTGCACCATGCTGCCTGTAGGACCCTTAAGAGTAACAGGTCGCCTGATGCTCCCATGTACTTAACCATTTCTGGTGTTATACCATCATGCCCTGCTGCTTTGCCCATCTTGATTTTCTCCAGTGCTGCCTTCAGTTCTTCCATCTTTATGTCATCTTCATCACCATTGGTTTCCTCTTCTGTGCTAGTGGTTATCATTTCTGATGCTTGACCTTGCTCACCATCAAGGAGTTCTGAGAAATATTCTTTCCATCTTTCCATTACTTCCTTCGGGGCAGTAAGCAATTTGCCTTGCTTGTCCTTTATAAATTTGAGAGGGCATTGTTTTTCCTTCCTCATGTTCTTTAGGGTCTTATAGAACAATTTATGGTTTTCTTGTGCATCTTTTTCTAGCTTTTCTCCAAATTTTTCCCAGGACTTCTGTTTTGCGGCTTGCACTTTGTTCTTTACTTCTGTTCTGAGTGTCACATATTCTCTATATTTTTCCATTTGTCCTGTTGTGTTTTTAGCTCCTAAGTATTGTTTCCATGCCATTTTCTTCTCTCTTATTTTCTCTTTGACTTCCTCTGTCCACCAAGGTGTCCTCTTTCTCTGGTTCCCAAGTCGGACTTCACCACATGCTTCTGCAGCAGCTGTCTTTATGATATCCTTGAATTTAATCCAGAGGGTTTCCAAGTCATCAGGTTGTTCTTCTGTGTTGTTCACCGCTGCAGCAATAAGCCCCTGATATCTGGTCTTAATTTCTGGCTCTCTCAGCTTGTAGGTCCTAATGCTCATTTCTCCTGCTCGTTTACTTGGTTTCTTGCGTGATGTTGAGCAGTTCCTAGGCTGAGCAACTCTTTCAGTTGTTCGTGACATATTTTATTAATCTTATCCTATGTGTGTCAGTTGTGTAGTAGTAATATGAGGTAATACTGGTGTTGTTTTTTTCAAGCTATGTTGTTATTTGTCATCATGACTTCAAGTGTTTATTTCTGTTGGAACTAGTATTGGAGATGTTCTCAGTTCCGTTCAGTAAAACAATTAATTTCCCCTCTTATTTTTATACAATGTCAGTTTAAGATGGGGTTACATAATGTTGAGCTCCGCTGGCCACATAGGCTTAACTTTCGTGATGGCGGCAGGAAAAGACTCCTCTGCTCGATTGCTCCCCTGTGTTCTGGAGACACCTCACTGTTTGCTATATGGACCAAGGAGTATGCTGTCCGCCTCTGGATTCAGCAAAGCTCTGACCAGGTACTGCTCAATAGCTTTAGGACCACAGTCCCTGAAACAAGAAGGTTGTACCTCCTACTTCAGAACTAATTTATACTCTATTTCTACACTGAGCACAATACATAACAAACACTGAGTTCAGAGCGGTAGGCCAACTGCTATCTTCATCTGAAACAATTTTCACCAGTATATTCCTCCCTAATGGTTACTACGCCTCTGCAATTCCAGCATTATTTCTTTCTAGACAATAATATAGGTGGCAGTGTACTGTTTGGCAATTCCATGTAGTTTTACTTTCCTCCGACACCTTCTGTTCAGGTTGGAGCACTATATATGCTTCACCTCATGTTGACTTCGAATACGAGGTGGTGTCTGGGTACTGTAATGTTTTCAAACGTAAACCAGTATAATGTCATATTTCCTAATAAGCGTTTTTCAGGATTTTAAAACCTAACTCTGGTTTGGGTAGTGTTTTTTATCACTGTCGATTTGAAAAAAGTTAGTGCTAGTGGCCTTACACGCGTGAAGGCAGCAATTGTGTATCGCGCGACGCGTGTTTAGTGTTGCATGTGTCCCTGCTTTCAGCCCTCCCTTCTTTCTATCTTTAATCCATCTGTCTTTCGTTTTAGGTAACGTATTGTATAAAAAGACATGAATGGAATTTTAAATCTAGGTCAACTTGCGTATCTCAAGGTTTTTCTTAGAATTGGAGTACACATTTTATTGTGTTGGGGAAACGCGTGTATGTTGCAGAAGGCCTTTTCTATCAACGTGAAACGTTACAATTTGCAGACGCAGGAGAAAACAAGGGGGATTTCGAGTACAGTCATTGTGACAGCACTGTTCTTTACCATTCTTCTTTCCTTTTATTAAATTTATTTGTTAGGCTTTACATTTTCCTTTTAATTTATATATGTGGATGTAGAATTTCACGACACAGACAGACAGACAGACAGACAGACAGATAGATAGATAGATAAATAGATAGATAGATAGATAGATAGATAGATAGATAGATAGATAGATAGATAGATAGATAGATAGATAGATAGATAGATAGATAGATAGATAGATACATTGATATTTAGTCAGATAGCTAAGTAGATAGATAGATAGATAGATAGATAGATAGATAGATAGATAGATAGATAGATAGATAGATAGATAGATAGATAGATAGATAGATAGATAGATAGATAGATAGATAGATAGATAGATAGATAGATAGATAGATAGACAGATCAGTCTGGTTTGAATTGTTCAGGGGAGTTTACTAAGGTAAGTGTATATGTTTAAGGGAAAGAATTACGCAGTTATCAAAATATAAATTCAAAAGTGGTTTATTACTTATTTTAATCTGTTAATAATTTAAATTAGCTTTTTTTCTTTTTTTTTGCAGCATATTTTTATGTAGTTTGTGAGACATATTTCATATTTGAACTATGGTAATCTTATTGGCGTCTTACGATTTTTTTTAAGAATACATTTTACAAGAGCAGGCTGGGTATTCAATGATTTTTCTATATTTGCGTATATAACTGTTAATGAACAATTATTTTTTACAGGGTTTGCGTCGTCGTACAACAAAACATCGCTTCTCGGCCTTTTGGCTAAGATCAACGTGTCTTAGCCAGGGCCAGGATCACACACAATTTACTTAATAAAGTCAATAGACACCAATTTGAGCCCCAGAAGGGGTATTTCAATTTAAAAACAAAAAAACTTCGCAGATAACTGAAACAGACTGCAATATCTTTTGAAACGATGATGGTCGTTTTCACTGCGACTCATGCGAGTTAAAAAAAAATGCGCCTCATGAGAGCATTTGAAAAAAAATGCGACTCGTACGAGCATTAAACACCACTCCACCTGCGCTGAACAACAACCATAAGTATAACAAAATTAGAAACAGCCACCCAGAGAGAAAAGCCGACCCATCTTCAAATACTAAGGAGGTTGAAGAAACAGCTCTACAACACAGACAGGTACATGCACAAGAGTAAGACAGAAGGGCAGACACAGCCAGACATCACCTTCCAGCTTGCTGCGGATGAGACGACAATAACATCAGAACTTAATGAGTTAGACCCAGATGATATCATTATCGAAGCACTACGCAGAATTCGTGAAGACAGAGACAAGTTTCTTAGTCATTCTCCACAATTACAAGAAGCAGTATTAGAAGTAGCTCCTGACGTACCAAAAGCAGACATAGAGATACCTGGGACTCAACGGAGAACCACCAAGTGTCCCACGGTGATCAGGAGAGTCCGTCCTACAGTCTCAAACTGAGACGGAAGTCGGAGCGTGACAATTTCGCAAGCCAAGAAATGGCGTTTCTCACGAGGCACTACAGGAGAGGATCATTAAGATCACTCAGATGTCTGGAGGTGAGGCCTCCCTCAGGGCCCTACCCGACGATAAAGTGATCGGTATCCTCGAAGCAATAACGGGCAGGAGGAGTATAATTAGAGTTACAAGACACGAAAAAGGAGTTATAATAGCTCTAAATAACACCGAGAAGACAAACAAACTGATGGTCGAACTAGAGTCCGGACACAAAGAAGTCCAGCTGCCCCACCAGATTACAGTTACTGTGGAGATCTACAAGAAAACCAAAAAGATAGTTGTAAGAGGGATCGACAACAATTGGTCTACACAAGAATTTCACAGCCGCCTGCAAACAGAAAACAAGAATATCAAAATAACACAGGTTGAAAGACTGAAGACATGGGACAAGAAGGACACAAACCTATTTATCCTATTGCATAGACTTCAATACCACGTCAACTCAAATGAGACGATAGATGTCAAAAAACAGAAGAGTACATCCCGCCTGTTATGCAGTGCTCAAACTACCAGCAATTTTTGCACACTAAGAAAACCAGCAAGACAGAAACAGTTTGCTGGTACTGTGCGGAAAGTCGCTCTTACAATGAATGTCCTCATGCGAAAGGGGATACCAACTATAAAGTGCGCAACTCCAACAGAACCTGCGCAAACTGTCACGGAAACCACGGCCATTAAACATGGCGAGACATAAAACAAAAGTTCAAAGTCGAGAAGAACAAACATCACAAGGAAGATACAGATACCATAAGAGACGAAACAATAGGAGCCGTATAGAGCGCCCAGGCAATGTTACAGGACATGAAATCCATTCATCACCAAATAGTAGTCGACATCACCTAACTTGCAGAGCTAAAGGAGGAGAACGAAGAAGTCCTCAACAGAATTGAAACAGAGAGAAGGATCATTGAGGATATCGTTAACAAAAAGCAACCAAGAAAGAGATAGAAGCAAAGAAAGCAAAGACAAAATAATTACAGAAATCCTAGAGGAACTCCTACCAAATATAATAGAGACAGTCATAAACAACATACAGCCGAAAAAAGATAACAACGAGAAGGGACCAAACAGGCAGCTAACGGTTCTCTTCAGGACCCGTCCTTTTCAGGACTATAGCAGAATAAACTCCATGGGCCACTTTATGATGAATGCCCAATCTATTTCTGGAGAATCTTTGTTTGTGCATGGTAGCAAAAGCACAGACAGCGTCCAGATAACCAGCGCTAAAAATACACGATAAGTCAAGAAAATATTCATCTCTAGCCACAATAGAACATCAAAAAGGCTACACATTTACAACCACAATTGACATTACTATCTTTTTTTTTCCTCGCTAAACAATATGCGTTCGTCAAAACAATCTCCTCATTCACACCCGTACCAGTCTTCGGTCAAGTGTAGCGGCTTTGGTCGGCGCGCGTTGGTAATTCGCACAAAGGCAATAAAAGAGCGCTAAGTGTTGGTCATCCAAACACAGAAATAAATTAAATACACACGCTCAATGCCGAATTAAATTATACACACATAAAATAACACTCAGTCACATAAAAATAATATACAGTTCCCTTCTGTCATTTACAATCTACTTCTCCCTTCTCTGTCTGGAAAACAAATCACTGTCTATTAATATAAGTCTGGTCAGTGCCTCTAAAGCAGAGTTACAGTTGGTGGCGCGCTTTACATTATGTGACTCCTCCGGTCCCACAAGTTACATTTCGTTAAGAATTAACTATATGAGATGGAATTAATAACCCGAGATGAGACTATCTCTATATAATATAATACTAGGCTCAAACCCTAATTTAACTCTAAGAGAATTTTATCGGTCTTACCCGCTCAAGGAATAAATCTACGTACAGTATTAAATGACAACAGCTTTCAACTTGAGGTCTTTAGTTACTATAGCGAGAATCCGAGAGGCATAACTGGTGCAGAAACATAGAGACAGGGTCTAGTAAGACAGACTGCCAGGTGGCCCGCACGTGCATACAAGGGACTACTGCTTGAGACGTAAGACCTACGGCAGAAGGTCCGATCGTCTCCCGATGAAACGTGCTGGCGGCACGGCATCAAAGTAGAGAAGTTCCCTCTGCTATAGGATAAAAAGGGCACTCTTAGCTGGCCGCTCGCTAGACCGTACAGGGACGACAAAATAAAAACGGGGACCTGAGTGTCCGCGAAAGAAAGAGATCCGGGAGATGATTCCCGTGTTGTCCCCAGAATCTATGAATCAAAGACATAGTTAAGAGGTCGTTCACTAAATCTAACGCTATGACAACTTTAGCTGCTTCCACGTGCAAAAGGTGTGTCTTATCTTGGCGTTACCAAGATTGACAGAATCTAAGAGAGAATTGGAGCTGTAAAAATTCAGAAATGACAGAAAAGTGGGCGGTAACATGAAATAGGAAAACAAACAGACAGGTCAAGCCAGACAGAGGGCAGACAATTCCACCGCCCGTCACATACCGTCACCCTATTTTCACATATTATCCGTGTTTTTCTCTATAAATCTGACAGATCACGTACTTTGTCGATTTCACTAAAATTGTCAAACTCGACAAATATTTCTAAAACCTACACGCACGTGACTGTTAACATTCACAATTATTATGTTTTAAGTTTATTTTTCTTGTGTTTTATGTTTTTTTACTATTCTGTTTATGGAAAAATTTATTAACTGTTATTTGAATAAACCTTTTCAGAAACATTCCCCCCAATAGTAATATACGGAATTTATATGGAGAAACTAACCTCGATGAGCGCGAATCTTAGGTTTAGAGAACGTCCCTGGGACGTAATCCTCACGTAAATCGCAGTAGCACTGTATTTATATTCATATGAGGTCGCACACTGAAGAGCCACTGATCAGTTTATGATCACCCGCAAAAAATCAAAACCCTCGTGCATTACCGCTCATAACTTAGGGCAGTAGAATATATTAACAATATTTTTAGGTCTGCCTTCCACAATCATCATTCCTTTCTGTTCCCCGTGGAACATAGCGCTGAAACAGTTGCTCTCCGTCGATTTATATTCTTGGCTGTCTTTTTTCAGCTGTGCCCAAGTCATTCCAGTTTCCTTAGCCTCTTCTTCCACTGTTCTTCTCCAAGTTCTCCTTGACCTCCCCACTCTTCTTTTCCCTTGTGGGCTCCAGTCAAGGGCACCTCTGGCTATGCTTGATTGTTGTCTTATGAACGTAAGTCCATTAATCCTCCTCGGCCTTTCGTAATCTACATTATTTACTTCTGGTCGCTCCCTTCCTTTGGTCGGTCTGCCTTCCGCGTCTTCTAATTTTCTATGTCTAGTGTTCTTCTTATTCTTCCATCTTGGCCGGACCTCTAATTGTGCCGTGTTCCTTAACTTTGCTAATGGCATATTATAATAGGACGATTCATCAGAAGATGTCCGATATCTTTTTGTGCCCCGTCTACTCTGTCGCTCCGTTTCTTCCTGCCGCTCAGTACCTATTTCCTCCTGTTGCTCAGTATCTATCTGTTTGTCGCAGAGAGATTTATGATTAATAAATGTCTATATCTTTTCTTCACTCTACCCGTGTCTTCTACTGTATATCGCTCTTTTTATCCTTTATTTCGCATTCGTTTGAGTGTGGAAAATATAACTCTCCCATTCATACCTTTGCTTGTCTCTTTTCTTATGTAGCAACGCATTTTTATTGTTGTTAAGCTAAGTTCTTGAGTAGACCGAATAGTGTGAAATTCGTTCTCGACAGATATAAGATGGCAGACAATCGTCTAACATTTTCATCTGACACGGCGCTCTTGGTTAAGTTTCTCGGTGTTAGGTGTGAGAGGCGCCAACATGCATCGCTCGGAAATGACCAGAGGTAGAGGCAGGTGTGAGAACGAGCACTGGCAGTTTCATTGCCGTCGTCTGAGTTAAATGTAGATGTTAAGACGGGATCTATTTCGGGTTTTTGAGAATTAGGAAATCATTTCTTTTCATAAGATATAAACCCGAGTAGTTTTAGACTTCATTAATTCAGTCCTCCTAAGTTGCAGTAGACGGATCGCTTCGGTTTATTGAGCCAATGTATCAATTGTTGATGGTATGTCCGTATTTTGCAGTGGATCCCTCTCAGATAATAGTATAACTTTTGCACTGCAAAATATATCGCAAAGGCCTCTTTCTCTATTGTAGCCCAGTTTCTCTGCGTCTTACTGAGCCTATGCGACAGAAATACAATCGGTTTCTCATCTCGGATGTTCGGTAAAATGGATTCCTCGTTTGGTAAGGATGATTGAACTAAACATGCACCGACTGCCGTGTCCGACGAGTCTGTATACAGTATCATTGTCCTGTCTGGGTCTGGGCGTGCCAAATACGGTATCTCCGTCAGGGCGTTCTTCAGATATTGAAATGCCCGCTGACATTCGTCTGTTTATTTGAATCTAGCATACTTCTTTGTTAGATTTATCAGGGACTCTGCTGCCTGAGAGAAGTTTACGACATGTTGACGAAAATATTTGCATGTGCCTAAGAACCCGCGCTCCTGGCGGACGTTGGTGGGTGGTGGTATCTGCCTTATCGCCTTTACTTTCTCCTCATCCGGCCTTATTCCGTCCCTGTTTATGACAAACCCTAAGTATCTTGTCTCTTGCTTCAGAAAATTACATTTGCTGAGTTTCAGTTTTACGTTATGCCGCCGAAGTCTGTCGAACACCATCTTGACATGATGCAAGTGGTCCTGTATGGATCCCGGTGTGTGCACGAGAATACCGTCCATATATGCCAATGCAAATTTCTACATGCCTTTTAGCACCTCATCCATGAGGGCCATATAGGTTGCGAGGCTTCCTTTAGCCCGAACGGCATGGAATTCCAAGCAAACGTTCCTACATGGGTGCAGAAGGTAGCTTTCTTCTTTGCGTCATCCGACATTGGAATGCACCAAAACCCTGATCTTGCATCGAATGTCGTGAACCACTGAGACTTCCCTAAAGTGCCCAGGATGTCATCGATGCGGGGAAATCGGGTATGATATTGTTCTCGTAATTGTATTGAGGGCCCGGTAGTCACAGCAGAAGCGGTGTGTCCCGTCTTTCTTTCTGACTAAGACTATTGGCGATGCCCACTCCGATCTCGATCTTTCAATTATCCCAGCTGCTAACATATCTTCTATGGCTCTTTCCACAATTTGCCTATTTTTCAATGGTGTCCTGTATGGTTTCTTGTGGATAGGCGTGTCTGTAGTAGTGTCTATTTCCATTTTCACAGTATCTGTCATGCCGAGTTCCATGTCACTCAATGCGAAAACATCATGGTTTTCGACAATGAAATCTTGCAGTATTTTTCTGTGTTGGGGCGTTGTTAAAATTTGCATCTTTAAATCCATAATCCTTTCGTTCATGTTGGTATGCGTTACTCTACGTTGCCGTCCTTTATACCTCATGCCCGTACAATGGAATTATTGATTCCTTCTGCGTGTGTATTTTGTTTTTCATCTATCCGCTTCCCGTGTAGCGTCGCTACACTGTATTCGCGTTTTTTCGTGCAATATGCGAGACCCTGTCTTTTCCATTCCTCCTTGCCATGTCTGTGCTGCGGCTGTTCTCTCCCATACCGACACCTATTCTCACTTCGCCACTTTGCCTTTGGCCCCTGCCAGTCATTCCCTATCTGGTATGTCCTCCCTATTATGTCTACCTATTTTCTGCTTGTTATGACACATTATCTGTGCCCTTCTCCTTTTATTGTGATACTTCTGTTTGTTTTCGTCGTGATAGTTATCATGTATATTTTGTATTCTGCCGACCACAAACCCTCTGGGTATTCTTATTGTTTTCGCGGCCGTGTTGACAAGCATTACCGGTATCTGCCCTCTATGTTAGTTATTCCTTCTGTAAGTAATATTTCCGGTTCATCTGCTATATCTGTTTCAGGGCATTCTATAGTTCTCACTGTTTGTCCTATCGTATAGTATGGGGATCATTTTAGTTTTCCTATTACTATATTGACTGAGTTCGGAGGTAAGGCAACTGTTCTTTGTAGCCGTATGACTGAGGCTATATGTATGTCGTCTTCCATATCGACATATTCGTCATAAATCTTCACTTTGTGTAAATCAAAGTACATCCTGACCTTGTGTTTCTGTAAGAAATCTCTCTCCAAGATGAAGTTTCGTGACATTCCTTTTACTATGAAAAAACTATGTTCCACTTCCTTAGTACCAATAGTGACTTCATAGTTGCTATTCCTATTACCTTAAGTTTTCTCCAGAAAACGATGTTAACTGAATGCGTGTCCTTGAAAACTTGGTCAAATGTTTGATCTGTTTATATTCCAAACTTCACGAGGCTTAGACTGGCCCCGGAGTCCATCAATGATCTATACGTCTTTCCGCCTATACCCAATAGACATGAGCTTGGGTCTGTACTGTATCCATTTCTTTCTACCTGGTTGTTCTGCCTTTCCTTTATGCCCACGCATTGTTGTTGTCTTATGCCTTTGATTCTTCTGTTCTCCTGCGCCATTCTCCCTTCCTTCTTGTGAGACCTATTTCCCATCCTATCCGCAACGGTCCCTTCTATCGGACAGGTCCGCCATTTCCCTGATACGGCCTCTTGTGACCATAATTCGGGGAGTGTCTACTAGTGTCGTAGACTATAGGATGGTGCACTCCTCTGGCGTTATGTGTATATGCTCGGGTGTTACCATAGAAGGCACGACCTCTGTTATCCTTTAAGATCTTTCATCAAAATGTCTGTGACCAGACCAGCAGACGAAAAAAACGCAATTTTCACTTTCTCAAATTCATCTGCGTTTATTGACATCGCGTACTTATTAATGTCTGTAAGCCACTTACGGCATGCGTGTGGGTCACCTGTAAAAAAGTCAATATTACCTTTTATGTTCGCATATCTCGCGCTGTTGTCAACCTTGGCTAGTGTATCACTAATCGCCTTTACGAGAGCTAATGTCTGACCCTCTTACATGTTATGAAGTATCTCTTCGTTCTGCGCCATGCTACTTAACCAGGTACAATCAAAAGAGCAAAAATATATTTATATATACTCAAACTGTCTTGTACCTGCAACCAAAAGAAATATGTTATTAGTTGTTGGGGGTAGGGGTGGGCCCTGCAAAAGAACGATTCTGTTACACAGATTATATGCACCTAATGTTAATACACAACTGTGTGGTCACATTGCTTAACTATTAATTTCCTATTTATCCTATTGTTAACGCTTTTACATAAGATCACTTATATCCGTAACTACTAGTACTAACCAAAATGGTACCTACAGTATCTACGAGTATAACTTAACTAGCCGTGTTGATTCTTCGTTGGAGCGCTCTTGTTTCCGATTGTCCGCTTGTAACACGTAGTTGTGCTACACATTCCTAATTGCTGTGCCCCAGCTAACTTTGCATTACACAGCACGTTATATGAGTTCACATTTATTCTTACTCGACTGATGACTACGTACAGCTGCGATGACCTTTCCGGACAGGTAGTTGGAGAGAAAAAATTTTTCGTGCGACAGTCCCAAACACTTGGTTGGTTTTTGCCAATACTTTATGTACTGGGTGGGTCACTTCTTCTGCTACTTTACTCCAATAATTTAATCTTAGTTCTTTCCGTCGTAGACCAAGGGGCGGTATGCCGAGAGCTACTTCTAGTGCTTCTACTGGTGTTGATATAAATGCACCTGCAATGGTTCTAATGGCTGCGTTTTGAATTCTGTCCAGTTTTGCTTTGTTAGACGCTGCAGCGGAGTCATAGACTATGCTGGCATAATCTAGTTTCCCCTGATGAAAGACTTGTAAAACGTAAACATTATTTTATTGCTGCCCCCCCCCCCCCCCTCCATCCCATCCATTACCTTTTACTATCCTTAGTATATTTAGGGCCTCTACAGCTTTCTACTAAATTGTCTATATGTTTATTCCAATTTAGTTGTTTATCTAAAGTCATGCCCATAAATCTTGTTGTTGAGGAGGTACATATTTTCTATCCTTTAATGGTTATATTGATTTTGTTATTTGTTTTAAAAATTTCCTTTGCTGAATATCATACCTACTGTTTTGTTTACATTAATTTGGAAACCTCAACTTTTCATCCACTCTGAAACTTTGTCTATTTGTTTTTGAAGTTTTTGGTAAACATGGTCCAAGTATTTTCCAGATCGCCAAATGGCACATTCATATGCAAATTGTGATAATGCATTCTTAATGTTGTTAAATTCATCTTCTAAATCATTTACAGCTATAGTGAAAATTGAAGGTGAAATCACTGATTCCTGAGGAATCCCATTCTGTTGTTCATATATTTCTGACTTATCATTGTTCACCTGTACAGCAAAATACATGTCCTGTAAAAGGTTTTCTAGATACTTATGGTTTTACCAGTTATGCCAATCTTTTTATAAAGAGCCAATCTTTTTTCATTTGTTTTCTCTTTCCTCTTGAACCCTGTGCTCTAAAAGACTGGTTTGGGCTCAGTTTCCAGTATTTTACCTAGTTGTGATGTTAAGGAGATAGGCCTATATGAACTTACATCATGGGCTTCCTTATTGGGTTTTAGGATGGGTACTATCATAGCTACTACTTACTAAGCTCCACGCTTCAGCAATTTGGTATATTGCTCCTTATTGGGTTTTCTCTTTTTTACCCTAGCTTTTATTGTTCTAATCTTACAAGCTGGTCTATTTTACTTCTGTTGCTCTTGACTGGTTTGGGCTATATAACTGATTTTTTTAGGTAGAATTTCAGTATTTTACCTAGTTGTGATGTTAAGGAGATAGGTCTATATGAACTTACATCATGGGCTTCCTTATTGGGTTTTAGGATGAGTACTATCATAGCTACTTTCCACGCTTTTGGTATCTTTCCTAAGCTCCAGATTTTGTTATAAAGGGAAGTTATTGCGTTTATAGTTTTTGGGTACTTTCTTAAGGATTTCGTAACTAAGTATATCATGCCCTGAGGCAGTATTAGATTTCTCTTTTATTGCACTAGTTACTTCTTCCTCTGTTATATCAGCATCTAAATAGTTTGTTTCATCTATCTGGTCTGGTAGTTTCTTTAAAAACTGTATCTTAAGTCTTTCTCTACTCTCATTTTCTTCCTGCCCAAGACTACTTTTTGCACTGACTTTATAGAAATACTCAGCAAGGGCATTAGCTTTTTCTTTATCTGTTTCTGCTCTCTTTTGTAGTTTGATTGTTGAAATTATTGTTCTCTTATTGTTCCATTTGATTGCCTTACGTTTTTTCCATACTTCTTTAATTTGTGTGCAAGGACTAAGTGGTTGACAAAACTCCTTCCAGTTCGTTTCTTTGGCTTTGAATATTATTCTGTTAGATTAATTCTTAATATGTTTATACTCAACATAGTTTTCTTCTGTTCTGTTATTTCTATATTTTTGTAAGACCCTTTTTCTTCTCTCATGAATTTCTGCACAGCTTTTATTCCACCAGGCAACTGGTTCTTTATTCCACTGAGTTTTTCTTTTCTTTTAAATGTTATTTATTTGTTTAAGATGCTGTGGCATATTTTTATTTGGTATAAATTTTATTGCTATTTTAAGAATTTCATTGGTCAATGTTTCTGCCCACAAGTCAGTATAATCTGATTCCATGTCTTTATATTCCATCACCTCCAGCTCTGATTGGAAGGCTTCCCAGTTTGCTTTTTATAGTTGAAAGTCTTTTTCTCTGGTCCTGGGTTTGGAATGATGTTTTCATGCATGGTTATTACAATGGGCAGAGGATCTGAGTTTGTGTCTTGTAACACTTCCCAATTTACATTATCTAGGTTATTAGTTGCCATACTTATGTCTATTGCTGAGTCTGCCCTGTTAGCTTGTGGATTAATCCTAGTTGCAGTTCCATCATTTAGTATTAGCAGGTCATTGTTTTCTATAAAGTCAAGTAGGCGCTTTCCTGCATTGTCTGCATGTTGTCCACCCCAAGCATAATGATGGGAATTGAAATCGCCTACTATGACCGCTTTGGGACCTAGTCTGGTGTTTATGGCGAATATTTCTTGATCTTTAATTGAACCATTTTTAGCATTTACATTTTAGATTGTTATATTATTTGGTTCAGCTGATATAGTGACCTGGATCCCTTCTATGTTG
The DNA here is from genome assembly GCA_024509875.1 of Oreohelix idahoensis. Lineage (NCBI taxonomy): Eukaryota > Metazoa > Mollusca > Gastropoda > Stylommatophora > Oreohelicidae > Oreohelix > Oreohelix idahoensis. Next base: position 388,189 of record JAMPIV010022712.1, read on the forward strand.
GTTGTATCAAATACTTCCCAGTCTATAATTTTAAATGTTTCGTTAACTAAGACTGCAACACCCCCTCCTCTACCGTCTTTCCTATCGTGCCTAAGTATCTTAAAGCCCTTACAACTATATCTACTATTTGGGTTTAAAAGTGTCTCTTGAAGAGCATATATAGTGTTAGTTCCTCCTGTCTCTGCAAGTAGGGGTGCAACATTCTTTTTGATACCCCTACAATTCCAATGTATAATTCTAAATCCTTCTTAGTTGAACTTTAACATCATCTAGTATCCCTTTTATTTTTGGTTAAACTATCAAATTTGCTCTTATTCTGTATTTCCTGTACTCATGGACCCATCATCAACCATGTTCTCAAGAAATTCCTCATTCAGACTTGTCATTTTGTACCTAATTTTTTTTCCACTAAGTATGGTAAAAGTACCTCAACTTGTTCTTTGATAGATTCTTCTAGGTTGCTTTTGTTTTCCTGTTGTATTATGTTCTTTTTGACCACTTTCCTATTTTCATCCAATACTACATTCGCTTTTTTCAGCCTAGGTTTATCTCCTGTCTTTCACTTTCCATTCTTTTTAGCATTATTTCATTTTCCTCTTTTAGTTCAGACAGTTTGACTAATATTATTTCATTTTCATTTTCAGTACAGTCAGTTTAGCTACATCCTGGGCAATTTGGTGCTGTATGGCTTTCACTTCTTGAAGCACTGCCTCTGCACTTTTCAGCGCATTCACATTTTCCAATGTTGTAGCTGAACTGTCTCGTTGACTGTTTTTTTTTGTTTTGTTAGTTACTTTCTGGTCTTTTTCTTTCGACAGCTGCGTTTTAATAGTTTTAATTTCTTCTTTTACAGACTTGATTTCTGCTATAACTTTAGTGTTTGTGTTTTTGGTGTTTTATTTCTTTAATCACTGTTTTAAATGGTGTTCTTGTTAAGATTGATTCTTTTAGCGCTAGTTTGGTTTGCTTGTACACTGGACCGCCCTGAAACCTGGCACTGTGGTTCCTTTTGCAGTTGATACACTTTCTGTTCCCATTCGCCTTTTTGTAGTCGGTATCTGCCTTTGCCTTTTCACACTGTGTAGAGGGGCGAGTACTGGAGCAGTATCTGCAAACTGTTTTTCCCTTACAGTTGTTTCTTCCGTGGCCGAATTTCAAACAGTTGGAGCATTGTAGCACAGGTGGAATGTAAGCTTCTGTATTCTTCTTAGTTTTCTCAAATAGTAGTGTTTTAGGGGTTTCCCTCCCTTCTGTCGTTATTACTACCACTGGGGTTACAATACTCCCTGTCACTCTTATTCTGTCCACGTGTACCAGTTGTATTTCTGGGTTCTGTTTTGCGAAGTTGTTCATAACTTCCTCGCTTGACAGGGTAGTGTTTATCCCCTTTATCACACATCTACTGGTCTCTTTTGCTAGCTCTATCTTCACTTTTATGTCGTGTGCAAGAGTCACTGTTTTCGCTTCTACTTTTAGTTCATCTAAATTCTCTTTTAATCTGTCACTCTGATTTAGGGTAATGATTACGCCAAAATGGGTTTTAAAAATGTTGGCTATCGCCTTTTTGCCTAACCCAGGTTCAGGGATTGTTATAATTTTGTCTTCATCTAGTGCCTTGATCTTGACAGCATCACCAGCTACTTGCGTTAACTTTAACTCTTTCAGTCCCAAGCAAAAAAGTGGGTTTGGCCCAAACAAAAATGGCCACCACAGTGCGTTTTTATTGTTGTTGTTTGGACAATTTAAAAAAAAAATGTTCATATGCATAAATAACCAAAAGCCCAAAATGGATGGCTATACTTTAGGAAAATAGCGTTTTTGAGTTGTAAAAATTAGAAAAAAGCCCTAGAAAGGATCAAGAGATACGAAAGCCAGTATTCTGTGTTGATCGGGCCAAATGGGACTAGAAGGAAGTACAGTATACTGGTTGTTGGGACTTAAAGAGTTAAACGACATATGTTTACTACATGCTCATCTTTATTTTTGGAAACTGCATGGGTTGCTTTATGTCTTGAGTCTTCTTTGGTACTTTCTGTGCTTTCATTGCTATTTTTTTTTGTTTAGTATTTTCTTCTATGAGGTCCTGATTATTCTCTTCTAGTTTATCGTGCCTGGTGTCCCTTGCTTTGGTTTTAACTGCTTTTGCCCACGTTTTGCCTTCACCTGACTGTGCTCTAGTTATAGGTGGCATGTTTCGTTATGTCCCAATTTCCTATTTGAATTTATTTATTTATTGTTCTTTCCTATTTCTTTTAGCTCATTTTCTTTTCTTTTGTTATTATTATTTTACTTATTTTATTGTGCTATCTTGTTCTTAGTTTTTATTCTTAGAAGTTTTGTCTATTTTGGTTCACTCTTTTGATCTGGCAAATCTAAATTTTTCCTTATCCACTAATATTTATTATTAATAGTTGATTAGCACTACTAGAATTTATGATTACAGTTTAGGAGGATTCAACTTATTGCTATTTCCTGGTTAGTTAAGTAAAACAAAAATGGCTGCTGTACCACGCAATGGAAAGCACATGACGCCTGGGCCTATTAAATTTATTTCTTTTCTTTTTTATTTATTACTATTCCTAATTTATATTATCACTCCTAGCTAGTATCAAGCAATTAACTGTGATAGGGTGGGCGAGATGATGATGATGCTGTTGTGATATGGGATCACTTTCTTGCACACTCGCAACCGACCCGATCAACAATAAAAATCTTGATTCTAAGGCAGGGGCTGTATTTATTTATACAACCCATTCAGTGACAAAGAGCACACTGAAGCAAACATTAAACAGATAAGCCAACAAACAAAACACCCAGCCAGTGCTCTATTGCTAATCTGAAACAGAAACAAAGCATCGGCTAGTTAAAATCATTAATAGTTAAATAACACTGACTAACAAAAAAATTTTTTTTTTCTTTCTCTAACATTTCTATGTTTTTCTGGTCAATTTTAATGCGCTGTTTTTAAATCTGCAAACCGTTTTTCTCTATCAGGTCGGGATCTCTAGAAATACGCAATTGAAGTTTTTTAACAATGCATACAGTATTACAACATCATTCGTACAAGAAGTATAACAGTTATGTAGGCTTGAATTTCTGTGCAGTCGACTTTCGTCGGTGAATGGCATGTGGTACATCGCGATGAAGCATCCAACAATAATCGGCAAGCATGGTCACAATCCACCGTCCTTGATAACGTGACTCCATTACGGCGATATCTTGATGGAATCGTTCTCCATGTTCATCGCTGACTTCGCCAAGGTTGTCAGGGAAAAAGTCAAGATGCGAATCGAGCAAATAGATTTTGAGGGACATGTTACAGCCCATAATTCTGTATGCATCTATGCACTGCTTACTAATATGCACATAGTCGACAGATTTGTGATTTCCCAGAAAGTTATCGACGATCGATTTGAATGCCATCCGTGCGCAAAGTTCACTACCATGTAACAAGTTCTCGAATTGTTTGTCTGCAATAACTTTCCTAATCTGAGGTCCTACAAAGATACCCTCCTTTATCTTTGCATCGCTAACTTGCGGAAACTTTTCTCGAAGATAAGTGAAAGCTTTGCTCGTTTTATCTAACTCTTTTACGAAATTCTTCATGAGCCCCAACATTATATCTAACGGTGGTAACATGATGCTGTCTTTGTTAACTAATGGCTCGTGTTTTACATTTTTATGCCCGAGCTCCATACGATCCCTGATAGGCCACACCTTTCTTGCATAATGTTCCTGTCTGTTGCGGCTGTCCCATTCACATAGGAAACAACAAAATTTAGTATACCCAGTCTGCATGCCCGTGAGAATTGCAATGACTTTTAGGTCTCCACAATTTCGCCATTGGTATTCATTGTACTTTATTTTTGCCAAAAGTATAGCCATATTGTCATAAGTTTCTTTCATATGAACAGAGTAGGCGACTGGAATTGATAAAAATAAATTTTCGTTATGCAATAACACGGCTTTTAGACTAGTCTTGGAAGAGTCGATGAAAAGTCGCCATTCGTTGACTGTGTGCTCATGACTGAGGTGCACCATTACACCGTTTACATCTTTGCAAAAGCAAATGTCATCATCCATCTCAAAGTATTGAACAAGTTCTCTGTGTCTATGACGAAATTTAGATATCGGAGTATTGGGCGCTAAAAGATTCCATTCTTTGAGTCGCGAACCGAGTAATTCCGCTTGTCCTTTGGTAAGAGCAGGATCACGTATTAGATCTGAAAGTTCTGAATGGTTAATTAAGTGAACACCATCATTCACCGGTATATAATCCGAGATAGAATTAGTTTCTAAAGCAGGTAAACTATCACTTTCTGATGGTTCATTCACGTTCAACGGATATTGTTCTGGTGGAACTGGGATCGGACTCGTGATTGGATCATGAGGCACTGGTTTCGAAACCGATTCAATATTTGGATAAACCACAGACTTTCTAGTTTTAAAAGTGAAACCATGGATATTTGTCAAGCAGAAGTAACAATCAGTAGCGTGATTTGTCGGTTCACGCCATATTACTGGCACTCCAAAAGGCATCGACTTATGCTTCGGCGATTTTCGTAACCAACCTGCCTATGTGTTTGCACAAGTCGAACAAACTGCATTTGGCTTCCAAGATTTATTTGCATCATCAACTTTCGAATCGAAATAAAATGCATATGCTTTCTTTAGTAATGGTGTAAAGTTTTTCTGGTGAACACGATCGGTAAAATATCCGCACACTTAACAGAACAGACCAGCCGAATTTCTACAACTTCTAGAAGCCATATTTCGCTCAGAATTATTTCAAAATACAGTAACTATTTGAAAAATAGTGTAACATATGTCATGCATCTTTTAGCAGTATAAAAAGTAGAATTATTTTGCATTTTATTAATTTTTAATAAGATATATAGTAAAAATGAAACGGAGAAAATAACGGTTTCCCAAAAATATATGTATTCACAAATATCTTAAGAACCCGATGTGATAGAGATAAACGGATTTCAAATTTGAAATCAGCGCAAGAAACTGACCTTAGAACACCTATTCTTATATAAGAAAGAAAAATGTTGTTTGTCAGTGTAATCAGAAACACCATGCTCTCACCTGTCAAACTGTCCTTCTTCCACACTGCGCGAAACATTCAACTATCATGCACACACACGCACACACACATGCATGTCGTCTAGCGATACTAGTATGGTGTTATGCATGAGGCTGGCAATCTCACCGTGTAACATCGGTTGCTACCGAAACCACTACTGCAAGAGCATCTGAATGCTTCATGCGGAGGCAAACCATACTGGTGGCCCCAAGCTCCCTCAGGAGCGGAGAAGAGAAATATATATCTCCAAGTGAGCCTACGTGCTCTCACAAACCATTCTACACATAACCATAATTAAATAATAATAAAATGGACATAAAATAATATTCAACTATATGTACAACACATACTCTCAATAATGAGAATAAACTACTACCTCTCAACCGATTCACATCAATATTCTTTCCTGCACTCTGAACATGTCGTAAGTGACGACTGGTGCGCCTGGCAACCAGCGTGTCGTATATGACCCCTGATGAGATTGGGAACTCATCACATGAAACACATCGTTACCGAAACAACCACTGCAATAGCATAAAAATGCTTTTTGTGGGCTTGTGATTGTCGTAGATTTTTTGATAGGAGAATTAAGACTTGGGTTGGTCCCTTCTGAATAGATTAGAATAGGTGATAGACACAGTGAGAGTTAGTAAAAGAAATAGATTCCACGAGTGAGATGATAGAATGTGATATGGAGGCTGTCTCTGAAAGCGAAAAAAAAATTCTTCTCTCTCTCTCACCTATCTTCTACGACAGCTTTACAGCGTCAGACAGTCTAAACACATATATATATATATATTTTTTACCTTTATTTCTATCTACCCACGGGCACGCACATACACGTGACGTCAGTTTAAATACACAGACGTGGGAAATCTATAACAACGAATATATATATATATATATATATATATATATATATATATATATATATATATATATATATATATATATATATATATTAGAACGAGCTGACCAACATGCTGATTAATTCCAAGAGAAAAACTTTAATTATCATTTAAAATTTCTTCACAACACATAGAAATTACATCAAAACATATACAAATAGTCATAAAATATCAAGAGAATGCTACAATGATGATAGCCCCGTTATGATATTAACTCTAGGTTTAGCCCACAGCCCCGTTATGAGACAGATGATGGCCCAAAGAGTCACAAATACATATGGTTAGGGTATAATGTTTCTTCCCCCTTTTAGGTATGAACAGACTGGATACTCTGATCTAGTATAAGGGAATATATAGATATATAGTTAGCAATAAATTGCATAACGAAATGTTACAATTGTGAGTGAATCAACAACGAACATCCCTCAGTCTACTTTCACTCAGTTCTTTCATCAGGGCCCTGTCGTGCGTTTCTCACTTTCTTACCCTATAACTTGCCGTTGTTCACCGTCTGGCGCACGCTATGACACAATCTGTTTTATCGTTTGGTGAAGCGAATACCCAGCTCTGCAGATCTTGGTTTATCCAATTTGTCCGGGGAGCGTTCTTTTCAGGCGATAAGTTTATTCAGATTTTAAGTTAGTGTCACTTGAATCAGTTTTGGATAAGCAAGTTTAAACGGGCACACAGAGTCAAAAAAAAAACACGAGGGTTCCCTTAATTTGGAAAGACAGTCTTGGTTCGCTATACACTCTCTCAATACTTGTCGGGAATACAAATGTTATTTTCTTGTAATTATTCTCGCCGCCAGGCAGCATGTACATTTAAATTTGTGGAGCAATATGAACTGGCTCAAAAGCCCAGTATATATTTCTAGTCTTTAGAAACCGTTAGTGGGATGGGTATTACTGTCTATCTCTGATGGCACAGGCACTGTCAGACCAGTGTTACTTGAAAAAAAACCCACGTGGTTCAAGATAGGAAATGTCTATGCTACTCACAAGTATGTCTCTTTACTACTAAACGCCGGCAAGTTCTGGGTCACCCCAGTATTCACTACATAAAATGGAAAAAGCACATATAAAATAATTATACATACTATGTATAAGGATATAACTTATATTTTAAACTGCACGCGTAGAGCTTATCATTTAACACTTCCCGTGAGATAAGTTATATTATAAAATCAATTATCATGAATTTGAAATACATATAAATATATTTCGTCCATACTCATGAGACATCTAGCAGTTATAAGTTAGTTTAGAAAATATATCTCGACTGAGTAGTTAGCAGTTAAATTCAATTCATTATGGCTACATGTTTGTTAAGCTAGAAATATAATTTATCCTGCTTTCCACTGTAACTCGTCGACTAAAGAATATAACAAACTATTAAAATAATCACTCTGCACACAGAACTAGTTTAAAATGAAATAAGCGACTTAACACTTTAAACACTTTGCAAAATACTAGAATATAGTATATAATATTTTACCTCACACAGAACTACAGGTAGTCGCACCACTTAAGAATTATATGCTTATATATATGGAAGTCTAGAAGTTCGACAAATTGTCGAAACAAACTGAGAACTTCGCTATACAGCTTATACTGTTCCGAGCGACCTGTCTACTGCGAATTTAAGAGTGAGAATGAAAATAAAGTTTCAAACTCGGGCCAATATCTTAAAATTAGACAAAGGGCCCCAACTTATTTCGCCAAGCGAAATTATCTCCCCTACTCCCAACACTTACGTCAGCTTAACGCGTGTCGTAACTGCCACCTACTGACCGAGATGTACGCGTGTCAGTTGCAACTCTCAGACAACCGTCTGCAGCGCGGAGCGCAATTTCACACTTCGCCGGACTATCCCGACGAAACGCTCGCGGTTTACTGAAAAATGCCGACACTCCGTCTGCCTGCCATGTCCCGCGGAGTAAATTTTCACACTACAGGCCCAGAACTCCGCCGAAGAAAACACTGTCCCAGGGGAAACTGCAGACAGCTGTCGGCTCTCCGGTCTGACGGGATGCATTATAACACTTCTCGTCTGACTGACATCTATGTAATAGAATTGCTAGTGCGATTCTCAGTTTTTTTGAGAAAAGAAACAGGTGAAGTTTGAGAATATGGAAGAAAAATATTTTTCGCAAACGCGTGATGCGAAAAATACCGGAAAAAGGTAAAGAAAGATAATAAAATAAAAGGATCCGGGTGAGAGAATAGGAAGAAAATCTAGGCAATTTAATGATCATAAGACCTACGTGACAGTGATGGACACCAGCTGCATTGGTGTTTCCATGCTCTACAAGGAGCAAACAGAGAAATACATGTTTCAACGTGCCTTACGCACAAATGAGTGGTATTGCGCTCACCAGAAATATAAATACCTAAAACTAGATTCATCTTCTCAAAGGGAACTTTAGCACTACAAAACTGTGTACACAACAGATGTAATTAAACTAATCTCAAAGTGACAGACTAAATATATACAGTAGCCTCAAAGTAACCCACTAAAGAAGTACAGTAGTATTATGATCAATAATCGTGAAATATACTTTAATCTAAACTATCTCTTCCATTACTGAAGAAAATTACATTAACCTGCCTTCACCCACGTGTCAATTCACACAATATAACATAGCGTAACATTATAAGCTTATAACACGTGATAACCAAAAGTGTTAATGCACACTCCTTGGCGCCTTCTTTATTCACAGTCATCAACACGTGGACCCCCGGTTGCCATCTTCCCAACTAGTTAATATTATCTAAATTAAAGTAATAGATCGCTTCTCTGCCTGTTTTCATGTATGAAATAGTTTGCCTTTCTTGCCCGGTCTAATGAATGAAATAATTGCTACTAAACTCTTACATTACAGCTATGATTTGGACTTAACACTATTAAAATCTATCCACACATATTTTCACTCATCTATCATTTCAGAACTAAATCTAATGTCCTGGAAGAAATCTCCTTTGGAAACCAGTGGCGTATCCTGGTAATGCGAGCTAGGCGTACTGCTACTTAAAATGAATATGTACGCCTACTATTTAACTTCTTCCCCTCTTAATTAAAAAACCAACTATATTCAATTACGCAACGATAGTTATTAGGGGTATATGTCAAGTATCTCCGAAATACTAATTAACTTACAACTTGAAACTCACTGTAATAATCTGCATTCCCGGCCACTAACAAAAATTAATCACAAAAAACACTGGACGGACACAGCCGATTTTTACACTCGAGAGCTGCAAGGTGTAAAAGTGTCTTTCTTCTTTATTTCCCACTCTGTAAAGTGTCAGTCTGTATGCTCTGTAAGGAAGAGTGGTGTGTTGTTGAGATCAGGCATGCTCCAGTCTACCCAGCTGTAAATGGGTAACTCACCCTAGTCCTGAGTTAGGGAAGGCAAAGGCTCCAGGGGAAGCAGGCCCTAAACTTGGTCACTTCAACCGACGCAGGATGGTGTATGTATGGAGTAGAAGTGTAGAGTGTGATACCGCGAATAGTGTACTGTTCGTGTGCTGACCAATATAACCACTCATACACTTGTGTCTACAAGGCACCAATGCAGACTGCTGGAATCTTTGTTTACTCAATTTATTCAGACGTACACACTGGGACATACGAGTACATCATGGTATGTTGACATATCAACTTGCAGGTATACATAGCAGATCTGAAGTCATGACACATTCAGAAATAATGGGCAGTACATCAAAAGTTCAATGTCATGATACATTATGGCCGCATCCCCCTATCTGACTAAACGCGTCAGTGAAGGCAGATCGGTAAATAACTAAAGTTACTTGACGTCCATAGTTTGTAGTATATATTATGAAACCACGAAAGGGGGGGGGGTTTCTAGCAAGATTTAGATCTCCCTGTCACTGTCCGATAATAGGATAAATAATCTGTTCTCTTGGCAGTGATCAAAACATATGATGACCGAAATCTAACATGGCCGCCTCCCTGAGTTGTCGTTCACTCATTCATAGGAAGGAGAATATAAGCCAGAGTTAATTTATAATGGATATATAAATGATTTCATAAATGTTTCCATACAGCTCTACGGTGATCAGGATAATTCACGTAGCCATAACCGCTGTAGGAAAGTCTGTCATCTTCGTCGATACAAAACACGACCCTAGCGATACGAAGCACAATGTTCCATCTAGGTCGAATCGACATGAGATCATCAAAATAGGGTCTGGCAATACATGGAGTCCGAATTATACATTGTACCGTACCTTAGGAGAGTCTCTAACATAAACTATAGTAGAGATACCATCTCCTTTAGAAGAAAACCACTTCATGAATCATATTTCCTTAAGAATCTACCAGCCCTTTGAAAAGTGCGTACCCGCCATTATCACGGTACATCGGAACTCATCACGACTTGTCAAGACAACTCATACTTCCGCTAGACCGGAATAATAAGAATCTAGTCCCGCCTACCCATCCAAAATATACAATATAGGACTGATTCTACTTGTACTAATAATATGTAATACATATGAATTCAGGCCATAAACATAATAAGCAAATTAATCTATTTTCTGGCCCTAAAAATAAGTACAAATATAAGAGCAATATCCGTGCGCCGGATCAATATCAAGAACGATTACTCCTATAATCAAAAGTGTGAATCAAACATGGATTATCTCGCTTTCCCCATAGACAGCATTTTCATACACAAATGAATGAATGTCTATATCTTTTCCATATTAAATAGCCATATCGATTTTTGTAATATGTGCGTCAAAATATGCACGCAACAGATTACCACACCCCTCGGGAAAAAAAAATGGTACTTTTTTTTTGGAAACACATCTAGGAGCAACATACAATAGGCTCACAACGCACCAATAACAATGCGCAGATGATAAGCATAAGTTTTATGACCTTAGAGAAGGTACTTCTCTAAGTATTAATATTTTCAGAGAGGTGTCACTAACGCATACTACAATATTAGCAATGACACAATTTCCACATTAGTTTATACATAAATTTCATCTAAGATATCTTAACATCATGATCATCAAAGACGAAAAACATTGAAAGATCAGCGGTGAATAAATATCAATGAACCGCTAAGTAGTGTTACAATCAATATATGATATATTACATATGTGTACACATTTCAACATAGAAACAACTGTATCAAAGTTGTATAACAGTTATGAATCATGTGTGCATCTAGACAAAATATCTGCCATCACATTTTCTGACCCACGGATAGCTCGCACCGAAAAATGAAATGGCTGTAGAGCAATCGCGTATCGCGTTGATCTCGCGCTCTTCAGATTTTTACTCTGAATAGCCGTAAGAGCTTTCTGGTCAGTTTCCACAATGAAATGCGCGCCCAGAAGAAATCTTTGCAGTTTAAGGATTGACCAAACCATAGCCAATAATTCACGGTCTAGGACCGAGTAATTCTTCTCTGCGGATTTTAATTTCCGAGACATACACATCACAAGATGAAGAGTCCCAGAGTACTCTAGCATTAGTGCAGCTCCCATCCCGGAGGATGAAGCGTCACTACGAAGAATAAATGTCTTATCCTTAGAAGGCAATACTAGGATAGGTGAAGTAGAAAACATAGTTTTAACCTTATCCAAAGAGGATTGACATTCTTGAGTCCAATGGACTACATTAGGAGACCCTTTCTTTAGCAAGGAAGAAAGAGGTGACATAATGGAGGACAGATTCGGAATGAATCGTCCATAAAATTGTATTAGACCTAAGAGACTTCGCACTTGCTTTTTAGTCTTAGGAATAGAAATGTTAAGTATCTTACTTGTATTATGGTCTTCTGTTTTTAGGAACCCATGACCAACACGGTGTCCTAAGAAAGATATTTCGCTAAAACCAATACATGCTTTCGATGGTTTCGCTGTCAGGTTATGCTCGCGTAAGATAGACAATAGTTCATTTATACCATTATAGTGATCGTTCCAAGTATCACTGAAAAGACAGATGTCATCAAGATACGCAATGACATCTGAGCGATGAGATAGGATTCGACGCATCATGCGTACAAATGTTGCAGGGGCGTTCATAAGACCGAAAGGCATGAAATTCCATTGGAATAGACCCCTAGGCGTCGAAAAAGCAGTAAACGGTTTGGCGTGTTCGGATAGTGGAACTTGCCAATATCCCTTAGATAAATCGAGTTTAGTAAAGAAGTGAGAATTCGATAGTCTCGTAAGTAGCTCTTCTAGTAAAGGCATAGGTTCAGCATCAAATTTAGTCACTTGGTTCAATTTGCGATAATCCACGCAAAGACGTATGTTATTGTCTTTTTTTCGTACAATAACCATCGGCGAAGAATATGCTGATGTGGATGGTTCAATAATTTTTAACTCTATCATCTCATCTAACTCTTTCTGTGCTTGAAAATGTATCGGGATAGGATACGGTCTGACTCTTATAGGACTATGGTCAGTAAGAATAATGTCATGTTGAATGACATCAGTTTGACCAGGAATGTCAGTAAGGACATCCTGAAATTGTTCTAACATAGTAGAAACTTGTTTCTGCTCTCCTGGAGATAATTCTGGAGAAATTGCAACATCTTTCCATGATTCATTAGAGTGAAGAGGAATCAGTGGAAAAGGTAAATTTACATCCGAGAAACTCGTTTCCTCATCCTGTATTACTGACAGAGATGAGTACTGTCCATGTTGGACTGGAAAATCGTCCGTTGCCTGGAAAACAGGTTGTAAATAATCAGGACGTTCATGGAATTCCGTGAGCATGTTGATGTGGAAGGTTTTACGCTTCCCGTCAATATCGACGATATAGTCAACATCGGAAACTTTTGATATTATATCGTACGGACCTTTCCAAGAAATGAGAAGTCTATTTTCCCTACAAGGTAGCAAGACAAATGCTTTGTCACCTGGACAAAGTTGTCACAAACATCTCTTTTTATTGGCAAATTCCCTTGCCTTCTGTCTCGCAAATTCAGAAGAAGCAGTTGCCAACTTGCATGCTTCAATAATCTTGTGTCTAAGTGCGATGACATATTCATAAGAGGATTTTGTGTCATCGACAATATTATCAGCAGTTATAAGATCATGAAGTAAGGACATAGGACCTCGCGGTTTCGCGCCAAAGACAAGTTCAAAGGGAGAAAATCCTGTATGTTCGTTGGCGACCTCTCTATATGCAAAGAGAGCCGCGGGTAAAACCCTATCCCAATCCTGAGGATGATCTTCTGTTATCTTACCTAGTAGGTTTTTCAGAGTTCTATTCAAACGTTCCACCATCCCATTGGACATAGGATGATAAATACTACTCAGCGATCTCTCTATCTTCAGAGTCGACATTACTTGAGACATGGTATCCGATATGAGTTGGGTACCATGGTCGGATAATATTTCTGCTGGAAATCCCAGACGAGAAAATATTAACCAAAGAGCATCTGCGACATCAGCAGTAGTTATCCTCTTTAGAGGTAAACAGCCTCCGGACAACGTGTCCCACACCTATATCCCACACACATCCCCCTACCACCACGTTCAAAATTATACCCAATTCACTTCCTCCAAAACAACCCATTCCCACATCATACACACTCCCAAAAAATCCATTCCCCTCCATTTTCCATACATCCCAAAATCCAATTATTCCACCACTTCTATTTCCTCACGAACATTCAAACACCATTACCCACCAAACCCTAAACACTCCACTCCCACTCAATAACATACCAACAACCCCATCCTTCCCCCCTCCCTCAATCCTCCAACACTACAAAACTACCTTCACCCCCCCCCCCACATACCCCCCCCCCATTCCACATCTCTATCATACCTCAAACAACCAACATCCACAAAAACTTCCTACCACCTTTCAAATCTCCATCCATTCCCACTCAATCAATTTCTTCCACCTAAACTTTACCCCATTTCCCCCATCTTCACCATTAATCATCCTTCTAAAACACTCAATAAATCTACATCTATCATTAAAAACATCCACCAACCCATTACAAACCACATACAATCTATCTCCCAAGCCACATCTTAAACACACCACTAATTCAATACAATAAGCTCCCACAACTACTAACCTTCAACTCACCAATCATCAATTTCCCAAAAATCCCCCCAATATCACACTAAATATCATTTTCTATAAAATAAACATACCTCATCCATATGGCCCAACACCTCTTCCCAACTTAACTTTACCAACCCATCAACCTAACTAATACTTATTAACCTATACATCTATTCTCTATACTCACACTTACCATAAATAAACTACCCAACTTTATCAAAACAACCAACAATCAACTATCACCCACCCCCACTCCCCTAACCTTCTCCCCATAATCAACTTCACAACATATAATTGCCACCTATCCTGCCAAATTTCCAACACTCCCTAACAAAAATCATACCATAAATAATTCCCCACTCACCCTATTATGCCATGTTCACACACACCTATCTATCCTTTCCTACACCCCAAATCTTAACAAACACATCCAACATTTGAATACCCCTTTCAATCATCACAAAACACCCCTCCCCCCTATTCCTATACCATAACCCTTCAATTCAAATAACACTATTACCCCCAATACAACAACATTCCCCCAATAACCTATTCTAGGCAATAAAATCACCCTTCATCCCCACAAACAAAAAAAAATATTAATTACAACTAATTAAGACCATGTACAATAATTTAACACCAAACCTAAAACCCCATACTTATTCATATCACCAAATACAAACAACTCATACAAAATCCTCTTCAAAAACTCATTAAATAATAAATTAATCAACACACTCTTTATTTCAATATACATCTTACACATAATTCACTTAATTAAACCCCAACAAATCACTACCTCTTATATTAATCAACATCCCTCTACAACATAACACTCCACACCATCATACCATATATCATAAACTGAAATATCATCCCACACAAATAATCCTAACATAAATACATTATCCCATCCCCTAACCCATCTTAATCCACTACCCAAAAAATACCCAAATTACTACAACAAACAACACACCCTCCACCACCTATAACAATTCACCAATCCTCAATAAACATTATTCCACCTTAACAATTTAATCGTTCCTATTATCATGCCCCATACACACACAAAAAAATCCATATACTTCATTAAAAACTACCAATACAACAATTGTAATTCCCTACCTTATATCACTTCCATTTTATACATTAACCCTCCCAAAACACTACAATAATTACCATCACCATACACCTCCACTACAACAAAACTCAAAAACGTATATTAACTCACCACAAAAAACATCTAATCCTAAACCACAATCATCATTCTTCATTAAAATTCAAAATTTTAAATCACACTAACTAAACTCACCTCACCAATTACACCCTAAACAATAACAATCACCCTCACAAACAAAATATCGATCTTCTTAAAATACCCTAAACATATCCA
The DNA here is from genome assembly GCA_024509875.1 of Oreohelix idahoensis. Taxonomy (NCBI): domain Eukaryota; kingdom Metazoa; phylum Mollusca; class Gastropoda; order Stylommatophora; family Oreohelicidae; genus Oreohelix; species Oreohelix idahoensis. The sequence goes on from JAMPIV010022712.1 coordinate 403,655, forward strand.
AACCACTTTCCTTAAATACACCTTGACTCAACTACACTCAAAAAAATAATACATACCATCTCAAACATAAACTACAACCTAACTAATAATATTCACACTACATTTATATCGCTCCTTCTATATATTCTACTATCCATATTTAATAAAATTTACCACCTAACTCAATAATCCACTATTTATCACAAACAATTCATTACCTACACATAATCAATATTCCTCATTACCAATTCATACAAATATTTAATCAAATCAAGCTAAACATACAAACTTTCATAATCCAAATAATTAACTTCTTACAACTCTTTATTATCCATACAAAATCAACCATTCAAATATATCAATCTTTTCAACACTAACATATCTTATGTGTCATTAAAAAATCATTTAGAAAAGACATATCACACATCCTCCATAATTCTAACAATTCCAAAAATCTCACTTAATATAAAATGTTAACCCCTCAACTAAATCCGTTTTATACAAAGACAAATTCCTATCAAACCAACTTAATTAAATATACACCCCATTAAACAACTCCCACATCAATAAACAAACTCAATAAATAAAATATGTTAAAATATATTTTACTTTCATCTCAACAATGTCATCTATCTTATCACCTTAAATCCTCGTCCATAAATATTTCATTTTAATTAAAATCCCAACTAACCATAGTTAACTTCATAAATCCTCAAATAACGTTTCCCTAATCATATTCGTTTACCTATCATCAATATAATGAACAACCCTTATTGATTACGCTGTCCCCTTCCAACTACCAACTCTGAAAATATTCATATCATACCCCTAAATTTCTACATACCTTTATCAACATTCAAATATAGTTAAACAATAAGCCAAAACAAACTATTCTCAATAACACAAATAAAAAAATTACTCCTAAAATACCCACTACAAAAACACACCCATGTACTTAAACATAGGAATCTTATCACCCATATCGTATTCAAAAGATTTACTATGTTCTACTAAATTATTATAGACATTTTTCCACATTCACTTAATAAAATTCTTCCCTATAAAATACATCTCCCCAACACAACCATAACTATATATATTTGCAATACATTAAAATAACAATCAACAAGTTAATTTCATCAATCAACAAGTATTATTTCCATTATAAATAATCATATCTACAAACTGACATGTAAACCTCATAATAACATCTTATTCCACTCACCATTATAAATTAAATTTAATCAATTACTTTTAACCAGAATAAACTCTTATCTCACCCCCAAAACGTATATAAAGTTCATCAACGCTCCATAATACTTCTCACTTAAAAAACTTATTAACCTCAACTCTTCTACTTATAATTAACTATCACCTTATCCCATATATCCCCTACAAACACATTAGAAAGATCCATAATAATCTAAACGCATCACATCATCCCATATTACTGCAACTTGGAAATCCTACCCTTGAACCCTCTTAATCTACATACATTCCTAAATAGTTTTAACCACTCCAACCAATTATTTTAACTATCTTCTCAATTAATCACTTACATAAATAACTCTATCCCCTCATATCCACAAAAACAAATAACAACTAATTCAAAACAATTTACTCCATTAAACATCCCCTCATATCACTCCAACATAACTATAACTTATAAATCACTATTCCTTATCCCCTTAATATCCTAAAAAACATTACCCACTATCCATTCATCCCCCCCACTTTCCCATTATTAACCTCCATATACAAACCACAATACCCAATACATATCCATCCTATCATCCTCCATTAATATCTCACCAAATATAACTCTAAAACTCAATAAACCCACAATAACCACCACACTTCCTAAATCATTCCAATAGCACTAAAAATTTTTCATACTCAATGATCAAATTCCTTTTAATACACAATACATTAAATTATCCACACCCATTACTAAAATTATTACTCCACGCCCTCTTAATTCCCCCATTCAATATCATTTCCCCCCACCTTACTCCCCCCTTAACTACTAATCATAAACCCCAATTTAAAAACCCCTAATTAAATCACACATCCCCCCCAAATCAAAATTTTACCTTCATCCCACCCCCCAACCTTTTATAACAATACCTTCATTAAAGACTCAACTCCCTCATAACACTTCCCTCCCTCAATTCCCTACCATCACATAATACCCTATCCAACTTAAAATCCCACCGTTTAAATTCCCATCACCATAATAATTAACATCCAACCAACTTGAACATATTCAATACAACAACTATTATATCTTCCCATTACCAAAAAGAAAAATCCTTTATACAATCTTCTATTCCCCATTTAAAAGCCATAAAGGCTTATACATACTTTACCCAATTCATTCTTATCACTTCAATAATTCAAACCCCCATCAACCCCCATTACACATCATGAATCACAACAATACCCTATTATCATGCAAACTAATTTATACTATCATAAAATATCCCATCCAACTCCATTATATACTCAACATCCTAACGCCCCCGCCCCCCACACCCTCCCCCTAAGCCCTACTATACCTCACCAAAATATCACAACAAAAGGTCCATAATCATAAAATCTAAAATTTTAATTTGAACCACCATTAAACTTCCATCCTCATACAATTCTTGATATAAACAAACAATCCAATCTAGAGATCCCCCAACTTTAACATTCTAACTCCCCCTACCCCACCCCTATCTATTAAATCTCAATAACACTACCACAGAGATCACCTCCTTCCCACATTAACTACTTAATTCCCCTAAATACTAATTCCCACTTCATAAGCTTAGCTAAAATCATTATCCCAATACAAACTAACAAACCAAACAATTTAAATCAATATACATATAACAATTTCCACATGAACATTAATAACAACTACTGCTATTAATCTCCCCCCCCACCCAGGTTCTCATAGAATTCAATAACCAACATCAAACTATTACTTATATAAACTATTAACATACAACACCCATAATCAATAAACATACACCAACTACTATTACCATCCACCCAATATTGATCATTTTAAATACAAAACTTTACATTATTTCCCCATATATCCCCCACCACTCAATTAAACTCCAAACCCCACCCCTAACTTCTTATCTCGAATAATACACATAAACTATTATAACAATAACTAACCTTTCATTAAACCAGATACAAAAAGCCCACATAATACCGATCCCTTATCCCATTATCCCCATACAATTCCAAACATCCATCCCATCCCTACAATACCGCCCCTTAAATTCAAAACAACGTCCCTATAATAAATTACTCAAATAACATATCCTATATCAACTCTCAACTCAAAATTTCGAACAATCCTTAAAAAAACCTTCAATTTTACTCCAAAAAATTCACCACCATGGATATCAACAAAATTCCATTCTACTATACCCAAATATTAATACTCTAAACTTACCCCATAACAAAAAAAAATTTTTAACTCTCCTCTTTAAATCTAAATTCTACATAAATCCCCCTATCTTAATTTTTCCTATCAACCTAAACAGGAAATATCACAAAACATATACACATTTAAATTTATATAATCAACTCAACATGTACACTAACCTCACATTTAAAACTACCATCAATTAACTCCCAAATACCTAACCCATATAAAATCTAAATACACAATTAATCTAATACCTAAAACAAACATAAGAAAAAAAACAATAAAACTCCATAATGTTATCTAAATTTTAAACACTAATACAATTGTCATACTACATTAAAAAATCTAAATATTATAACAACTAAATAATAATCTAATATGCCTACAAACTTAACCTAAATTAAACTTACTAAATCTATAATAACTAAACTCCCAAAACAATAATTCCTAAATACCAAAAACCTTAATAAAACACAATTAATAATTATAATAAAAAAATAATATTATCTCAAAAATCTTCAAAATCCTTTTCACTTATTTGTTTTTCTAACTCTTCAGGCTTTCCAATAAATTATACAAAATTCCTATTAGACAGCTAACAACTCTTATTCTGCTCTATGTCCATCATAACATTCCTTTCAACCAACAAACTAAATGTAATCACTCCATAAGCTAAATTTCTTAACTCCAAAACAATAAACTTACATGCATTTTGCATAAACAAAACTAAATCTAAATTAACTATTACTTATTCTCCTATATCCTAAACTTCAACATAGAATGTTATCTTTTCCTTAATAACCCCATACATAAATCTAAATAAATACAAAATATCTCCCAAAAACTCATCAGATTAAAACAATTCACAACTGTTGGGGGGGCATCTAGTCAGTGCGCGCTCGATATATATAAATCGGAAACCGCACCCACGTTACCAAACCCTACCGATGCAGCTTTCTCTATCTTCAACAGCAGCAGCAGTTTCAATATATCTTTATACTGCAGGTTAATCCTCATTTAAATACCCAACCCCTACAAACAATTCTAGCATACCGCCAATTGTTTCCACCCCCACCTTACACTTGGGTCACCAGTGGTTTTCCTAAATACAAGTACAAGTTGAGCGGTCTGGGGCAACTTCACAATTATTTTCCAAGTGGTGAGTCTAATGTGAGTCCCCATCCCCCAACCTATACCAACCCCAACCCATACCCAACCCTTGGAGGTCTACAGAAACACTGAAAGTGAGTAGTAAATAAGTCTACCCTATGAGTCATTTTAATGGGAGAGTGTGGACGGATTACCAGTGATGACTTAGTCATCTTGAGGTCCGAGTCTCTGTCGGCGTTGGAAGGTGGATAAGCGCTGTTTATAATCTAGAGTGAGGTGAGAGGGCGGCAGGGGGAGCGGGGCGCCGAGTGGGGCGAATGTGGCTCCAACGGGGGCGAGGGGGGAACTCTTACCCTCTTTCACGTTAATGGGAGACAAGTCTATACCATAGACTTAGTCTTAGTCCAAACTTGTATGGTTTATAATAACCAATGATAACTTGAGTACCTATGGACAACAATAACTGTATCTCAAATACTGTGGGAGACAAGCCTTACAAAGGTCTTGTATATCTCAATGTAATCAAAGATCACTTGGGTACCTGTGGAAAATAATCATAAAGTACTGATCTGTACTATACTATCAGTGTATACCACTATAACTCCTATGTCATATGTCAACTAAAGACATTACAAAGGACAAACAAGAAACGACAATATGAACACATTTGCAGAGATCAAATTAAATTAAATAGGAGAAATGAAAAAAATGATCACAGAAACCGTGATGATAACTGCCATAATATAACAAGACAAATAGCGCCACAGTGTATAAACATAAGGGTGTAAAAAACTGAAATGAAAGGAATTATACAAACAAATCAAACAAAAATAAAGAACAAAAAAATGTTACAAATACAAATATGAAACAGTCGTCACAACTAACCAAATATTTGCAAACTATGTTGCATGCAAATTTCAATTAAGAAATTGCTCCCTATCGAACGCCAGAACAAGACCAATATCACTCGGTATTTCCTGTTCTAGTCACCTCCCATCCAGGCCCGCAACATATAAACACCTACACATATAAACAAATAACATGTAAGCATAAATAGCATATAGCATACAATATAATTTATGTCATGAATGGAATGTGTTGCAGGTATGGTGTTGTAAAGCAGGCACAGTTTATTTTAATTCTAATAACTTGCCACTTTATTGAGTAATAGATTTAATTCTAAACTGTTACACTGTCAATTTTTCTCTTTTGAGCATATGAAGATCCAACGATGAACTATGCACTTTATGTTCAACAACACTGTGATTCTTCTGTACGTTGAGAAATGTCAACAATACTGCTCCAGATATTTTCTACACTTGATACCACTGTCCTGTGTAATACTGTCTGTACAGCGAAAAACTGTCAACAAGCGCTGACCTAGATACAGCATCCTATCGGTAATACAGGTCAAGCTGACATCGACTGTATAGCTGTCCTACTGGTGTTGATGTGGTCAAACAAATGTTCTTTTAGCTGTAAACTGTGATTCTCAACACAAAACTGCGTAAGCTGGACCCAGGAATCTGGCTCGCCACTGTAAAAGTTTCTTTTCTTCTTTATTTCCCACTCTGTAAAGTGTCAGTCTGTATGCTCTGTAAGGAAGAGTGGTGTGTTGTTGAGATCAGGCATGCTCCAGTCTACCCAGCTGTAAATGGGTAACTCACCCTAGTCCTGAGTTAGGGAAGGCAAAGGCTCCAGGGGAAGCAGGCCCTAAACTTGGTCACTTCAACCGACGCAGGATGGTGTATGTATGGAGTAGAAGTGTAGAGTGTGATACCGCGAATGGTGTACTGTTCGTGTGCTGACCAATGTAACCACTCATACACTTGTGTCTACAAGGCACCAATGCAGACTGCTGGAATCTTTGTTTACTCAATTTATTCAGACGTACACACTGGGACATACGAGTACATCATGGTATGTTGACATATCAACTTGTAGGTATACATAGCAGATCTGAAGTCATGACACATTCAGAAATAATGGGCAGTACATCAAAAGTTCAATGTCATGATACATTATGGCCGCATCCCCCTATCTGACTAAACGCGTCAGTGAAGGCAGATCGGTAAATAACTAAAGTTACTTGACGTCCATAGTTTGTAGTATATATTATGAAACCACGAAAGGGGGGGTTTCTAGCAAGATTGAGATCTCCCTGTCACTGTCCGATAATAGGATAAATAATCTGTTCTCTTGGCAGTGATCAAAACATATGATGACCGAAATCTAACATGGCCGCCTCCCTGAGTTGTCGTTCACTCATTCATAGGAAGGAGAATATAAGCCAGAGTTAATTTATAATGGATATATAAATGATTTCATAAATGTTTCCATACAGCTCTACGGTGATCAGGTTAATTCACGTAGCCATAACCGCTGTAGGAAAGTCTGTCATCTTCGTCGATACAAAACACGACCCTAGCGATACGAAGCACAATGTTCCATCTAGGTCGAATCGACATGAGATCATCAAAATAGGGTCTGGCAATACATGGAGTCCGAATTATACATTGTACCGTACCTTAGGAGAGTCTCTAACATAAACTATAGTAGAGATACCATCTCCTTTAGAAGAAAACCACTTCATGAATCATATTTCCTTAAGAATCTACCAGCCCTTTGAAAAGTGCGTACCCGCCATTATCACGGTACATCGGAACTCATCACGACTTGTCAAGACAACTCATACTTCCGCTAGACCGGAATAATAAGAATCTAGTCCCGCCTACCCATCCAAAATATACAATATAGGACTGATTCTACTTGTACTAATAATATGTAATACATATGAATTCAGGCCATAAACATAATACGCAAATTAATCTATTTTCTGGCCCTAAAAATAAGTACAAATATAAGAGCAATATCCGTGCGCCGGATCAATATCAAGAACGATTACTCCTATAATCAAAAGTGTGAATCAAACATGGATTATCTCGCTTTCCCCATAGACAGCATTTTCATACACAAATGAATGAATGTCTATATCTTTTCCATATTAAATAGCCATATCGATTTTTGTAATATGTGCGTCAAAATATGCACGCAACACAAGGCCATCGCACGCATGTTCGTATTGTATTGACGTATCTGGCCATGACCCCGATCCACACAAACCAATCTTCAGACGTGAATCCGAAAGGTACCGCACGCATTGTGACGGAATTACCCGAGAAACTTCGGGCGATTGTAACCAACCAATAAAAACTGCAATATAAAACGCGTCTGGGAAACTTAAACTAGATATACTCGTAGATTCTATGCGGGAAAATCCGTTATCCTGATGCATGCGGTCCGAAAGCAGAACTTTAGAAGAGAAATATTTTATAGAATAATAAATTAAATTTTTATTTTCCTTCGGGCATAGGTGTGCGCAGCACGCACAGCACACATAGAGAATACGCCACTGTTGGAAACACATCTATTTATTTCATTAAACATTAGAACAGACTCACGCTGAATATAATTTCAGAATTACAGAACACTAATGCTAATTTGCTTTGAAATCAAACTCACGTGTTTAAGGCATCTATACTGTAGATCGACTCTGGTTTCTTACTCTGGGTGTCTGACGAGATAAAGAGGCCTCTGTTTTGTTTTTTTAATGTAAAACTTTTGCCTCGTTTTGGCGAGGCGCGTCCCGTTCAACCTAGTCGGTTATATTAGGGCTCATGTCCAAATATAAAAGACCCTCAGGTCTGGGATTATGATTTAAGAGGCCTCTGCTAGCCAGGCCCTTCTTTATATAAGCGCTAAGCCTAATCGCTCACTTAGTGCACTGCGCGTATTGATTGGGTCACTTAAATAACACACGCGTTTATTGCTCTAGAAGGCACGAAAACACAAATATAACCCACAGCTATTTCTAGAGCGAAAACACAAATATACACCACAACTAATTTTTAGGCTTTATTGTGGGCTAGCAATATATCTTCTTGAAGATTTTGTGGTAATCAGGCAGTGAACCACGGAGACATTTGTGATGACAAGATGGCGCTGTCACATCACAAATACTAATTATAATCAACTGCTTAAATTGTTAACAGAATAGAAACACAAAATAAATTCAACTTATCTGGCTTGTATTTCTCACGATGCTTCGTCTCAAACATACACCACGTGGACTGGTCACGGTAGTGGCACGTGTGATCGCTCAGGAAGTCAAATGTGTAATGTGGATAGACATCAAATAATGTTGTTGTTGTTTTGAAGAGGTGATGGGTGAAGAGCAGGCACTTAAGAGCTGACCGTTATTGCCTCTTCTCGTTCCATCTTGGTGTACCCTGTTCAACCTGAAAATTGGTTATAATTGGGGTATTTAGTGTCATTTTATTTACTCATTTTGTATTCATTTAAAATAACTATTGTCTTTTGCAGTTGCTGATTTTAATTTATATTAGTATTTGTCCATTTTATTTTCTCTTTTGTATTGTTTATAGATAACTATTTTCCTTTACACTTGGTTTTAATTTGTATTAGTATTTGTTCTTTTTGAGTTGTTGCTGTTGTTGTTTTTGTTAAACCTCGTTGTCTTTCCTTGTCCTATGAGTAGTTGGTAAGTTTGTTTTTTTTCTCTTTTTTAAAAAAAAAAGATTTGTTAGTTCTTGTTTCTTAATTTTTATTTGGTTTAATGCTTTTTCTGAAGTACTAGCCTTATATGTTTTCCTTTGTTTTATGTATATATCTTTTAAGTATTGATTGGGCTTCTCCTGGGGCATCTATACTTAAAACCTTATCACCTGTCATGTCTATATTGTGATTTCTATAGTAAGTTTTTAATTCAAGCCTTTGTTGTTCGTACTTTTTACAGTGGATCAGGTAGTGGTCTATGTCATTCTCTTCCTGACATTCTTGGCAGTGTGGTTCCTCTATCATAAAGTATGCTGCACCGAGACGGAGACGCCACAGTTTTTTGTTCGATGGTATCTTTAATTCTTCTCTGACCTGGCACGTCCTTGTTGGTTCTTTCAGCAGTTTAAACGCGTGTCTGCCTTTTCTACTGTTCTTCCATGTTGTCTTCATTCCTCGTTTATAGTTATCTTCACTTGGCTCTTGATCTCCGACCTTCCCAGTCCTGCTCTTATATTGTTTTTACTTATTCTTCCATTCTTGGCGTTCTCGTCTGCCAGCTATACTTATGTGTGCTGGAACCCACACTAGCCTCACACTACATCCTCTGTTCCCTAATGATGTATTAATTGCTAGAATTTCTTCCTTTATGTCTGGCCGGCTACATTTACCTGGGTGTTCTAGTGCTTGTAATGATGACAGTGAGTCTGTAAATATCGTAGAGATGGTAGCAATTCTAAAAAGTTTAGAAATAATCGAAGATACGTGACCTACCTGATGCAGGGATCAAATAATAATGTAAATTTTTATAAATATTTAAAAAGTTTAGAGTTGAAAACTAAGCTTTTGTTTTTGTAATGTGCTAAAAAAAGGAAGGCTTAATATTAAAATTTTGCTAGTGTTTGTCCTAATAATTTTTAAAATTGTATACGGTTTGGTTGGGATATAATTTATTTATTAATAAAAAAAAAACAACAATAAGGAAATGTTATAATCAGTACATATATTTAATAATTTTTATACATTTTAATTCTTTCCCTTGCATTGGTGAGAAGGAGAATTATATCCCTTTAAAACAAGAATCCAACAGAAAAGCGTTTCAAATATCTAAAGTAAACGCTCAGAACCAACAAAATGAGCCCCCAGTCTTCTAAATGCTTGTATATTTGCTCATTGGTATATAATTTGATACGTGTAGAATTCCTGTTGTATCTATACTAGTGCCATAAAAAATAACTGTAGCACCATAACTGACTAATCGTAAGTTGATTTCATGCACAGATTGCTATCCAGATGAAATAGGATCGGAATGCTCGATATTATGTCCACTGGTCCCACAGAACTGTTACAGTCAGTGCACGGACGTTAGGTGGAAATGTCTGGATGACGCTAATTTTGACAATTGCTTCTATACGAACACCAAAGAGTCCTGAAATTTATTGTAACTCTTTGTATCTGTATTTTGAGTATACTTTTGTTGCTACCCATAAATGTTTAAACATCATCATCATCATCATGATTATTTTAGTTTGTGCGCATTACGGATCATGAAGCCACCACTACAACTGGTCTATACCAAGCATTCACATGCTCCTACAACGGTGCTTTATGTGACAATTTGTGTTTTACATGATAAGGTTGATAGCCCTATGAACAACCTCAAAGTAATAGCCTTGTACGACACGTGAAGATGCAGTAGTCCTATTATGTTTTGGTCTCTTCAGAGACCCCCAGGAACTAAGCTCCCAGGAACTAAGCTCTCAGGAGCTACAAGGAACAATACTTTGTGACTGAATTTTTTTTCTTTCTTCCTTTTAAGATGTTTGCTTGTGTGTCTATTTCTTTAAAGTAAATACAAAACAGTAAAAAAGTAATGTATTGTTACTTTTCATTTGATTATTTTTGCTTTATTTTAGGTGGAACGGAAAAAGAAATGTAGATGTATATAACTGATGTTGGAATAACAGTAATAATGGGTTATCATCTATCTTTATTGTACGTGTATCTTCAACATAGGCTGATATGAGTTGAGGTTTACGTTATTGTATGTATGTATGTAAGTATGAAAATAAATTTAATAAGCACTATCTACTGTGTGCGAAAATTAACAAATTAGGTTATAGTGCACATGTTATCGCACTGACAATTGGTAGTTTGGGACATGTACATGCAAACTGTGGTAGTGGATTGATGTCTCTGGGGCTGCGGATATTTAAAGCCAGAGTTTTATGTTAATATGTCAGGGTTAGTGCAATTATAGAATAGCATAGAAAATGGAAACTTCGATGTAAAAAACACCCAGTTGAAATTGCTGTTAATGTTTTCCCCACTTTCATTAAGTTTAATCTCAATTGTGCTCTGTTTAATATACCAAAATTACTATTGTATTTGATGCGTTATTTAGTATCTCATTCCACTACCTTGTGACGGTATTACCTCCCCTGCTTTGCAGTAGTGGTCCAACAGTGACCAAAACTCATGAGTATCTAATATGGGCTTCAAAGATGTCTACCTTCGCACAAGATTACTCTTGGCAGAGATGTAAATAGAAGGGTAATGACACTTCTATCACAAAGGGAGTCTTCACAAGATATTCAGATAAGCGAGAACAATGCTGCTTTCGCTAAGCACGTTAATTCTAGAATCTGCCGACCACTTTTATGAAGAATTAAGCAATGTTTAATTGTAGCTCGTTAAGCCCCCCCCCCCCCCCCCCCCCCCCACCTCTGAGTTTCTCAGTGGAATTCTTAATATACTGGTTTAGTTCTGATTAGAGTGTGTGTAGTAAATTGACTGAGACAAACATGCAGTACATTTAAAAGGATTACATCGAAATTAAATTTGTAAAATTGCAAATAACAAAATTTAATAATCACTTAAGTTTTAACAGTTTGAAAATAATTAAATAGTGTTGAAGAAAATTTTCATCATTGATGGATAATAGATGTAACCGCGTATACCGTAAGTTTTCAGATACAGGCTATATTAACATATAAAATAAATTTTTTATAGAAACAGAAGATTAAAAAAGTCTTGGCGCAGATGTTTAATTAAACCAGGTTAGCTTCGAAAAGCCACGCATTATTTTAGGCTAAGCTTCGCTTACGCCAAGCATTAATTAGGGTAGCTTCGCTTACGCCAAGCATTGGTCACGTGATTTCCCACCAATGGTGAAGCTCAGTCCTTTTTTTGCTTCCCCCGGAATGAACGAGAGATGAAGCCATTTTTTTTAGTCAGTAATGAATTTAGAGCGGTGGAGACAAGACGTAATTCTCTTTGCTCAGTGATATTCTATAGAGGAGATTGACTTCACACAATTAAAGCAACTGTGTAATTTCGAAACGTAGAATAATTTGTTTGTGAATTCATGAAAACTGTAAGTAGTGCTAAGAATTGCATGCAATAACTGTTAGAGCCGACAGTCATAACTGAAACGGAGCTACGCTCGAAAACTGGGTAAAGAATTGTAAACCCAGGCATATATCTGAACCTTTTACCAAGAATGAAGGTCCTTAAGCTGAGAGAAAGTCAAACTAAGGAATACTAATGAATAAGAGAAAGTTTGGCTCTTCATTGAAATGAAGAGATAAGAAAAACGTGAAATCTAGACCACATTAACAAATAAACGAAGGAACACTAGAAGGATAGAGGAGCCACGCCATGTTTTAGCAACTTGAAAAGATTACGAGTGCAATAAGGAATATTGCATCATTAAAATAATGCATTGACTTTTTATGCTTGTTTATTAAATGTCAACATGCTATTATGCAAATTTGGTGTGGTTACCATTTGACTTAACCCAGTTCTTGTTGGAAATTGAATAAACATTTGTTTCATTGAACACAAATGCTGTTGACGAATCATATGTTTGCAGTTAGCCATCATACCAATTATTAAAGGATCATGCCAAAGCTAATCGTTGCAGGTGCAACACAAATAATAACCATATGCTCTAAAAATAAAACATCATAGAGGATTGTCCCCGAACCTGGTAAATTCCTGTAAGTCTGTAGAGAGAAATCATCACCTCTAGCAGGCTAGCTAGTAATCAAAATCTAATACTCTCGAGTTAAACAGCAACCCCCACTACCCTGCCCGGCCACATAGAGGCGATGAAAAAAAGTTCACTTTGGCAGCTTATATATGGAACTTAGCTGCCAATAACGGTTCTGCTCCTTCTGATGGGTTGGTTCTTTTTACACTGCTCTCGCTCGTTGCTGGTCAAGGTTGTAAGGTGTAGCTTGTTTCCCAGAAATGTCAAGGAGAGTCTACAAAGTTGTTTCTTCGTCTTAAAGCGTAGGCCACGTGTCCCATCTTGTTCCAGAGATAGTACTTTCTGCTGGTACCACCAATAACTATGATAAAGAATAGAAACTAAATGCTCTTCTGAGTATTGCGTTTCCCGACACATACTTATGTGTCCCCTTTCTTCTATTCTACCATCCCATTTATCTCAGAATTTGCCCGTAACTTTCTTTTACATTTAAATTGAATAGCTCTAGCTTTACATTACATTTAAATGAAAAGATTAATAGCTCAGATAGAATATGTTTACAGTTTTCATTTCCACCTGATTGAAAAGTGTTCACAATATAAATTGAATATGTTTTCATTTATGTTTACACTGATTTGAAAAGTTTGAAACTTCCATTACTTTTAAAGTGCATATGTTAACATCGACATTTACATTGGTTTGAAAATGTAAGTATTATACTTAGAATGTACATCATTTTTTCATCTTTTCCTCCCTGCTCCATGTACATGATTTCAGGGGGTGGGGTATAGATGCACTTTTCAGTATCCCGAAGGGAGGCAGTCCAGTGTATCAGTATGCCAGGATCGTCACGTCCTGCCAGAAGGACAGCATATACATTTCGGTCAGCTAATTCATCATTCTTCAGTCAGCTTTGCCAACCCTTCTGCAGTGATGGTATATCTGGAGTTCCCCGCCACCTAGGAGGCTGTCACAGAGGGACAAAGGTGCAATGTCCGCTGGCCTGCATCTCTTCGTCATCCATGGGGATTATTGGATAGGAGACAAACAGTGGAGAATGAGGCAAGAAAGCATTTAACCCATGAAGTGGGGGTGGATCGGTGCAGACCAGAGCTTGTACCACTCGACGGTGGGTTCTGCATCTACACCTATAGGGTTTCACCTACTCCACAAGAGAGTTAATAAGAACAACATCGAGGTCTGGTTGAATGGAGAGAAACTAGCATATGAAGAATGCCCGAGATATCTTGGAGTCGAGCTGGACCGTAGACTTACCATGAGACCCCACATAGACAAGCTGATTGAGAAAGCATCCACAAGACATAGGCTCATCAAGCACCTTTCTTCCTGTGGGTGGGGAGCGGACCAGCACTCATTACGCCAACTCTATGCTGGATATGTGCGCCCAGTAATTGACTACTCACTCCCCCTCCAAACTATTGCAAGTAAAAGCCTCCTACAAAAGCTGGACAAAGTCCAAAATCACGCTCTACGGTTTATAAGTGGTGCCATGAAGACAACGCCGACAGAAGCATGCGAAATAAACACCAATATTGAACCCTTAAACCTAAGAAGAGAACGTTCAGCTGTGGAAACATATGAAAGGTATCTGAGAATGGACACATCGGAGGAGAATAGAAAAATGATAGAGCAGTGGCACCAAAAATACAGAATACAAAAGACATCTTTCCTTAAAAATGCAAAAAAACTAGCATCAAACACCACCTACCAGCAGTTAGAAAGCCAATGGTAACTATCAATAATGAACCTCCATGTTGACAGGCAACTTCTCCCACAGTAAGAACTGAACTTTTTGACCCCTCAGCAGACAAGAACACTCTAGTACCACTACTGAAAACCATCGCTTTAGAAACTATAGACTCATACCCACAAGACATCATCCATGTCTACACAGATGGATCTGCATTTAAAGCTACCACCAATGCTGATATGGCGCAGTGATAAAATACCCCAACCTGCACCCACAAGACCACCCTTGCATCTTTGGCCCTTGCGGAGAAATTTGTTCCAGCTATGATGCAGAAATAACAGCACTAGAAAAAGCATTGTGCCGGATAATCTCAGACTTTGAAAGTGGCATCACTCCGCCTGAGGATATTGTTATATTCTCAGACTTAAAAGCAGCACTCCAAGCCCTAGAAAGCAAAATGTCTCCTAATATTAATAACATCTGCAGATTAATTGACCAACTGTTCACTTCCTACTGCGTCTAAGTTACACTCCAGTGGATCCCTGGGCATGTCGTAGTCCCAGGAAATGAAAAAGCCGATAAACTATCCAAAAGAGGAGCAGCACTGCCCCAGTTCCCATCAAGTACCACACTGCAAACCTGCCAACAGATCTTGAGAAACAATTATAGGAAAGAATGGCTTAATCAGTGGGCTACCTCCCAGACAGGGCGTCCATTCTTCAAACATCAAGCTAAACCAAACCCTCAAGATCCAGTTAAACAACTGAAAAGAAGAGATCAGAGTCTAATTTTCCAGCTGAGAACAGGCCATGCCCCCGTCAATAAACATTTAAATAGAATAGACCCACTACGTGAACCAAACTGTCGGCACTGCAACCACCATGAAGGATCAGTTGAACACCTGCTGTTACAGTGCCCAAGACTAACTGACCTGCGACACCAGCTACTCCCATCGCACCCAACCATCCACAAAACACTCTACACATCATCACAACAACTGAGGAAGACTTGCACCTTTGTCAGAGAGGCAATGGGCTGTCAAGAGCTACCTGCTCACAACTAAAGGGATTATATCATCATCATATCATCATCGTCATCCCTGCTCCATATGGAACCTGGGACTATACTTTATGCTTTTAGTTTTCTTTACGAAACTAGCAATAAAGCAATCACCAGCCCTTAGCAGTGGTGGTTCATGAAATCATCATTCTATACGCTGAGGTTCCCAGCCTCAAATGACTGGGACAGTTATTAGCGATTCTCACAAATTAAAATTCACATGCAAATATACATATATATGTTAGTTTACATGTTAGTAATAAAATATAGAATGTAAAATCCCAACTTACGCCAATCCTGGCTCACAGACATTTTGCTCAGATGAATAAAAGGCACTGGCAGTTACCTTATTACAGTGTACTTGGGGTCGTTAATTTGAACTTTAATTCCCTTTCTGACTCCGTGTGTTTCCTTCAGTTTCCTCAGACAGCAGCTTTCCTTATTAAAATGATAGAGAGTTCCTGGGCTGAATTGTAAGTCCTAATGAATACTCCAATAAAAGGTGTCCGGTCTGATAAATGGAAAATCTAAATTCTAACTGGCCCGTCTGGTGTCTTTGGCAAGCGTGAATCTCACAGTGAAAAAAACCCACTGAAATGTGTCATGTTATATTCGCTCTATTTGTTATGGAGCTCAAATGATCAACCAATCTGATTTGAATATTTTGCATGACTCATCTAGTGCAAAATTTCAAATATTACTTTTCTGAAAATGGGCTGTAAACATCCGATTGCCCTGTGTACCAACTCACAAACAGGTCGGTAACCTCACACGACAATGTGTGTAAGATGTAACAAATTATTACTTTCGCTAAAGTAATGTCTTATTTGTTACTTGAGCACACACACAATCCGTCTCTTTACAACCTTGGCGGAGACGCACCCGTACCTTATCAGTGATTAAGCAGATTGAGCTGGGCGATGTACGTGTTAACCTGTGTACTGATATCGGCCGCGCCTGCGATTAACCAACTTGGTTGTTGATAATTTCTCTCAGCCGCTCATGCCAATGTGTAGTATTATCATCCTCCAAAAGTGTCAGATAAACAGACAAGACACAATACACTGAAAGTAGCGAAAGAATATAGATACAAAATATCTGCTACTTAGCAGAGAAAGACAGAAAGGAAGAAAGAAAGTGCGACAATTGAAAGCACTAAATAAAATCCGTACCACAAATGTACCGATTCCTGCCGTAGTGAAACAGAGATTAGGAAGAAGAAGGGGTCGCCCCAATCCATTCTGTGACATACTTGTCAATGTATTTTATGGCAAACAAAGATTCTGATAAAACCTCCATGTAAAAAACACCTATATTGGTCTACGTGAAACGTATGGCACATAAATTCTATACATTTTAATAATATTTCTGTTGGTATGTTGTATCATATCATATAATTACACGCCAATGTCTTTTATAAAGCTTAAAGAGTCGTATATAAGTGAATTAAAAACATTCGATGCAAAAACACCAACATTGAACTACTTCAGACGTCTTCCACTTTTGTAAATTCTTATGATTCTCATATATGGTATGTTGTATTTTATTATATCATGTCAGTACAGGTCAATGTATTTTATGGAGAATAAAGATTCTGATATGTGTGTATGTATGTATACATACGTATGTATGTATGTATGTATGTGTGACGTATAATGTAAATATAGCCTCAGTAATCCGACCACCTTTGCTTCCCCATTTAGTGTTTATAATTTTGCTACGCAAAAACCACCAATTTCGCTGTCTGCCTGACTCACATTTTAAAGCCACGCCTATTTTTCCTGTTTTACATGCGCTGATGAGTGTTTACCAACTTTCGCACATGGCAGTCTTAACAAGGGGAGCGAACCTGGTTTGTTTACCTGAGTTCTCACGCGAGCTGATCTGCCAATCATTGGTCATTAGACAGACACACGTGGGGAAAAGACCAGATCCTTGAAGAAATACAAGGGCGATAATAATACTTCCAGACCACCTTTGAGGTCCGTGCATGTCAGGGGACGTAAAGCTTTGATCTGGGGAAACGGACGGAAATCTAAAAGGGGCTCTTTCGCACGGCCCATGTCTTTTGATGTCGTTCGGCATCGCGAGTAGGAGGGAACAGTAAAATCCTTTATCTCGTAAACGAAGCTCCTTGTTTTTCCCTGCTATGCCGAAGGTGTGAATTGTCACATCCTTTAGAGATAATTGCACAAAATCTGTATATATACTGCGTTCTCTCCAAGTCAGTTATCAAGTCTATTAGAAAATTTTGGATAGTCTGAACGCGTACGCTCGAACATATGTGGAATAGTGTGTTAATAGCCTTCGTGGGGATTTATTCTGTTTTCTGGTAATAATATAAGTTGTGCTTAAGTGTTCAATGTGTTAAAGTTTTACCATTTTTATTCACTGTGATTCCCTAGCGTTAAGACTAGTGAAATAGCAAACGCGTAGATATTTTCTTACCAGTGGTTCAGTTTAATGTAAAAATCCATCAACCATTCTTTTCACCAGAAGATACGGTTTAGCTGACTAAGTATAATGCTATGAGTGACGGATAAAGTGACAGAGTAGATTTCACATTATATTTCATTGTGTGTAATTTTCTAAATGACTAGTGTTTAATATGATGTGTCAAAACAATAGATGCCGACAATCAAGTAGCTAGTAATGACAGGCGATATTTGTTAAGGGCGCGTAGTTATAATTAAATTATAACTGACATTGTGCGCTGATTGTTTACCGGGTCAGTGGGGGGGGGGGGGGGGGGGGGGGGGAAGGCGGCATGCTTAAAACCCAACCTGTACTCGCTAAGCAAAGCGCGATAAGATAGGCTAGGACTCCGTGTGCCTTTTAATTTAATTATGTGACGGAGAGGAAAATAGATCTTACCCTTACGCGTAATAGTATAGGATATTGGCATTTTGGTTAAATATTTTTTTCTTCCTAATATAGTGCTTGATCAAAACCAGCGGCCAGAAGTTTTCTATTGTGGTCCTTTCCCCAGTTACTGAAGGAGTAATAGTTGTCGTTTTTCCTTGGCGTTCGTCCCCAGTACAGGTGTGAACAGGAATTGCCAAGGCGACAAACTAACATTTTAACTGTAAATTTGAGTTAACTGGACTTACAAAATACCCAGATTGTTTATTCAATTTTATCAGCCCGCTGTGGCAATATACATAACCTTTTTCCCGACTTCTGACAGTCGTTTTCCAAGTAGATTTTATCCAGGAGAATACGCTGTTTCATAATCGGCACTCACCCCAGAGCAAGCCGACAGGATTTATCATCATCATCTTAATTAACAATTTAGCAACCAGATGTCTTTTTCTTTTGCTATTGGAAGTACTGTCTACTGTGAACACAAGATCGCGGTTTATTTTTTCTACATGAGCTAATTGATGTGACATTGCATATCCAAGAATCAACCACCAAATTAGGCGTCCCCCATTATAAAAATTAATTATTTGTGGAGGGACTGGGGCTCACTTCGGATAATAAAACTACTGGATCATGATACATATGCATGGATATTTACGTTCGATAGAGTGTTACACCAAATTTAGGTAAGGCGTGACTGATGTGGCCACGAATGACAGAGTGAGAGTGAATATTTTCTAGTTACTGAAACTGTACCATCCTTTATTTTCTTTGCAAATACTGTTATTTTACTGGATAGCTTAAGTGGGAACTGTGTTATTTTCTTCACTGTCTATTTTATAACCTAGTGTTAATCTTTGACCTTTTGGGTTATTAACTTCTTTTGGGATCCTTTTTCTCAACAAGGGGGGAGGGCACTTATTGGGTTATCTTCCTATGTCTGTAAACATGATTATATTGATTTCTATATGTTTGATGTTGTAAAGTTTAAGTGATAATAAACTAAACAAGAGCTTAACTTGTGTGTTGGTCAGACCCATATCCATTTATCATAGTTTTTTCCACGTTTGTGTGTCGTGTTGTCACATAATTGTGTGTGTGTGTGAGTAGTAAACGTATAATTATACTTAAAGGGAGGTTTGACAGATCGTTTTATACTAAAGATAGTCGTATAGATAGGCTGGACGAGAGAAACCACTCATTCCAGAGACAGATCTTCACTTTAATCTATTCACTCGTGGAATGTATTCTAACACCTTTCTTTCTCATATACCCCCACCTTCTGCTCTACTCAGACGGGACCAAATCTCTCTCTCTCTCTCTACCTATCTAAAAATGTACGACAGTATGTCATAGAACAACAGTAAAATTCAAGTGAGCTAATTTTCTTCACCCAAGCATGCAAGGAAATTGATCTCACGAAAATCCAGCAATCTGGGAGGATGAAGATGCCGATCGCACCAAGTGGCGATGCTATCTATGGTGCCACCTCAGTTTATGCGAAAAGAAGCTCATACGGCAAGCAGAAGAGAGAAGAAAGCGTCGAAAGGAACATCAGGAAAATAAGCAGCTGAGGGCTGTCACCTCAGGGGCGCATTTCCATAGTCAGTTATGATTGAAGGGGCTATTATATTATTATTATAAACTTCTAAAAAGTTGGCGTCTTTTACGAGCTGTGACATACTGATACATGCTATGCATCTTCCCTTAAAACAAGAAACAATGTCTGTTAACCTGTAACCTGTAGTACCACGGACCCATTGGGGAACATGAATTAGGGCGGGGGAGGGGGGGGGGCGTGTACATAACCTAACAATTTGAATTTTATTTTCACCAAACAAGTTACTCAGAAAATTATTATAGATTTTTGCATTTAAAGAATTATTCCTTTTTACTTTTACTTTCCTTAAAGAGAATTGATGAAGTAGGTTAAAATTAGACAGCTAATATAGTTTGGCCGCGTAAAAAGACATAACACCTTACTGAAGACCATAATAGAAGGAAGAGTTGAAGGCAAAAGTGCAAGAGGAAGACAGCGCTATAAGTGGGAAATTAATATGAAACAAACATAAAGGTATGTTTTCAGGCACTCGTAAGAAATAAAGAAGTAGAACACTAGACAACAGAAAAACAGCAGACGTGAGTGGCTTACCCAGGATTTGAACACTGGACCTTCCGTGCGACAACCCCGCCTAGCTTTGCAAGCGAATCACACTATCCACTCTGCATGCCATCCACGCACCACCAAAAAATGATGCTAAGATGACAGGTCAACAGTGCGAACCGAAAGACATAACACCGGAAGTCCACCATGGGCAGTACGGCCTATTAATGACGCAATCACTTCTGTTGTTTCTCTATCAGACAGCATAGGCCAGTCCACACAAGACAAAGAGACCTTAATACTGTGTCCAGTACATAATAGTAGACTCAGAACAGTAAGTACAGGACAGATGGTAGGTTTTTGGTATTGTATAATAAGTGGGAAGATAACATCAAGAGATAGACAGGAAAGAGTCCATCAAGACAAGAGACAGAAGACGTTGGAGATCTATTGTAGCTGACCTTCGATGTGATCATGGCACCTGATGATGATTCTTTTCATAGATTTTTTTGTTGTATGCCAGTATGACTATATGTAAGTTTAACGTCTTTTCCTTGTTATAAAACATATTATTTGTATGCACACATTTTAATCATGTGTCATGTACATTTTTTTAAAGAAGTGGTAATTATGTCTTGTGTGTGTGTGTATGTTTTGTCATTTTTGTCTTTGATTTTGCCTTTTTCTAGTGTCGTCCTTGGTGAGAGAGTTTTCCTCTACTCCCTCGATTGGTTTTTTTCGGCCGGCAGTGGGTACAATTTTGGATATACTTCCTTATATCCATCGACCTGGCCAAAAGTGATGGCATTTCGACCATCTGATAGTCAATATCCACTCTATCAGAAGCACTTGTTTGTAACTCGGAGTGGAAAAGTACTATCGCGTATTCTACCTACATATGATATTTGACTATTATCTTAAAAATTCTTCCGCCAAATTCTCCCCTAACCATCACATTGTATTCCAGTCACTCGTCACTGGTTATTGGAAGGGAAGACCTGTATTTATGACTGATGTTTTATACAGTTATTTTCTATGCGTTCATCTGACGGTGATGTCCGTAGTTTTTTCGGACTGTCTCGGGATTGTCTCCTCTGCACTGCAGCTGTAGTCCAAAAATGGCCAAACTTTAAAAGTATAAAAATGAGGGTCTTCAAAGGTATTAACCTTCGCTCAAGGTTACTCTTGGCAAAGATACAAATAAAAGGAAAAAAAACATAACAACTGAGAAAGTCTGTGCTGTTGTGAGCTTGTTTTCTTCAAGCCACTTCTGTGACGAAAAATGAATCTGCTCGTATTTTCTGGGCCCCCAACTGAAGTTATTCAGTAAAATATTACTTTAGTAGCGCTGTATGGTTATGTATGTACAATAACTGAGTCATACGGGGGGCAATTAACTCAGTAATGATTAAATCAACTATCAATTTGTATTTGCAGATAACAAATGTAACAATTAATTATAGTTAACAAAGTAAAATAGAATTGTTGATGAAAAAACAATAAAGCACTGACGTTTTCATCACTGGTCGTGACTTTAAAGTAGATTATTGTTTTAAAAAAAAAGTTCTTTTGCTGGGCCTGACTAATTTTTAAATAGGTCACGATGATTTGTTATTGGTGTTGGGTTCCGTCACTGCTGGTTTCCAAGGATGTTGTTGACTGTTCCATCAATCGTTAGATTATGTAGCAGAAGCGCGTCCCCCACAATAATGTTGTGGGTAACCACTCCAATTTTCAATGCATGCATCTTCAAGACCCGTCTGATGTAAATGTCTAGCGTAGACTGCAGGCAACGTGAACCATAGACGTGTACTACAGGCTTGTATCACAAACTGAGAGAAAACAAATGTTTCTTTTAAGTATAGGACTTCCTGACATAAAAATCATTCGCACTCCGCTTCCATTCAACCACTTCATCTTCCTAAGAAATTTTAAGGTCCTTGAGCATTAATGGTTAAAGCCAGTGAGTCTGTTAAAAGTGCGTGGGGACAGCGGAAAACGACAATTGAATTGTTTAAACATATTTGAATATACACATAAACTTATTAACATGTTAATATAATAAATATGTACACCATGATGTCATCTCATCCACTCCCTGCTCCACATAGAGCCTCGGGCTACCTCTGCCTTTGGGGCCTGTGATACTATACTGTAATTTATTTTTTCAATAGGCCCCATGTCTTTTTCTCCTTGCATTACTTGCACTATTTCTAGGAGGGATTACAGGTAATCCACCCCATGTTTCTTCTCCTTCTATTATTTACGTTTTTTTCAGAGAGGGATTTTGATGGAGTTTATCTTATCTGCATTATGTTTTTTCTCTATGAATAGTAGGTGGTGTTTAGTGTTGTTGTGTAGAGAATTGTTGCAGTATTTTTCTATAGGGAGGACGGCAGAGCCTATGTTCAGATTTGCACCAGTTTTATTCTCCTTAAGTTATGGCTTGCACATAGACGGATTTTCGGGAATAAAATAATTTCGGCCATTTTTGCTTCAAGTAACAGTAGTTATCTATCCTTCCAAGATGGAGGTGAAATTCTTTTCTCACCTTAGACGCCGAAAGAAAAACATCAGGAATGTGTATATTTCGATGGATAGTACCATGATGTGTTAAATTATAGAATAAAAGATACATCAGAGTATCTAGTGGTGTAGATATTTTCCTATAACCGACCTCGAAACCCTCGAATCGGTCGGTTGGATAGGAGGGTTGATCAGAGAATTAACAAGTCACTATCGTAAAACAAGCGATTGTTATCTAAACAGAACCAGGCTCGACAGTGAACATGACAGTGAACATGACTCGTTCTAATATCTTGGGGGCTAAGGAGATTTTAAAAATTGGATACTGGAATGTAAGAACTATGTATCAAGACGGAAAAATGGAAGAAATAATTAAAGAAATGGATAACTATAAGTTGGACATATTGGGTGTCAGCGAGTGTAGATGGACGGGAAAGGGCATAAAATATATTTCAGAAGAAAAAAAGCAAATTATATACTCTGGTAGTAATGATAATCGTCAAACAGAGGGAGTAGCCATCTTAATGACACAGAAAGCAGCAGCATCGCTCATCAGCTGGGTACCTATTAATGAGAGGCTAATATTAGCTAGATTTCAGACAAGATTTTTCAAGCTCTCAACTGTACAATGCTATGCACCAACTAATGACGCTCATGATACCACAAAAGATGACTTCTATGAAGCACTTCAAAGTACCATCAACACAATACCCAAGCATGACATAATAGTAGTCATGGGCGATTTTAACGCCAAAGTAGGTGACAACAACGATGGAGTACAAAGATATCTCGGTACTCATGGCATAGGCTGTATGAATCAAAATGGTGAAAGACTTCTAGAACTTTGTGAAATATCAAACCTGTTGTGGCGGACACCATCTTTCCACATAAGAATATCCACAAGATAACATGGAATTCACCTGACGGCAGAACTAAGAACCAGATAGATCACTTCTGCATAAGCGCAAAATTTCGCTCATCAGTTCAAGACGTCAGAGCATACAGAGGTGCAGAGATCGGAAGCGATCATAACCTCTGCATAGCTAAACTGAGAATTAAACTGAAGAAGTTATACCAACCGAATAAAAATAAAAGAATAGATGTACACAGACTGCAATCAAACGATGTAAAAGAGGAATATAATGTCAAAATGAACAACTATTTCGATGCTTTAGGCAAAATTGACAACGATGTCACCACCAAGACAATCGATACTAAATGGGAACAACTGAGAACAGCAATGACAGAAGCAGCTGTAGCGACCACCGGATACCTAGTACATAAAAAGAAAAAATGGATGAGAGAAGATACTTGGGATAAAATACAAGAAAGGAAAACAGCAAAACTTAAACTACTAGCGGCAAGTACACATAATGCAGTTGAATCTTGCAAACTAACTTATAACTTGTTAAATAAAGAAGTGAAGACAAAAACTCGAAGAGATAAAAGACATTTCATCAATGAACTGGCCGTAGAAGCTGAAAATGCTGCAAGAACTGGTAGTAGTAGGTGCCTTTATCAAATTACAAAACAACTATGTCACCAGCCTACTGATATGGAAACACCTGTTAAAGATAAATTAGGGAATCCAATACCAACAGAAACAGAACAAATAAAGAGATGGGCTGAGCACTTCATAGAGGTGCTAAACCTATAGTAACACCTGATTTTAATAATGAAACACCAACAACCACCTTGCCAATAACTTGCGATGAATTCACGCTGGACGAGATCAAACAAGCCGTTAAAAGATTAAAAAATTTTAAAGCTGCTGGAGTTGACGAAATTTCAGGCGAAATGATTAAAGCAGTTAATGACAACAACCTCTTGAGAATTTTAGATATTATAAATGAAGTATGGAGAGAAGAACAACCACCACAACAATGGAAAGACAGTATTATTGTAAAGTTACCGAAGAAAGGTGATCCATCAGACTGTAATAACTGGCGTGGTATATCTCTATTATCAGTACCTGGAAAATTATTATGTTGCATGATGTTAGAAAGACTTAAATTGCATGCTGACGAACAGGTCAGAGAAGAACAAGCAGGTTTCAGACCGAAACGATCATGTATTGATCAAATATTCACACTAAGAACAATTATAGAAGAATCAGTGGAAATGCAATCGCCACTTATTATCACCTTCGTCGATTTTCAAAAAGCCTTTGATAGTCTACACCGCCCATCATTGTGGAAGATACTTACAATCTATGGTTTTCCAACAAAATATGTGAATAAAATCAAAGCGCTATATGACAATGCAAGATGTTGTGTTAGAACAAATAAAGGGAATACAGAATGGTTTACAGTAGAAACAGGGGTGAAACAAGGCTGTATTATGTCACCACTACTTTTTGGAATAGCTATTGATTGGGTTATGAGAAACTATACCCACAATGAACAATTAGGTACAAAATGGACAAATGGAAAATTCCTGGGGGACCTGGATTTCGCAGATGATTTAGCATTCTTAAGTTCAACACCCAGACAATCCCAAAAAGCAGTAAATAATTTGTGCCATCTTTCGGTTAAAATAGGTCTCCAAATAAATGCCTCTAAAACTAAAGTTATGAACTTTTCTAACGAGACCTTTAATATCATCCTGAACGGGAAAAAACTACAGAAAGTTGAAAGTTTCAATTATTTAGGCAGTAAAATGACTCAGGATGGTGACACAACAAGAGAAATTCATACTAGAATTGCTTTGGCAGCTAGCGCCTTCAATAGATTATCTAACATTTGGAAATTACGATCATTGAATATACATACCAAGCTTCGTCTGTTTAATTCAAATGTTATCTCAGTGTTAACATACGGCTGTGAGAGTTGGAAAATAACAAAATCATTGGAGAACAAGCTGAATACAAATGTCTTAGAAAACTCATGAACATCAGTTGGAAAGAATTCAAGACTAATCGACAAATAAGAGAAGACTCTAGGCAGAAATATGTCTCCATCTATATAAGGAAAAGACGATGGTCATATATCGGTCATGTCCTACGAATGCAAAACAACAGAATACCACTACAGGCGCTCACTTGGGTTCCTGAGGGTAAGAGGAAAAAAGGAAGACGAAAAGAAACACTTAGAAGAACAATAATAAGAGAAGGAAGAACGTTGGGCCTAAATAATGTGCAAGAGCTAAGAGGAGTGGCGTCACAACGTACAACCTGGAGAGCACTGGTTTCTGCCTTATGCGCCGTGTTTGGTGCTTAAAGAATCTATTATTAACAGTAGAGGGCTGAGCACTATTTCCCGTTTCTTTGTCTAAATGGGGGATGGAGGTATTGACTGTTACCCACGTACGTAATACTGGCTAGCAGTAACAGGATGAGTAAGAGTTGTTTACAATTTTGATTGGCCGAGATCAAACTGCATTTGAAATCATTGGCATAGAAAAAAGCCGCGCAAATGACGTTAGGCTAGGGCAGCGTGGGGGGATTCGGCTATAAATACTCACTGATTTTCATAGTCTGGTTCTCTCTGATAAAATTGCCAGCCGTGTACTAGTGCAAAATTGTCGATTGCCTTTAAGTGGGAAAATTCGAGTTTTGGTAAGCATGATTTATTAGCGTGGTACTTTATTGATTTTTATTGAGATCTAGCCCGATCAGTAGTTTCTTGGGAAGTTAATTTTTAATTTATTTCTTAACGCCAGAGCCATCAATACTATCTTAGTGATAGACTTGAGAAACTTAAGAGGTCCATATAATTCCTTATTTAAGGAAGGCAGTATCTAGGATGGTTTAAGAGTTGAGAGGTTACGGGCGTGCTTTGTATTATTTCAAAGTAGGTCTGTAGAGAAACCCGCATCTGTGATTTATGTTAATTTACAGAATGGCGGGAGCGCGGGTAATGTATTTCATTGAGAGTTTAATGCTGATGGTTATTTATATATAAATATATGTAGGCGGAAGCACGTGTTTGTAATTACGGGTTCTTAATTTATAACCGGGGGTTGTGAATAACTAGTGGGCATTATGCAGATGCTGGCGTAACTGGTTATACGTTATTGATTGTGCATTGTTGTTCTGTGTACTCAGAAGACGGGAGATGTAATTTTAAGGGAATTATATTTGTATTATATTTTTGATGTGATTACTTTTTACTGAACGGGAATCTGATTCCTAGAGAGGGCTATTTTAATTGTGGTAAACAGTGCTGCATTAGCGTCAGCGTAGAAGTGGGCCAGGGTATTTTTGCACAGGTAGAGCCAGTCGAAAAACTGTTGTGTTTCAGGGGTAGTCATGCAGAACAAAGACGATCTGGGTCAGCCAATGTTTATTTTGGAATCGGGTAGAGAGAAGGGAAGGGAGTTGAGTGGGGGAGAGCTGACTTATTGGGCATGATGAATTGGTATGGTAGTGCAGAACGGGAAGAGAGTAGAAGAGTTAAGTGTTAAAGACTTGGGTGTTAATGTTAAGTAAGGGAGTTATTGGTTATATAGGAGTGTATTATTGGTGTTTTTCAGCTGTGCATTGTTTCTATTGTCTACAGCGGGTAGCGGCTCTGTGGGAGAGAGAGCGAAATTGGCACCACCAATTTCCCCACGGCAAAAGTTGGCATCGCAGGAACGCGGAGTTTTGCGTTAATTGCCAGAGGCGGAAGAAGAATAGAACATACGTTTTCCCACGGCAGGGGAAGACAGTTCTCCAGTGGAATAGGATTTGGTGGATAAATCCTGAGCTCTGAGGCTCGATCTTGTTAAACACGCAAATTGGCATGCTGCCAGCGTTGTCGTAATTCGTTCGCTTCGTTCCGGTCATAATAAAACCGAAGGTCCTGAACCCAGAGAGGGAAACCGGGCAGGTGATTCCAGATTTGGTAGCAGTGAAATAGCTACCTATTCCAGTTCCAGAATCCAGCATTTAAAACCTAGTCGTCACTTACAGACGTTGTGGAGGGAAAAAGGGTTACAATACCCTCTACAGTTGCTATAACAGATAGACAAAACTGAGAGCACGTTTGGTTGAAGAGTATAGCCGAGGACAGCTGCTGGAGTGTTAGTGAGGCAGTTAGCGGTGTAGCAGTGTTCAGGAGATTTCAGGATAGGCTGTGTAGAAACGAAGTCTGTGCAGAGATTGTGTAGACACTTCGTAGTAGTTCCAGCTGATTGTGCCATTAGAAGCAACATTAGAACTTAGAATAGTTAGTTGGAGTGGAGGCTCGAAATCCGAGACCCCACCAAGTCAGTGTGGTTTGTGTGTAATCTTAACTTCTTTTCCCATACAGGTGGCAATTGTGGGTGAAGGGTTTGGTTGATGAAAAATCATTGTAACTGTACTTGATTTGTTTTCCAGATGCACACACATGCCATTTTATTTCTTTGTTATGTATTTGAGTTTTTATATGTGTAAATAAAACTTGTACATTATAGTCTGGATCAGTCACTTATATTTACGTACAGTAGCTATACGTTGTCTGTATCGTGGTGTATATGATTTAAGTAACCTTATCCACTTAGGATAGTTAGAGGTATTTGGAGCTATAGCGATCTAAGACGTCCGGAGTGGCGAGGGAAGAGTCAACTTTGGTTCTTGACCTCGGAGCCAATAGTTCCAACTGTTCACATTTTCACTATCATTTTCATCTAAATCTAACTTTCCAGTCTTTCTTCTCACTAGTGTCTTGTCACTATAGGTAGACAGCCTCTAGTCTTAAATCCACTTCGTGACAGGGCCCTTGTGAAGAAACCCACATTAAGCAGTCACCAGCTCTTGCAGTGGTGGTTCATGAATCCAATCACTTTATATCCTGAGGTTGCCAGCATCGTACGAATCTTTACATCCACAACCAAGTTACACATGTTAAATGCAAAAATATAAAATGTTCGTATTACAACGTACCCCGATTATTGGGAATGAATTTACAGACTTCTTGCACAACTTCCGAAATGTGTCGGGCCACTGGTTTTAAGAGGCTGTCTTACAGGTGGTTGAGGTATTACTGTAATTATAATCCCAATGTTATTCTGTATGTAGGTTCCTAGGATTCGTGGTTTCCAGTACTATAGTCGAGTTTTCTTTCTGTCTAATTTCAGAAGATCCTCTGAAACTTGGTTCTGTCCTTATGTTGGAATCCTGCTTCTATCCGTTATCCTGGCTGACTGAAGTACCCTCTTGACGAGAAGAAAATGGAATTGCAGTGAAGTAGTTCCAAAATGTTGCAAATGTTAAGGGACATTTTCGTCCACACATCCATGTGGTTTCGTTGGAAAAAACTCTAATCAGAAGTGGTTTATTTTAGACTTTCATGCCAATCCAACCACGAATTAGTGTTTGATATCGGTAGGGTCTTCCTCCCCCCACTACCCTTATCTTTAGATCATTCTACGTGACACACAAGATATTTCTTTGCATGTCATTTACAAATTTACCTGCCTGTCTTTCGTGGCCATATAATTTCTTGCTTTTTCCCATTTCGCATGTCATGTTTACAAACTCACTACACCACAGATCTAACATTACAATCTCCTCCAAGATGTTATTTCTTTGTAATTCTTTATCCCAGCAAAGTCGATATGCATCACTTTTCGTATCTTAATCTTCAGCAAGATGGTCATTTCTTCCATCCCAGTGAGATTTGTCGTGTATGTTATCATGTTATACTTGCGAGTTCGATCCTTATCATGCGTTAACCTGGTAGCATGTACTTTCCAAGACAAGAAGTCGAAGTTAATAATATGAATGTCGCTCAGTGTAGACCCTTACTCCATCTGGAGATGTATGGAAGCATATCTTGAGTCAACACTATATGACATCCAGCTATGCACAATGCTACTATTACATGTGTGGAAGTGAACCTCTGTCTGTGAGGCTAATTACACCCCATTGACTCCTGAAATCATCCACACACTTCCAAGGATTCTCCCTGTGGTGAAACTTATTGAGAACCCAGCATTGTACACTGAGCTTGAAGAAGTCACTTGAGCCCCAGATTTAACTCTCTGGACCTGGTTTTCTGCATGCAGGAAGATCTCACTATGGGCCCAGTGATAGGTAGGTGGAGCTGAGAAGTGGCTCTGTGCAGGACGTGACAATTCCTTGAGAGAGCCCAGAACCAGAGCACAGCACTTTAGCCCTACATAGTTGGAGAGCCCCCTTGGATGGCGGGGAATGCGCAGTATGCTTCTTACTCCTAGCTTGGGACCAAATGTGACGATCAATTATATACAAGCCAAGCTGGAGAAACTGGAGCTCATGACTTCAACTCAGCAATTTTTGGAATGGCAGAAAAGCCACAGAAAAAGCTCAGATCTACAGTGTAGATAATACCAAGGAATTCTTCAACTTGGTATTGGCTGCAAAAGAGCGAAAAGTTCAGCAGCCGTAGTTAAACAATAACAACAAACAACTCCGTCTGGAGCTAGCGATAAGCAAAAAATCAATGCTAAAATTAATCATTGCTTAATTCTTCATAAAAGTGATCAGCTGATTGTAGAATTAACGTGATTAGCCAAAGCAACATTGTTCTCGCTATCTGAATATCTTATGAAGACTCACTTTGTGATAGGAAGTATCATTACCCTTTTATCTACATCTCTGCCAAGAGTAATCTTGTGCGAAGGTAGACACCTTTGAAGCCCATATTAGATACTCTTGAGTTTTGGCCACTGTTGGACCACTACTGCAAAGCAGGGGAGGCAAAACCGTCACAACTTTGTAACCTGCTCTGTCAATCACGGATTTCTGTTTTATTATCTTGTTTAGTTAATTTATCACACTTGTTTCCTTTGCTCCAATAATGATTCTCTGAGCCTGTCCCAGGATGATACCCCTGCTTTATAGTAGTGGTCCAACAATGGCCAAAACTCAAGAGTATCTAATGTGGGTCTTCGAAGAAATCTACCTTCACTAAAGATTACTCTTGGCAGATTGGTAAATAGAAGGATGATAATGCTCCTATCTTGAGGGAGTATTCACAAGATATTCAGAAGTCAAGAACAACGCTGAAAGTGCCTTAGCAAAGTTGACTTATTATCTGCCCGCCGCCTTTTGTGAAGAGATATATTGTGTATTTTATTTAGCTCGTTCAAGCCCCCAATTGATTTAACAGTAAAATATTACTTTACTAACTAGTTTATCTATGGAAAACACTGGTTCATACTGTTCTCTGTAATAATTAAATCAACTATGAATCTGTAAAAACATTAAACAAATTTAATGATCAATTGTCCCTTAACAAAAGTAAAATAAATAAATGATTGATGATTTAATATTGGTGTCTTCACTGAAACTTCGTTGGAACTGTATTATTAAAGTGTTCTTTGTTTCTGGATGGATACGATTAGACTTAACTGTCAGATTGATTAAGGGTTGTTGTTGCTGCTGACTGCTCCATCTATTTACGATTTCTGTGGTGAGGGCACGTCCCAAAACATGGGTGCAAAGGGTATCCGCACCTGGTCAATGCCAGTATCTTCAAATGCCGTTGAAGGTAGGCGTCTATTGTTGATTACAAGCTCTGAGCCACATTTTAGTCTTCCAAACTGGTATCGTAGACTGGTCTTGTAGACTTGTACCACAAACTTTAGGAAAACAAAGGCCTCTGGTAAACCTATGTTCTCAGATACTAAACAGGTGCCTTCCCGCTGTCTCTTCTAGCGAATCTTTGTAATTTTATCCTCCCCCGAGTATACTTTATAGCTCAGTGGATATGGTAAAAATTCACCATTACTTTTAGTTAGTCTGAGCGAAAAGTATATCTGGACAGCAGAGAATGCAGAGGCTTGTGCCTGGGTGAACATGTCTAAGTATACAAATAACCTTTTACAATTGATAATACAAATATACACAGGATGCCATCATCATCCACTCCTTGCTCCATTTGGAACTATCTCTGCTTTTGGTTCTCTGTGAAAAACTCGCATAAAGCAGTCACCAGCTCTTTGAAGTGGTGGTTCATGAATATATCATTTTCACATGCTGAGGTTGCCAGCCTCGTATGGACCTATATGACCACCAGCAATTCAAACACGTCAAATTCAAAGTATAAAATATATGTTACAACTCACCCCAATAGTTGGGGGC
Source organism: Oreohelix idahoensis (assembly GCA_024509875.1). Taxonomy (NCBI): domain Eukaryota; kingdom Metazoa; phylum Mollusca; class Gastropoda; order Stylommatophora; family Oreohelicidae; genus Oreohelix; species Oreohelix idahoensis. Next base: position 436,039 of record JAMPIV010022712.1, read on the forward strand.
TCTAGTCTTTTTGCTCAATAGAATAGTCTTGGCAGCTTGAGGAAGCTGCCTCGAACACGCGTTTGGTGTTTTAATTCTATTTAGAATCCCTTTGTGACTTGTGAGTGGTCCTGTAGAATCCTTTTTCTGTATCAATATTGACGAGTTTTCTACTGATATGTTTCAGTAGATTCACTAATAGGTTTTTGTGTTCGGTCCTTTAATTCAGAATCCTCACTCTATTCTTTCCTTGCTTTGTCTGGGCTGTCCACTTTGACGATTTTGGAATGCAGTGTCGTATAGCTCGAATTGTGCTACGTTATATCCCAGTTGTCCTGCCTACGCGTCTGCATTGTTTTCTGACCGGCTGCGGATCAGAACCAATGTATATTTTTTGCTCTCATGTGATCCAACCCATGAGTAGGAATGAAGTGGGTCAGGGCTTTAGTTATTACCTTCACCATCGTATTATAAAATATCATTTTAAAATGTGAAAACGTGACCTCCTCCATATATGGCATGGCTCCTTCGTTACTCTTAGGTAACCTATTAATTAATATTTGTAACCTCATACCTGCAAGATAGCGTCCTCGCTAATTGTTCTCTCCAGATGGAGTTTTCTGTAATACTTATTACGGGCATGCGTGTCTGGCGGAAAGAATTACGTAAAAAGTCAACAATTACTTTCACGTTTACCGTATGAAGTCAATCTGGTTCAACAACTGAATCGATTATAATTAATCCTCAAGGATGGCCAATTAGCCGTGAAATGGCACGATCGCAGAATGAACAAGTAAAAAATCTAAGGAGTAGCGCGGCACAATTTTATGCGTGGAAAAGTGAAGAAATAAATAGATAGTGTCAGAGAAAGAGAAAGAGAAAATACGAAAAGGAGAATGACCAATTATGTGACATAGCCTGAGTTTGTATTCTAAATATTCTTTCGAAGTTAGATTTTGATGCAGTTCCCATGGTGATACTTCATATTCCAGTTCTGATATAATTATGTGCACAACATTTTCAGTATTTGATAGTCTGTTCCCCAAGTAATTTATGCTAGTTTTTTCACCAGGGTCATCTCTACCTTGCTTATCACTGCAAATTATTATATTAATTTTTTTATTCAATGTCGGTCTGCTGTTCAGTGTAATTTCAAGGTTTGTAGAGCTCTTTTCTATTTCCAGTTCTTGTCCATTAAGATATGGTTTCTGTAGCAATGTGTTGTTTGGGACAACCTCATATTACTCGACGTGTTCAGCAAGCCTGAGGAATCAGTAGTCCTGTTCTTTCGTTGTCTCTTCACAGACTCCCGGGAACTACACGGGGCTCACTATGAACCCATGTTACAGTTTTATTTCCTGTAACTTTTGTCAATCTACTTTTTCAAGATGTTTTAAATTATAGCATCCTTCTGTCTCGTACGTTTGATTGACATGTAAACACTACACGAAAACGTGCCAAGACACACATAACGTGTCGACTGTACAAAGGCATGTCACAAAAAACAGGGCATGGTATTAAAACACTTGTACATTAAGATAACGTAAAATTAGAACAACTTACAAGATGCGGCACAAAATAAACATTTTTGAGTAAGACCTACTTTGTTAGATACAAAACTTGAAATAATTTCCGGTATATTATACACGGGGGCACAATTTTAATATACGTTTCTGGTCTGTGTATTGTCGATTAACTGAAAATATACATGTTTTTAATTTTATTGTAATAGCAGTTTTAATTTGGCTTGCACAAACATTTGTGTGTGACTTGCAGTATTAATTTTAATTACAGTACGTATGAGTTTCTTTGCTGGTAAAATAGGTGAGTGCGCATCAAATAGAATGATCGGAGTGACGTTAATCTAAATGTAGAAAATAGAGAAATATATGTTGGTCCTTGAACAAGAAGCAAAATACATTTTAGAATATACTGACTCGTAGCATAAGGATTGAGCTGTGCCGGTAAAAGATTAAAGGGTTCGTTTCTTGATCTTTAAAAGTTTGCAGTAAATGAGCTCATTATTTTTTATTTTTTTAATAAGGTTTTGCCTCGTTTTGGTGAGGCGCGTCCCGTTCAATATAGTCGGTTATATTAGGGCGCATATCCAAATATAAAAGACCGTTAGGTGTGAGACATATATTAGGTTTTTGAGCTCATTAGAAGTTTGCAGTAAAGGAGATCTTTAGAACGTCGCAGTTAAGGAGATCTAAACTTTAGAAGCTTGCTGTAGAGGATAACTTTTGAAGTTCGCAGTTAAGGAGATCTTTAGAAATTTGCAGTAAAGGAAATCCTTAGAAGTTTGCAGTAAAGGAGATCCTTAGACGTTTTCGGTGAATGAAATCTTTTGAAGTTTGCAGTAAAGAAATCTTTATAAGTTTGCAGCAAACAGATCTTGAAAAGTTTGCAATAAAGGAGATCATTAGAAGTTTGCAGTAAATACGATTTTTAGAAGATCGCAGCAAACGAAATAGTGAGAAGTTCGCAGTAAAGGGAAACTGGTAAAGAATGTCGTCTGTATTGGAGATACAGGGAAAAAAAGTTGAACCGTCTCACAGTCAAATATTCACTGGAGATAACATTCGATTTAATAACGAGGAGATCAATTCAAATCATTTCGAACAGGTGAGTTTCCATTTCTCCTTCTTTTTCTTCTTCATTGCCATCGTATTGTTATGAAGGAAAAGAGAATTTGAGACGGGCTTGAAAGTAATAAAGTAGACACGGGAAGACCTTGAGTAGATGTCACAGGCCAGGAAGACTTAGCATGACACTGCCGAAACCCAATGCTCCTAAGGGGGCTGTAGGATATATTGATGATGAAATAATTGTTATGATAATCATCATCAACTTCTATAACGTCTTTCTTTATTCTTTTTTTTCTTATACTAGGATTTTATACTAGCGAAAATGAGTAATGAAGATGTCTTGAAAGAGGCCAAATCGCAAAAGAAGCGTATTCCTCATATTAGGAAGAAACAGTCAACTTTTTTTGGAAATATATGTATATATATATATATATATATATATATATATATATATATATATATATATATATACTAGCCGCCATTAAAAACGCATCGTATTAGTTTATGAACCACAACTCGTTGTGCTAAATTTAAAATACACGAAACCACTGATTTTACATTTCTGATCCATTTACTAACCCAAATTTGCTGTATTATTAAACATGAGAGAATTCAGAACCGGCTCCTAAGCAGTTGTCAACCCTAGATGTAAAAACAAAAGTCGCACTCACTGTCATTCAGTCACAGCCATCATTAATACCGTGTAATACCGTTGACCAAGCATGGGACGGTCATTAGTGGTACCTGTCGCCCGAAATCGCTGGTTCAGCCTCACTATAGTGGACTGGTCACAATTGAAATGTCTGGCAACTTCTCTGGTGGCCATTCCACTGCTGAGCATACCAACAGCTTGCCATCGCTCTTGTGACGACAGTCGAGGCATGACAAAAACATTAACAGACTTTCTTTCGATGAAAACGGATAATGGCTTTTTACTCGCTGAAACTTGACTACTGCGTGTGCCAAATGTCAACGTGATTCGACTTTTAATAAAGCCAGAATTTATCAAAAACCTTGTTTTGCACGTGCACGCAAAATTTGAAGTAAACATCACATCGACAGTAAAGTGGGAATACATGAACTTCATCACTTGCACACTTTCGGGGTTTGAAAATCGCTCACTTGCATAAACATTTCAACAGTGAAAACATGTCACGATTTCGATGTGTTTTTAATGGCGGCTAGTGTTACGGGCTCTTCCGGGACCCCAGTATATTCTGGGTGCTTCGATGACTTCTAGTATTTGTGGATGACCAAGTTATTATATGCGTATTCAGTTTATAGAGTCAAAGTCCCTCGGGTTCTTATCACTTTTGTGGGATTCCGTAATACTGTCCGTTGGTATCGATAATGTCTGCTTTAACCCATGTAATACATTCTGTGCTGAACATGTTTCATATTAAATATTCGACCCTTGACTGACCTGTATTAGTCTCTTGTCTTATTGATTATATTGGCAGTGTGAGATGCAGCGTGTTAAGACATTAATCATTACTGGTCATGATCAGTTGAAGATAAATAGCATTTAACTCAACTCCGAATACGACAGTTGATAAGACTGTGATTTTGACGACTCAAAATATTTAATTAGTAATTTCATACCATGAGCAGACACCAACTACATGGGAACAAAAGTCACATCACATTCATGTACGATCTGTAAGAGTTCTCATTAGTTCATAAGCACATGTTCACAATCTCTATCTAGAGTTCTGGTTAGAGGTCAGTTCCTTTTAACGGCCAATGTCCTTTGGCATAAATTCAGAGGCTAACTAGACTTAACTATCCTGCTAGTTCTGCAATACACTTATTATGCTAGGCTTACGTCTACTGCTAGTCGTTTAATATCCGTTACACTAGGCTTACGCTTGCCGCTAGCCGTACAATATCCATCTATACTAGTCTTACACTATTGCTAGTAACATAATGTTCCTTTGGCATACCACGCCAGGCTAATCTGCCATAATTATGCAAACTGCGTTATTCATACGACGACTTACGTTTGGTTCAAGAAATACACTGCTCAAATGGCTTCCCAGCCACACAATTACAAAGTGGATATACCACACAGTATAAGTGGCAATGGCCACACTTCCGAAACACACTGCCGTACGGGTCAAAACCCACAAGTCGAATTATATAGTGGCAATGGCCACACATGCCATACGCTGCCGTTGGGGCCGAAGCCCACACGTCGAGTCCTTATAAAGACATACGCGTCATGCATAGTGATATGCATACTACGTCGTTAATATATATTCAATTGCGATGTCCCACGGTGCAGCAATCCGAGTTGGCCAAACTCAAATGCCTGCACACATGCAACAATCATCGACATCGGTCGATGAGATATATCTCTATTCGTTTGAGGTGTTCCATGATACAGCCATTCGGATCGAGCACAAATCCAAATGTCTGTAAGCATGAAACAATCATCGACATCAGTCGCGTAGATATAATCATTTGAAGAATGCGCCATGCTGCAGACATGAAGCAATCCTCAACATCATCCCCCTCACTTCCAAACGTGACACTTGTGGCACGGATGATAGTGATGGAGAAGACGCTCGTCTCCCGAATATATTAATATTAGTACTACCTACTTATAACTATGATAATCTTTAAGTAGACACATTAAATTTTATAACATTAATAATAGCACTTGTCAACATGGTGACTAAAGAGTTAATTCAATTTCTTCTCAGAGACGTTGCGCGATAAAAGATCTGCCAAGTTATTGTCTGAGCCAGCAATAGGCAGAATCGTAAATGAAAATTCTTGAATCAACAAGTACCATCGGTGTATTCTAGCGTTACGCATAGTTCTAGCTGTTATGTAAGTAAGAGGACTATGGTCTGTCATAATGTAAAAGTGCGTGCCGATGAGATATCTTGACAGCTTCTCCAGGCACCATACCATAGACAGGAGCTCACGTTCACCTGTCGCATACTTCTGTTCAGCCGGAGTCAGTTTCCTCGACACATAGAAACATGGATGGAGTGTTTCCTTGTAACATTGCAGCAAACAACCACCCATGGAGTAACTCGAGACATCTGATTGAAGTATGAATGGAATACGTATATTTGGTAATAACAAAATTGGTGCATTACTAAATAATTTCTTAATTGTTACCAAAGCGCTTTCGCAATCTTTGTCCCAACGTACCTTATTAGGACTACCTTTGGTCAACAGTGCGGACAAAGGTGTAGATAGTTGTGCGAAATGCGGGATGAACTTATGGTAATAGTTTATCAAGCCTAAAAGGCTTCTAACTTGTTTCTTAGTTGAGGGGGTAGAAATCTCTAGAATTCTTTTGACTGTATTGTCGTCAGGATACAGTTTGTGGTTACCTATGCGGTGACCAAGAAAAGAAATTTCCTGACAACCAATTTGGACCTTTGAAGGTCGCACAGTCAAACCATGCATACGTAACGTATGTAGAAGGGAAGTTAAACCATCAATATGGTCTTCCCACGAGTCATGAAATAGGCAGATGTCATCGATGTACGTGATGACATCTTTTCGATCGCCAAGAAGGCGGCGCATCATGCGCACAAACGTCGCTGGCGCATTCACTAACCCAAAACACATATAATTCCATTGGTAGAGCCCAAAAGGAGTTGTGAAAGCTGTGTAAGGTTTGGCATTTTCGGCAAGAGGAATTTGCCAGTAGCCTTTAGAGAGATCTAGTTTGCTAAAGAAGGTAGCATTAGATAATTCTGACAAAAGATCATCTAAAAGTGGCATAGGCTCACCGTCTGTGATTGTAATTTTGTTCAATCGCCTAAAATCAATACAAATACGTAAAGAATCATCCTTCTTTTTAACTATCACCATTGGGAATGCATATGGTGATTCCGAAGGAGATATCACACCTAAACGTATCATCTCTTTTAACTCTTTCTCCACCATATCTTTGTGGTGTAAAGATATAGGATAGGGTCTAAGTTTGATAGGTTTATAATCAGTAAGAGTAATATCATGGGATATAAGCGATGTCTGACCTGGAAGGTCGGTGAGAACATCATTGAAAGAAATAAGAATATCCCGAACTTGATCTTGTTGTGACGAAGATAGTGAAGAAGAAATAGTCACGTCTTTCCAAGACTCCGATGATTGCAAAGAAGGTAGTTGGAATTGTAAAGGGATAGACGAAGTAGTATCTTCTTCATGAACAACTGCAAAAGAAGCAGTATGATGTGAAGAATCATCAATAGAGTTAATAACAGGAATTAATTCCTGTGGTCTTTCAACAGTTAATTTTAGCATGTTGACATGGAAGGTTTTGATTTTACCTCTAAAGTTTACCGAGTAGTCAACATCTGTGACTTGTTTGATAATATCAAATGGACCTTGCCATGATATCAGTAATTTGTTATCGTTATGAGGTAGCAACAACCAAACTTTTTCCCCTGGTTTGAATGATCTTAATATTCTCTTTTGATTATGTAATAATCTTGATCGTTGAGTGGCTGATTTTATACTCTGGGATGCATACGTGCACGCATCGATGATTCGTTGTCGGAGATCAATCACTAACTCGTAGCTGTTTCGAGTGGCTGTATCAATTGACGCTCCAATCAACAAATCTTTGAGTATCATCATTGGTCCGCGAGGATTCGAACCATAAACCAATTCGAACGGAGACCATCTCGTGCTCTCGTGAGGCACTTCACGAAAAGCGAAGAGGGCCGCCGGCAGAAGCCGATCCCATTCACGAGGGCATTCTTCAGTTATCTTAGATAACATCTGTTTTAGAGTGCTATTGTAGCGCTCGCACACACCGTTTGATTGAGGCCTATACGCACTACAAAACGAGTGGTGAACAGATAGCATGGATTCTAAATCCCTCATAATGTTGGAAGTAAATTGTGATCCTTGATCTGACAATATATCCTCCGGAAAACCGATTCGACAAAATATCGAAAATAATGCATCAGACACGGATGCAGTTGTGATGGTTTTCAACGGTATGGCTTCTGGCCAACGCGTACAAAGATCTACGCAAGTTAAAGTATAACGAAATCCATTATTTGAAACAATTGATAACGGACCCACTATATCTACTGCAATCTTTTTGAAAGGTCTCTCAGGCACGTCTGTAATCTGTAAGGGTGCCGTATGGAATCTGTCCTTACGTGCTATACCTTGGCATGTTGTACATGATTTGCAGTATAACTTTGTATCTTTATTAACCCCAGGCCAATAAAATTGTGACGTAACACGAAACAATGTTCTTTTGATCCCCATATGCCCTGCCATAGGGGAGTCATGACCTGTTTGTAGGACCAATGGTCTGTATTCTTTAGGTACTATCACTTGATGTATAATTGTTTTGCCATCATCATAATATCTAGTGAGTATTGATTTCTTTATCTTGAACCATTGTTTAGCCCCTCTTGTGTATTTAATAGTTTTTTGTTCTGCTCGGCTAAACAATCCTTGTAAAGTTGGGTCACTCTTCTGTTTTTTCTGCAAAAACAGAAGGTGAAACAGTGCCAACTTGAGACATAATTGTATCCATTATAGGAAGAGGTGGTGTAGCCATGTCCGTAGCTAACTGTTGTGCTCTCGTTACAACAGCATTTGCCACCTGTGGGTGAGATTCAACCCACATTGCAATCTCCTCAGGAGTGCAATCTTTAACTCCTGGTATGTTTCCTATTATAATTTCAGTTATGGGTGCTCTCAAGCCGCAGGCATAGACAGTGCCTGTGTAAAAAGGAGTATCAATGTATACTCGTGCCACAGGGAATGTTTCTATATTCGCACCAAATGTGACACACTTAACTGATTTGCCTGTAAAAGCAGAGGGCTCGATAAGCGAGTGCTTAATGCCTATCGTTGAAGACCCAGTGTCACGCAAAACTCTTACTACCTTACCATCCAATATTCCGGGATGAAATGTAAGATAACCGACATTTACACATGCCGACATTGTTGGCATACAATGATCACAATCAAGTGTAATTGTAGACTTTAATCTGTTTTTCGACTGACACTCATAACATGTATCATTCATTACCATACATGCGTTCGCATGATCATTATCATCATTACCTTTTTCCTTTTTAACACTGCAACTATTTGCATGTCTCTGTTTATTTTTGTCTCTCGACGGAGATCTGGCATTACCTTTGTTATTATTGACTGACTTTTTATTGCTATAATAAAAATCAGTAGAGTCATCTTTCCTGGCATCTCTACCATAAGATGATCTCTGTTTATAGTATCCTTTTTGATGTGAACCATCATAATCCCTGCCTCTGTGATACCCACGATCATGAGGTGAATATCCTCTATAACCTCGTCGATATGAATTCGAAGGAGAGCGATGACGACGGAAGTTATAAAAACCTCTGTCGGATTGATAATAATCTGAACGACAACGTCCATCAAAGCTCTTCGATCGAGGTCTGTGATCATGTTGTGCAGCGCACACAGGCATAGGATCTCGAATAGTCGATCTATGAAGATCTTTATTCTGATGTGCGGTTTGATACTGTCTTCCGAGTTTTTCATACTCATCGATAGAATTAGGATGTCTTTCCTGTAAAAATGCTTCTAATTCAGTGCTGCATGCGGATAAAACTTTATCTCGCAGCATGAGATCTATAACACCTTCATATGTTTTATTTATACCAGATAGATCAATCCATCTGCTAAGGAAATGTTTAATAGATGCAATGAATTCACCAAAATCTGCATCCTTGCTTGGTTTAGCCGCATGAAAGCGATCTCTGAATCCAGACTCAGTTAACTGGAAACGTCTTAGTAATACCTCTTTTACGACATCGAAATCGCTTCTGCTCTTTTCATCAAGACTCATGAAACATTTAAGTGAGTCACCAGTCAAAAAACCAAGTAAAAGACTGCTCCATCTTTCCTTGGGTATGTTCAGAGCTGTGACCTTGATGATGAATCTAGATATGAAAGAGTCAACACAATCGCGAGTCTGGTCAAAATGTGGCATTTTTAACTTAGGATAAAAAATATTTGTAGCAGCTGCAGTCTTAGTCTGTTCAGACTGCACTTTAGCTAATTCTAAAGCTTTTTCTTTTTCTGCATGAAGTTTTAATGTTTCCATTTCCATGGCATTTTTATGGGCTTGATCAAGTTGCATAAGTTCCATTCTCCTTAATTCCATTTCTTTATCTCGTTGTGCCATTTTTTCCTTTTCAAATTCTCTGTCTTTTTCTTGTTGAGCTAATTCTTTATCTCGTTGTGCCATTCTTTCCTTCTCAAATTCTCTGTCTTTTTCTTGTTGAGCTAATTCTTTATCTTTCTGCTCTCTGTCTTTATCTTGTTGAGCTATAGTCAGTCGTTCTAATTCCAATTTCATGGATATTTCTTTTTCTTTCAATTCCCTCTCTTGGGTTAATTCAAACCTCCTAAGCTCATCAGCTCGTTTAGTCATTTCGCGCTGTTCCATTCTTTCCAGACGCGATAAATATTCATCATATTTCGTATCTGCAAAACTTTGTAGTTCTGCTCCTGATTTTCCATAACTTTTTCCAATATCAATGAATTCCTGTAGTGTAGACATGATAATAGGTTTCTGAGTACCTTCAATAGTCTATAATATACACCAGGACTATAGAACTCACTATAATATGTACATGAATATATTAATCAATAACAAACAAGTTCGGAGAACATGTGACAAAGACAGTGAAAACAATCAAATGATTTACAATGAAATGATTTTTCAATTATACGACAACACTTTACACTTATAAAGTAAATAAAGGAGACTTATACTCAGTAATCAGTAAAAGAAAGAAAAGAATTTACATCACAAAAATATAACAAGACAAGTCGTCATAAACGAACGTGTAGACAAAGAAGTTTTAGATCACACACGACAACAATTGTCAACAGTACTGAAAGTAGGTTATGTAAATAAAGAGGACGTAATTCACTTGACGCAACTGCTAAGTACACAAAATGTGGTTATATTGCGAACTGAGGAAACATTTATATCCTGACTCGAAAGAAAAAATATAATCAGTCAGATCCTCAGTCGGCGAATATAAGCATGCAAATCTAATAGAAGTTAACATTCACTGAAGTTTTCCTGGGAAAATTCCAGTCAATATTAAACACGACGAATATACGAATATACGAAAAACATGAATGGGGAATCACAGATGATAGTAAAAAGTAAGTAACGTGATGATGAACTGTAGACCAAAGCTAATGCAAGGACAATATGATAATGTTCAAGCGCCCTAGTAAAATCAAGAACTTATCTGTTTAGTTGTCCCTCTGAGAAATACATGAATGCATGTAATTCTAATCCAAGTGTCTTCAACAGCTGAGGTCCATTGATGGTAGACCTTGACCTTCGCAGTAGGGTAACCGTTTGAAAGTATTGCTTCGGTCTTCGAACGTAGTTTCTTCAATCGATCTGCGTCGCAGCCTCAGATGAATTTGATGAAGAGATACATTCTCCGCTGGTTCAGGTTCTCGAGTGGAAGATTACCGTTCTATCTGCGTGAATCAGTCTCTTTGGTAGTAGAAAATTCGGATATTCTCAGGCAATGTTGTCTGCTAACGTTGACGGCATCGATGTAGTGACGTCACTTTATGTCCTGCGCATTTCAGTTGCCGGTTAGGCTTGAAAGAATGATTTTGCCTTTAAAACGTTCATCATCAGTTTAACTTTCTTCGATACTTGAAGGGGGGGAATCCAGTATTCACGAAATCCAGACACTTTCTGACACCAGTATGTTACGGGCTCTTCCGGGACCCCAGTATATTCTGGGTGCTTCGATGACTTCTAGTATTTGTGGATGACCAAGTTATTATATGCGTATTCAGTTTATAGAGTCAAAGTCCCTCGGGTTCTTATCACTTTTGTAGGATTCCGTAATACTGTCCGTTGGTATCGATAATGTCTGCTTTAACCCTTGTGATACATTCTGTGCTGAACATGTTTCATATTAAATATTCGACCCTTGACTGACCTGTATTAGTCTCTTGTCTTATTGATTATATTGGCAGTGTGAGATGCAGCGTGTTAAGACATTGATCATTACTGGTCATGATCAGTTGAAGATAAATAGCATTTAACTCAACTCCGAATACGACAGTTGATAAGACTGTGATTTTGACGACTCAAAATATTTAATTAGTAATTTCATACCATGAGCAGACACCAACTACATGGGAACAAAAGTCACATCACATTCATGTACGATCTGTAAGAGTTCTCATTAGTTCATAAGCACATGTTCACAATCTCTATCTAGAGTTCTGGTTAGAGGTCAGTTCCTTTTAACGGCCAATGTCCTTTGGCATAAATTCAGAGGCTAACTAGACTTAACTATCCTGCTAGTTCTGCAATACACTTATTATGCTAGGCTTACGTCTACTGCTAGTCGTTTAATATCCGTTACACTAGGCTTACGCTTGCCGCTAGCCGTACAATATCCATCTATACTAGTCTTACCCTATTGTTCCTTTGGCATACCACGCCAGGCTAATCTGCCATAATTATGCAAACTGCGTTATTCATACGACGACTTACGTTTGGTTCCAGAAATACACTGCTCAAATGGCTTCCCAGCCACACAATTACAAAGTGGATATACCACACAGTATAAGTGGCAATGGCCACACTTCCGAAACACACTGCCGTACGGGTCAAAACCCACAAGTCGAATTATATAGTGGCAATGGCCACACATGCCATACGCTGCCGTTGGGGCCGAAGCCCACACGTCGAGTCCTTATAAAGACATACGCGTCATGCATAGTGATATGCATACTACGTCGTTAATATATATTCAATTGCGATGTCCCACGGTGCAGCAATCCGAGTTGGCCAAACTCAAATGCCTGCACACATGCAACAATCATCGACATCGGTCGATGAGATATATCTCTATTCGTTTGAGGTGTTTCATGATACAGCCATTCGGATCGAGCACAAATCCAAATGTCTGTAAGCATGAAACAATCATCGACATCAGTCGCGTAGATATAATCATTTGAAGAATGCGCCATGCTGCAGACATGAAGCAATCCTCAACAGCTAGTATAAACAAATAAAACGGCATTGAATCAGTTTTACAAATTAACAGTTCACATGAAACACGGGACGTTTATTTGTTAAACTGTGAACCATTAATTTGTAAAACTGATTCAATACCGTTTTATTTGTTTATACTGTATATATATATATATATATATATATATATATATATATATATATATATATATATATATATATATATATATATATATATTATATATATATATATAAGTGGCGTATTCTCTATGTGTGCTGTGCGTGCTGCGCACACCTATGCCCGAAGGAAAATAAAAATTTAATTTATTATTCTATAAAATATTTTTCTTCTAATGTTCTGCTTTCGGACCGCACGCATCAGGATAACGGATTTTACCGCATAGAATCTACGAGTATATCTAGTTTCAGTTTCCCAGACGAGTTTCATAGTGCAGTTTTTATTGGTTGGTAGCAATCGCCCGAAGCTTCTCGGGTAATTCCGTCACAATGCGTGCTGTACCTTTCGGTTTTACGTTTGAAGACTGGGTTGTGTGGATCGGAGTCATGGCCAGATACGTCAATACAATACGAACATGCGTGCGGTCGTCTTGCAGCTCTCGAGTTGTAAAAATCGGCTGTGTCCAAGTCCAGTGTTTTTTGTGATTAATTTTTGTTAGTTGCCGGGAGTGCAGATTATTACAGTGACACTGAGTTTCAAGTTGTAAGTTAATTAGTATTTCGGAGATAATTGACATATACCAAAAATGCAAGTGTTGGACGACATCGCTAAAAAGAAGTTTTGTTCACTAAGTTTTAGTGAAAAACTATCAATTGTGAGTAACGGTAAACCATGTCCTGAGTTACCACTCTTAAAAACAGTACATAAAACTAAGACAGAAGTATACACACGCCATTTTTCAACAGCTCATTACAAGTCGGTGGATTGGTTAACTGGTTGTGAAAAGAGGAATAAATTGTTCTGTTGGCCTTGTTTTTTATTTTCTTCAGAAGGCGACGTATGGAGTAGAAATGGTTTTGATGATCTTAACCACTTAAGTACAGCTGCACAGAGACACGAAAAGACTAAAAGCCATGTCCAATGTTTTTTTCAGCTGAAAATGTATTGATGAATATCAAAGCTGCAATATTTTTTTCATAACTCTCAATGGTCTTTCTGCATTTTTCTCAAAATCGTCAAAGAGAACAATAACTCTTCAAGATTTTCTTTCTAAGAAGTTGCAAACTGTAGCACCTACCAGGTGGAACTTCACTTCCAGATTAGTACATACAGTGAACGATCATTGGTTAGAGCTTATTGACTTTTTTGAAAATGTCATCGGTTGTTCTTGTGGTGAAATTACAGTGATGCAACGTTAAAATTTCTCCATTTATAAAGATAACAGGTAAAATAACATGTAGGGATAAAAATATTGGTAAGATACGCTGATACATTCTCGCCAACGCCAGCGTTTTCTAGCGCCATTGAAAACTAACTAGTTATAACATGCAGACTAATGGCCTATCCTTTTAGACGGGGTAGAAACGGAGATAAAAGGAAAAAAAAAATGTGGCTGTCTGAACACGTGTTTAAATCTAAAGGCTAGAAGACGCAATGTGTAGTTTTTAAAGAAAAAATTACGCCACTAGTTGACACAATGTAAGGAATTGGACGAAAACGACTTTAGCTCTTGTCAGAAACAGACGTATCTTGGACGTTCTAAGGTAAATAGTCGTTTTAGTTTGAATATAGCGGCAACGCCGTGAACGAAGGCACAAAAACAAATTTCAAAACTAACCTTGAAAAAAGTAGGTTTTTTCTTAATAATAAATTTAGGAGAATAAAAACTAGCTAGTTTGATAGCACTTCTTTCCCTGAGAAATAAAATACTTTTAATTACACAGACGGACAGATAACACGGAAGATATTGACGAAAGACTGTATTGTTCAATACAGACTAGCCGACAGTTATTTGTGCATACTTCTCACAAAATTCACTTTTGACGCGTCCTTGAGCCAAACGCAGAAAAACAAACTGCATGTGGACAAGGGGCAATCAGGGGAGGGTAGAAGCTAAAAATAACTTAGCATAGAAATCGTATACGTAAGTGGGGAAAAAATTGTGTAGTTTTTTTGTAGTTTCGTCTAAAACCAAGTGTAATTTTGGGAAAAACCAAGTTCGGACGGACAGACCGACATAAATATATTACACACTAGACAGAAACTGGACCTAATTTGGACATTGTAGTTTAAATATTTGAACGGTAGAGGGGAAGTCCGCTGATTGGACGGAAGCGTTCATATTATAGAAAAAAAGTAGAGGCAAGTGCCATTTTGTTGAAGACTATCCAGATATACAGTTCGTTAATGCTAGAAGAGTGATTTCCAGGAGATATTATATATTATCAGTGGGACGCCATAGTCTAGCCAGCAGCTCAGCTGAGTTTTGCTAGTACAACGTAACTGTGTTTTCAATTTTGAATTGTGGTAAGGAGAAAAATTCATTAACCCTTTTATTTAACATTTAATGAGTGATTGATACTGCCATATAATGAAAAATGATTACGACAAGTGAGTACTTATTCTAGGTCCCCAGCGACAGTCCAGGGCCTAGAGGCAATGAACCAAATGAAAAAACATAACCAAGAATGTAAAAGACAGCTCTTTATTTCAGGAAATCAGTGGGAACATATCACCCACCTTATTCTATAGAAAAAAAAGAGATTAATGAAAATATTTCAGATGCAGTGCAGTTCATAAAGGAATGGGAAACTATTGCTATTTGATACCGCCTGGGTGAGATGCGCTGGGTCGGTCAGAGAGATCTGACCCGGTCTTTGTAATTTGTTTGCTTTGTTGTGTGTAAAAATGGTGAAGTAGGCAGTGTGTTGACACATGGCAAAAATTTTGGTTTCAGAGTTTCTGGTCTGGCACTGCGCTAGTGCCAGATGCTTTGAAGAGGTCCAAGAGTGGAGGACTAAGAAGCCTACCATTTTACTCCAGCAACTGTGAGGAGTGGGCCACTGGAAGTCTTTACTACATCGTCACAGGCCAGATAAGTTGAAAACCTGGCCTGCTGTGGATTCATCAAATTTTTCCACAATAAAATAAATAAAAATCCTGGTGTATAAAAACTATACCTCAGTTCCATATTTCAAAGACAATGACTCTTGTAAACAGAGATCGGGTATGATGACACCTCCTCGACTAGACATCCAGTGCTAGTTTTCCAAAGACACTGTAGTTAGTGTTAATATTAACCAATGTAACGATATATCTATGTACAAAATTTTCATTTTGATTATTCAATTTATATATACACTTTTATTGAAAAATACATATTGTTTCATACGTCCTGACCAGAAGACAATTTGGATCAGGACTAAATAAATTCTCAAAAAATTGTAAAATTTAAATTCTAAAGCCAGTGTTAGTTGATTTGATCATAGAGCTTATTATTATTAGACTTAGTGTTTACATGTGTGTGTCTGTGTATTTATTTACCTATACATCACATTTCATTACCCTAGACATTAAACGTAGCTAACATACATAATAGCAGAATAAGTCTGTTTGAGGTCATAAGTGGTAGCAGAAGGCATTCTGTAACTCACATAAACTGTTATCTTCAGGAGCCTTCACAGCTGACCTCATCCAGTACACTAGGTAACATAGCAACCACGCAATAACATCAAAAACACTACAAATATTGGGTAGCTCTTGTCCGGGATTTAGATTTACCAAAGATATTAGGGTCTTCTGGTCCGGGAATTAAACTATTGGGGGCATAAGTTGTATAAATTTAACAGTGTCCCCAAAATTAAAAGTGGAAAGTAAAAGTTGATGAATCTTCACAGCCAGTGGTAATTAATTAATTAGTATATTACCTTAGTAATTAGATTTTGTAATTTACTTTAGTCATTGTTAAATTGTGTGATATAGTATGGCAGATCTAGCCAAATTCAGATCGGCTGCTGTGCTGACGGCTAAGGAAATGAACATGGATGGTCAGGTTTTAATCCAATATGTAACTGCAGAATGTGACAAGTATATTGAAAGGGAAGATAGGAGGTTAGCTGAAGAGAAGAGGTTACAAATTGAGGCTGACAAAGAACTTAAGAGGCTGCAGATTGAGGCTGACAAGAAGGCTAGTTCATAGGAGGCAGAAGAAAAACGACAGCAAAGGGAAGCAGAAGATAGGAGATTGCAAAGGGAGCACGAGTTACGACTAAGGGAGTTGGAATTACAAGGCCATGCTCCTGAAAATGGTGCCAGCCCCTTTTCCTCCGATGCCACGCCTAGTCAGGGAGCCTCAACCTCAGCTATGGGGTTTCATTTAGACCATTTTGTTGAGAAAGACGATGACATAGAGGGGTACCTAAGTAGATTTGAACTATTGGCTACTACGTATGGGTTAGAGAGAGAGAGGTGGAGTCTTAAGTTATCCCAGGGGCTTAGGGGTACCTCTTATGAAGTTTTTGCTAAAATGAATAGAGACGACCAAGACAATTATGACATGCTAAAGCAGGCTCTGTTATTGAGATATGAAAAGAATGGTGAATTTTATCGTAAGAAGTTTAGAAACTTTTGTCTGGGGAGACATACCACCAATTCTTTGCCAGACTGGAAACCTATTTGGAGAAATGGACGGCTCTGGGGAAGACCCAAGATCTCAAAGAAATGATCATGATAGAGCAATTAAGAGAGTCCATGGCTCCAGACCTGAGAAAATTTCTCATGGAACAAGGTGTAGAGAGGTTGGGGGAGGTTTTGAATGTCGCTGAGAGGTATCAAGCAGCCCAGGCAGAGGTAGCTGGCTCTAAAAAGAAACATATAGAAAATTTTAAAGCCCCACAGCACTTTAATAAGTTTGATACCAGAGAACAAGGTAATAAAGGTAGGACCAACTTTGATAGGCCACGAAACGATTATCGTGATAGAAACTCGCAGTTCAATGACCAAAAATATAATGAAAGAAAACCTTTTAACCCAGGAAAGAGGTGGTGCAAATGGTGTAAGAATTACAACCATAACACCGAATTTTGTAAAAGGAAACCTTCACACATTGCTGCAATGAAATCGGGGAACCAGAGATTAAAGGTTAATCCTAATGGACAGCAGGAACCTTATCACCCCCCAGTTTGTGAGGATGTTATTTGTAATGGGGTCACCATAAGGCGCCTACATGATACAGGTGTGGATTATGATTCAGTTGTGAAGGCTAGCCTAGTGGACCCAAGTCAGTATACCACCGAAACAGTGGAAATACAAGGGGCGACTAAGGACATACCACTCATGACACTTCCCATCGCAAGGATAACGGTGAAAACTCGCTATGTGGAAGGAGAAATCAGAGCAGCAGTGATAGATGAACCAATCTACCCTCTGATATTGGGGTGTAGATACGTCTTCTTGGGGAATCCCGAGAGACCTGTGATCATGGCGACAGTGCAGACCAGGTCACATTCAAAGGAGGAAGAAGGTGAACCTATAAATGCTCATCCAGAAGAGATGAGGAAGGCGCAGGCTGAGGATAGGACACTCAAGCCATGTTTTAAAAAATTGCCCAAATGCCACACACCTCCAAGCAAGGGAGATTATTTTATGAAGAACAAATTGCTATACAGGAAGACAGGAACTAGATCCACTGGTCACGGACAGTTGGTTCTTCCCAAGACATATAGGGCAAATTTAATAAGGAGCTTACATGTTGGAAAAGATGGTGACCATGAGAAAGTAGGTACCATCTGCCAAAAGGTTGCTCGAAAATACTATTGGGTCGACGTAAATGGCGATATTGAGAACTTTGTAGAAGCATGTGGCGTATTTCATGAGGGAACACCCACAAAGGGAAGAAATGTGCAGGACCTAGAAACGCCACGGGGCAAACTTAGGCCTGGAAGGAAAAATACTTATAATAAAGTAGACAAAGTGGAATGGGAGCCCCCTTTTCACACCCAGTCTTCACTTGAATGTATTAACATGGCCACTATGCGACGAGTACAAAGAGTAATTTTACCCCAGAATAAGCTGAAAATCCCTCGGTCAGAATTATATAAACTGGAGGAAACTAAAAGAGAGCGAAGATCTCTCATAAGTAATCTAAAGTGGGAAGACAAACCCAAGAAAAAAATTGGTAGTGGTCGATTTGTGAGTGATGATTATAGGAAGAAAAGTCCTCACTACAAGGCTTCTAATGGAAAGGACCCGACGGGTGCCATGAAAAATAAGTATAAAAATTTAAAAGTCCATATGTAAATTATTGAGGACCTGGACAGATGAGAAAGCAGAAGAGACTGTTACCTCATCATATCAATATGTGAACGAGCTGACCACTCGTCTGAAAGCTGGATGGAAACTGGCAAATGATAATTTGAGACAAGCCAGGAAGAAACATGCAGCTTATTTTAATAGGAAAGCAAAGGACAGAGAATTAGCTGTGGGAGAGAAAGTGCTTCTTCTACTACCCTGCAGCCTGAATAAGTTGCAAATTGGATGGCAAGGTCCATATACGGTTCTAGAGAAGGTGTCTAGAACAAACTATAAAATTGACAAAAAGGGGAAGGAAAAAATATATCATGTGAACCTTTTAAAGAAGTATCTGGACAGACCAATCCAGGAAGGCACCCCCTTTCTGACCTTGGCTATCGCAACTGAAATGAAAAAGGAACCACTCACCTCACATGAATACCCATTACACCCCTGTGAGACAGCCGCACAGGTAAAAGTCAGTAAGCACCTGACTAAAAATCAGAGGGAGAGAGTTCAACAGGTTCTGGAGGAACATACGGATGTGTTAACAGATAAACCAGGACATACTAATTTGCTACAGTATGACATGAAGCTGGTAGACTCAACACCAATCTGTATGAGAGCCTATTCTGTTCCGTTCGCTAAGGAGAAGGCATTGAAAGAGGAGATAGATTATTTGTTGAAAGAAGGGATTATTTCTCACAGTGAATCTTCTTTTAGCTCCAGTGTAGTTTTGTTGAGGAAACCGTCTGGGGAACATAGACTGTGCATAGATTACAGGAAACTGAATGCTGTCACAGAAGGTCAGGTGGATCCATTACCGGACACAAAACAGTTATTTGCCAGATTGAACAAGGCAAAATACTTTTCGAAGGTGGATCTTAGCAAAGGCTATTACCAGATTCCAGTGAAGCCTGAAGTTAGACCTTATTTAGCTTTTAGCACCTCGGAAGGACATTATGAATTCAACATGCTACCATTCGGATTGAAAAATGCTCCGAGTGTATTTTCTAGGATGATGCGCAAATTGTTGTATACCTTGAATAATCCATGTATCACGAATTTCATGGATGATATTCTTGTCGCCACGGAAACATTTGAGGAACACATTAACTCTTTGAATATGTTATTTGATAGGCTTAGGGAAGCGAACTTAACTGCTAGACCAACAAAATGTTGTATTGGATGCAAAGAGATGGAATTCTTGGGACATACTGTATATCAGGGTAACATGACCCCTGACCCCAAGAACTTGGAAAAACTGCAGAGAGCACCTAGACCGCAAACAAAAAAAGACGTGCGATCATTCGTGTCGTTATGTGGGTTTTACCAAAAATATATCAAAAATTTTAACTCTATATGTGCTCCTCTGACTGATCTGACTCGCAAGGGAAATCCAGATAAAATTGTTTGGTCAGCGCAATGTGAATTGGCATTTCAAGAGTTAAAGGAAAAACTCACTAGCAAGCCTATTCTCAAATTGCCTGATTTGACTCAGGACTTTGTGGTGAGAACAGACGCAAGCAATGTAGGCCTGGGGGCTACTTTGTTGCAAAGGTCCTCTCCACCAAAGGGGAACTGAACCCAGTCGCTTATGCAAGCCGCAAGTTGAACAAAGCGGAACAATGATATTCCACAAGCGAAAAAGAAAGTTTAGCTTAATCTGGGCAATAAAAAAGTTCCAAATCTATCTGTATGGTAGGACTTTTGTGGTCCAGACAGATCACCAGCCTCTTGTGTTCTTATCTCAGGCCAAGCATGAAAATGCAAGATTGTTAAGATGGTCTTTATTGTTGCAACCATACCAGTTTAATATTGAATATATCCCGGGATCACAGAATGTCGGTGCAGATTTCCTCAGTAGGCACCCCTGTGATCAAATTTAGAGTAGTTGGCAGGCGTGAGGAGTTAATTTTATCTATGTGTATCATTGGTTTTGGAACTTGCATTAGTGCATGTTCTCAGGTGGGGAGATGTGTGGTGAAATTACAGTGATGCAACGTTAAAATTCCTCCATTTATAAAGATAACAGGTAAAATAACATGTAGGGATAAAAATATTGGTAAGATACGCTGATACATTCTCGCCCACGCCAGCGTTTTCTAGCGCCATTGAAAACTAACTAGTTATAACATGCAGACTAACGGCTTATCATTTTAGACGGGGTAGAAACGGAGATAAAAGGGAAAAAAAATGTGGCGGTCTGAACACGTGTTTAAATCTAAAGGCTAGAAGACGCAATTTGTAGTTTTTAAAGAAAAAAAATTACGCCACTAGTTGACACAATGTAAGGAATTTTACGAAAAACGACCTTAGCTCTTGTCAGAAACAGACGTATCTTGGACGTTCTACGGTAAATAGTCGTTTTAGTTTGAATATAGCGGCAACGCCGTGAACGAAGGTACAAAAACAAATTTCAAAACTAACCTTGAAAAAAGTAGGTTTTTTCTTAATAATAAGTTTAGGAGAATAAAAACTAGCTAGTTTGATAGCCCATCTTTCCCTGAGAAATAAAATACTTTTAATTACACAGACGGACAGATAACACGGAAGATATTGACGAAAGACTGTATTGTTCAATACAGACTAGCCGACAGTTATTTGTGCATACTTCTCACAAAATTCACTTTTGACGCGTCCTTGAGCCAAACGCAGAAAAACAAACTGCATGTGGACAAGGGGCAATCAGGGGAGGGTAGAAGCTAAAAATAACTTAGCATAGAAATCGTATACGTAAGTGGGGAAAAATTGTGTAGTTTTTTTTTTGTAGTTTCGTCTAAAACCAAGTGTAATTTTGGGAAAAACCAAGTTCGGACCGACAGACCGACATAAATATATTACACACTAGACAGAAACTGGACCTAATTTGGACATTGTAGTTTAAATATTTGAACGGTAGAGGGGAAGTCCGCTGATTGGACGGAAGCGTTCATATTATAGAAAAAAAGTAGAGGCAAGTGCCATTTTGTTGAAGACTGTCCAGATATACAGTTCGTTAATGCTAGAAGAGTGATTTCCAGGAGATATTATATATTATCAGTGGGACGCCATAGTCTAGCCAGCAGCTCAGCTGAGTTTTGCTAGTACAACGTAACTGTGTTTTCAATTTTGAATTGTGGTAAGGAGAAAAATTCATTAACCCTTTTATTTAACATTTAATGAGTGATTGATACTGCCATATAATGAAAAATGATTACGACAAGTGAGTACTTATTCTAGGTCCCCAGCGACAGTCCAGGGCCTAGAGGCAATGAACCAAATGAAAAAACATAACCAAGAATGTAAAAGACAGCTCTTTATTTCAGGAAATCAGTGGGAACATATCACCCACCTTATTCTATAGAAAAAAAAAGAGATTAATGAAAATATTTCAGATGCAGTGCAGTTCATAAAGGAATGGGAAACTATTGCTATTTGATACCGCCTGGGTGAGATGCGCTGGGTCGGTCAGAGAGATCTGACCCGGTCTTTGTAATTTGTTTGCTTTGTTGTGTGTAAAAATGGTGAAGTAGGCAGTGTGTTGACACATGGCAAAAATTTTGGTTTCATAGTTTCTGGTCTGGCACTGCGCTAGTGCCAGATGCTTTGAAGAGGTCCAAGAGTGGAGGACTAAGAAGCCTACCATTTTACTCCAGCAACTGTGAGGAGTGGGCCACTGGAAGTCTTTACTACATCGTCACAGGCCAGATAAGTTGAAAACTTGGCCTGCTGTGGATTCATCAAATTTTTCCACAATAAAATAAATAAAAATCCTGGTGTATAAAAACTATACCTCAGTTCCATATTTCAAAGACAATGACTCTTGTAAACAGAGATCGGGTATGATGACACCTCCTCGACTAGACATCCAGTGCTAGTTTTCCAAAGACACTGTAGTTAGTGTTAATATTAACCAATGTAACGATATATCTATGTACAAAATTTTCATTTTGATTATTCAATTTATATATGCACTTTTATTGAAAAATACATATTGTTTCATACGTCCTGACCAGAAGACAATTTGGATCAGGACTAAATAAATTCTCAAAAAATTGTAAAATTTAAATTCTAAAGCCAGTGTTAGTTGATTTGATCATAGAGCTTATTATTATTAGACTTAGTGTTTACATGTGTGTGTCTGTGTATTTATTTACCTACACATCATATTTCATTACCCTAGACATTAAACGTAGCTAACATACATAATAGCAGAATAAGTCTGTTTGAGGTCATAAGTGGTAGCAGAAAGGCATTCTGTAACTCACATAAACTGTTATCTTCAGGAGCCTTCACAGCTGACCTCATCCAGTACACTAGGTAACATAGCAACCACGCAATAACATCAAAACCATTCCAGTTCTTTAGAATGGGATGCTGACACAGTGGTTAAATCGCAAGGCTTTTTGTCTTTCTTGAGGAGCCTAAGTATAGTTTTCCTACTTCAAGTATTTTCAAGATTATTTGCATATACAGATGTTTTATACAATTTACTTCAAACAAGAAATTTCGATATTTTGTACTGCTGCAAGAAAATAGAAGAGATCAAAAATGAACTTCAACGAGCAAGGGATACTGACTTTAATGGGATTTGGTATGCTGCATTGAGAAGGAGGGGAGAAGAATTTGAATCACCTACAAATAAACGACGCCGTGGTTGTATAGGAAAAGATGCATGTTGCCAACTGTATTTTGAAATCATTGATAACATTAGTGTTCACACAGAAACACGGTTTGCAGCTTTAAAGAAACTTGAGTATTTCTACCTTCTTTATGAGCAAAAGTATACCAGTTTCAAGAAAAATCTTCCAGAGGACCTCATCAAAAAATTAAAAGACGTTTATGGAGAAATGTTAGACTATGTAAGATTGAAGAATGAACTTGTTGTACTTATTGTTCGGATGAGTTCTGCAACAAGTCAGTTCACGAGTTACTGCAGTTCTTAGTTGAAAATGATCTCAGTTCAGGCTTTAAAGAAGTGTTCAAACTGGCAGAATTGATAATGACAATTCCAGCAACTACTGCTTCTGTAGAAAGATCGTTTTCAGCTTTAAAGCGAATCCACAGTTACCACAGATCTGCAAAAGGTCAAGATCGACTCTCCAGTCTCAGCCTATTGTCCATTGAAAAGGAACTTTTAAGCAAGGTTAGAATGAAGAATACATTTTACGATGTTGTAACAGAGAAATTTCTGCAAAAGGAAAGAAGAATAGATCTGATCTTCAAGTGAAACCTGTAAGTGAAAATATGCATTATTTAGTTAATGTTTTTCTTCCAGCCGAATAACTATCGTTGCGTAATTGAATATAGTTGGTTTTTAAATTAAGAGGGGAAGGGGTTAAATAGTAGGCGTACATATTCATTTTAAGTAGCAGCACGCCTAGCTCGCATTACCAGGATACGCCACTGATATATATATATATATATATATATATATATATATATATATATATATATATATATATATATATATATATATATATATATATATATATATATATATATATCCTTACCTGTTTTACAGCAGACCCTTAATTTATTTACTTACACTTTCTTTGGGCATGTTTTGAGAAGACGGAAGCTGGAGTATATCGTGGCATCAAGAAAGATAGCAGGAAAAAGAGAAAGAGGACGGTAAAAGAATAAATAAATATTACACACATAAAGGTATGTGTCAGGCACTCGCGTGAAATAAAGAAGTAGAAAACTAGACAAAAGAAAAACTACAGAAGTGACTGGCTTACCGAAGAATCTAACTAAGGACTTTCCGAACGGCACCACCGCCTAGCTAAGAAAGCGAATCATACTATATTCCTAGAAAAGATTGTGGACAGTTTTACATCTTGGTATGGAAAGAAGTCAAAAAACATAATTTATTAATGGTACTGTAGACAGGAAGTTGTGTAGATATAGGATCACCTACGCCACCAGGCATAGTACTTCATCAAGAAGAAAAAGGAGAAGAAAAAGGGATTTTGTATTTTATAGCACGATTTGTCTTTTTCTTTGTTTTTTTTTTTTTTTTTGCATAACAGAGCTACTTCTTTCTGCTCTAGTCTTAGCTATAAAGACACCACATGTTTACCTCAATCACCAGTAGAAGTAAAGACACCACATGTTTACCTCAATCACCAGTAGAAGTAAAGACACCACATGTTTACCTCAAACACCAGTAGAAGCTACGCCGTGTAGCGCCCGAGTCTCTCACACTAGACAGAGTGACAATAGTTCTACTACTCACTCAAGCATGTCTCACACTAGACAGAGTAACAATAGTTCTACTACTCACTCAAGCATGTTAAACGACTCTACTAATGTAAGGTTTTGTTGAGGTCAGCAAATTCACCATATAAATAAGTTGCTACAGATGCAACAACAATAAATACAAATAAAGTGCATTTGCACATGGGTTTCTTACTGAAAAGGAACCACTAGAAGTGGTGAGACCATACTCTATCCTGGGTGAATTACCAGATAGCAATACTATTTCGCATTTTGTCATTTCTAGGGCTTCTCACACGGGTCTTATAGGGTCGTCATTGCTAGGACTTCTCACATAAGTCCTGTATGTCGTCATTACTAGATTTTTTACAAGGGTCTTTTAGGTCGTCATTGCCAAGGGCTTCTCATTCGAATGTTGTATGTAATTATTCCAGGCCTGCATGGTGTTACTGCTAGGACTTCTGATACACATCTTGTGTGTCGTCATTATCCGGAATTTTTACACTTACGATGCAATTAGTAAGAGGCGACTAACAAGGCTTGAGCATGGGACAAATTACACTCATCCCGTAGAAACTTTATGCCATACAAACTTCAAGAAACAGTATGATAAGTCTACTTACCTACTTAGTCGTTCCTCGCCTACCGTGAGGTATAGAGGTTCGGAAGCGAGAGCGCCACTCTATCCTATCGGCTGTCTTCCTCCTGGCCTGGTTCAATTCTAGTCCTCGGTCCATATTCCCTAGCCTAGGCTCGACTTATTCAAGAAAAGTTTAGCTTTTTCTGCTGCTCATCTGTGGAATAATCTTCCACACGACCTAAGAAACACGCTTAGTCCATATTCATTCAATCACAGACTTTTCAAATACATCATCAGTGCAGATTATATGCCACCCTAATTTAGTTATGTTCTTAAATAATTACATAACATCATATGTAGGTTTTAAAGAAAATTTTGTCCTGTTTAGTATTAAATGATAAGGTACTATAAATCTGTGTAACTGTTATTGTATTGTTACAATGTTGGGATTTTATTTTATTGTATTTGATTTTGTTATTTTATTATTTAAGTAGTATTTAAGATACATGTGAGAATTAATGGATTCAGTATGGAAGACGAGATAAAGGAAGGGCAGAATGTTAGACGGGCATGCGTGCCCAATTCTAAACCCTTTGAAAATAAAGTTCGTTCGTTCCTTCAAAGATTTTCTGATGTTCGTATGAATTAGTCAAATTTAGGAGATAAAACTATGCCACCCAAGACAGAAGACGGTTTTCTGGGAAGGAGGACCATGATGCAATCCTGAGAAAGTGTGACGGTATTGCCTCCCCTGCTTTGCAGTAGTGGTCAAACAGTGGCCAAAACTCAAGAGTATTTAATATGGGCTTCAAATGTGTCTACCTTCGCACAAGATTACTCTTGGCAGAGATGTAGATAGAAGGAAAAAAACGCTTCTATCTCCAGGGAGTCTTCACAAGATATTCAGATAAGCGAAAACAATGCTGCTTTTGCTGAGCACGTTAATCTAGAATCTGCCGACAACTTTTGTGAAACAATTAAGCACTTATTAATTTCAGCTCGTTCAAGCCCCCACCCCTAATTTACTCAGTGTAATTCTTACTATTCTGGTATAGCCCAGTTTAGAGTGTGTTTAGTAAATTGACTGAGACAAACATACAGTACATGTAACAGGATTAAATCGAAGTTAAATTTGTAACATTGCAAATAACAAAATTTAATAATTACCAGGAACCACTTATCATGGAGAAAACTCCACGGGTTACACCGCTGCTGTGTGGGTTTATAATAACAACTATAGGCTCGCCCTCCTGTACCGAAAGGTTTTCCTATTATGATGATAGTGGTAGAGCAGAAGTAGAATCTCTCTCCAAAAAGTATGAAGTTCCAGCGCCCGAGAAGTACACTGGTATCACAAGTGAGTTACAGCTGTGAATATTTTGAGCTGGACAATAGATTTAGGCTTCAGCAGTATAAGTTGCTACTTTCGCTATCGTAACCCTATGTGATAATATAATTAAATTTTGAAAAAGATAACTCAAAATTTTAACAGTCAAAGATTTAACAAGTCAAATGAGTACAATTATACAATTTATTATGTACATCTATATATTCTTGTAATGAGAAATGGTTGTTGTAAGATGGTAAAATGTATGATTATTTACAGTTACAAATTAAAATAACTAATAGAAAAAGTCTTGGATTTATCTTCCACTGAATTTACAACAAAAGGATTGTCACATTATCTCTTGCCATCTAGTTGTCATCATTAAACAGTCGTTTTAGAAACTGCTCACAGGATTTGTTGGATGGATACACATAAACTCAACTTTAGCTACGTCTGCTCGAGGTTCCTCCGACACACTGGAGTACGGAAGACTTTCCTTCAGCCCGCCCTATAACTACGGGGGACTAAGGTGTTGAAGAGTGGTTGACCTCTAGGCCTCAGTGAGCTGGATCAACTTCTACAAGTCTTTAGTTTCTCGATCAGGAATGATCATAAACATTGATCATAAAAACCTGGAACAAAAGGTAATAGGTGGCCATTTTGTTCCAACAATCTCACCACCCACTGCTGTTCATGATGCGACCATGTCTTCAGTGTTTGTATATAAATGAATGAATCATGGTAGTATTTTACAGAGATAGCATAATAAGATAATGTATACTGTGCAGAATTAACAATATACATGAATAAATCACATGTTATGATACATGGGTACGATATAACCTTTGCCTTCCACTTATGGATGTCAAGTCACTTATGTACTTGCTGGTATGTGTAAGCTTCCAGGCAACAACTAGCCATGATATATGTGGTTAACCAATTAATGGTTATGCTTCCTGACAATGCCGGTGAAGATTATCTCTGGTTAGCGTCATTCCCTTTTTTATTATATCTGCTACAATCAATCAGAAATAAAATCTGAAATAAAATGATATTAGTAATACATATATTTTTAGTAAACTTACATACCCTCTTAGGATTTATAAGCTCACGGTGAGACTGTATTGGCTTAATTTACTCTGCCCTGCATGCAGCGTGAAAATAGAACTTTTCTTGCAGATGCTGTCTTCCAGTTTCTCACTCTGGCTTCTGGATTTGGTGTGTGTGATTTTCAACGCGCCCCTCTGTCCTTATATTTCAGTCTCTCGATCGTACGAGAAAGCACCTCCCAAATTCCCCAAAAGATTTTAGTTTCATCTCCTGATTTGAGGCGATTTGAAGCAATCTGTGTTTTTCCTGTACTTGTTTTTCTCTTCTGTTCACTATACACTTATATTCTTCCGTCCTTCCTATGTATCATTCCCTTTTCCCCATATGAGGCTTTCATTCCATATAAGTTTTATCCAAATCCGTTGAGGCTTGTTAGTGTAATAAATTTTTAAAGATTATTAGCTAACTTTTAGCCGATGTGATGAAGGTGAAAAATATTAATTATCTTTAAAACTATTTATATTTGAATAATATCCTTTTGGATATAATTCCTAGTCTATCTCCTTTGTTGAGTTATATTTATTTAATATTATTACAACCGGGCGTTCTCCGGTAGTTAATAATTTAATTTTCAGTAAATGCATACTTTTAAAGTCCTCCATACATTCCTATATAGCTTATTTCCTCATTCTTTAGTAATATTGTCTGGCTTCAACCGTAATTCACATTTCCCGTCCTTAAACTTCAAAGAAAGACCCGCCGAGCCGACCTTGCACTGTGTGTGTGGGTGTCGCGTGGGCGCGTGTCGCGCTACATCCAAGCAAGTGTTAACAAATCTCGCTACAGAGCCCTCTTCTTTAAAACAGTGCCTGCACGGTTAACTTTTTGGTAACACATGCTGCAGTTCCTCCTTAATTTTCTGTTTCTCTATATCTCCTTTGATAGGATGCCTACTTAAAAAATCGGGTCCAAGATTGTCCCGTCCTGCAATGTATCTCACATTGAACGAATAGGGAGATAACAGTAAACTCCACCTTAAAAGTCGTGAATTAAATTTTTTAGACACTGCTAAAAACATCAAAGACTAGTGATCACTTTCCACAATGAAGTGTTTCCCGTAAAGAAAAGGGGCGAATTTGTTGATCGACCAGACCAAAGCGAGGCATTCACGTTCAACGGTAGAATAATTTCTTTCAGCTGTATTTAACTTTCTACTGGCAAAAGCTACTGGTAATAGCATATGTGGCGGTGTGTCTGCCCGCTGTAGTAATGTTGCTCCGATGACTACATTGCTAGCATCCGTTCTTAGTACGAATTCTTGTGTGAGATCGGGAAGGGCAAGGATAGGTTTATTTGTCAGCTTATTTTTCAACTCTGTATAAGCCTGTTCACACTCCGCAGTCCATTGTATTTTATCCGGCTGACCTTTTTTGGTTAAGTCGGTTAATGGCGCGCATAATGAGTTAAAATGGGGTATATATTTCTGATAAAACCCGCACAGTGACACAAAGGATCTTACATCCTTCTTAGTTTGTGGTCTTGGTGCTTTTCTCATTTTCTCTACATTCTTTGGGTCCGGAGACATTTGCCCTGTAGAGATAGTGTGACCTAAAAATTCCAATGTCTCACATCCAATATGACACTAAGTTGGACGTGCTGTCAATCCAGTTTCTCTTAGTCTATTTAACAACATGGAGACTGCTACTACGTGTTCCTCGAATGTAGTGGTAGCAATCAGAATATCATCCATGAAGTTGGTGATATGAGGATTTTGTAATGGTTCCAACAATTTCCTCATCATTCTGGTGAAGATACTTGGAGCATTCTTTAAACCAAATGGGAGTACATTGAACTCGTAATGTCCATCCGGTGTACTAAAGGCTAACAGTTTCCTAACTTCTGGTTTTACTGGTATTTGGTAGTATCCCTTGCTTAGATCTACTTTTGAAAAATACCGAGCCTTACTCAATGTAGCAAACAACTGATTGGTGTCAGGTAATGGGTCTACCTGAGATTCAGTGATAGCATTTAGTTTCCTATAATCAATGCATAACCAGTGTTCACCACTAGGCTTCCTTAATAGCACCACACTTGAGCTGTAGGGAGATTCAGACTTTGAAATAATTTTCTCTTTTAAGAAATAGTCAATGTCATCCTTGAGTGCTTATGCTTGCTATTGTTCAGTCCATGTCCGCAACAATGCTTCCAGTGGACCGTGTATGGGGACGGCGAAACAACCACGTTGCCGGACCCACACCTATTTCTATTGTAAGGGGCAGTATACCGAAGGGGGGCCTGTCTCCATCAATTGTCTGGTACAGCGCTGGTTCCTACCTCCTATTGTTCTGGTTTGTTTCCGCAGCTTTTTTAATACTGGTTGCTGACTAACAGATGGTTCCAGATGATCCAGGCCATGGTGCTCCGACAAATATCTAGTCGGGGTAGGATGTCTTACGTCCCCTCTCTGTACAATACGGAGAGTTGCCATGGTTACTGGTGTAACAGTAGACTTGTTGTGATTTTGTTTTCTCCTTATCACCGCATCTACCTGTTGTTTTCTCTTGTGAGTTTTCTTAGTGGGCCTACGTCCGCAACAATGCTTCCCTAGGTCCTGTAACTGGTCTACACTTCTGAATGAGGTTACCTGGTTACATTCTGAACAGGATTTCACATACCAACGTATGTCTTCAATTATTCCTGGCCAGTAATATCGCAATGCTATCTTTCGAAAAGTGGCCCCTTTTCCTCTGTGACCACTGCCTGATGTAGCATGCTCTTGCTCCATAATTTCCTCCCTGTAGAATTTTGGCACTACCAGCTGTCCATGCCCTTTAGGTCCTTTTCCAGATTGTCGGTAGAGTAGGCCATTTTCTATGAAGAAGTCTCCTTTCTCTGGAGGGTTATGGGCCTTTGGCAATTTGCAAAAACAAGGCTTCAATGTGCTGTCTGCTGTTTGAGCCTTTTTCATCTTTATAGGATGAATGTTTATTGGATTTCCCTCCTCCTTTTTGGTGCTCGACCTGGTATGGTTTGCTGCCATGACAACAGGTTTTATTGGGTCACCCAAAAAGACATATTTACTTCCTATTACCAGCGGGTATATAGGATCATCACTCACTGCTGCTCTTATCACTCCTTCCACATAGCGAGTTCTCACGTTGATCCTTGCTATGGGAAGTGTCATGGTGACGGTTCCCTGCATTGCCCCTTGTATGTCCACTGTTTCTGTGGTAAGTTGATCAGGGTGCACTAGGGTTGCACTCACGACTGAGTCGAATTCCAATCCTGAATCATATAAGCACTGAATTTTAGTGCCATTACATGTCACGTCCTCACAGACAGTGGGATGATGGAGGTCCTTCTGACTAACTGCCAGTTCCTTCCTTCCCTTGTTCCCTGTTGTAAGACAGGCAGCGTGATAAGGAGGGTTTTTCCGTCTGCAGTCCGCAGTATTGTGGTTACTCATTTGGCAAGATTTACACCACTTTCCTTCATTTCTTGGAGGTTTCTTTTCTGATCCTAGAGGGTTTTTGTCTTTATAATCAGTTCTGTGTTTGTTCTTGTTGGAATTGTCCCTGTGTTCATAGTTGGTAAAGTTTTGTGAAGGTTTGAAGTTCTCACCCTGCTTCTTCTTATTTCCAGAAACTTCTGACTGAGCTGCTTGATATCTTTCAGCCATGGTTAAAATAGCTTCCAATCTCTCTGCTCCTTGCTCCATAAGAAATTTTCTCATTTCTTGAGGCATGGATTCTCTCAGTTGTTCCATTATGACCATTTCTTTTATATCTTGACATTTTCCTAAGCTAATCCATTTTGTCAGATAAGTTTCTAATCTGGCAGAAAACTGGTGATAGTTTTCTCCTGGAAGTAGCTTAGCAGTTCGGAATCTCTTTCTATAAGATTCAGAATTCTTTTCGTACCTGACCAGTAAAGCTTGTTTTAAGATTTCATAATCTTCCTGGTCTTCTTTTGAGAGTTTTAAATAAACATCGTATGAAACACCCCTCAACCCCTGCGATAGTTTAAGGCTCCATTTTTCCTTTTCCAATCCATAGGTAGAGGCCAGTCTCACATATCTATCCAGGTACGACTCAATGGCGTCCTCTTTTTCAATAAATGGATCCAGGTGAAAACTCATGGCTCCATTTCCCGTGCTATGGTTGGAGCTACTCTCAGAGTGAGGTGAGCTAGCACCATGATTGCTAGCTGCTCCCTGGAGTTCAAGTTCCTTTAAACTTAACTCATGAGCTCTTTGTAACCTTCTTTCTTCAGCCTCAGCTTCCAACATTTGTCTCTTTTCTTCTCTTTCCAGTCTTTTGACTTCTCTTTCTGTCTCTAATTTCTTAGCTTCAGCCTCAACTTCCATTCTTTTAGTCTCTCTTTCAGCTTCAGCTTCCATTCTTTTAGTCTCTCTATCTAAATATTTATCCACTTCAGTTGTGATATGTCGAATTAGAGCATCTCCGGGCATACCCAAGTCTTTTCCTTCCTGCATAATCGCAGCGCTAAACTTCACCAATTCAGCCATGATGCTTACTTACCAGAGGGTATATAATTTTATCTTCTCTAACCAACTAACTTAATTAAAATCAATTAATTACTTTGAACAAGACAAATCCTTAAAACCTTGTGAGCGTTTCCTATTTACTTCGTACTCAATGGTACTACTACTACGAAACATTTCTAAGTTTTAGAATTTTTCAAAAACATTTATTTTTACAAACTATTTGTGGCTCAAGATAGAAGAATACATAGATAGTGGCTCAGGATAAAAAATAATATCCCGCAAAAGAGCCCCCAGTGTAGTGAAAGGTTTTCCTATTATGATTATAGTGGTAGAGCAGAAGTAGAATCTCTCTCCAGAAAGTATGAAGTTCCAGCGCCCGAGAAGTACACTGGTATCACAAGTGAGTTACAGCTGTGAATACTCTGAGCTGGACAATAGATTTAGGCTTCAGAAGTATAAGTTGCTACTTTCGCTATCGTAACCCTATGTGATAATATAATTAAATTTTGAAAAAGGTAACTCAAAATTTTAACAGTTAAAGATTTAACAAGTCAAATGAGTACAATTATCCAATTTATTATGTACATCTATATATTCTTGTAATGAGAAATGGTTGTTGTAAGATGGTAAAATGTATGATTATTTACAGTTACAAATTAAAATAACTAATAGAAAAAGTCTTGGATTTATCTTCCACTGAATTTACAACAAAAGGATTGTCACATTATCTCTTGCCATCTAGTTGTCATCATTAAACAGTCGTCATAGAAACTGCTCACAGGATTTGTTGGATGGATACACATAAACTCAACTTTAGCCACGTCTGCTCGAGGTTCCTCCGACACACTGGAGTACGGAAGACTTTCTTTCAGCCCGCCCTATAACTACGGGGGACTAAGGTGTTGAAGAGTGGTTGAACTCTAGGCTTCAGTGAGCTGGATCAACTTCTACAAGTCTTTAGTTTCTCGATCAGGAATGATCATAAACATTGATCATAAAAACCTGGAACAAAAGGTAATAGGTGGCCATTTTGTTCCAACTATCTCACCACCCACTGCTGTTCATGATGCGACCATGTCTTCAGTGTTTGTATATAAATGAATGAATCATGGTAGTATGTTACAGAGATAGCATGATAAGATAATGTATACTGTGCAGAATTAATAATATACATGAATAAATCACATGTTATGATACATGGGTACGATATAACCTTTGCCTTCCACTTATGCATGTCAAGTCACTTATGTACTTGCTGGTATGTGTAAGCTTCCAGGCAAGAACTAGCCATGATATATGTGGTTAACTAATTAATGGTTATGCTTCCTGACAATGCCGGTGAAGGTTATCTCTGGTTAGCGTCATTCCCTTTTTTATTATATCTGCTACGGGGGTGTTGGGAAGTCAGGTATTGGTAGTACCTCTGGTGAAGGAGCTGTCATGCCCTTTTCAGGGCAGCTCATCCACCTTTGGTCCAAACCTGGCATCCAGCTCTCACCTGTGGCTCCTCGTAGCTGTCAGCATGCGACAGCGGCCACCCCTGGACAACGGCTTTGACAGGCCGGCTAAACTAGGTGAGGGTAGCCGAATGGTTATAAACCTTCGGTGAGTTAGGGTCTGCCTACCCATGCATGCGAAGACTGGATTAGATAGACTGCGCGGAAGAAATCACCTGTTGGTTCAACGGGCATGACGGCGATTACCAGCAACGCGCTGTGGAGCGTAAGGAGCACGGCGAGGCACGTAGAAAGCCCTGGTCATCCACTGCACTTGACTTCATCTCCAGTCGTCTTGACTTGTCTTGTCACTGGATTGAGATGGACCCAGGCGAGAGAGTGAGGTCGACGAATTGCGCAACTCTTCCTCACTTTAATCCAAATCACCGCGCAAGTCACTCTTTCATCCATTCATCCATTCATCCATCCACTCACAACAAGTCCTGTGGCGATGGGCGAGCGGCGAAGCGGCAGGCGTGGGTACGCTGGCAGTCGTAGTCGCAGACCTACACACAGGCGGCTCAGGCCATATGGTCGTCTTCCACTGATCGGAGCAGCAGTGGGATTCGGCAGCCCCCTGAGTGTCTGAGCAGCCCTCTGTAGGAAAGCACTGCTCACCTCCATGGCATGAGGAAGGGGCTAGAAAAGGTGCCCTAAACATTGCCTGCTTCACCATTACCTAACCAGCTTACCGCGGTTGGTGGGTACCCTACTTCGGCGGTCGACATATAAGAAAAAGAAAGGACAGATTTTTCCCCCTCATTCTAGGCGCATGGAATGTGCGCACTTTACTTGACAAAGACTTTAACGCAAGACTGCAACAATCATCGAGGCATCTCTCTTTTATCAATCGCTGGGAAGATATTCGCCAGAATCCTTTTGAATCGCCTTACGGCTCATCTTGACAAAGGTCTTTTACCTGAAAGTCAGTGTGGATTCCGGAAAGAACGTGGAACCACAGATATGGTGTTCGCTGCAAGACAGCTACAAGAAAAATGCCAAGAACAGCACTGTGACCTGTACACAGCTTTCATCGACTTGACAAAGGCGTTCGACACGGTCAGTAGAGAGGGTCTATGGAAGATCATGGCAAAATACGGCTGCCCAAAGAAATTTATCACAATAGTGCAGCAACTGCATGATGGAATGCAGGCTAGAGTTCAGGAAAACGGTGAGCTATCAGAGCCTTTCCCCATCTCAAATGGAGTTAAACAAGGGTGCGTACTTGCACCGACTCTGTTCAGTATCATGTTTTCTGCTATGCTGACTGATGCTTTTAGAGACGGGGACACAGGAATCGACATTAGTTATCGTATTGATGGAAAATTGTTTAACCTTAGGAGGCTTCAAGCAAAAACCAAGGTCAAATCACACACCATCAGAGATCTTCTGTTTGCTGATGATTGTGCCCTCAATGCTGGCTCAGAGGCTGATCTGCAGCATAGTGTGGATAGATTCTCCGAAGCCTGCGCCAACTTTGGGCTTACCATCAACACGAAGAAAACAGAAATCATGTACCAACCAGCTCCTGGCACAGTTTATACTGAGCCAGTCATCAAGGTTAATGGTGAGAAACTGAATGTTGTGAACAGATTCACATACCTTGGTAGCACACTATTCCAGAACATTGTCATTGATGATGAGGTGAACACCAGGATCTCCAAAGCCAGCAGCACATTTGGCAGACTATACACCAACGTTTGGCATCGAAGTGGCATTAGTCTACAGACAAAGCTGAAGGTGTACAGAGCTGCGGTGCTTCCAGTGCTGCTATATGCATGTGAAACATGGACTGTATACAGGCGCCACGTAAAGAAGCTAAACCACTTCCATACAGTCTGTCTCAGGAAGATAATGAACATCAAATGGCAAGACAAGATCCCGGATACCGCCGTTCTTGACAGAGCTGGTATCCCTAGTATTGATACTATTCTGATGCAGTCACAAATTCGCTGGGCAGGTCATGTAGTCCGCATGCAGACCATCGACTGCCAAAGATACTCTTTTATGGTGAGATGCAGAAGGGTAAACGCTCCCATGGTGGCCAAAAGAAGCGCTTCAAAGACACGTTAAAGACGTCATTGAAAACCTTTGACATAAACCCAGACACATGGGAAGCTGCTGCGCAAGACCGAACTGCTTGGCGCACATCTCTTCGTAAAGGTGCAGCAGCATGCGAATCATCCAGAAGAGCAGCAGCGAAACAGCGGAGACAAGCTAGAAAGGACCGTGAAATAAAACCTTCACATGAAGCAAACATTCCCTGCCCACACTGTCCAAGATCTTTTCAGGCCCGCATCGGGCTCTTCAGTCACCTTCGTACCCATAGACTAACCTAACATATTCTTAAATAATTGGATGAACAGAGTGGTCTTTATCACCCGTGATGGACGAATAACCATATCTGCTACAATCAATCTGAAATAAAATCTGAAATAAAATGATATTAGTAATACATATATTTTTAATAAACTTACATACCCTCTTAGGATTTATAAGCTCACGGTGAGACTGTATTGGCTTAATTTACTCTGCCCTGCATGCAGCGTGAAAATAGAACTTTTCTTGCAGATGCTGTCTTCCAGTTTCTCACTCTGGCTTCTGGATTTGGTGTGTGTGATTTTCAACGCGCCCCTCTGTCCTTATATTTTAGTCTCTTGCCCGTACGAGAAAGCACCTCCCAAATTCCCCAAAAGATTTTAGTTTCATCTCCTGATTTGAGGCGATTTGAAGCAATCTGTGTTTTTCCTGTACTTGTTTTTCTCTTCTGTTCACTACACACTTATATTCTTCCGTCTTTCTTATGTATCATTCCCTTTTCCCCATATGAGGCTTTCATTCCATATAAGTTTTATCCAAATCCGTTGAGGCTTGTTAGTGTAATACATTTTTAAAGATTATTAGCTAACTTTTAGCCGATGTGATGAAGGTGAAAAATATTAATTATCTTTAAAACTATTTATATTTGAATAATATCCTTTTGGATATAATTCCTAGTCTATCTCCTTTGTTGAGTTATATTTATTTAATATTATTACAACCGGGCGTTCTCCGGTAGTTAATAATTTAATTTTCAGTAAATGCATACTTTTAAAGTCCTCCATACATTCCTATATAGCTTATTTCCTCATTCTTTATTAATATTGTCTGGCTTCAACCGTAATTCACATTTCCCGTCCTTAAACTTCAAAGAAAGACCCGCCGAGCCGACCTTGCACTGTGTGTGTGGGTGTCGCGTGATCGTGTGTCGCGCTACAACCAAGCAAGTGTTAACAAATCTCGCTACACCTCCTAAGAGTATGACCACACAACAATGGCTGACAAAAGTAATGAACGCATTTAACAGGTCCTTCCCTTTAATAAATATACACAAACACAATAAGGCCTCACACGGCCATATTAATGCATCAAATACAATAATGAGAAAACCACTGTAGACCTGCATTAGCAGCTTAAACTACCACCTCCATAAATGAAGGTACAAACTATACCACAAATGGCTGCTACAAATATCGCTCACCCGAGCGGCAAAACTATGACAATGACACACTCAAAATCATCGACATCTTATCAAACTACGGCCTGTAGACAATACGATCTAGACCCTTCACTGCTCTATACTTAACAACGTAATTATCACCAAGGTCCGAAAACATGACAGGCACTGTGTTTACAGTCTTACAATGTAGACCACACAGCGATCTCGCTGGCATAAGGGAAAAACGTCCTTACCGGACAACAGACTCACTTTTCCCTCACTAATTTTGCGCCTTTTCCCCCGACTTCCGGTAGTCACATGACCCACCAGTTCTTCTAACCTTGGCCTCTCCCGACTGGCTTTTCAACGAACACAAGACATTAAATGCACTGCGAAATAACGCTGTGACAATAATCACTTTAGGTTTTAACAAGTTCAAAGAATTGAATAATATTTTAGGAAAAGGTTTTCACCACTGTTGTGATGGGATTTAACTGAATAAAGGAGGTCACTTTTGGCAGCGGATATTTTTGCCCTTAGCTGCCAACGGTAGTAGTTTCTTTTCCCGCTGCATTGGTTCTTGGTAGACTGACTCGCTGTTTACGCTCGTCGCTGGGCAATGTTAAATGTGCCGCACGTTCCAAGAACGTCAAGGAGTAACGGCAAAGTTGGTCCTTCGTCTTAAAGTGACGGCCACTGTTCCTTTATTGTTCCAGAGATAGTACCCATCAGCTGGTACCACCACTGATAATTTTGGTAAAAGAATAGAAACGAAACGCTCTCCTGAGTATTGCGTTTTCCACCCCATAGTTATGGATTCCTATCTTCCCATACCACCATCCCATTTAACTCAGAATTTACCCTCGATGCGAATTAAATTTAATCCCTGGCATAAAACTTTACTTACATTTAAATTCAATAGCTTTCATAGTTACTTTATATTTAAATGAAAAGGTTAATAGTACAAATAGAATATGTTTACATTTACATTTCCACTGATTTGAAACGTGTTCACAATATAAATTGAAAATGTTTTCATTTATGTTTACACTGATTTGAAAAGTTTGAAACTTCCATTAACTTTAAAAGTGAATATGTTAACATCGACATTTACACTGATTTAAAACTGTAAGTATTATAATTAGAATGTACATCATTTCTTTCATCTTTCCCTCCCTGCTCCATACGGAACCTGAGACTCTTTATGCGTTTAGGTCTCTTTTCAGAGACTGGCAATATAGCAGTCACCAGTCCATGCAGTCGTGGTTCATGAAATCATTATTCTATACGCTGAGGTTGCCAGCCTCAAATGACTTGGACATCCCCGAGCAATTTTCACACATTAAAATTCCCATGGCAATACACCATATGTTAGTTCACATGTTAATAATAAAATATAGAATGTAAAATGACAACTTACGCCAACCCTGTGTAGTAAAATCTGCGAGAATAATCGCTCATTTGAGTAAGATTTTAGTCATAAAATGAAATAAATAAACCAGCCCTTTTGTGTCTGACGGTGATGCTCTCACACGTCAGCAACGCTGCCTTTTGTGCAGTGCTAAAGCCTATAGAACGATTCCATGGTAAAAATCTAACACGCGTTTTAGTTTCGGTTTCGAAAACGTACTACCAACATTTAACATTTTGCCAGATCTGCTGCATACATTTTGCAGCCTAGACTTATAATTAACGATTTTGCGGAAGTGTGCCGCAAAATAACTATCTGAATTAACGTAATAGTTAACTTTAACGCTGGTAATAAGTAGTAATCCTTACATTTTTTGGTAGTGTTACACGATACAATACAAATTATTAACGCCAATTCTTAACCCGCCACGCCAACACCCCGCTTCGCTTGATAGTCCGCCATGCATATATACACGCTGGAACAAAGCCAACAGAGGCAAAACACGCAGACAATTTTATTTCTCCTCGCGGTAATGTTTCTGACGTCACAAAAACATGTTAATTATTTGAAAAATACATGCTAGCGAGATGGCGAGAGGGGAAGAGGCCGTCTTGTGTAAAAATTTTATTTGACGATGACCGGTGACAAAATTGAAAATCTAAAACCATAATGAAACTGAACATAAAAATCATATGAGAGTATAGCTTAGAATTCACTGAGCAAGAATGTATTTTAAATAATATGATAGTCCCAGTATTAAATGACTACGGACGCACGACCAAACAGACTGTTGTTCCTGCTTGTTTTTTTCATAACGTTAGTGGGGACACCGGCTTAGAAGAGAGACATTGAGGAAATTCAAATTCGCTTGGGTAACAAGAGTATAAGAGGAGAGGGGAGCGGTAGGAAAATTGTTACCAAAAACTAACATCGTTTTGCATTGGCATAAATAAAGCAGACTGGCCGATTGACTACCAGACGCAGAGTATGTTTGGAATTTTTTTTTTTTCAAAAACTGCATTTGAATTCTGGTAGTCGCAAGCTTTCGATTGGCCAGTGCTACTAAATATTAGCAAAAAGCTTTCACTATTCATTGCCAGTTGAACAGTATTTTTTTATTCAGATACGCTGAGAACAGCTGTGATAAATTTAAAAGTAAATTAAATAACTAAATAAGTATTTCACAGTCTGGACGGAGCAGAAGAAACTGAGGCCATTTCTTTGCAAAGTCAGCGTCATTTGTTTATATTTCTTGATTTGTGGTAAGAATGCTTTATGAATTTAATATGTTTAATCCCTTTACCAAAGTTAGATACTGCTATTGGGAAAAAGTGAAGGACGTGCCGGGAGCAGACATTGTTGAGTCTTCACGTTGAAATGTATCTAACTAATGTATGTTGTCATGATTATGTTTGAATATTATTGTATTAGAATATATTAGTAAGCCTCCGTGTTCAAGGAACACTGTTCAACATGCCTGAAGCATTTATATTTAAAACGAAAAAAATGAGAAAAATATATAAAAGGAAATGTGGTTACCCCACATTAAATTATTGAGGAAAACTGTGTAAACGTGCAGTGGCGTATCTGCCATAGGGACCTGAGGGGTGGTCACAGCAAGGTGGGTGTCATGAAAAATTAGGGGGTGAGTGCACCTTAAATGCACGCGAGGCTGACCCCATACCCACGTATGAAATTAAATAAAAGAATAAGTGATCAGATGTAAAAAGCCAGGGTGTCCTTTTGTTGCAGAGGTTTTGTTTCCGGTTGCCAGCTGGTGACAGGAAACCTGAGGAGTGACGATAACGCCAAGAAGTCTCCGACATTTCATGTATTCTTTCAAAAGATAACAGCAGGAGCTTGGGCGTGTGATGTGATATCGATATTTCTGCAACTACACAATATCTTATCTTTCAACAAGAAACCCCAGGTGATATGTTAAGGACCTGGGTACATCTGACAGTTTCGTGTTAAATAAACCTTAGTATTTCAAATCATACTCAGGAAGTTGATGGGGTATGATGATAATACAGCCCCTCATACACAGTGACTCTCCCTCTTAGAAGAATAAATTTAAGCTGTGAACATTCCAACAGGAAAGACATATATTAACATTGTAGTTATTTGGGCAGATTGTCCACAATCATCATCATCATCTCATCTCAACCCATAACCCGTCATGGGTCGTAGGGGTGCCATGGTGGAAGCATCAGCAGACAGGGTCCTCCACTGCTCTCTATTCTCAGCAATGCGTACAAGTGTGGAGAAACCGTGTCCTGCCCATTCTTTGATGTTATCAGCCCAGGATTTTCTTTACCTTCCTCTTCTCCGTTTACCTTCGACTGTTCCCTGGAGGATCGTTTTCGAAAGGGAGTCATGACGAGTTACATGCCCAAACCAGGCAAGCTTTCGACGTTTCACTATTGACAAAAGTGGTTCTTGATGGCCTGCATAGGTGTTTATCTTCTCTCTAACATAGACATTTGTTTTGTGCTCTTTATAGCAAATGCGCAAAATTCTTCTATAACATTTATGCTCGAAAGCCTGAATCCTTCGCTCCGTATCTGCAGTGAGTGTCCAGCACTCACACCCATACAAGAGAATAGATAATACAAGTGATTTGTATAATTTGATCTTCACAGGAAAACTGATGTTACTTTTCCAGATCACATTCAACCTTGTCATGGCAGCTGAGGCCATCTCAAGTCTTGTCTTGATTTCTTTATTTGATCTTCCATCACTACATATAGTGGACCCGAGATATTTAAAGGTGTTAACTTCTTCTAACGTTTGCCCATTTAACGTAATGTTGGTCGGAACATGTTTCTTATGGCTATTCACCAATATCTTGCTTTTTTCTATATTAATTTCCATCCCATATGTTCTTGTTACTTTCTCCAGTCTAGAGGTAAGGTCTTGAAGTTCTGATTCTGTTCCAGCTATCAGATCAATATCATCAGCAAAACGTAGATTACACAGAGGTCGGCCTCCAATCGATATTGTCCACAATATTTTAGTTAATCTTTTATGTAAACTATCTTGTCCTCATTTTCAAAGACCTGTCCAAACGATATGACTGGACAGGCAAAATAAATTGTACAAAAAAATTATCAAATTTAAAGAAAAACTTAACCACAGGTTGTATTCACTTCTCATAGAAACTTAAAGTGTTTTTGTGTTGTGTACCATCATTTCATTTCTCCCCTAGACACTAGGTACATCATACACCAGACACTAGAGCCAAAATAGTGAACGTGTGAGATCTAGGGAGGTAGCGTTAGGTTCCCTGCACATAATTAATCATCATCATTTATAGAGTCATATAATGGGCTGATCACCTGTTTGCCAGTCACTTTGATTACGGAAACAACAACAAATAAAGATTAATTTGTGGTTGCCCTAAAGACGCCCCTAGGCGTGATGGGAAACAACGGCAAATAAAATCAAATTTGTTGTTGCCCTTAAGACGCCACTAGGCGTGATTGGCCATTGTCTGCTTTGACGGTCGATGGCTAAGGATGGAAGAAGAAGAAGAGTTTATAGAGTCAGGGGCCTACATGTGCTTGACCTCACACGGGTAATACATACACGAATTTCATTCTTTTAGGATACTATCATAACCTCCCCAGCAAAATCTAACCTTGCTACACTCTGGTTAACAGACTTTTTGCTCAGAATAAAAGAGACTTGAATCTGTCTCTTACACGTGTCTGGGGTGTCGTTGTTTTAACAATAGATTCTCTCTCTGACCGTGTGTGGTCCTTCAGTTCCCTCAGTCCCGCTTTCC
The DNA here is from genome assembly GCA_024509875.1 of Oreohelix idahoensis. NCBI lineage: Eukaryota > Metazoa > Mollusca > Gastropoda > Stylommatophora > Oreohelicidae > Oreohelix > Oreohelix idahoensis. Next base: position 478,708 of record JAMPIV010022712.1, read on the forward strand.
TTGTTTAAAATGATAGAGATTTCCTGGGCTGTTTTTTGTAAGTCCTTATAAATATTCCAATAAAAGGTGTCCGGTATGTTAAGAAGGAATTATGAATTCTAGGCTTCACTCTGGCAAAGTTTGTAGTCTTGGCAAGCGATTTCTCACAGTAGTTTTGACTGACTGAAGCGTCGGGTTATTTTCACTGCCTTCCCACTGATTCGTTGTTATGGCGCACAGCTGATCAGCCAATCTGATTTGAATATTTTGCATGACTCTAGTGCAAAATGTCAAACATTACTTTTCTGAAAATGGGCTGTAAACATCCGATTGCCCTATGTACCAACTTACAAACGCGTCGATAACCTCACACGACAATATGTGTAAGATGTAACAAATCATTACTTTATCAGAAAGTAATCTCTCAACTGTGTCTGTCTATCAGTTGTCTCACCGTACTCTGGCCTTTATCAGTGCTTAGGAAACACACTGGTGATTTTCGTGGGGCTAATCCTTCGTGGCCAAGATTAAGTACAAAGGAAATTTACCATCCTACCTGTCGTTAATATTATTTCTGCCGCTCCTTGCAAAGCTTAGCGAAGGGACAGGAAAGAAACAGATGTAATAACTTATCCCAGAGAGTGGTGTAAGAAGGAAAATACATAATATCTGCTACACATAGCAGAGACAGAAAGTGCGACAATTGAAAGCACGCAATAAAAATTAGTACCACAAATGTACCTATACTACCGGCGTGAAACAGAGATCGAGAGGGGTCGCCGCATTCTGTCATAGAAAGCCCAAAGCAGCATGGGTTGCTGACTAAGTTTTTTCTCTTCTAGGAAAGTCTCCGTATTTGCCACCAGGAATATTCGTTCATTGAACTAACAGCGAATAACTGCACAGCTGCCAGCAGAAATGTGAGAGATGATAAAGAAGACGATTGCGATGGATAGGGCACGCACTGATGAAACCTGTTAATGATATTACAATGCAGTCATTATTCTGGAATACCTGAGGTAAAAGAAGCGGAGGCTGAAAAAAATGCAATGAGGGAACTGGCGACATATATGGGAATGATAATGAAGACATGAAAAGACCTTCAGCTGATGACTTGAGACAGTAGAACTTGGCATAATTTGATTGAAGGACTAAGCACCCTGGGCAACTGTAGTGATAAGGAGAAGAATACAGAAGAGCGTCGATTATCCGAGCTAATTGGGACGAAGGTTGGTTCGGTTAATCAATAGTTAGGATAATCAAACATTCATGAGAATACCCAGTTTATACGAAACAAAGTGTAATTAGTCATTTAATTAAGATCAAGGGAGAATGTCCTGAGTGTCGATAATTGAATGATATTATCTGTCACTTTCTAACTTTTAGTAACGCCTCTCTCTTACTAGTGATTTTATCTCCTGCAATTTTCTCCACTCTAAGCACATACGAGTATAATTCCTGGTATAGCCATATCATTCTTAATTTGGACAGGCAAAATCCCTCCCTCTTGCACGGGTTCCTGTCGGTTATTTTGAGACGTCTTTTAAATTCTTTTTTATCCTGATGGCGGCTAAAACCTGCGTGTCATTTGAAGCAGTGGAAGCGGGCACGAACGAGAGGCCTTGCTTTTCAAAATATCGAACGCTTCTCGTCCTGTAAATCCTTTGAGCTCGATGATATCGGAAGCGTCTCCGCTTCTTCCTTGTTATGCGTAATCACTTTGATTTCTAGTCGCAAGGGAGAAAACTCTCCGGTCCCCTCAAGAATTTGTCACGGGGGAAGTTCGCCGATCTCTGTGCAGGTGTGTTTAATGAGAGACGCAATTTTGTAGAGATTCTGGCTATATATATACTAGACTCGCAAATTATTCGGGGCTTGTTGTCTCCAGAGAAAACTCTAACCCGCAGTGTGGAATTGGTGCTGTCGCCTAATACTAGATGCATTTGCATATATATATATATATATATATATATATATATATATATATATATATATATATATATATATATATATATATATATATATATATATATATATATAAGCACATTAAAAACGCACCACTATTATATATACTGATGCCGAGAAGCTGGGAAAAAAGTGTGGGAATGGATTTTCCCCTTGTTTGTTATGAGGAAGAGAGCGAATGGCTGCTGGAATCGAAAGTGTATGATTCAACCCACGGGTTTGTGCACAGACTACATGAAAACAATGAAAGCTACAGGCGCAACACGATTCCCAACAGCAATGATCCTGAAAATGTGTACGCATTGTGGCAGTATACTCAGTATAAAAAGGCCGTTGAGACAAAACACCCAGTACATGTGCTTCAAATGCCACGACTATCTGAAAACGACCGCCAACGAGCCATTGGTATGTTGGAGACCGGAATGAGCTCGCGGGCCATTGCCAGAAGTATGAATTGCCACCACAACACTATTGTACGTCTCAATGAACGTTACGGAACCACTGGCAGTGCCCGGGATAGACTTCGGAGTGGCACTTCGAACGAACGAACGAACGAACGAACTTTATTTCCAAAGGGTTAAGAATTGGGCACGCAGGCCCGTCTGACATTCTGCCCTTCCTCTCTCTCTCATCATATATACTATATCCTTTCATCCTCACATTTACTATAAGCATAATTAAGGCATTTATCATTATAAAAGTAATATTACATTTGCAATAATCATCATAATTAAAGTACGTTTTTAACATTAAAAAAGAATAATAATAATAATAATGAATGTAAAAATAAAATAAATAAAAAAAAACATTAATAGATAGATAGATAGATAGATAGATAGATAGATAGATAGATAGATAGATAGATAGATAGATAGATAGATAGATAGATAGATAGATAGATAGATAGATAGATAGATAGATAGATAGATAGATAGATAGATAGATGGATCGAACTAACGAACGAACGAACTTTATTTTCAAAGGGTTTAGAATTGGGCACGCAGGCCCGTCTAACATTCTGCTCTTCCTTTCTCTCTTCTTCCATAGTTAATCCATTTATTCTCACACGTATCCTAAATGTTACTTAAATAATAAAATAACAAAAAAGTACATTAAAATAAAATCCCAACATTGTAACAGTACAATAACAGTTACACAGATTTACAGATGCGTATCATAATTTATACTAAACAGGACAAAATTAACTTTAAAACCTACATATGATGTTATGTAATTATTTAAGGACATAACGAAATTAGGGTGGCATATAATCTGCACTCATGATGTATTTGAAAAGTCTGTGATTGAATGAATATGGACTAAGAGTATTTTTTAAGTCGTGTGGAAGAGTATTCCACAGATGAGCAGCAGAAAAAGCTAAACTTTTCTTGAATAAGTCGAGCCTAGGCTTGGGCATGTGTAATTTATTTAAGCGTTGACTGCGTCTTCCGCTGTATTTGAAAATAGGCCACAGATACGTTGGAGCATTCTGTGACAAGATTTTGTGAATAAATTTGGCTTTGTTGAAGAGAAGGCGCTTTCTTAGTGGTAATATGTTAAGATATGTATATGCGTCTACAAACTGTGTGAGGTTTTGGTCTGAAATTAGGCGCACTGCACGTTTTTGTAGTGAATAGAGTCTTTTAATGTTGGACATGGTGCAGCCATCCCAAATTGTGGAACAATAGTCTAGATGTGTTTGTATCTGGGATGTATAGAACATTTTTCGTGTCGCCTCATCTAGAAAATGTTTGATTTTAGCTAACTGGTAAACTTTTTGTGCCGTTTGTTTGGTCAGTGCTTGTACATGCGAATTCCAACTTAAATGTTGGTCAATTATGAGTCCTAGTGTTTTATATTCATTTACATTTTCAATTAAAGAGGTTCCAATGTAGAGCTGAAGTGTTGTTTTCGGCGAGTTTTGTAATTTTTGTCTAGTTGATATTATCATACATTTTGTTTTAGTGATATTTATTTGCATGCAGTTTTCATTGCTCCACTTAATAAGATTGTCTGTGTCGCTTTGTAATAATATTTCTAGCGTGTTGCAACTTTTATCACTAGTATAAATGGTACAGTCATCGGCAAATAGGTCGCAGGATGAGTGCTCGATGTGTAGTGGAAGGTCATTTATGTAAATGGAAAAAAGTAGAGGGCCGAGAATAGAACCCTGAGGAACGCCAGTGTCAATAATAGTTGGGCTTGACAAGGAGTTATTGTACCACACTACTTGCTGTCTGTCGGACAGGAATGATTTAAGTAATGTCACTAGTTTAAAGTTAACATTCATTGTTTCTAATTTTCTTATTAAAACAGCGTGATCTAACATATCAAATGCTTTCCTAAAGTCTACAAAGATTGCTCCACATATGTTATCGTTATTTATGTTTAGGTGCAAGTTGTCTATCATCTTAGTTAGAGCTGTGTGGCATGAATGCTTTTGTCGAAACCCTGACTCACTATCAATTAGCAAGTCATTGCTAACTAGGTAATGTAGTGTTGCTTTATGTATGTGTTTTTCTAGTGGTTTAGAAAGCGATGATAAAAGAGAAATTGGTCTATAGTTACCAAGATTACTGTTATCTGACGAGCCAGGTTTGAAGAGAGGATATACTTTGGCAATCTTAAAGGCCGAAGGAAAATAACTTTAAGCAATACATTGATTATATATAAAAGTTAGTGAATCACTAATAGCTGGTGCGGCGTAACGCAGTATTCGATTACTAATTCCGTCAAGCCCTGATGAGCTATTATCCTTAAGGCCAATAAGATAGTTATACACTTCATTAACTGTCATAAAAGGAATGTCGGGTGGAACTGAGTTTGTACATTTGTCCTCACAGAATGCTGAAAGTTTGTCTAAGTCACTAGGGGAATGTGGTATTGTGGATTTCAGACTGTTTATTTCTGCTTGAAAGTGATTGCTGAAGTCGGTGCAAGTAAATGAAGTGTTGGAAGAGAATGAATCTGGTGCATTACGTTTTTTCGCTAAGGTGTTAATTGCCTTCCATATTTCCTTACTATTTGATTTGTTCTGAACCATATTTCTAAAATGATTTTTCTTTTCTTTCCGAATTAAATATTGAACTTTGTTCCTGTATACCCTGTATGTGTTGAGGTCCTTATTTTTGTGCGCTTGATCTCTCTGCCTCATAGCCTCCAACACTTCCTGCGTGATCCACGGAGATTTTAATTGTCGTTTGACGCGAATTTCCTTAGCTGGTACGTGCGTGTCAAAAACATTATAAAAATTGTTTGTCCAGTATTCAATAGCGTCATCCGGATCAGGAAGTTGGTAAACACGGGCGAGAGGTGCAGTTAGCAAGTCATTTAAAAATAATTCCTTACTGAAATGTTTGAAACTTCTAAATTTGATACTTACATGTTTATTTTTTGGAACTTTACATTTATTCTTTGACCATGTACAGCATACTGGATAGTGGTCACTCATTGCAATATTAGGGACAGAGCATTCTATGATGTTTTCTGGGCAAGTTACGTAGATGTGGTCGATTAGTGTGGTTGATGCTTGTGTTACTCTTGTAGGCTGGTTAACTATTTGTTTTAAGTTGTACGATAATATTATATTTTTCCATGTTAGATTTGAATTGCGTATATCGATGTTGAAATCACCAAGAAGAACAACCTCCTTGACTGTGGCAAATACATTGTCCATCATTATGGTGAAATCTTCGTACCATATAGGTCCTGCACTAGGATTTCGATAAAGATATCCCACCAGAAATGGGCCCTGATTCGGTAGCTTTATTTCCAACCATACACATTCTATCTCTGCTGTCTCTAAGTCGTTTCTGCGGCGAAAATTAAGGGAAATGGAAATATAAACTGTTATACCTGTCTCTTGTTTTTTGCTTGCGTCTCGCCGAATAGTTTTAAAACCATTTAACGCAATGTCATCGTCTGTTATTCTGTCATTTAGGCGACTTTCTGAAAGTCCAAAAATGTGAAAATTATTACTTAGAATGTATGTAAGTTCGGGGAGTTTACCTAGAAGATGGTAAATATTCAGATGACCAAGTCGTAGACCATCCTTGTGAAGCCACGGTACATAATTACCAGCCATGTTTGTACAGTAAAAAGAAATATATATTTTTTTTAAAAGTAAAAAAAAAAAAATTACAAGTTAAAAAACAGTTATGCACACAAAAAAGCGCAAAATATTTTTACGAATTAATACTTCACCAAGGAAGTGGCATTCAAGGAATGATAAATTGCAGAAAATACAATATTAAAATAATTAATACAACTAATAAAAAACAATTTCAACTGAGTATATGAAAATTGTCACAAAACAATCAGGCATACAACATATCACACCAGAACTGCTCAACGCAACAAAGTGAAGTTAAACGAGAAATGGAAGAAATTAATAATAGTCATAAGTCAGACAAGTATACAACACTTCACAACTTAACACCGAAAATTCTAACAAATTGAAGCTACGCGTGATAATAAGAAATTTAAATTGTAACGAAATAAGTAATCAAAGAAAAAATTGTTTGAGGATATTAACCGATAAACTAATAAAAGTTCTGATTATTACCGTTGTATTAAAAAATCAACAAATGTTCAAATGGAGTGAAGGCTGTAGTAACAGAGATTTAGTGAAGCAAAGTGTTTGTTCGTCAATAACTGACGTCTCTGCCATGCAGATAATAGGGGTGACTTTGGGCAGACATCATTAATGCTTGTCTAAGTGACGCAGGGCTGAATTGCATCAGATAGACAAGTTCAGGGTTCCACTGAGGACGATAATAAGAACTAGGGGAGGAAGCATGGTGATCTCTGATTTCTTCCGTCCTTGTTGTAGTGTTGGTAGGAGTATTCTGAGCCTGGGACATTGGAATACTGTTGGTAGAGGTACCTGAGTGGGGCTGCCTTGTGACTAATGGGGGAAACATGGTATCATAAGATTCGGCTTCCTGATTGAAAGGGGCGTTGTGATAGCTGGAAGGCTGCCTGCTTGCAATAGGTGTGCTTCTTTGAGGGGTAGATGGGGTTTGTGATGTATTGTAATTATAGGTTGAAGTCTCAGTAGATTTCGTTGCATTCTCTATATGGGTTGAGCTGTCTTGTTGTGTCCTTTCTGGATATTTTATGTTTTTGGCCAGGATGCTGCTTCCCAGTGTGGATGTGTGAATTTGATCTCTGTAGAGTCGTTTCTTAGGTGCTCCTGAGTTAGATGTAAAGAATGGAGTATTGTTGATGAAGCCAAGGCCGTTTTGTTTACAATAGTTCTGTAGTTTTGTGTTGTAAGTGTCCGCTGTGCGACGCTGAAACCCATAGCATGGTGGTATGATTGATGAAATAAAGATGGAGGCTTTGGGAAATTTTTGTTTTATTGTAGCCACCAATCCTGAGGGGTTTAGGCTCTGCTCATTCATGATATCATTAATTCCTACGTGTAGTGTTGTTTTTGTTATCTTATGATTAATATCGAACTTATTAATTATGTCCAGTAGTCTTTTAATACCAGCCCCCGGCACTGTCATAACTGAAACGATGTCTTCTCTTGTAGTGGACATTCTTTCACAATAAATACCCTTCAAGAGGGAGTCACCAATTACAATATGTGTAACGTCACTACGTATTTCTTCACTTTGTTTTCTATTAGATTGATGCTGCTGCCTTTTGTGGTGTTCTTTTTGTGGACTGTCGTGATGGCTCTGAGATTTGTGAATTTGGTTTTCGGGCACTGGAACGTTGTCTGGTAGGGATGCTGATACCTGCTCATTTTCTGTTGAACAATCCTCAAGAACTTGAAATCTGTTGGTAATTTTGACTCCAATGGGATATGTTGTGTTTGTGAGTGTCTCTTCGTGTTTTTTGTGTACAGTTTGGTGGTGACCTTTTTGCTGATTTGGCGTATTTTTATGTATGGATTCTTCGCAATCTTCTACTATTGTTTGAGGATGATCTGGTTGTCTTATCTTATAGAGTGAGAAGTCTCTCTGCAGTTTTTCGATGATGTCCTTCATGCTAGAATTGTCTTCCCTCAGAGATACTATCTCCCTTTTAAGAAGTTCGTTTTCGGCCTTGAGCGATGTCTGTATACTAGACATGAGATCACCAATTAAACTTCGTAGCGTGTCCTCCATATTTTGCATTAGCTCCTGGCAGCACGACACAGGTAACTTCGTGGTGTCTTCTTTTTGTTGCTCAAGAGATACAGTTTCAGCTTTTCGTATATTTTCATGGTCCATGGGGTATTCTATGGCCAACATAGGTTTAGAAATTGTAGGGGTGACTGTTATTGTATCCAATACTGCAGAAGGTAGAATTTCTGATTCACTGTGAGAAATTGGGTTGCAGCTGGTGTTGAGAATGTCGTTGTCGGTAATAAAGTCATTTATGCCTGGAATCATTGTGTCTACTGCCAAGTGGGGCATAGCAACAGCGGAGTCCATTTTAGTGTTTTCTAACTCAACATCAGTTACAATTTTTGCAGATTCTTTTAATTCTTCAAATTCTGTTTCTAGCCATGATTCGATAGCTGCGGCATTCCCCTGGGCCATAATTTTGTTCTTAGTGTGATAAAGGTGAACTTTGATAAGTGGTGTTGTTATAACGTCTTCTACTAGTGCACCATTTATGTCTGTTCTTGACTCTACAAGTCCTGTTTCGTAGAATTTAATGACAATGAAACGAAATGCCTCGTACTGAAAGGTGTTCTGGAATGTTATAGTTACACATTTTCCATGACTTGATAGCTTCACGGTTATACCGGACCCGGTTCTACAACCTTTAAGTTTGACGTGAATAGCCCTCTCTTTGTTCAAAGCATAGTTTTTTATGGTCGTTGGTCTTAAACGAGCGTCCCGGGGGCCCACTGTTAGCTGCGAACTAACGCCTTCTTCCAAGCATGACATTGTTACATTCCACAGGGGGTTTTGTTATCGGTGAGGAACATTGTATACCGGGAAAATTTTATGATGCTTGACAGCAACGCTTGACCAACAACTGACCTCTTGCTTTGGCGAAGGTCACATTCGGATGAGTCATGTAGTCATTGTTGAAAATATCCTCCAATAACATAGAGAAAAAACTGATACACATTTCAACGGTATTCTATAAAATGTTACACATTACATTAACACAATATCATAATTAAAAATTTCACCGTCTAATAACCAATATACTGATATAAAAATCCACGGAATGTGACTTAAACTTCCTGCGTTAATGCTGCGAAATGTGAAAGCAGATCAAAAACACGTCCGTCCATGACGAAGGGACAGTACGAGTTACTACCTCTGCGCAAGATCGTCATATTGTGCTGAGTCACCTAAGGAATCGTTCCCTCTCGGCAAGTCAAACAGCAAGAGCAATAGTGGGTAGACGTGGGCAAGTCTCTCGAATGAGTCATACGACGACCCAGAGATACAGGCCTTACTGCAAGACGACCTTATGTTGGGCCAAACTTGACTCACAGACATCGTCAGCAGCGCCAGCAATGGGCAGAGCAACATGTCAGATGGACTAGACTGCAGTGGAATGCTATCCTATTCACAGACGAGAGCAGATTCAACATATCCTTTGCTGATGGACGTATGCAGATTTGGCGACGGTGTGGAGAGCGCTTTGCAGATTGCTGTGTCCGTCAGCACAACCGATTTGGAGGTGGCCGTATTCACATTTGGGGAGGATTCAGTTTTCACCATCGCTTGCCTCTTTACGTCTTCCGTGGAAATGTTAATGCTGTGACATATCGAGATGAGGTTCTGGATGCATTGGTTGCTCCTGCGTTCAGAAATTATCCAGACTTGCAGCTTCTCCAGCAGGATAACGTATGTGCGCACACCGCATGCATTACGCAGCAATATCTACAGCAGCAAAACATTGTGACGATTGATTGGCCTGCCCTATCACCAGACATGTCCCCTATAGAACATCTGTGGGACGAGCTTGGACGCAAAGTCTACAGGCAATGTTCTCCAGCTAATCTGCAACAGCTCGAAGCTGCTCTTACACGTGAATGAGACTTGATTCCCCGGAATTTCCTTCAGAGACTTGTGCGTTCCATGCGGAGCCGCTGCCAAGCTTGTTTGCAAGCACACGGTGGACATACCGGATACTGAGGATAGTGTGAATGAATTTTTTTTATTTCTTGCATTTTTGGTTTTCTCCCGTGCCTGCACAGAATGCAATGAATTTCATAACAATCAAATGTACAAATTAATGACCAGCATGGATTCATAGGAAAATGAATAAAGATTCCAAATATGTAAACTTGTAAACACTTATATTTACATTTCACACTCTGTTCCTGGATTATATAGGTGGTGCGTTTTTAATGTGCTTTAGTATATATATATATATATATATATACATATATATATATATATATATATATATATATATATATATATATATATATATATATATATATATATATATATATATATATATATATATATATATATATATATATATATATATACAAATGCATCTTGCAATGCAGAGGTTAAATAAAATGAAGAATGAAGAACATTTGGCATAACACCAGCAAATTAATAAAAGTAAAACTTCTGAGAACGTGCATCTTTCCAGTAGGAACATATGGATGTGAATCATGGACCATTACTCAAGCATTAAAGAAAAAATCGACTCTTTTGAAGCAAAGTGTTACAGAAAAACTATCAGAATATCGTGGACCAAGAAGAAGAAAATATAGACATCCTTCACGACCTGAACATCGAGGAAAACTGGCTCATAAACAATATCATGTTCCGGAAACTGAAATATTTTGGCCACATTAAACGCCAGAGTGGTTTAGAGAGAGCAGTGATGGAGGGTATGGTACATGGAAGGCGAGGCAGGGCCGACCAAGACGACGGTGGACACAGGACATTGAAGACACCTTGAACATGACATTGGAGGAGGCAGGAGGGCTCGCTAGAGATCGAGAGTCTTTCAGGCGGGCTGTGATGAGAGCGACGTTCTGCAAATGACATTCTACATGATGATGAGCAAATTTCCTTTCCTACCTAAGCGCGTTGAAAATCCAACTTTTAATCTTCTTTTTGATTTTACATTTTTTCTGTTCTCTGCTAAAAATGTGTAAACCCTCGCAACACTTTCTCGTGCGTGTTTATTTTTGCTCGTTGACCAAAACCTTTCAAGGGACGTAATTTAAAGTCATCTTCCTTTGCTGATTAAACTCAAAACTCATACAAATCTTGTTTAATCTCACTACCAAAACATTACCATGCAAAACAGTCACACCAAATTTTGGAACTCACATGAAATACCAAACCAAAACACCAAGCTACATCTCCCAAAAGGGGACCTACGGAGTTACCTCCCTTCCCTCAAAACACTCTTCTGCTCATTTCACTTCCCCTTTACAAAGACATATAGTCTATTAACAACTCTATTTAACTTTCTTAAACCATTTTTCTGTACTCTTTTTCATTCTTATAGTCCCAAGCTACCGGTCACACGATGTTGTATTTTTTTGGGGTCATTTCAGTACATATCAATGTATTTTCTGGAGAATAACGATTCTGATATGTATGTACGTATGTTCTAAGCGGTCAGACTTTACTTCCTAATTCACCTGTCACATGAATGTTAACCTGCGAATGTGGCGAGAAAGAAGAGATTAAATACATAGGCATATCTAACGGTCATATTTCATTCTCTATTCACATTCGTGACTATCTCGATCTACTATCACGTTTTTCACTCAGACGTGTCCGATCTTAGACAACCTCTTAACCACCTTACGTCATTGAGTCCATAAAGTAGCTGAAGCCAAAATTTGATTATCAATTCCTGACAAATTAAGACTATTTCTATGCTGTAATTTGCGAATAAATAACACTGACTAACAAAAAAAAACTTTTTTTTTCTTTCTCTAACATTTCTATGTTTTTCTGGTCAATTTTAATGCGCTGTTTTTAAATCTGCAAACCGTTTTTCTCTATCAGGTCGGGATCTCTAGAAATACGCAATTGAAGTTTTTTAACAACGCATACAGTATTACAACATCATTCGTACAAGAAGTATAACAGTTATGTAGGCTTGAATTTCTTTGCAGTCGACTTTCGTCGGGGAATGGCATGGCGTACATCGCGATGAAGCATCCAACAATAATCGGCAAGCATGGTCACACTCCACCGTCCTTGATAACGTGACCCATTACGGCGATATCTTGATGGAATCGTTCTCCATGTTCATCGCTGACTTCGCCAAGGTTGTCAGGGAAAAAGTCAAGATGTGAATCGAGCAAATGGATTTTGAGGGACATGTTACAGCCCATAATTCTGTATGCATCTATGCACTGCTTAACAATATGCAACATAGTCAACAGATTTGTGATTTCCCAGAAAGTTATCGACGATCGATTTGAATGCCATCCATGCGCGAAGTTCACTACCATGTAACAAGTTCTCGAATTGTTTGTCTGCAATAACTTTCCTAATCTGAGGTCCTACAAAGATACCTTCCTTTATCTTTGCATCGCTAAATTGCGGAAACTTTTCTCGAAGATAAGTGAAAGCTTTGCTCGTTTTATCTAACGCTTTTACAAAATTCTTCATGAGCCCCAACTTTATATGTAACAGTGGTAAAATGAAGCTGTCTTTGTTAACTAATGGCTCGTGTATTACATTTTTATGCCCGAGCTGCATACGATCCCGGATAGGCCACACCTTTCTTGCATAATGTTCCTGTCTGTTGCGGCTGTCCCATTCACATCGGAAGCAACAAAATTTAGTATACCCAGTCTGCATGCCCGTGAGAATGCAATGACCTTAGGTCTCCACAAATCCGCCATTGGTAGTCATTGTACTTTATTTTTTCCAAACGTATAGCCATATTGTCATAAGTTTCTTTCATATGAACAGAGTAGGTGACTGGAATTGATGAAAATAAGTTTCTGTTATGCAATAACACAGCTTTTAGACTAGTCTTGGAAGAATCGATGAAAAGTCGCCATTCGTTGACTATGTGCTTATGACCGAGGTGCACCATTAGACCGTTTACATCTTTGCAATAGCAAATGTCATCATCCATCTCAAAGTATTGAACAAGTTCTCTGTGTCTATGACGAAATTTAGATATCGGAGTATTGGGCGCTAAAAGATTCCATTCTTTGAGTCGCGAACCGAGTAATTCCGCTTGTCCTTTGGTAAGAGCGAGATCACGTATTAGATCTGAAAGTCCTGAATGGTTAATTAAGTAAACACTATCATTCACCGGTATGTAATCTGAGTCAGAATTAGTTTCTAATGCAGGTAAACTATCACTTTCTGATGGTTCATTCACGTCCAACGGATTATGTTCTGGTGGTACTTGGATCGGACACGTGATTGGATCATGAGGCACTGGTTTCGAAACCAATTCAATATTTGAATAAACCACAGACTTTCTAGTTTTAAAAGTGAAACCATGGATATTTGTCAAGCAGAAGTACAATCAGTAGTGTGATTTGTATGTTCACGCCATATTACTGGCACTCCAAAAGGCATCGACTTATGCTTCAGCGATTTTCGTAACCAACCTGCCAATGTATCGAACAAACTGCATTTGGCTACCAAGATTTATTTGCATCATCAACTTTCGAATCGAAATAAAGTTCATATGCTTTCTTTAGTAATGGTGTAAAGTTTTTCTGGTCAACACGATCGGTAAAATATCTGCACACGTAACAGAACAGATCAGCCGAATTTCTACAACTTCTAGAAGCCATATTTTGCTCAGAATTATTTCAAAATACAGTAACTATTTGAAAAATCGCGTAACATATGTCATGCATCTTTTAGCAGTATAAAAAGTAGAATTATGTTGCTTTTTATTAATTTTTAATGTTATATAGTAAAAATGAAACGGAGCAAATAACGGTTTCCCAAAAATATATTTATTCACAAATATCTTAAGAACCCGACGTGATAGAGATAAACGGATTTCAGATTTGAAATCAGCGCAAGAAACTGACCTAAGAACACTTATTCTTATATAAGAAAGAAAAATGTTGTTTGTCAGTGTAATCGGAAAAGAATACATTAAGCGAGCAGGAGTAATACTTTAGCATAACAATTAGTGCACGTCATCCAGATACTGTAATTATTTTTTTGTCGGCTACGGTGGTTCTGATAACTGGCGTTCGAATAATCAACGTCTTCTGTACTTTTAAACTTTCTTCAGCACCCAGTGTGAAAACCTAAAAACTTCCAGGAAAAAAAAAACAGATGAAAATAGAAAGAACCACTCTATTACATCGTCTTGTATAAATATATAGATAGTCATTAACAGCCTCATTCACCGTCCTTATCAAATAATTTACTCACGCAGCACAGCAAGCAGATTGACGATAATGACGAGACAACGCGGGATCTATCTTGTGGAATAGGAAATCTGAGAACCAATGTTTGTGGCAAGTGGTTTTCGAACCTGTACGTTTTTGCCATCTGTGTCGGCATTTCGTCTCTCTTCACTAGCATGGTTAGCCAGGTCATCTCTGTTCAGGTGGGTGAACTTTATTTTAGCACATGAACTATTTCTCCATTGCCTGTTGTAAATCGTCCGGTGGGTCTACGATGAACTCTGTGGAGTTTAAGAAAGGATCTGCCTACTATTTACTCAGGCGTGTATGAGGCAACTAATTTGAGTTTGTTTATCTAGCTAGCGGCTCGTAAAACAAAATGCTACACTACCACTTGAGGAGCACACGAATGCTTTGGAGCAAGCGTCCTATAAAGAGATTAGATGCTGTGGTGGCTACATGCTCCATAAGGATCGAAAAGGAACATGATGGTATTGAATTATATTATAAACTAAACGTCTTTTGTCATCATCATAGTCATCATTATTATGTTAGCTATCATCATTATTATGTTAGCTATCATCATCATACATGTTAAATTTCAAATAAAGTTGAGGACAATTAAAATCATTACGTAAAAAATGAAAAGTTGGAAGTAGTCTGCTGCCAGATATTGGTTGGTTTGGTTCGTTTTTAAGGACTACCTTCATTGCACACGGACAAGTCCATTAGTGCTCCGATCTCCTCCTTTAGATCACACAAGGAGGATCTCAGCACAGTTCACGAACTCCGCAGCACCGGCGAGAACCCCAGTGTGTGTATATAGGAATGACACGTTCTATAACTATTTTTGTGGTAGGTAGGTATCTAATTTTAAAATTTTTATGTCAGAGCAGTGGCCTTATGGCCTACTTTTTACCATTTCCAACTGCCGTGGGATTTTTAACGTTCGCAACTTGCACATATGACCTCCTTTTTTGCCAGATATTACCGTAAGGGATTAAAGTGTTAGAAACTTCAAATATACTGGTCTCAGCACTTTATGAGGTGGTGCGAACAACACTTCCTTGCCGCCTTTGTCTTCCCTCGATTAAAGATCAGAGTCAGACACTGATTTTTACAAGTAGACTGAAGTATGAGACGTCCAGGTTTCGATTCTTGTCCTTTTTTGCCTCGAGAAGCATAAGCTATAACCACTGTGCCACTCGGTCACTTTATAACATTATTAAAATGTTAAATATCATTAATGAAATTTCACAATCTCAGAATACTAGTACAAGGCACGGCCTACGATGTACCAGAAGGTATAAAACTAAGGATACAACTGTGGCGTTACTAAATACTCAATACAGTAGAAGGTACACCACACACATCGGCATATTCACTCTCCTGGTGTTGGGCCTTCTACCATGTTGTACCTAGCCTTATTTAGTGACAATTAATCAAATTTCTGTCGTTACCTGCTGTATTTACTATACTGAAATTGTTCCAGCTGTCATCACTGCAGAAACAGTTCCACATCAATAACACCCAGGCTGGACTCTTTGACACATCGGCAAGGATCGGGTTCATGTGTTCAGTACTGTTTGCTGGGCACTTCGCTAAGGTATTCCTATTGTACACAGTTCATGTTCTTCTGTGTGTGTTTGATCACTTTGCTAAGGTATTTCTGTTGTTGGCAGTTCATGTTCTTCTGTGTGTGTTTGACCACTTCGCTAAGGTATTTCTGTTGTTAACAGTTCAAGTTCTTCTCTGTGTGTTTGATTACTTTGCTAAGGTATTTCTGTTGTTGAAAATTATGGTTCTTCTGTGTGTGTTTGATCACTTTGCTAGATCATTGTGTAGTCACTGGATAGATTAGATCGGTGATTATGTTACTGCTATATTGAGCTGTTGATTATGGCAAGTAGTTTGGCAGTTCCATTGCATCGTTATTCTATGTGTATTATTAGCCGTGTGTGGCTTCTGTGTGTGCGCAATATTTATTAAAGGGACCAAACCTGTTTCAGGTATTATTGCATTATTCATGTCAGCTATTGTGTATTGTGGTCTTACCTTTAGACAGCGGGCTAAGAGTCTAGTCTGAGTATATATTAAACCCATAGTACCAGTAGAGAGTATATTCTGACATCTGGGGTGACTCGTCTTGTGTAGGCCGTGGGGCCTTCAGTGATTCTGTAGAATTTTGTTGTGATTTGAGAGCAGACAGCTGCGGGCTTGTCCATTTGTGTGTGTGTGTGTGTGTGTGTGTTGCCGTGGGGCCTGTATGCTCTAATATTTAATTCCCAGCTAGCTGGCTTAATTAATGTGGTATTATTTATTAGCAAAGCCTTAGAGCCTGCGTTTGTGTTAGTCAGGCTATCAGGAATTGTGCACACAGTATTCTAGAAGGTTGGTAGGCCACGGTGTTGGCGCCTTCATATTTTCATATTTTCCGTGAACTCACGGGAGTGAGTTGGTTTTGTTCGTCCAGTGGAAAGTCAATGTGTGTGTCAGTCTGTTACGGTATTGTTTACGGTCGTTTGACCTGATCTCGATTACGGGCTCTGACCTACTTTCAGCGTCGCAGCAGTGATGGCTATTTTTCAGTATATTTTTCGGTCGATTGTCGATGAAGTATTGTACAGTTGAGTTTCAAGTTGGTTGCTCTAGTACGTTTGCAAGTCTATGTACGATTAATACAGTGATAGGCTAGTGTGCGTCAGGCGGGTCAGTTTGACATATCTTTGAGTCGTTTTGGTGGTTGACGACAGTAATCCAGGTGGAGCAGCGGAGCTTGGGGTGTTGGTACCATCCAGCTAGATTGGCCCAGACGGCAAGTGGAGTGTCATATGGGAGATAGCTTGGTCAATCTCGGTATAGGGTGGAAGGAGATGGTTGTTAGGAATTTGTAGTCGATAGGAGGTTGTTAGGGTATTTGGTACCTCAAGTCATCGTGTTGGACTTCTGGTCTTGTCAGTACGACTTAGATGCGCCCAACCAGGGGCGAAAGCCGACGCCTGTGACGTTTCCGTACCACGCAGACGGGCCCGACCAGGGGTAAATCCCTAAGTGCAGTGTATCCTGTCGACCTGCGGGGTCCAGTAAACTTCATCTTCTAGACTGATGTGATCCATGGAGCGTTGAACTGTGCCAAGGAACTTACACGTGTTTTTTCCGACATATAGTCGGGTGATACTAGCTGTGCAGCCGGACTTGGAGATAGTTAGACAGTTCTGTGATATTGTGGGCAGTGCTGTGTGAGCACCGCATACTACAGTGTGGTCATTGTGTTAGAGTTTACCATATCGTGACAAGGAACTCTGTTGCGAGTTTATGACACACAGACTTACAGAGAAGATTGTTCCTGGACTGAAATTCTTGTGGATTATACGTTTTCTAGTGTGGAGTTTTGTTTGTTCTGTGGTCATCATCATCGTCAGTGCTAAGGATACTTCTTGCTCAGGCGCCGTTGGACCTTCAGATAAGTTACGGTCTGTTTGTTTATGTGTAATGTATTATATTGATATTTGCTTGGTTTTCCTGAAATTCTAAATGTTCTTGTCTGACTTTCTTATCTGTTATTAGCTATCTTATAGCCTAATCTGTATTGTAATATAGTGCTGATTTTCTATTCACTTCTTGGTTTGTTATTGTTTCCTTTCCGTGTGTTGTGTCCTTTGTCCTATTTACCGATTATATGTTGATAGCTAGGGTGATCTGATTTTTTCATTGTTTTCTTAGTAGTTGTGTAATTTTGGATTATATATTCTGATACGTTGTAAAGTAAGGTTGTTGATAAGTTATTTAGTTTATTTGTGCTGGAGTAATTCATCAGTGCTTAGTGGAAGATATAGCTTCCAGCACTTCATTATTGAATCTGTGTAGTGCTCATTTTGCCATAGGTAGTACTTGCATAATATGGGTTATTGAGATTAATGGTAAGTGAAGTATTATCTGAATATAGCACCAGTGTGGGTGCCAGTAACAGACTTTGAGGTAAAAGCTGATTGAGTATCAAGTTGGTATAGTGGTGTCATAGTACCAGAAAGTTTCATCAGTTTTTATTATACAACTGTCGACTATTGTAAGTTTGTTTGAGTGTATCTCAGAGACTCAGTGGTCAGTCAGGCCAAAGTTTCATAGTGATGAGACAGTAGCCAAGTGACAAAGTAAAAATATATACTACAAGAGATAAAGATTGATGATGTGTATACAGTGAGAGGTGAGGTGTTATATACTTACATACATAAATATATATGTGTATATTAGAGTGGTGATATCTATATTTACTGTTATTACTGCATATTTTGTAAGCAGAGAGTTATTTGGTGATATAAGTGAAATATATACGACTGAGTACTTATATAGCAAAATCTATAGCCAGAGATAATAGTGAGCATTCTAAGTGTTCACCATGGACCTACAAGCTTTCATTCAGATTGGGAAAGAATGTGGGTACACTGCCAAAGAATTAAGTGACTATGCCAAAGCTGAATTTTATTCAGTTGAAAATCAAAAAGCTTTACAGGTGAAGGAAGCGAAGGAAAAGATTGAGAAGCAGAAGCGGGAGAGAGAGATTCGAGCTTAAGAGCTAGAGCTAAAAAGGAAAGAATTTGGCTTACAAGAAAGGAAGATGAAAGAAGAAAATGAGTGGAAACAGAGGGAGTTAGAATTGCAAGAAAAGAAGATGAGAGAAGAAAGAGAATTGCAAGAAAAGAAGATAGAGCGAGAACTGCAAGAAAAGAAGATGAGAGAAGATAGAGAGTTCGAATTGCAAGAAAAGAAGAAGACAGAAGATAGAGAATTAGAGTTGGAGAAGGAGAGAATGAGAATAGCTCTGGAAGAGAAGATGATGGATAAAGAAATACAATTAAGAAGTTAGAAGTGCGTGCGAGTGGTCAGAACTCAACTTCTGGTGGGGCTCATCGTCCTTTTAGACTGCGTCTGCCAAATTTTAATGATAAAATTGATAGTTTAGATTTCTTCCTTGAAAGATTTGAGGCCGAATGTGTGGCCTATAAGGCTGACAGAGATCAATGGCCATCTCTGTTATCGACGCTGCTAGTGGGGCCTGCGATGGAGACTTTTTATAGCCTCCCTATAGAGGAAAGGGCCGATTACGACAAAGTAAAGGAGAGGTTGCTCCGGAAGTTCCGTCTGACTGCTGACGGCTACCGGACGCGTTTTAAAAACGCGATGCCAAGCGCAGACCAGGACTTCGAGGATTTTATCTCGAAGATCAAACTTCTGCTGAATAGATGGATTGAAATGGAGGAAATTCCTAAGGACTATAATGGCTTGCTAGACTTCGTGCTACGAGACAAAGTGTTGTCCTCGTGTTCTAGTGAGTTGGTTGCGTTTTTTCAGGAACGTCAACCAAAGGACATTGAGTCCATGGCCCAATTGGGGCACCATTATGTCCTGGCCCATCCGGGCAAACCTATTCAGAAGTCGGGTCTGTCAGAAGACTTAGTTGCCAGTGTCGGCAAAGTTCAGCGCCAGTCTTGGCGAAAGCAGTCAGACAGAGGCCAAGAACAGAAGTATGAGGGGCCCTCCAGTCCCTACCAGCCGCGTAGAAGTAGCTATGGGAATTAACGTTCTCATAGGAACGTTCGGCCGAGTTGGCAGAACCAACAATTTAAAAGTAATAGCGACGAAGAGGACCGCCAAGCGCGTAAACAAGTACGTTTTGAGGATTCTCGGGACGAAGACCGGTTTTGGTATAAAACCAAACATCACCAGCAGAGGAGTGGTTCCTCAGAGAATCGATCTTCTGACTCTGATGCGGGGTCTTCGTCATCGAAAGGCTCCAGCAAAGGTGCACGCGATGAGAAGAAGAAAGAGCGCATGTGTTCCATTTGTGGTGGCAATAATCATTGTGCAGATAGGTGTCCCACCCCGATTGAACACGCGAATTCCGCGTTTGTGTTGGACACAATTAATAGTGAGGACTGCCGGGTGTCGCCCTCTGTTTCACGCAAACGAGAGGGTAGTGCTTCAATGCGGGCATGCGACACCATGCCTATCGGCAGTCCATGAGACTGGTAAGGTGATTCTCCACGAAGGCAAGGTGGAGAATAGACCAGTCCGGGTGTTTCGTGACACTGGTTGCACCACAATTGGGGTGCGTCGATCGTGCATTGACGACTCCTGCCTTACAGGCAAAACTGTAAAGTGCACCACGTTCGGGGGCAAAGTGGAGTCTTACCCCCAGGCGAATATTAATGTGGACACGTCGTTCCTCTCGGGTAGAGTGAACGCATTCGTTCTTGAGGATCCGATTGCTGATTTAATCGTCGGCAATGTCCGTAGAGTGCAAAGTGCCGTGGGTGTGGCTGAAGCAGAGGCTTGGCATCTCCAAACTCCCAAGGGGGATGACCAGAATGTACATCGTAGTCGCGATTCGCGGCTAGTACCAAATGATATGATTAGAAGCAGTAGAAACTTATACAAGGGTCCGATAGCTAGTGATCGCACAGTTTGGGTGCGTAACGTCCACCTGAGTGCGAGTTGGCGCACACTGAGAAGGGTGTTTGGTGAGGTCGCGCCGGTTAGATTTGTAGAGGTACTGTCGTTGCGCGACAATACGAAAATGGCGCGTGTGACTTTTGCAAATAGTTGGGGTGCGCGTAAGGCAGTTAGGCTGAAGGATATGTCCTTGCTTCAGAATCATCTGCTAATAGTCCAGCAATAGCTAGGGTTAGATTTCGGGTTCGTGATCAGTAAGATGTTTCGGTTAATACGAACCGAACCTGAGTTGCTTTGACCCACGCCCCCAGTTCGATGTTGATATGAATATGTGTATTTTGTAGACTTATACAGGTTAGGAAATGCTGTACAATGCATAGTTATGCTGTATTATGCTGTATCGTATTCTGTATTAATGTGGCATGATGCCATACAGGCATGGTGTGGGCAGGTACACTGTAGGCGGACATATTGTAGGCAGGTGCGCTGTGGGCAGGAATGCTGTAGGCAGGTGCGCTGTAGGCAAGCACGCTGTAGGCAGGTGTGCTGTGGGCAGGCATGCTGTAGGCAGGTGCGCTGTAGGCAGGCACACTGTAGGCAGGTGCGCTGTGGGCGGGCATACTGTAGGCAGGCATACTGTAGACAGGCACACTGTAGGCAGGCATACTGTAGGCAGGTACACTTTAGGCAGGTGCACTGTAGACAGGCCTGGCGTGCAGTTATCAGAGACCTATGGAATATGATGGTCTCGTAATATTTAAGGGTCATGTTGATACTTTACTTTGCCTTGTTCTGTAATTTATATGTCATGCTTTACAATATATGTCTATATTGTGTGGAAAAAGTTGTTTTTTTTTATACGATGACATGATACCGTGTTATTGATGTTTGCTGTGGTATTACTGAAACATAAGATGCATTGTGTGTGAGAGACCATGGTAGGACAGTCGTTGTTATTTTTCACGACTGCCTGTACCTGGGGTGTTTGTTCATGTTTGCTTGTATTTAGTTCATTGTGTGAGAAGGCATGAACGACTATCGTTGTGGACAACTTTGGCATTCTCTAAGTAGATGAGGAGGTGCCGTCTTGGCATTCTGTTCGTCCATACTCCGAAGGGGGTTGGGCGTGACTCCTCCAGTGGAAGTAAACTTCGTTTTCTTTCTTGGGGGGGGGGGGGGGGGGGCGATGTCACAGTATAAATATTATAAAATATTAAGCTAATCACGCTGTAGAGTGTCGACCCTGATACTAATTTAAAACCCGTTTGGTCCGTTGGGTAGAACGGAAGAGGATATGAAACTTTTGGAGGGAAGGCATTCTAGGAGATGTCTACCGTCCCGTGAGGACGCTGTCCCTTTGTCAGCTGTGGTGCTGGGATTATGTGAATGCCATTTTGATTTATACTTCTTGCCGATTTTCAGGTTGTCATGATTATTTGGTATACTGTTAGAACGTTGGTGTAAGTTCCAGTGGTTTTTTCCTGGATATTATTTATGTTAAGTATCTTGCATTCACGTAGCGCTTTGCTTCAGTACAGGGCTTAGCTAGTGAGCGAAAGTCATTGTGTAGTCACTGGATAGATTAGATCGGTGATTATGTTACTGCTATATTGAGCTGTTGATTATGGCAAGTAGTTTGGCAGTTCCATTGCATCGTTATTCTATGTGTATTATTAGCCGTGTGTGGCTTCTGTGTGTGCGCAATACTTATTAAAGGGACCAAACCTGTTTCAGGTGTTATTGCATTATTCATGTCAGCTATTGTGTATTGTGGTCTTACCTTTAGACAGCGGGCTAAGAGTCTAGTCTGAGTATATATTACACCCATAGTACCAGTAGAGAGTATATTCTGACACATATATATCTTCTTCTTCTTTGATCCATAGCCGCTGACCGTCAAAGCAGTCAGTGGCCATCACGTCTGGTGGCGTCTTGTAGGGCAGCAACAAATTGATTCCACCATGCTCGGTCCGAGGTCATCCTTCGTACAGTGCCCCAACTCAGGATCATTCTTCGCATCTCGGCTTCCACAGTTCTCCGCCAGGTTGTTTTTGATCGACCTCTCTTTCGCTTTCCTTCGGGGGTCCATAGCATAGCTGTTCTTGTAATGGTATCAGGGTCCCTTCTAAGGACGTGGCCAACCCAACTCCAGCGTCTGCCAGCTATGATCGTGTGCATCTCTTCCTGGTTACTCCGAATAAGCAGTTCTTGGTTGCTGATGATTTTCGTCCAAAAGATTCGGAGAATTTTCCTTAGGACATATGTATAATAACTTAGAAATAACATACGTGTATATAATAATTCTTCTATGGAATTCTGTAGCATTTTTATATTTGTAACGTTCTAATGTATTCTCAGCTTTTGAGGATGCTGCGGTCCATTCTTAGTGACATGTTGGTCAGAATTTAGTATAGTTTTAAAATGTCCAAAAGAACACACAACAGCCAAACTAATTATGGAATGCAGATCACTCCCGGATAATGTTCTTATAATTTATTTGACATTACACAACATTGAGCTCCAAATTTTGATAGCATGACGTTAACTGGTATTCCATAGGCCGAACATACTAGGCCATCATTATACATGAATTATAGGCAAATGTGCCGTCCGTTAAAGTCCAAATGTCCGCGACAATATAACTACTCTAGGTCGTCAAAATGTTAATCAAAACTCATACTACTTATCTGTTAATTCACACAGTTGTCCAAGGCATGCAATATCTTAAACATTCTCCAACAGCATGTATAAATGTCGGACATCAAACACTCAAGCAGGAGCTCACAAAATACACGTATTGACACCATGAAACACACAGTCGAAAGAGCAGCCAAAAGTGACCGTTACTATTGCTCATGCACGCGCATCTACGTAATCTAATATTTTAACCTTACGTCATAAATCAATTCGGTGGTGTTGTTTCAATAGCGCTGCGTTTTAGAGCTGCTCTCTCTGAGCACAACAATGTTTCACTAATGAACGCAAAGCTCTGTGCAAACGGAGGCGTAACAGAGGATATATTTTTCCACATATATTTGTTTATTGTCCACGGTACAGACATAACATTTATTCCATATATTTTCATGAAAAAAAACATCATTCCCCCACGGCAGTAACTATAATTACGTGACTACCTTGTTATTATAGTCATATAATAAATGTTTTTTAAATATCGTAAGCTCTGAATGATATTCCAACCGTTTCTTACATATGCCGCGTTGTGTTTTCAATATGTAAAAAGATCACATCCACTCACTCTTATGTCTAAATGTTACATTTCCAGAGAGTCCATATACCTTTAGTGGTGGGCCTTTTTGGTGTCATTCAAGGCCTTTTGGTGATTGTGCCAGCCGCACTGCAATTAGTGGATCCGTACGAGCTGCCTATTGTGTAAGCCTGTTTTGATAGCTGTGACTGTTCTTGTTATTGTTTTGTTGTTGTTGCTATTCTTTAGTTGTATTGTTTTTAAATGAGTTGTCTATACGGTGAGATACCTGTTTTCTTCTATGTCACGTCTTTTTCTGTATCTGATATGTATATATCTCTGCAGTAAGGATGTGTATGTGTCGGCTGTAATGTTGTGTATGTCTCCATGGTATTGTTGTAAAAGTCTCTATAGTATTATTGTGTATATAGTGGTGGCACATGCTTCATAAGGACAACGAACGAACGAACGAACGAACTTACTTTATTTTCGAAGGGTAAAGAATTGGGCGCGCAGGCCCGTCTAACATTCTGCCCTTCCACTCTCATTAATCTTGCATACTATATCCTTTCATTCCCACATGATGCTTTAAGCATTAATTTAAAGGCATGCAACATTATAAAGTTACCATAACAGCATTCATTTACAGTATGCAAGCATAATAAAAAAAAATGAGTAGGGTTGTTTTTTTTTTTTTGAAACAAACAAGCTAGTAAATGGGGGAAAAAAAGTAATAATAAAATAAAATAAATAAAACAATAAATAAAAATAAATAAATTCTGTATACCGACACTCACTCATGCGGTCAATCCGTCTACAATTAATCTGTATTTTTGGTATGTGGGTACATTCTCACGACTCACATTTCTAAAGTACAGTATTATGTGGGTACATTCACACATACATTACATTATATAATAATATTTTAAAGTGAATATAATAATGATATTACATGGATATAAAACAAATTATTCACACACAAAAATGAGCGGAAGAGGAAAAGAAATGTTGACCTATGGATAAGATGTTGACAGGCAAATACTGTTTCTATGGGGGTAGATAATCAGTGTTGAGGAAGTGTTTGAAAAGTGCTTTGTTAAAAGAATATTGTGTAGGTAGGCTTTTTTAGGTGGTGTGGAAGGCTGTTCCATAAGTAGGCACCAGAGTAGGCTAGACTCTTTTTGAACAGGTCGATCCTAGGTTTGGGCAGACGTAACTGATGTAATCGTTGTCCCTCCCTTCTACTGGTTTGAAACAATGATCTTAGGTACGACGGGGCATTGTTAGATAGAATTGTGTGAGTCAGCTTGGCTTTGTTGTAGAGAAGACGTTTTCTTAGCGACAGTATTTTGGGTTCTTTTCCTGTCCTTGTGTGTGGTGTCGTGCGATTATCGGTGATCAGACGCACTGCTCTCTTTTGCAGGGAGTGCAGGGGGAAAAGAGGTAAGTAACTAGTGGGAGAGTTCTCAGAACGACCAAGACACATACCAAATTACTTAATGTGCAACTTGAAAAATTTGCTGTATATTTACAACATTGACACTCACACACTGTGTGTTGTATAGTTCCTGGTGGTCTCTATGGACAGACAGAAATAATAGGACCACCACAATCTCAGGCATGTCGTACAAGGCGACTAATTTGAGATTGTGAATGGGGCTGGCAACCTCATCATATTGGTGCAGTCTTCTTGCAAGAAGGTTAGCAGCAGTAGTGGTTCTGTGCTCCATCAGGATCGCAAAGAAAGCTAATTAAAAGGATAAGTCACAACTTTAAATTAGGAAACATCTGCCACATAGTAAATGCACAAGGCAACCGTTACAAACGTTGATGTTATACTCGTTGCCTTTAACTTGACTCACTCATAACTGAAAATTAAAATGTTTTCCAAGATCACCAATATGAAACTGATGACAAGAACCAAAAAGATGTCAGTGGAACAGAAGAGGAAACGAAGATACTAGCGATGGATGGTATACATTTTGAGGAAACCTGTTGATAGCTTTACATTATTTTGGAATCTCTAAGGCAAGAGAGGTAGAAGGAGATCCAACAACACACGGAGAAAAGAACTGGAGGCAGAAGTGAATGAGATAAATAAAACATGGAAATACATTGAGCAGATAGCACAGGACAGAACGATGCGGCAGACATTTGTTGAATGTCTTTGCTCTTTGGAGACGGGGGGAGGATGATGAGTAACGAAGGAATGAATGAAATTTAAATAAAGATGTTAATGATGTATTTCTGTTGTCTTTCCTGAGGCATGTATCAGATGGAAACTTCAGTAATTCTACTCTGTCAAGCAGCGGAGTGGAGTACCTCTGTAATAATGGAAGCTTTCCTCAAGCTAATAAGTCCACTGAAGAGGTACCTTTCTATGTATTTGTTATTTGTTCATCTATTCCATTTGTGTCGTGTAAGGAAGTTGCATTTATCTTTCCTTATGCATTTCCGTTTGGCGATTTGATTGTGTTTTGAAACAGTTCAGGCAGGTGAGATGATCGTTGGGCTGTTGTTTTTGCCTGTTTCAACAATTCATTAAACATAGGACCCCCATTACAGCTGGCCCCTGGCATGAAGCCTGCTTTTAAAGTTTCCCCCCGCCCGTGCTCTTATACTCTTGGTACCTATAGGAATTTGTTTTAAATGCTAAGTTATTTCCCGCCCCCCCCCCCCCGCCCCATGCACAACCGCATATTAGCCACTTCTTACGACACGCATGAAAAAACAATAGTCCTATTCTTTGCCTCCTCAGAGACCTAGCTAACTACTGAAGCGTAATTTCCGCCCGTTTATGCTCCGATGTAAACCTCTAAGCAATAAAATAAACAGTGTTGTCCTACTCGGTCAGTCGCTGCAGATAACCAAAGTCTAATGTATGAAGGTTAAAAAAGGAAATTGCAAAATAATACAAAAGCACGTAATTCACCTGTGGGAGATACATCTTGACTATCAGCTCATCCAAAACAGAAACTATGGAGATAAACAGATTGCCAGGTCGACTTAATATACATGTCAACAATATCAGTCTAAAACAGGTTCCAAATACCTAGGAAGTATTTTTTCCGGAAAATGGAAGATTTGACACAGAAACTGAAGACAATATGTTAAATGACCAGTGCAGCAATTTACCAACTGTCACAACAACTGAAACATCATAACTTCAGTATGGAAACTAAACAATGGCTGAATAGTATATACTTACCAACTCTATCCTATCAGTGTCAAATATGGGCCCTGACCACAGCACAGCAAAGGAAAATGACAACCTGTGAGATGAGAAGCATAAGAGCAGCCATTAATGTTACTAGAAGACACACAGTGAGAAAGGCTTACATCAGAAGAAAAAAACATTGAAGGAACTATATCATGCAACAAGTATGTAAAGATACGGAAAATAAAGTGGTTTGGCCATCTCTTGAGAATGGAGCCCGATAATTTACCACTACGCACCTCCAACAGTAGAAGAGATCTGGTTTCAGGGCAAGGGGGAAGAACAAGATAAAGATGGATAGACAACATCACAGAACTCCTACAACTGCACAGCCTCAGAGGAGCCGATGCGACAGACTTGGTTCATGAGCGCAAACTTCAGCTCGCTATAAGCTTCTATCCCCCCCCCCCCCCCCCCGTGTAGTTCTCGCTGGTCTCTGAAGAGACAAAGAAATAATAGTACAATCACCCCCCCCCCCCCAGACATATCGTACTATGCGACTAATATGAGGTTGTGACCGGGGCTGGCAACCTTGTTATGTAAAAGTCACTACAAGAACTACAGCTGCAAGAACATGTAACTGCTTGGTGCAGGCTTTTGATGATGGTGATGATGATGATGGTGATGATAATAATGATGGTGATGGTGATGATGATGATGATTGTGATGATGAGGTGATGATGATGATAATGATGGTGATGATGATGGTGGTGGTGATGATAAAGATGGTGATGATGATGATGATGATGTGATGATGAAGATGGTGATGATGATGATGAAGATAGTGAGGATGATGATGGTAATGATGATGATGATGATGATGGTGATGATGAAGATGGTGATGATGATAATGATGGGGATGGTGATAATGATGATGATGATGGTGATGATGGTGATGATAATGATGGTGATGATGATGATGATGGTGATGATGGTGATGATGAAGATGGTGATGATGATGATAGTGAGGGTGATGATGGTAATGATGATGATGACGATGGTGATTATGATGATGGTGATGATGTGATGAGGATGATGATGATGATGGTGATGATGATGATGGTGATGATGGTGATGATAATGATGGTGATGATGATGATGATGGTGATGATGATCATGATGGGGCTGTTTCTAATCATTTTAAGATTTTCTACGCCTGGGTAAATGAGAATGGGGTATGCCTCTATACTAGGACAAATCACAAAGAAAATGCCAACGTTACAGCCACACACTCTTTGTCAGGGACAACACAAAGAGAAAGAGAGAACTAAGTTAACTACATAAAAATGAATAAATATGATACGACCCGAGAATATGCTATTTCGCTGTCATGGATTCCAGTATTGACAAAACGCAATGTTTTTTAAATTAATTTTTGTTATTATGTCTTCCTCTTACATGATTTTTGTTTTCTTTCATCTTTCTGTCCTGGGAATACGTGTTTTATAGAAATAAATATAATAGGAAGATGTTGCGTGATAAATTCTCGCAACATCGTTTTATTTCAATATCTATTTTATAACGCAAGGGCAACAACTGCTTGAAATTTATTGTCACTTTTCTCGGTAAGCATTTGTCTTCTCGCGTTGGTATCGAATGCAGTTAAGTTTTGAGCTGTGGGTTTTTTGCGCTGGACTGCGCATGACTTGTCTTGCTTCTTGGTCGATCGGTTTCCGCCCACCACTAGTGGAGTGAGCGATTTGGAATGGCGAAAGAGATGCCTCGTTGAAGAGGGGATCTCCGCTTTTTTTTGTTCTGTCAGGGATGTGTAGTCCTCTTATGGATATTTCGTTTATTCGGGATAATACCTCTTGTGTATTTGCACATGCCGGGAGGCGTGATATTTCTGTATTTCTTGAAAGCAAGGTAAATTAACATTTTCATTAACTCTATCGATTTTTGGTCGTGAACGATTTCTGGTTCATAGCCTGTCTTCGAAAGTCGTCGTCACGAGATGTTTTCCTAGCTCACATGTCGCTGTATTGTGCTGCATCGGTTGATGCAGGTACCAAGGACCATTACTTGCTACTTTGTTAAATGAACTAGGTTTGGAAAACCTTTATTATCTAGAGGATATTTTTGAGGACATTATTTATACTTCGGCAGACGTGTCTGTCTTGCTGAAGTCAAACTAAGGAGAGTGAACTGATCTCATACATCTGGTTATCTCCTGGCTGTTATAGAAAGGGATGGAGTTTTTCACCTGACTACATTTACAGCACTTTGAAATATAACATACATCTGACTCATCATTGTAATGCTGTCTACCGTCTATTGCTGTATTGAATGTTGCTGTGATAATGACTGTTTGATGTGCCTACATATTCGCGTAACCATTTTGTCACTGTGGCGTCCACAATAAATAATGAAGAAAAACGTCAACGGCTGTTACAAGAATCATTGACTTTATACGTCGTGAGTTTACTGACGTCCTATGTGGATTGCCCTGTTATTTTTGTATGAACATTGTTTTGACTGAACACATCTGCACACCACACAAAACCAGACATGCGGATACCATCCATCATCATATGGCATCACGCATCATTTGGTGGCCATAAGCTGGTTTGATTCTGGTACCAGCAAACACGGGGTCCCTTACCCACTTCATTTTCAACAAGAATTCATCAGCATCCTTCAAGAAATTAACATTCTTCAATACAGTCAACATCTTCAAAATTTTCAAAGTACTCGGCGTTGCCCGGTAAAAGTCAAAATTTCAACTTTTTGACGGAAACAAGAATTTGACAGTACCCGGCGTTGTTACATGTTGCCGGATAACTCGGACTGCTGTTATCTTTTACGCAAGTCAAGCAAGTTGCTGCTGTCAAGGTTCCAGTGCTGTCGTTTTTGTGAAGGTCAAGTGCCGGTTGAAACGGGTTGTTTTCTGAAGAAGGCCAAGTACCGATTTCCATCAACTTACTTTTGGATTAGAAGGTCAAGTGCCGAAACAACTCAACACACAGTATTTCAGAAGCTCTTGTACCATCGTGTTAGCAGTGGAAGCAGTTCAGATGTGCCATCATCGTTGGAGCTTCGCTCTTTAGGACGTTGATTGACATCCGTTTTTTTTCTGCTGTTCTACGATTGGAAGCCTATAAGTTAAGTGGCCTGTTTGTATGTAAACTGTGCCCTTATACTTCTGCTGAGTCTTCTGTGTATCATCTCATTCTATATGTTATATGTTTATATGTTATTCGTATATTTATATGTTTATATTTCAGCGGGTTCTCGGTTGGGTGGTGTCTCCGTTAGATTATGCCACGTCATAGAGGTCGTCTATTGTGAGCGTTTTCTGTAAGGTTTGCAAATTTCCAATACTGGAATTTGCTAAGCGACTTCTGTTGCTATTTATGTTAGCTGTGATGACATGTTTTAATATTGTTTTCGTTATTATTTCGCATTCTTTAGTTTTGTTTTGATTTGTTTGTATTTGTTAGCCTACTCTTGTCTATAATTTAGTTTCATACAACATTTTTGTTTATACACTGTGGTGTCATGTATTTTGTTTAATTCTATCGCAGATATCGTCACATTTTTGTGATATTTCATTAATTTCTGCTTTATTTTTAGTTGATTTCTGCGAACGTTTTTGTATTGTTGCTGATCTTTGTTAATGTTTACATTGTTATTGTTTACATTGTTTGTATTGTTTACATTTTCAATGTTTACATTCTGCATGTGTTTACATAGTCATTGTTTACAGTTATAGTAATTAGTTAATGGGCTATGCTAGTGCACTGTTACTACTACACTGATGATAAATGAATGATGAATAGTGTCGTGCACTATTGAATGAGAAGTGCACTTATGATCAAGAATTGATTGTTGATATTTCATATACAAGTTCTTTGATTGGAGACTTGTTTCCCACAGAGACTGGGATAATATAAGGTGATGTGAATATACAAGTGCTTAATTAAGACTTGTTACACTTAGGTTTGAAATAAATTAGTTAATTATTTCAGGTTTTGGACTCATATGTTAGACAACATGTCTACATTTGAGCACTTTATTGAGCAGGGTAAATTGCTTGGCAAGACTGGTGATAAGTTAGAAGAATTTGCAACTGCTCGATATGATAAAGCAATGGAAGCTGAACAAAAGAAACTGCATATGGAAGCTGAACAAAAGAAACTGCAGATGCAGGTGGATGAAAAAAGATTCCAAATGGAAATGGAAAAACAAAAAAGGGAATCAGAAGCTGAGGAAAGAAAACTCCAGCTACAGCTAGAAGCTGAAAGACTTCAAAAAGAGGCTGAGAATAAAAGACTTGAAAAAGAAGCTGAAAATAAAAGACTTGAAAAAGAGGCTGAAAATAAAAGACTTGAAAAAGAAGCTGAAAATGAAAGACTTCAAAAAGAGGCTCAGGCTGAGGAAAGAAGATTACAGAGAGAGTCTGATGAGAGGAAAGAGAAAGCAAAAATGGAACATGAAGAAAAGGTCTTAGCTTTAGAGTTGGAAAAATTGAAATTGACGAGCATGAGTAATGGTAATGATTCTAACAAGGGTTCATCTTCTGGTAAGGCTAATAATGATACTTTTAAGATTAAGTTACCAACATTTAGTCCTTCCAGCGATGACATAATGTTCTATCTGGACAGATTTGAACAAGCATGTACAGCTCATAACATAGACAAAGCAAAATATGTTTATCAGTTATCAGGGATACTGACAGGTAAAGCTCTAAGTATATTAAATATGGTGGATGAACCTGACAAGAACAATTATGAGGTTGTCAGGGCCGCTTTGTTAAAGAAATATCAGCTTAACGAAGACGGCTATCGTCTACAATTTAAAAACATGTTACCTGAAAATGGAGTTGAATTCTCCGAGTTTATTGCAAGAATACGCATTACTTTCTCACGATGGGTTGAACTATCTAAGACGGAAAAAACTTATGAAGGACTTATGGACTTAATACTTAGAGACAAAGTCATATCGTCTGTCAATGAGTCTTTCCTTGCTTTCCTTCATGAACGTAAACCTAAAACAATAAAAGAAATGGAAGATTTCTGTTGCCAATACGTAACTGCGCACCCACACATAACCATGGGTAACTCTAAGGTGAAAGAAGGTTTACCAGTTGCTTCGGCAGCTCCGTATGGCCAAAACTTTGCTCGTAGATTCCAACAAAATTTTGATAGAAAGAGTAGCGGTAATTTCTGTCAAAATCATGGAAATCAATTTCATGGTGATTCTTCTTCGAAGAATTGGAGACAACCTGATAGTGGTCGTTACTATCACCCTAATAATTATAGGCATTTCAAAAGAGGATATGGTAATAGAGGTTATTCCTGCCGAAGACCTCAGAACCAAACAAATAGATGTTCGCATCAATGTGAACATGATAGTAATCGTGGAAACTGGAATTCGAACCAGGATAACAATTACAATAGAGACAATAATAACTGCAGAGATAATAATAACTTTGATAACTTCAGAGGTAATAATAGTCGGGGTAGATCTCAACACAAAAAAAAGAGATATCAGCAGGCTAATGCTGTACAACAGGAAACTGAGGGAGCCTGTAATCATGTTGTTGATAGTAAAAACTTTGACGCTGTCACTGGTTCTGCTTTTGACTTTGAGAGAGCAAACAAATGCCCCAATGCAGTACTTTATTCGAACCGGGTACCATAACTACTTTGAGTTGTGGTCACCCACTTCCCGCTCTTCCTGCTGCTGTTGCGCATGACGGGAGGGGTTCTTTAATCCTACATAAGGGTCTTGTTAATGATACTCCGGTCTCACTACTTTTCGATTCCGGATGCACCACTATTGGTGTTAGACAATCGCTTGTAGATCCATCTTGTGCTACAGGAAGAGTTATTAAATGTGTCACATTTGGCGGCACTCTAGAAAAATATCCTACTGCTGTAATTCGCATTGCCACTCCTTTCTTTACTGGAGATGTGCATGCTTGTCTCTTACCTAATCCTATTGCGGACCTTATTATTGGTCGTATTCACGGAGTTAGGGAGTGTACCCCACAGCAGATTGCTGCTTGGGAAGATAATAACATGCAAGCTACAAATGCAGTAGTTACAAGAGCACAAGCTCTACAAACACCCGAAACTTCACTGAATAGTGATAATGAAGTTGATAGCCAAGATAGTCACTTAGTGATTACTCGTGACTCTTTCATAAAATTGCAAGAAGAAGATCCTTCTTTAAAAAAATTCTTCGTTCTTGCGAAGAAAGGTGATCCGAATCAGGATACAAATAGAAAATCTTGGATTGCAATGAGAAACGGCGTACTTGTACGTATGGTACAAGATTCGACTACGTCGGCGCATTCGCAAATTCTTGTTCCCAAGAGCATGAGAGTCCAAATATTACAACATGCTCATGACTCGCAATGTGCTGGACATATGGGTTTTGCCCGTACGAAGTCGAGAGTCCTTGCGGCTTTCTTTTGGCCTTTTGTCAATAAGGACATTCGTATTTACTGCCGATCATGCAAGGTATGTCAGGAGGTCAAATCTAGAGGACCACGACATGCTGCGCCTATCCAGGCTGCTGACATTCCTATTCGGCCGTTTCAGAAAATGGCCATAGATATTATTGGCCCTTTTAAGGTCAAGTCGGCCAGAGGACATCAGTTTATCCTTACATGTGTCGATATGTGCACACGTTGGCCAGAGGCTATTCCTCTTAAGAGCATATCTACTACAGATATCGCAGATGCTCTTTGGTTGATATTTTCTCGCTTGGGGTTCCCCAGAGAAATATTGTCAGACCATGGCACTCAACTCATATCTGACACTATGTCACAGGTAATGTCTACCTTACATATTGAACGATCTCTCAGTAGTATCTACCATCCTATGTCTAATGGGTTAGTTGAGCGTCTGAATAGAACGCTCAAGACTTTGCTTGGTAAGATAACTGAAGATCATCCTCAAGATTGGGACAGGGTTTTACCCGCGGCTCTCTTTGCCTATAGAGAAGTCCCTAATGAACACACAGGATTTTCTCCCTTCGAACTTGTCTTTGGCGCGCGTCCACGCGGCCCTATGTCTTTATTACACGATCTCATCACTGCCGATGATATTAGCGATGAAACTCAATCCTCATATGAGTATGTCATTGCTCTTAGACAAAAGATCATTGAGGCATGTAAGCTAGCAACTGCTTCATCAGAAATTGCTAAAGAGAAGGCAAGGCAGTTTGCTAACAAGAATAGATGTCTACGACAACTTTGTCCAGGTGACAAAGCATTCATCCTACTCCCCAGTAGGGAAAATAGACTTCTTATTGCATGGAAAGGTCCGTATGCAATAGTCTCTCGGATTTCCGATGTTGAC
Source organism: Oreohelix idahoensis (assembly GCA_024509875.1). Classification (NCBI taxonomy): domain Eukaryota; kingdom Metazoa; phylum Mollusca; class Gastropoda; order Stylommatophora; family Oreohelicidae; genus Oreohelix; species Oreohelix idahoensis. Next base: position 513,123 of record JAMPIV010022712.1, read on the forward strand.
TATGTGGTCGATATTGATGGAAAGCATAAAACTTTCCACATAAACATGCTTTCGGAATTTCACGAACGTCCGGACTATTTGCTGTCTATTTTCCAGGCAACGGATGATGCTCCTGCACCTCACGGTCATTATTAATCCCTGTCTGTCATTCAGGATGAGGAAGCTACCTTCTCTGATGTCAACCTTCCCCTTCCAGTGGTTCCATTACATTCCACGGAATCTTGGAAAAACGTTTCTGTTTCTCCTAATCTTTCTGGTGACGAACATCGACAAGTCTCGTCGATGTTACAAACATTTCAGGATGTTCTCACTGACATTCCTGGACACACAGATGTCATAGAACATGACATAATTCTTACCGACAATAATCCAATTAGGGTTAGGCCGTATCCTATTCCTATACACTTTCAGTCGCAAGTGGAAAAGGAATTGGATGAAATGATTCAATTAAATATAATTGAACCATCGACTTCACCATATTCTTCTTCCATGGTTATTGTCCGGAAGAAGGATAAGAACATACGAATTTGCGTTGATTATCGCAAATTGAATCAGGTCACAAAGTTCGACGCTGAACCGATGCCTTTGTTAGAAGATCTACTGATTAGACTTTCTAATTCTAGATTCTTCACTAAACTTGACTTGTCTAAAGGTTATTGGCAAGTGCCTTTAGCAGAGCATGCCAAACCTCTTACTGCTTTTTCTACACCTAGGGGTCTATTTCAATGGAATGTTATGCCTTTTGGTCTCATGAACGCCCCTGCCACTTTCGTTCGCATGATGCGTCGAATTCTGTCACATCGTTCGGATGTCATCGCATACTTAGATGACATCTGTCTCTTCAGTGATACCTGGGAAGATCACTATTTAGGGTTATATGACTTACTGTCCACTCTACGTGAGAATAATTTGACAGCAAAACCTTCTAAAGCTTTTGTTGGTTCTGGTGAAATCTCTTTCCTGGGTCATCGTGTTGGTCATGGTCTCTTGAAGACAGAAGACCACAATACTTCCAAAATACTGAACATCTCTGTTCCTAAAACGAAGAAACAAGTTAGGAGTCTCTTAGGTTTAATTCAATTTTATGGGAGATTTATTCCAAATTTATCTTCGATCATGGCACCTCTATCAACATTGTTGAAGAAAGGTTCGCCTAATCTGGTCCGTTGGTCTGAAGAATGCCAATCTTCACTAGACCAAATCAAGAATATATTTTCTTCTCCTCCCATCTTAAGATTACCTACTCTTGATAGGACTTTTGTTCTTCGGAGTGATGCTTCATCCACTGGGATTGGAGCAGCACTGATGCAAGAATATGCAAATACTCTGCATCCTGTTATGTACATTTCTAGAAAACTAAATGCGGCAGAGAGGAACTACTCGGTTTTAGACCGTGAGTTGTTAGCGATGGTTTGGTCAATTCTAAAACTACAAAGATTCCTCCTGGGCGCACATTTCATTCTAGAGACTGATCAGAAAGCTCTTACAGCTATTCAGACTAAGAATTTGAAGAGTTCGAGATCCACTCGATATGCTATAGCTCTTCAACCTTTTCACTTCACGGTACGAGCTATCCGTGGTGCGGATAATGTGATAACTGACATTTTGTCTAGATGCCCACATGACTCCAACTAATACTTCTGTCCTATATTTCCATATATTACAGAGTCATAACACACCTATATTTCTACAATAGATTAGCACATCTGTACTTACTTTATATGTACACACTATCGTGCTTTGTTGTCATCTTCTTCTGTTCGTTTTTTAAGATGATAGAGGAGGACTGAGTAGTTAATATAGGGGCCGTTAGTTTACTAAACAGCCACAATTATTAATAATGTATTGTACCTTATGAAGCATATTAGTTATTAATTAGCATTATATTGCTTGTACTTTCTCAGAATGTCATTGTTGAGCTGAGGACTTACCTTACTAGTATCAAGCATGACGAGTTCTAGATTGTGTACTTACCCTCGGAATACCAGAGCATATGTCCTGGATCGTCATGTAGTTTAACTTTACTATGTACTTATGTCATTACATGTCAAAGAATGTACTATTTAAATTTTCCTATCAGATTTGTACATCCATTTTTAAAGACAATATTAGAGTATGCTGTTTAATGATGATTATAGTAACTTGCATACGTATATTGTGTTTACATGCTAACGTGATGTGTGTTGGTGACACCTCCCCGATGTGAATATTTTTTGAGACATATTTATTTTTCTGTTGAGGTATATCCTCACCAGACACTCTATAATTAGCCTATTGTTTGGCAATTTAGTTAATTATCAGCGCATAATTCGTGCGTTTTGAGCCGCTTATCGCATGCTCTTTGATATTGAAAAAAAAAATATGTTCCACATTTTTTTTTTATCGGGAGGAGGTGGTGATATGTTGCGTGATAAATTCTCGCAACATCGTTTTATTTCAATATCTATTTTATAACGCAAGGGCAACAACTGCTTGAAATTTATTGTCACTTTTCTCGGTAAGCATTTGTCTTCTCGCGTTGGTATCGAATGCAGTTAAGTTTTGAGCTGTGGGTTTTTTTGCGCTGGACTGCGCATGACTTGTCTTGCTTCTTGGTCGATCGGTTTCCGCCCACCACTAGTGGAGTGAGCGATTTGGAATGGCGAAAGAGATGCCTCGTTGAAGAGGGGATCTCCGCTTTTTTTTGTTCTGTCAGGGATGTGTAGTCCTCTTATGGATATTTCGTTTATTCGGGATAATACCTCTAGTGTATTTGCACATGCCGGGAGGCGTGATATTTCTGTATTTCTTGAAAGCAAGGTAAATTAACATTTTCATTAACTCTATCGATTTTTGGTCGTGAACGATTTCTGGTTCATAGCCTGTCTTCGAAAGTCGTCGTCACGAGATGTTTTCCTAGCTCACATGTCGCTGTATTGTGCTGCATCGGTTGATGCAGGTACCAAGGACCATTACTTGCTACTTTGTTAAATGAACTAGGTTTGGAAAACCTTTATTATCTAGAGGATATTTTTGAGGACATTATTTATACTTCGGCAGACGTGTCTGTCTTGCTGAAGTCAAACTAAGGAGAGTGAACTGATCTCATACATCTGGTTATCTCCTGGCTGTTATAGAAAGGGATGGAGTTTTTCACCTGACTACATTTACAGCACTTTGAAATATAACATACATCTGACTCATCATTGTAATGCTGTCTACCGTCTATTGCTGTATTGAATGTTGCTGTGATAATGACTGTTTGATGTGCCTACATATTCGCGTAACCATTTTGTCACTGTGGCGTCCACAATAAATAATGAAGAAAAACGTCAACGGCTGTTACAAGAATCATTGACTTTATACGTCGTGAGTTTACTGACGTCCTATGTGGATTGCCCTGTTATTTTTGTATGAACATTGTTTTGACTGAACACATCTGCACACCACACAAAACCAGACATGCGGATACCATCCATCATCATATGGCATCACGCATCAGAAGACCTGAAAAAAACCTTGAACTGATGGCACGCCATTGGAGGATTTGGCATGTGTTTGTTGAAGGCCTGTGCTCTTTGGGGAGCTAAAGCGTATTGATTGATTGTTTTGTTTATCTGATCGCAAGCGAACAGGTTGGCGTTCAACGTGATCCTGATTATTCAAGCCCTCAAGGGAGTCACAGATTCGTTCCACAGCGGGTTCCTTCCTACACTGTACATTGACGATAACTTGCTGGACAAAACCAAAATGGGAATAATTCTGGGTAATAATATTCATTTTTTATGTGAAAGAACGTGACTACTACATCTTCCTCAGAGACTACGAAATAGAGAGTGTGTATAGAGCTGGCAACCTCAGCATGAAAAACGAATTCCTACAGAAAACACTATTGAAAGACAACATGAATACTTTGACACAGGCTTCCCGCAAGGACGCAAGCTGTGGCAGTGGTTCCATCCTCCATACGGATCAAAACTAGAAATGATGATAACGATTGAATGTTGATATCAATCTCTGCTTTGTTTATTGACTGACAATCATAGTCGTCTCCATTTAAAAAAAAAAAATTTTTTTTGGTGGCGCCTCGTGAACCACGGATTCCCTCCTCTCCCCCCCCCCCCCCCCCCCCCCGTGCAAATGTCCCCCTTATGACTTATAAGGAATCCTATGTCAAGTGCTCTTACAGCTATGAGTTCTGTAGCACGTTACTTTGCATCATGATAATGCCAGCCCCAAGTACAGCCTCTCATCATTCGCCTCTAACAAGATGCCTCAAGGACCAATAGGCTTAGACTTTATTTATCTCCTCAGATGCGTCAGATACGTGGCAACTTTTGACAATACTGTTATTGCCATGTCAAAATTGATTACCGTTGCTGTCTCTGGTTGTTTCGTTGCTGCTGCTTGAGCTGGCACAATCAGCAACAGATCACGTGATTTTTAATTTGCTGCTAATTCATAATTGGCTTTGTTAATTTTTGGTTTTGCTAGGAATATTTGTTACTAACATATGTTAATATTCATGTCTCGTGTCTAAACAATTAAGTGAGTTAATGTTTGTTTATTTTGTTTGTTTCAGAGTCCACAAGGACGCGAGTTTTCACTGTTTACTCTTTTGTAATTGGGTTCCAGGTCTTTCTTGCACATCCAGAGGGTTGTCGTGTCGTGTGCAACTACAACTGTAGTTGTATATTAGTTTGCATATGGAATGTTGTTAAGAAGATCTCCAGAAATTGGCTCGTTAAGAAAGATAGAGACCTATTCGGAAGGCGAATACTCTCTTCTAGATAGTGTTTTCTACTAAATTATGGAGAGTTTCCTCTTTCTTTACGACATTAACTTTTGTCCTTGGTCTCGAGAAAGAAGGAGCCCGCACCTCCTAAATGAAGTATTTTACCTATATTTAAATAGTTAACACAGACAGCGCGAGCGATACATTAAATAACCAAGTAATAATCAACGCGGAATTATGGTTTATTGGTTAAATATTTACACATAGAGGGTTAGTAGAAAATAAAAAGGATGGTAACACACGGATGAAGTGTAAAAATGTAGTTAATTAAATATGAGAGTCTTCTTCTTCTTTGATCCTTAGCCGCCGACCGTCAAAGCAGTCAGTGGCCATCACGCCTCATGGTGTCTTGTAGGGCAGCAACACATTGATTCCACTTTGCTCGGTCGGTGGCCATCCTTCGTACAGTGCCCCAACTCTGGTTCATTCTTTGCATCTCCGCCTCCACAGTCCTCCGCCAAGTTGTTTTTGGTCGGCCTCTCTTTCGTTTTCCTTCAGGGGTCCATAGCAAAGCTGTTCTTGTGATGGCATCGGGGTCTCTTCTGAGAACATGGCCAACCCAAATCTAGCGTCTGCCAGCTATGATGGTGTGCATGTCCTCTTGCTTGCTTCGAGTAAGCAGATCTTGGTTGGTGATGGTATTGGGGCAAAAGATTCAGAGAATTTTTCTTAGGCAGGTTGTGTGAAAAGAGGACAATTTCGACATTTTCTTCTCTGTTACTCTCCAGAATTCCGCACCATAGAGAAGCACGGAAAGCACACAGCTCTGATATAATCTTAATTTTGTGCTTGTGCTGTACTGAGAGGACTTCCAGATGTTGTTTAGACTATAAAAGGCTGTTCTTGCTTTGTTCATTCTGTTGTTGATGTCTTTGCTTGCCCCGCCACATGGTGTTACTATGCATCCTAGGTATGTGAAGGTGTCTGTCTGTTCCAGTTGTTGATTCCTTACTGTTATGGGCTCGGGGTTGGTCACATTGAGTGTCATGACCTCTGTCTTCTTTAGATTGATGTTCAGGCCCACCTGCTGGCTATACTTATTAAGTCTATCCGTTTTTTCCCTGGATGTGTTGATGTGAATGTGCTAGTAGTGCAATGTCATCTGCATATTTCAGATCTTCCAATGGAGAAAACGTAGTCCATCTTATTCCTCTTGGACTGCCTTCTGTTGCCTGTCGCATCACCCAGTCTATGACTGTTAAAAATAGAGTGGTTGTTAAGGGGCATCCCTGTCGTACTCCTGTCTTCACCTCAAAGGTTAGGTTGCCCTGCCCTACGCTACACGTAAAGTTGGCATAGAGGCTTTTTATGATTGACACTATGCGGCTTGGAATTCCATAAGCCCTCAGTATTTTTCATAGACTTGTCCCTATGTATACTGTAAAAAGCCTTTTCAAAATACACAAAATTAATGTACAGCTGTCTCTGCCATTCTGAGCACTGCTCTATAATGTTCCTGAGGGTAAATATATGATCTGCATATCTTCTGTTCTTTCTGAATCCTGCTTGTTCTTTCTTCAATTTGTGGTCTACTGCTTTTGAAATTCTCTGTATAATTATCCTGACTAATATTTTGCTAGGAACTGAGAGAAGAGTGATTCCTCTCCAATTATTGCAGTCTGCAAGGTCTCCCTTCTTGTGCAATTTGACAAGTATTCCTTTGTTCCATTCCGTTGGTGTTGTCCCTGTTTTCCAGACTTGTGAAAAGAGTAGTTCTAGTAGTTTTGCTGCTAGCTCAGGGTCTGTCTTAAATAGCTCTGCATTTAAGTTATCGTGGCCAGGAGCTTTTCCATTCTTTAACCCTTTGATTGCCGTGATGATTTCTTCCTTCCGTGGAATGTCTGTATTAACATCTAGATCGTTTTCAGCCACAGGAACATTCAATTTTGTCTCTGGTGGTTCCTTGTTCAGAGTTTCTCTGAAATGCTCTGCCCATCTTGTTTCCTGTCCCTTTACTGTTGTGATGAGATTTCCTTGCTTATCTCTTACTATTGTAATATTGTTTGCACCTTGTTTTCCGCTGATGGTTTTAGTTATTTTGTATATTGTGCTTTGTTCATTTCTCAAAATATGAGAGTGAACCTAAGTAAATAGTGAAATGAATATTATGTGTTACCACACTGATGTCAATTCTGCACTGTCTATTAGTTAGTTAGTTGCTTATCCTTTACAGGACGTGGCAATCAACCCCTGCTTTTATTGGCTGTTTGTGATTTTTCTAGGCAATATTTTCATTCAGTAGTTTGCCATTGCTTTCTGAACGGTACGGCGCTTATACCATTGTTAAAAATCCACACAAAACGATCTGCTACCAAACCGCCTGCAGCAGGTTTCGAACCTGGTATATCTGGGTTATGAAACTGCGTTCATATTCAATAGGCCACAGACGCCTATTAGTCTTTCAAATTTCCTCCACTTTATGATTAAGCGATGACATGCACTGACTGTCCCATGTAAATGTACAAGTATATTACGCCGTGTGAGTTATCTTCAAGACGAGGTCTTTTCGGTGAAAGCCTTTGCACGTGTAGTAATGAGAACTTGGAAGATGTAATGTCTCTCAATGCGAGTAAACTTGTGGACGCTTGTTCTTGATATTTTGGCGAATCGACTTATGAATATGAGATCTTGATATATAGACTCATCAACTTATGAGTATGTATTCTTGATTCAGTGCCACGTGTTTGCCTACCTTGCCCTGCAGTAGTGGTCAAACAATGGCCACACTTAGAGTATAATGATGAGGGTATTCAAAGGTATCAACCTTCGCTCAAGATTACTCTTAGCAGAGATATAAATAGCAGCATCACAGTCTTTTAAGAAATCAAACATAACAATTGAGATCATCTAAGCTGTCAAGAACTTTTTGTCTTCCTGTGAGGAAAAAGAAATTTGATCGTATTTTTTGAGCACCAACTGAAACGATTTAATAAAATATTACTTAAATAGCTCTTGGTGATTATGTATATAAATTAACCGAGTCATACGGGTACAGTTCATTCAATAACGATTAAATCAACTATCAATTTGTATTGACAGATAACAAATTTAATAATCAATCATAGTTAACAAAGTTAAAATAAGATTTTAATGAAACAATGAAGCGCTGATGTTTTCATGACTGGTAGTGACTTTAAAATGGCCATCGTTAAAAAAGTTCTTTTGCTGGGACAGACAATTCTACTTAACTAGCCAGATGTTGATGATGATTTGTTGTTGGTGTTCGGTTCCATCACTGTTGGTTCTCAAGGGTGTTGTTGGCTGTTCCGTCAATCGTCAAATTATGTGCTCGTAGCACGTCCTTGGCGGTAATGCTGTGGGTAACCACTCCAATTATCAAGGCAAGCGTCTTCAATGCCCGTCTGATGTAGGCGTCTTGCTTAGACTGCTGGCAACTTGAACCACAGACTTGTACTACAAACGTGTACCACAAATGTGTACCAAAACTGAGAGGACACAAATGTCTCTTCTAAGAATAGAGTTCCTGACATGAGAATCAGGCGCCCTCCGCTTTCATTTTACCACTTCATTTTCCTCAGAAACTTTACCCTTCTTGAGCCTTAATGTTAAACCCAGTGAGTCAGATGAAAGTACGTTTGGACAGAGGAAAACGAAAATTGCATTATACAATCATGTACGAATATACACATACTCATATTAATTTTTTACTATAATAAATATGTGCACCAAGGTGTCACCATCATCCACTCCCTGCTCCACATGGAACCAGGGGCGACCTCTGCTTTTGGGTTCGCACTAAATGGTCACCATCTCTTACAGTGGTGTTTTATGAATCCAATCATTTTATATGTTGAGGTTTCCAGCCTCCTATAAACCTCTACTTCCTTAATCAATTTACACATATTAAATGCAAAAAAATATAAAATGTAAAATATACATATTATAACTTATCCCGATTACCGGCAGTGAATTTACAGACTCCTTGCACGCATAAATCTTACGAATAGTGTCAGGTCACTGGTTTTAAGAGGCCGTCCTACAGGTGGTCGAGGTATTACTTTAATTAAAATATATTTGTTATTTTGTATGTAGGTTCCTAGAACTCGCGGTTTTCAGTATTATAGTCGAGTTTTCTTTCTGACTAATATCAGAAGATCCTCTAATATTTGATCTTGTCCTTATGTTGGAATCCTGTTTCTATTGGTTATCTTGGCTGTCTGAATTGTCTTTGTCTTGACGAGATGGAAGTGCAGTGAAGCAGTCCCAAAATGTTGCCGATTAAAAGCGACATTTTCACTCACCTGACCATGTGGTTTTGTTGCAAAAAACTCCAATCAGAAGTGGTTTATTTTAGCATTTTCATGGCATAAAAACCACGAATTAATGTTTGATATCGGTATGGGTCTTTTTTTCCCCACTTCCATCATCTGTAGAACATTCTGCAGGACACACAAGATATTTTCTTTACATGTCATTTGCAAATTAATTTACCTGTATATCATGACCATATAAGCCTGGCTTCTTCCGCTTTGCCTGCATTGTTCACAAACTCACTACTTCACAGATCTAACATTATAAACTCATCCTAGATGTTATATCCTCGTACTTGTTTATTACAAAAAGGTATGTGCGGAAGCTATTACTTATCTTTCCGTGCTCCAAAATCACATTTAATTTCTTACTGTCCGTATCTTAATCTTTAACAAGATTGACATCCTCCGACACGTCATGTACGAACTGAAAACATATCTCCCAGTACCATCTGTCCATTCATTTTAGAACCTATGAACAACATGGTTTGGGCATCTTCCCAGACAAAAAATCTGAGTTAACAATAGGAATGTCACTCAGTGTAGACTCTTGCGCCGTCTAAAGCTAGCGATAAGCAATAAGTCAATGTGGCAAGTTTGCCTTGAATAAACAGAAGTCAATGTGGTTTCAAAAATAGGTCGAGCGATCAGGTAAAATAAGGGAATGACAAATTAGAATAAAATGTGATAAGAAAACCTTGAACTGTGAAAGTGAAAACAACGTCAAGGTCCGGGTGAGAAAAAGGAAAAGAAAGAGCTCGTAAAAAAAGTTAAAAGGATTGCATAGGTAAATGTAACGATTGAAGATTGTCTCGTTACATTCAGGAAATATGCTTTTGTGTGAGTTGAACTTGATATATATAGAAGAATCAACTTGTGCGTGCTTTAATTTGACCCAGGCCGTAAGCTGCTGAGTGAGTTGAACATGATATATATATATATATATATATATATATATATATATATATATATATATATATATATATATATATATATATATATATATATATATATATATATATATATATATATATGTGTGTGTGTGTGTGTGTGTGTGTATGCGAATCGACTTGTGAGCACTTGATAACGAGGTGAATAAATTCTGCGTCACCAACGTTTACAAACGCGGAACCGTGGAGATCTTCCTTGCAACTTATGAAATGTATGATGTTCTTTCTTGTAAATTATGCTATAGGATTAGCCGCCAAACATGTAATGTGTAGACTCAGACTTCTGCAGAACTCCTTTTCGCGTCGCAAATTCCTTGAGATCACTAAATAAAATTAAATTCTACAGAAATGAATTATACATCCACACAGAAATAAAATTACTGACAAGGCTATGAATATGCTGTGCTCTGGGAAACTCTATGTTCCGCGTGTGTTGGAAAATCCGTACTGACTTCTGGCAAACTTGTAGTTATATTCCTGGTAGCCAAAATGTGAGATGTTGTGGGCTGTGTCGATCGCTCTGGCGAGCATGCTTTGTATTTATGTGGTGACACTCGTTTTGTTGAAACATGGGTTTAAAGTATCAAACGAATTCTTTGTATGGCCCATCTGGCCGTTTCCCGCGCCAAACAATAATTTTTCTACCGAGCCAGTTGTGTTCCACAAGATAAAGTAAGGTTGGAAAATATCAAAGCTACACTTAAGTAAAAGCCGTGATTAAAAAAGATAACTTTTAAAAATGACGAAAGAGAAAAAACGGGTGAGAAAATAGGAACGATTATAAAAAAGGTACAGGGTGATAAAGTCTAGGAACACTTTATCACAAGGGTTCTCCTAACTCAGCAGGCCCTAACATTGGTAAAAACATAACAGATCTACTAATTGGCGGATAATGCAGTGCCCCAAGTTAGATGGACCTCTACCATAGAGCGGATCGGGGCAGATGTAAAACTTAGTATATACAGTTGAAAAAACCCCCAACAAATACAGTTGTGGCCGGGGGAATGGACGGGAACGGCACCGAATCACGTTAGATGTGACCGGGCTTGGTCACGGTGACAAATCAAGTCTAGTGTGACAGGGTGAGAATGGGGTGGAATCTTTTATCAATGTTCATCTGTTGTTTTACTGGCGACTGCCAGAGATGGTGATTACAGAATAGGAATTGGAACATAACCCAGGTGATTCTTTTGGAGACTCGTAACTGTGTTTATGTTTTAGGCTGCATGATCGTCGAAAATATGGTAATATTCTTTTCTCTATTACCTGATGTAAACAAACGACACTTCCTACTGACGTTCAGGAAATAAGTTCAAGCTCGATTAAATATGAATGAACACCTTTATTAAGTGTCTGCACACTCAGACAACTTCATAATAGTTCATAAATACATGTGCTTCTGTGGTATACAAACCAGTCATCCCAAGAAATAACACCCAGCCATCGAACTTACAAGATGGTCCAAAACCCCAAAATCACTGCATCGCACGTCTCGTGCCTAAAACCAACTCACTTAACCCCCTTCTTTCAAACCATCACTTCCGTCCTAACTACTGAGCAATTCTACCCCAAGTTCGATGACGTCATTTCTGAACACTTTAATTAAATCACTCATAGTATATGTGACTAGTGTTATTACACTAACTAGACACGTTCAAATACTTAGTGTTTAATCTTGCTAAGTATTCTTACCCTAACTATAATTAAGTGGCAGCACCTTAGTGTTAATCCGACGTAACAGTCCGTACTGTCACATACGTCCGGGGCCACTAAAGTGTATCCCGTAGGAGACACTTTATTCCCTAGAAAAAAATTTACTAACTCTAAAAAAAAATTATTGGGATTCATGTATCCCACCATAAATCATGTCAGAAGGACTACAATAAACAATAGATGGGAATAATGGATGAAATAACACCATTAACATTTCACACACAAAAATCGATCATGAAGGGGTAGGGACTGATGAACATAACATAAACGAGGGACACATGGGAAGAAAAAACTATGGAGGTTATGGTAGCTACAAATAGTACTAATAAGTGGCAAAAAAATATATGGGCAAAATAGAACAGTAACTAACATTCATTAACGAACTAACAAAACGCTTTATGGGGTTTATAGTCATCAATATCTCTCACACTCGTGCGAATTATAACACATAAAATAACATGACAAGCGAGTTAACGTCGCAAGGGAAAAAAAAACTGGCAAAAAAAAAATATGGCGGGTGCACATAAAAAGGCTGTCACCCTACACTTCACTGAAGTGGGTGATGAAAAAAATATGAATGGAACAAATGGAAATAGAACCACAGAACTTGGTGGCAAAGTATGGGCAAAATGGATAAGTCTCATTAAAAAAAATGACTTTGCCGGTGTAAACAATAACCGGAAACAATGAATGGAATGGAAACATGGTAATCAATGGACAATGGTATAGAATATATAAATGGGCAAATAGTTAAATCACATGTATGAGTGTCGGTGTAACAATAACCGAAAATTCAAACAATTATAATGCAATATGGTGTCATCATCATAATAAATCGTGAATGATGCCAACATTAGTGGCGGGTGAAGATGTACATTAGTTAATCACTTTTATTTGGTACAACAGAACGATGTAAACCTATAAAAATCTGGGCAAAATCTTACATAAAAAAACATGGCAAAAAAAACAAAAACAAAAAAAACAAAAAATCATAGGGGCACAAAAGATGGTCAAATATTACATTAGTCAAAATAATGTGACATAATGACGCTAACGCGTGTAAATGGGAACTACATCAACTACAATATATCAGGACTGCAGAGATCGTCTGAGTTGGTGGATCTCCATCAGCAGTGGTCGAAAGGATGTTGTAAGGGAAATGTTCATGTACCGGTAGATTCAGCAATGTCTTTCTTGCGGAAGAAAATGTAACAGCTCTCCATAAATAACGGCTGTTGGACTTTCCTATCTGAACTGGAAATGTGCGTAAAGCGTGTAACCCAGATGTTCAAGGATGCGTAACGATTGGTCTTCACGGTAGCATCAGGATCAAGCAATTCAGCAGGAGGGTATTGTGTAGGAGACCTGCATCGGAAGACACGAGAAGCAGGGTCGACTTCATGTTAAAAATAATAGCAGGGCAGGAAATGTCAACCTGACCGGATACGGCATCTGGAGGTAAGTGCAGTTCAATTTGTAAACATCTTTGCAAAAATGTTCATTGCTTCCAATCTTTCAATGGCTTACAATAACAGGCGAGGATCGTACTGTGTAGGTTGGGATGTAGGAACAATGGCATGGACTACGGGAAACAACGGGAGGGTCGGGGTGGAGGCTGCGGACTGGTATGAGGATAACGGAAGAGAACACGCAATCTACGGGACGGAGGTGTGACAGGGGAAGGGAGAGGCGGAGGAGAGGGACTACGGTAAGGAGAATGAACAGAACCACGGGAGCGACGAAAACGGGTTCGTACATGGGCGGCCCGCTGGTGAAGGGGCTTAGGAAAGGGAACAGAATCGTAAATGAATTTTGGATGACGACGTCTAAAGAGAAAACGAGCTGAGGGAAGAGGAACATCAGGTCCAATATCAAAAGAAGAATAATCGGGGGAAGAGTCAAGATCAGAGGAAGGGGGAGAAAAATAACCGGAGGGAGGTGGAGGAAAATAACCATAAGGAGGAAGAGAAGGTTCAACATCTGAAGAGTCAGTCTCATGTTCTGTATCAAGGTCGGAGGGAGGCGGAGGAAAATAACCATAAGGAGAAAGAGAAGGTTCAACATCTGAAGAGTCAGTCTCATGTTCTGTATCAAGGTCGGAGGGAGGCGGAGGAAAATAACCATAAGGAGAAAGAGAAGGTTCAACATCTGAAGAGTCAGACTCATGTTCTGTATCAAGGTCGGAGGGAGGCGGAGGAAAATAACCATAAGGAGAAAGAGAAGGTTCAACATCTGAAGAGTCAGATTCGTGTTCTGTATCAAGGTCGGAGGGAGGCGGAGGAAAATAACCAGGGGGAGGAAAAGCGGGGTCAGAAAAGAGATAAACAGAGGGAGGAAAAGCGGGGTCTGAAGGGAGGTGAACAGAGGGAGGAAAAGTGGGGTCTGAAGAGAGGTGAACAGAGGGAGGAAAAGCGGGGTCAGAAGAGAGGTGAACAGAGGGAGGAAAAGCGGGGTCAGAAGAGAGGTGAACAGGGGGAGGAAAAGTGGGATCAGAAGAGAGGTGAACAGGGGGAGGAAGGGAGGTATGGACAGGAGTTGCGGCAGTAATAGGAGGTACAATAATATCATGCTGAGGCGAAGCATGAGAGGGGCCTGGAGTAACGGAGGGTAACTCAGCCAATCGAGCGTCACGGGAGTGGATACGTGAGTATAGCTCAGGAAGAGGGATATGAACCTCAGCGGTGGAACAGGAATGATAACGTCTGTTAAAGGTTTTTCTCCACTGTGTTACTGGCTTTATATATGCTCTTAGTCCATTTTCTGTCGTTACCATACATCTTTCTTTGTCACTGGTAACATTATTTATTTCAAATATCTTTCCTTGTTTGATTACATTAATAACGTTTCTCACTGTAATGCGACAGTGTCTTTTATTGAGACTGTTCCAGTGTGCCCTTCCAGCAGCTGTTTGTTGCTGTGACAGTTGTTGTTGAAGCAGGTGGTTTTTCTTTTGCAACAAAAATACTTGATGCTCTAGCTGTTGAATGGGTGAATCCATCATAAAAAACAGTTACGAGCTGGTCACGGCATCAAATCAAATTATGTGACCGGGGGAGTGGACGAGAACGGCACCGAATCACGTTAGATGTGACCGGGCTTGGTCACGGTGACAAATCAAGTCTAGTGTGACAGGGTGAGAATGGGGTGGAATCTTTTATCAATGTTCATCTGTTGTTTTACTGGCGACTGCCAGAGATGGTGATTACAGAATAGGAATTGGAACATAACCCAGGTGATTCTTTTGGAGACTCGTAACTGTGTTTATGTTTTAGGCTGCATGATCGTCGAAAATATGGTAATATTCTTTTCTCTATTACCTGATGTAAACAAACGACACTTCCTACTGACGTTCAGGAAATAAGTTCAAGCTCGATTAAATATGAATGAACACCTTTATTAAGTGTCTGCACACTCAGACAACTTCATAATAGTTCATAAATACATGTGCTTCTGTGGTATACAAACCAGTCATCCCAAGAAATAACACACAGCCATCGAACTTACAAGATGGTCCAAAACCCCAAAATCACTGCATCGCACGTCTCGTGCCTAAAACCAACTCACTTAACCCCCTTCTTTCAAACCATCACTTCCGTCCTAACTACTGGGCAATTCTACCCCAAGTTCGATGACGTCATTTCTGAACACTTTAATTAAATCACTCATAGTATATGTGACTAGTGTTATTACACTAACTAGACACGTTCAAATACTTAGTGTTTAATCTTGCTAAGTATTCTTACCCTAACTATAATTAAGTGGCAGCACCTTAGTGTTAATCCGACGTAACAGTCCGTACTGTCACACAGTATTGGAATACGTTATACAAATCAACAATGCAGTAGAAACACAGGATATTTGGCATAACCTCAGACCACAAGGGTTTTCATATTTAGACTTGTGCCCTAATATAACCAACGTGTCTAGGTTTAAAGGGGGCGCCCCTCGCCAAAAGGAAGCAAAACTCCTATTTAAAAAAAAAAGATACTTCGCGGTTAACAAGCATCACTAACAATTACAAAGAGGACACAGAATGAAGGTATAGAGCGGAGTAGCAGCAATTAATGTAATACCAATTTCAGGATGTAAAACAAGTTGCCATAGAAATCATCGCTACAATAGCACGTGAATGCTTCATGCAGACTTCCTGTAGAAGGCCAAGCTACAGTGGTAGCTCCATGCTCCGTGAGGAGCACAAAGAAAAAGATGATGATGGTGACAATGATGATGATAATGATGATAACGATAAATGACATGTCTAAATAGTGAACAGACGTGCTGCAACACTGATAACAGCAAACTTAAAAACAGGAAGAACAATGGTATTTGAGTCATTTTTACAAACGACCAATATACTTGAATTTCAGCACTTGACACTTCGAGATACACCTCGCAGATTTCATTGCGTTCTAATTGTTCATTTTGTTTCCTCTTTGTTCTTGTAACTGACGAATGGTAATCCCGAAACGTACCATATTTCTAGTACATTGCTCATTTGTAAGATTGACGCCAGTATTATTTTCATTAGGTTGTTTTTTTTTCTTCTTCGATGTCATTACTGCTGCTGAGGTTGGATTATTCTATTTTTCTAAATTCAAATTGCCAGGTATTCAGCTTGTTATCTCCGACATGGCGGCTCCTCTGGGAAAAGAAATTAACGGTGTACTGTCAGATATACCTGTAGACCTGAAAGGTGATGTATGGACTTTTTTTATTTTTCTCACCTTCATCTCTTTTTCATTTTCATTACTATTAAAGAAACGATAGCATGAATAAATCCATGCAGATTTTATTTTCATGAATATTTTATGTAGTTAGATAATAGTTTCTAGATGTTTCAGTCTAATTAAATTGTATGTGTGTCTATGTATATATAAGGCCTGCTATTATGTATCCCGAGCAGAGGGCGCCGTTTTATGGAGGGCAGGGGCGCCTACATTTAAAAAAAAACATTATTAAAATTTTAAAGGAATGAGTCAAATGAAAGAGGAAAATGTTAAGCAAAACTTATTTGCTTATAAGAAATTATTATAATATTTTTGCTACATGTTCATGTCATTATCTTCTCAAAAGCAACCCCCTATCTGTAATCCAACACAAATATATTTTTACTAGTCATAAGACGGGAATTAAATTCAAAAGCACCAATTCCTAACGGCAATTTTACATATTCAAAAGTATTTCTAAAAAACCATTGTGCATCACCACAGTACACGAACTACGTAGCAGCAGCGAGGATCCCAATGTGTGTATACGGGATCATACATTCTATAAATATATTTTTGTGCACACCGTCATTTGCGCATTCTTCTTTGATAAGTGTTACTATTTTCGGGAGAGTACATATAAGGGAAACAATACAATTAATGTCTAACTTTCAACCAAAGTTGCATCCCTTAGCGTTACGCACTGACAGAAAAGCTGGGATTTTATATATATATATATATATATATATATATATATATATATATATATATATATATATATATATATATATATATATATATATATATATATATATATATATTTTTTTTTTCTATAACCAGCGGCACTCGAGCTTTCCAGCTGTTTCGGCCCAATGACATGTCATTGCGAGGCTGGGGGGTCAGTGGACTTTCCTTCCAACCCGGTCAGGAGCTTCGCTCCTTCCCATCCACACGGGATTTATGTGCAGGAGCCGTTCAGGTTATTCAGTCAAATTTCCGGTCGTAAACATTTCTTCAAACGCCGACGGCCGGGTTTGAACCATGAACACCTGGTCGCCAGTACAACGTTGTAGCCATTACACCAGCGCGGCTCCCTGGGGATTTTATATAAAGGATATATAATAATAATAATAATAAATTCTTTAAGCACCAAACACGGCGCATAAGGCAGAAATCAGTGCTCTCCAGGTTGTTCGTTGTGACGCCACTCCTCTAAGCTCTTGCACATTATTTAATCCCAACGTTCTTCCTTCTCTTATTATTGTTCTTCTAAGTGTTTCTTTTGGTCTTCCTTTTTTCCTCTTACCCTCAGGAACCCAAGTGAGCACCTGCAGTGGTATTCTGTTGTTTTGCATTCGTAGGACATGACCGATATATGACCATCGTCTTTTCCTTATATAGTCGGAGACATATTTTTGCCTAGTCTTCTCTTATTTGTCGATTAGTCTTGAATTCTTTCCAACTGATGTTCATGTATGTATGTGTGAATATTCTCATGCTCCAGCGGGAGTTTATTAGTCATTTGAGTTGTTGTGAGTTGGGAATACTTGCCTCGTAATAATTTAGCTACAAGCAATGTTGTGAGCACAGATCAAGACAAGCTGCTAGCTATAGTTATGCGTGAATGAAGATCAGTGAAGCGTGGAAGGTTTTCACGTGTTTGGTGAATACGAATGAAAGGGGTCAGTCAGAGAGAGATGTGTGTTGAGTCAGTAGAGAGTTGAGTCAGTAGAGAGTAGACAGGAGACAGCGAAGAGCGTAGAGAAGAGAAGGGTGGATGTCTATAGTACTGCGCGAGTAGAGGGCCATACTTGTGCAGTAGATTTGTGAAGTAGCCTATTTTGCGGCTGTAGATATTCCGAGAATCAGTGATTGTAGATTACTCGGAATGTGTTATGTCTCCAATGATTGTAATGGCCCTGCGCCCATTGTGACTTATTTGTGATATAATATATTCACGGAGATTGATATGGTTGTTGGAGTTGGTGTATTACTCCTTAGACAGTGAGCTAGACGAGCGGTGTATAAGTGTTGTCTGATCTTCTACATCCACCCACATACACCCTACTCGTCACACCAACCAATCGTCTATTAAAGTATAAAAGAACAATCAAATCAAATAAATCACTATTTGTTTCTGTATTCTTCTTTCGTTTCCATGTATTGCTTGTTTGCTATTATTTATGCTATATAGTTTTGTTTCGCGTTTGATATTTTGATTTTTTTTTTTTTAAAACAGCCACTGATATGGAGTCCAAGGATGAAAGATTTGTTTCCGCCTGGTGGTTGGCATTTCTCATTTTTGGAGCTGGTACTACTGTTTTCTCCTTCCCCGTTTTACTGTTTCCAAGAAAACTGGTCACAAACCGTATGCAAAAGGAGGCTCTGGACAAGGCAGTGGTGACTTTTGCTGGAGGACATGTAGAAATCCAAGAGAATGACCACAGTACAGACGATATCAACAGGCTTAACGTTAACATTTCTAGGTCGGATCATTTCTTAAAAGTTTTTCTAGATATGTTTGTCTTTACCCTTTTTAATGTTCTTTTACTTCTTTCATGTTTGGGTTAATTCTGTTATTTTGTTTACGATGATGTATACCATATTTTTCATCATCATGATTATCATCATCAACATCATTATCATGATGGTTATCATCAGCAGGAGTACCAGCATCAACATCTTCACTGTCATCATCACTTTCTTCCTCTTCATGATTCTAGTCTTACCTTCTCCTATAACTCTGAAATTTGTCTCTTTCTTGTCCTACCCATCTCCAGGAACTTAACAGCTCAGTGCAAGTAAGGCTATTTTGACAACAGTTTTTCGAATAATCATTTTTGTCTTCTTCTTTTTTAAAATCTCTTATTTTCCTGTTTTACGTTTGTTTAAATAAATCTTTAAAAAATCTAGAATTCTTCTTCTTCTTCTGCGTTCGTCCTAAAAAAGACGTTTGTTACGTTGTGTCGCCGTTTACAGCAAAGCTGCGATATCTGCGCCTTTCGGCACACCACATCCGTTTTCGGCACGGCATTTTTGGGACCGGGTTAGCCTTCCCTCTTCGATCCCTACTCTGTCAGCCAGACTTCAGTGATGCAGCCTGTTTCCATGACCACCACTTGGAGGTGGAGTAGGGTCTTGGTCAACTCTGGTTCGCTGACCCTGACGCAAGCAGTCAAGCTATGCGTCGCTTACTGCATTCCTCACTTTTGATGCATCTTCGGTCCCATCTAGAATTCAAAACAGAATTAACAAATGAGATTGAAGTTAGATACTCAAAATATCCTGGTTGTATAATAAATTTCTGATGGAGTTAAATAAAAATGGACAATTAGACATTAGCCCTTGCTGAAAATAATAGAAGGAAAAGATAAAGACAAACGAACAAGAGGACGACTCCGCTATAAGTAGGAAGATAACATCATGAGAGGGACATGAAAGAATACATCAGAGTATACCATTAAGACAAGAGGTAGAAGACGTTACAGATTCTTACAGCCAGAGCCGGTGTTACCATTAGGCCAACTAAGCAGCCGCCTAGGGCGCAGACCTCAGAAGGGAGCAATACTGACCTATTCAGGGGTACCGTTTGATAGAGATTTGTTCTTTAATACATGAACAAAATGCAACTGACAATTTACATTTTTTTAAATATTTTGTGCCCCACAATGCACACTCTTTAAACTTGGTAGCCAATGATGCAGCTAAGTGTTGTCTGGAAGCAACTAGTTTTTTTTCAGTTTGGTTCAACAGATTTGTAATTATTTCTCTGCATCGACTCAGCGTTGGCACATTTTAACTAGCTATGTATCAGACCTGTTAAGCCATTGAGTGAAACAAGATGGGAGAGTCGGATCGATGCTTTGAAACCACTGAAATATCAATTTGTTAATATATATATGATGCTTTACTAGTGATCTTTGACGACACAAGCCTATAAGGTTCATCTGGAAACACTTCCCGAGTTGAAGCTAAGGCAATTGCTGATGCAAATTGTTAGTTCAAATTTGTGGCATCGTCTGTTATATGGTTCAACATCCTGTTTGATGTCAGTTTTACAAGCAAGCCACTACAAAATAAGGAAGCTGATTTAAATTCAGCTACAAGCCAATTGCAGGTGACCAAGAATTACCTTGTGGGCTGCAGGTGTGATGAGGGTTTTAAACAAGGTTTGTTTGATAGATGCTACTGGGATTGCAAAGGAGCTAGAGATAGTACCAAACTTTGAGGCAGAACAAGTTAGAAAAAGGAGAAAGAAACGGCAGTTTAAGCATGAGGCACAAGAAGACGCACCCGAAGTACCAACAGAGAAAATTTAAATTCGATATCTACAATGCTGTCTTAGACATGGCCGTACAATCTGTTGAAGGGAGATTCCAATAGCTACAACAATTTAATTCCTTATTTGGTTTCCTGTATGATATACACAGTATCAACAAACAAACAAAATCTACTGAACATGTACTTAAGGCCTGCAAGAGTTTAGAAAAAATCACTGATGCACAACGGAAACAAAGATATTGATGCTGAAGATCTGTGCCGTGAACTTATAACTCGAAGACTTCCAAAGTCTATACCGCCACAAGGAATACGCCTCTTTATACTACACAAAAATCTCCTGGACAATGTGCTTAATGTTTATGATGCTTTAAGGGCCCTTCTCACACTTTCAGTGTCAGTGGCAAGTGGTAAACGGAGTTTCTCAAAGATCAGACTTATAAAAACTTACATACGGTCAACAATGTTGCAAATGGGATTAGTTGGCTTGGCAACTATATCAAATGAACATGCCCAGTCATCAGCACTTAACCTGAAGGAATTGATGGCAATATTTGCCAAGGACAAGGCATACAAGATGAGATTTTGATGGGCCTGGAATTGAAAGTTTAAAGAGACTTAAATTGTAACATCACAATTGACAAGATTATTCAAAATGATTTGTGTGCTAAAACATTTTCTTTTGTATTTGAAAAAGATAATCAAATATTGTTGTATTATTTATTCTTCCAATTTAAAATAAATGTAGCAGTTTCAAGTTTTGTGCATTTCATTGTTCTACAAGACAACTGGTTTTGAAAGTTTAAGTTAGCAATTTTTTTTGGGAGGGGGGGGGGGGTGCAAGTAGTTAGCCTTGCGTAGGGCACAAAATGACCTGGCACCGGATGCCAACATGCCAGCTGATGTGATATGATGCTTTTATCGTATGTTCCAGTTCACACTAAATTTCATCATCACAATACTAATCATATTTCCTCTTCATCATCATTATTTTATTCATCATTACTATTCTGTTCTTCATCCTTCTCCTCCTCCTGATCATGTTATCTTACTCTGCGCCTCTTTTTCATTATTATCTTCCTCTATACATCCTCTTTATTATTATCTTCCTCTACACCTCGTCTTCATTATTATTATATTCCGGCCCCTCCTTCTGCTTCTGAATTAGTGTAATTAAATACATCTCATAATGTTAGTCGTTCCAGCATTTTACTTTTCCTCCACATTCTTATCTTCCTCCTGAGTTTCAATGAGTTTCAATGAATACCTCTCATGTTGTTAGACATCCAGGCTTTATTGTTGATCTTCCTACACATGACCTCCCCATTATTGTCTTCCTCCTTCTCATGCCTCTCTTGTTGTTAGGCATCCCAGCATTGTTGTCACTCTCCCAACACCGGACGTGCGGGAGGAAAACAAAAAAGGTTTCAACTTGACAATTGAGATCCACCATGGACGGGAAAGCGAAACGACAGAAGGACACATCGGTAATAGGAAGTGAGTCTTTTATATTTACTATGTGTGATGTATGTGTGTATGTAAATCAATACCCAAACAGCTACAGCCTTTCATAAATGAGTTTATGCGTAGAATAGAAGTATTCAAGTGGTATGACATGATCACTAATATGGAACTGATGACAAGCACCAGACAAGTGCGTATCTCTTAGTATACGAGCGGCCTCTTAGAAAGGCCGATGATCGATCCCCGTCAATAGCGAAAATGTATAGGTGAATGCATGTTTAAAACCACTGAACAATTTAGTTATGTGCATGATATAGGGGTTTCATTTCTTCACATTTTGATATATAACACTTTATGTTATCTTTATAAATAAATTATTTATTGCAAAATCTGTAATGGTAGTCATGAAATTAGCTCGTATACTAAGAGCAAGAGATAAGATTCTGGAGATAGAAAGAACAGGCATTGACGAAAGCGGTTAATAGTATTACCAGGCAGTCCTTATTCTGGAAACCCCTTGAGTAAAAGAGGTACAGAAAGATCAAGAAACATGAAGGGAATGAAAAAAACATGGAATAAACCTTGAGCTGATGGCTGTGACAAAACGACTGATAATTTGTCTTTTCCAATCCGCCCCTTCTCTTTTTTCTTCTAATTTGTTTCTGGTTCCACAGGCTATATGTATTTCGTTTCTTTACATTGTTCTAATGGCCTTAGTAACCCTATTATTCCCCTCTCAGATACCCACCCCGAAGCGTGGCTGGGATTGTTGTTTTCGGTTTTTGCTCATTATAAATGCATCGCTCGATTCTTGATGGCCAGCGACCGGCGAATGTGGTAATCTTACCTAAGACGCACGTGCAGTCTGCCCAACTAGTGGAACGCTCTTCGCTCGTAACAGTGTTTTGACCACTGGCCGGGTAAATAGATTCTTTGAAGAACGAACCGCTGTCTTTCTAAAGTTGGTAGCGTGAGCGGTGCAGCGAGGCAACCCTTTGATACCTTGGTATAAACTTTTTCATCTCCATTTCAGGGGACAGAAACTCACGTTCGTTCTGAGACTTTGATAGCAGCCCTTGATATCCGTCCCTTTCTTGTGGCGGCTGGCGAGAGATAATATTATGTCTTATGCAGGGGACTTTCTCGTGTCTGTTGTCTTCTGATGTAGACTCTAGAATAACGTTATGTTACTCGGGATTATGCTTGTAAAAGCACAGCGACCGAACACCTGCGAAAACATGCTATGCCAGATGTTTGGGTCAGCGTCTGATGTTAGACTATAAATCTGGATAGTTTTACTCAGTCAAGCACACTCGTACATTTTACCCGCCCGCTGATGATCCAAATGAGACACATACGACTGTAGGCAAAAGTCTTGACTTGTGTCGGAAAAATTCTTGGCATCGCGGGGTATGTTGACATTTTGTAATATAATACATGTTTAGTTTAATATAACTGGTAGCAGTGTGACTTGAATTATTTTCCAGTAACTTCTCCTAAGTAAACGTGATTCAGTACTAATGTAGCGCCGTCTACCGCCTAAGTTAACAGGTGCTTAAGCTGTTAGGTGTCTCCTGGTGTTATTGTTTACAATGGGTTAATGGTAAACTTACGCTAACAGATACTTACTAGGCGAAGAACCTCATAGTCTGTTCAGTGCTTACCATGGGTTAAATAGTAAGCTAAAAAAAAGCTGTCATTACTTTAGGGAAACGTCAGTGGTGTAAGTTACTCACTTAAACCTGACAAGTGACGATTATTCGCTGTTACAACTGAATTAGAAGAGGTAGTCACTTATTACTTTCGGAGAGAAACTTCTCGTAGTTGAGTGTGGAATTATGATGGGCCTACTTGTGTAGTTAGACACCAGTTTAGAACTTTCACGGCAATCTAGGAAGCAGCCACCGGTCAGGCACATAATTATATCCTATGTTTAAGTCACCATGTAATATAATAGCATAAACATTGCATTTTCATGTACAGTATTTAATTGTTGAGAAGTTATTACTTTTCACTTTTGTGTAACGACCCCACGGGGCGCATACAATTTTATTATGTAATGTATTTAGTGCTAATATTTTATGTATGTCAAGTAATGATATGATTAATAGTACACCCTCTTAACGGGAATCACTTGGTTGGACAACCCATATGTTGAGTTGGAAGAAGACATCGAGCAGATTGTTTCTGTCAGCGCACATGCTGAGATGTACATGTAAGCACTAGATATTTTAGCCTATGCGACTGCAGGCTGATAATTGATAGAGTTGAGTTAACAGGAGGACAACGCATGTGGATAAAGACAGCACCGAAATTTACCTAGCATAATTATAATATACACACTAAAATGGGGCATAACAGTTTAGTATATCTCAGTTATGATTGTATTTATTTGCTTGATGTAAAGGCTTTTTGTTTTGGTCTCAGTTCCAGGGTACCCCACTGTTCCAGCTGGATCTCAGTCAAGGAATGTAATATTCTCCTCTACCTCACGGTAGCAACGAACTACATGAGTTGTCATAACGTACCTGAAATTGCAACCCTCTTCACATAAGCCCTCTTACGGGAATTCAGCTCATGCAGTGGATAACCAGCAACAGCAAATCTGAAATCGTATTGTGCAGTAGTGGTTTACTGCTCGCTGATTTAATACAAGTCAGAGCTTTAGTGGCATCCACTACCTCATCTGGCTCATCTTCACAAGCTGAAATTGAAAGCATCTGACTGTGTGCTTAAACTGAGCGCTCAGTCACAATAAAGTTCAACCCAGCCCAAACTGGATTTAAGCATCAAACACGAAGGCCTATTTCACGCGCTGGATAATAGCGCAGCGGACAGCTGTCCTAATTTGACGTCGTCTTGTATACTTCTGGTCAGCCAAAACCCCCGCCCGTGTTTGCGGTCAGTGAAAAGACTAGAGATAAACCTACAGCTTATCGTGTTAGTAATTTGTGAAGGCTACGCAAGGATAGCGTTTGCTCTTACCTCAGTGGATTTAGTATATGATGCGTGATGCCATATGATGATGGATGGTATCCGCATGTCTGGTTTTGTGTGGTGTGCAGATGTGTTCAGTCAAAACAATGTTCATACAAAAATAACAGGGCAATCCACATAGGACGTCAGTAAACTCACGACGTATAAAGTCAATGATTCTTGTAACAGCCGTTGACGTTTTTCTTCATTATTTATTGTGGACGCCACAGGGACAAAATGGTTACGCGAATATGTAGGCACATCAAACAGTCATTATCACAGCAACATTCAATACAGCAATAGACGGTAGACAGCATTACAATGATGAGTCAGATGCATGTTATATTTCATAGTGCTGTAAATGTAGTCAGGTGGAAAACTCCATCCTTTTCTATAACAGCCAGGAGATAACCAGATGTATGAGATCAGTTCACTCTCCTTAGTCTGACTTCAGCAAGACAGACACGTCTGCCGAAGTATAAATAATGTCCTCAAAAAATATCCTCTAGATAACAAAGGTTTTTCAAACCTAGTTCAGGTAACCAAGTAGCAAGTAATAGTCCTTGGGACCTGCATCAACCGATGCAACACAATACAGCGACATGTGAGCTAGGAAAACATCTCGTGACGACGACTTTCGAAGACAGGCTATGAACCAGAAATCGTTCACGACCAAAAATCGATAGAGTTAATGAAAAAGTCAATTTACCTTGCTTTCATGAAATACACAGAAATATCACGCCTCCCGGGCATGTGGGAAACACTAGAGGTATTATCTCGAATAAACGAAATATCCATTAAGAGGACTACACATCCCTGACAGAACAAAAAATAGCGGAGATCCCCTCTTCAACGAGGCATCTCTTTCGCCATTCCAAATCGCTCACTCCACTAGTGGTGGGCGGAAACCGATCGACCAAAAAGCAAGACAAGTCATGCGCAGTCCAGCGCAAAAAATGACCACAGCTCAAACTTAACTGCATTCGATACCAACGCGAGAAGACAAATGCTTACCGAGAAAAGTAACTATAAATTTCAAGCAGTTGTTGCCCTTGCGTTATAAAATAGATATTGTAAAAAACGATGTTGCGAGAATTTATCACGCAACATATCACCACCTCCTCCCGATAAAAAAAAAAAATGTGGAACATATTTTTTTTTTTAAATATCAAAGAGCATGCGATAAGCGGCTCAAAACGCACGAATTATGCGCTGATAATTAATTAAATTGCCTAACATGAGGCTAAATATAGAGTGTCTGGTGAGGATATACCTCAACAGAAAAATAAATATGTCTCAAAAATATTCACATCGGGGAGGTGTCACCAACACACATCACGTTAGCATGTAAACACAATATACGTATGCAAGTTACTATAATCATCATTAAACAGCATACTCTAATATTGTCTTTAAAAATGGATGTACAAATCTGATAGGAAAATTTAAATAGTACATTCTTTGACATGTAATGACATAAGTACATAGTAAAGTTAAACTACATGACGATCCAGGACATATGCTCTGGCATTCCGAGGGTAAGTACACAATCTAGAACTCGTCATGCTTGATACTAGTAAGGTAAGTCCTCAGCTCAACAATGACATTCTGAGAAAGTACAAGCAACATAACGCTAATTAACAACTAATATGCTTCATAAGGTACAATACATTATTAATAATTGTGGCTGTTTAGTAAACTAACGGCCCTTATATTAACTACTCAGTCCTCCTCTATCATCTTAAAAACGAACAGAAGAAGATGACAACAAAGCACGATAGTGTGTACATATAAAGTGAGTACAGATGTGCTAATCTATTGTAGTAATATAGGTGTGTTATGACTCTGTAATATATAGGAATATAGGACAGAAGTATTAGTTAGAGTCATGTGGGCATCTAGACAAAATGTCAGCCATCACATTATCCGCACCACGGATAGCTCGTACCGTGAAGTGAAAAGGTTGAAGAGCTATAGCATATCGAGTGGATCTCGAACTCTTCAAATTCTTAGTCTGAATAGCTGTAAGAGCTTTCTGATCAGTCTCTAGAATGAAATGTGCGCCCAGGAGGAATCTTTGTAGCTTTAGAATTGACCAAACCATCGCTAACAACTCACGGTCTAAAACCGAGTAGTTCCTCTCTGCCGCATTTAGTTTTCTAGAAATGTACATAACAGGATGCAGAGTATTTGCATATTCTTGCATCAGTGCTGCTCCAATCCCAGTGGATGAAGCATCACTTCGAAGAACAAAAGTCCTATCAAGAGTAGGTAATCTTAAGATGGGAGGAGAAGAAAATATATTCTTGATTTGGTCTAGTGAAGATTGGCATTCTTCAGACCAACGGACCAGATTAGGCGAACCTTTCTTCAACAATGTTGATAGAGGTGCCATGATCGAAGATAAATTTGGAATAAATCTCCCATAAAAATTGAATTAAACCTAAGAGACTCCTAACTTGTTTCTTCGTTTTAGGAACAGAGATGTTCAGTATTTTTGAAGTATTGTGGTCTTCTGTCTTCAAGAGACCATGACCAACACGATGACCCAGGAAAGAGATTTCACCAAAACCAACAAAAGCTTTAGAAGGTTTCGCTGTCAAATTATTCTCACGTAGAGTGGACAGTAAGTCATATAACCCTAAATAGTGATCTTCCCAGGTATCACTGAAGAGACAGATGTCATCTAAGTATGCGATGACATCCGAACGATGTGACAGAATTCGACGCATCATGCGAACGAAAGTTGCAGGGGCGTTCATGAGACCAAAAGGCATAACATTCCATTGAAATAGACCCCTAGGTGTAGAAAAAGCAGTAAGAGGTTTGGCATGCTCTGCTAAAGGCACTTGCCAATAACCTTTAGACAAGTCAAGTTTAGTGAAGAATCTAGAATTAGAAAGTCTAATCAGTAGATCTTCTAACAAAGGCATCGGTTCAGCATCGAACTTTGTGACCTGATTCAATTTGCGATAATCAACACAAATTCGTATGTTCTTATCCTTCTTCCGGACAATAACCATGGAAGAAGAATATGGTGAAGTCGATGGTTCAATTATATTTAATTGAATCATTTCATCCAATTCCTTTTCCACCTGCGACTGAAAGTGTATAGGAATAGGATACGGCCTAACCCTAATTGGATTATTGTCGGTAAGAATTATGTCATGTTCTATGACATCTGTGTGTCCAGGAATGTCAGTGAGAACATCCTGAAATGTTTGTAACATCGACAAGTCTCGTCGATGTTCGTCACCAGAAAGATTAGGAGAAACAGAAACGTTTTTCCAAGATTCCGTGGAATGTAATGGAACCACTGGAAGGGGAAGGTTGACATCAGAGAAGGTAGCTTCCTCATCCTGTATGACAGACAGGGATGAATAATGACCGTGAGGTGCAGGAGCATCATCCGTTGCCTGGAAAATAGGCAGCAAATAGTCCGGACGTTCGTGAAATTCCGAAAGCATGTTTATGTGGAAAGTTTTATGCTTTCCATCAATATCGACCACATAGTCAACATCGGAAATCCGAGAGACTATTGCATACGGACCTTTCCATGCAATAAGAAGTCTATTTTCCCTACTGGGGAGTAGGACGAATGCTTTGTCACCTGGACAAAGTTGTCGTAGACATCTATTCTTGTTAGCAAACTGTCTTGCCTTCTCTTTAGCAATTTCTGATGAAGCAGTTGCTAGCTTACATGCCTCAATGATCTTTTGTCTAAGAGCAATGACATACTCATATGAGGATTGAGTTTCATCGCTAATATCATCGGCAGTGATGAGATCATGTAATAAAGACATAGGGCCGCGTGGACGCGCGCCAAAGACAAGTTCGAAGGGAGAAAATCCTGTGTGTTCATTAGGGACTTCTCTATAGGCAAAGAGAGCCGCGGGTAAAACCCTGTCCCAATCTTGAGGATGATCTTCAGTTATCTTACCAAGCAAAGTCTTGAGCGTTCTATTCAGACGCTCAACTAACCCATTAGACATAGGATGGTAGATACTACTGAGAGATCGTTCAATATGTAAGGTAGACATTACCTGTGACATAGTGTCAGATATGAGTTGAGTGCCATGGTCTGACAATATTTCTCTGGGGAACCCCAAGCGAGAAAATATCAACCAAAGAGCATCTGCGATATCTGTAGTAGATATGCTCTTAAGAGGAATAGCCTCTGGCCAACGTGTGCACATATCGACACATGTAAGGATAAACTGATGTCCTCTGGCCGACTTGACCTTAAAAGGGCCAATAATATCTATGGCCATTTTCTGAAACGGCCGAATAGGAATGTCAGCAGCCTGGATAGGCGCAGCATGTCGTGGTCCTCTAGATTTGACCTCCTGACATACCTTGCATCTTCTTCTTCTTCTGTCCTTAGCCACCGACCGTCAAAGCAGTCAGTGGCCATTACGCCTAGTGGCGTCTTAGGGCAACAGCAGATAGGTTTTTTTTGCCATTGTTTCCCATCACGCCTAGTGGCGTCTTTAGGGCAACGGCAAATCAACCCATTTGTTGTTGCTTCCGTAATCGAAGTGACTGGCAAACGGGTGATCAGCCTTGCATGATCGGCAGTAAATACGAATGTCCTTATTGACAAAAGGCCAAAAGAAAGCCGCAAGGACTCTCGACTTCGTACGGGAAAAACCCATATGTCCAGCACATTGCGAGTCATGAGCATGTTGTAATATTTGCACTCTCATGCTCTTGGGAACAAGAATTTGCGAATGTGCCGACGTAGTCGAATCTTGTACCATACGTACAAGTACGCCGTTTCTCATTGCAATCCAAGATTTTCTATTTGTATCCTGATTCGGATCACCTTTCTTCGCAAGAACGAAGAATTTTTTTAAAGAAGGATCTTCTTCTTGCAATTTTATGAAAGAGTCACGAGTGATTACTAAGTGACTATCTTGGCTATCAACTTCATTATCACTATTCAGTGAAGTTTCGGGTGTTTGTAGAGCTTGTGCTCTTGTAACTACTGCATTTATAGCTTGCATGTTATTATCTTCCCAAGCAGCAATCTGCTGTGGGGTACACTCCCTAACTCCGTGAATACGACCAATAATAAGGTCCGCAATAGGATTAGGTAAGAGACAAGCATGCACATCTCCAGTAAAGAAAGGAGTGGCAATGCGAATTACAGCAGTAGGATATTTTTCTAGAGTGCCGCCAAATGTGACACATTTAATAACCCTTCCTGTAGCACCACACAAAACCAGACATGCGGATACCATCCATCATCATATGGCATCACGCATCATTTGGTGGCCAATGTGGGGAACACTAGAGGTATTATCTCGAATAAACGAAATATCCATTAAGAGGACTACACATCCCTGACAGAACAAAAAATAGCGGAGATCCCCTCTTCAACGAGGCATCTCTTTCGCCATTCCAAATCGCTCACTCCACTAGTGGTGGGCGGAAACCGATCGACCAAAAAGCAAGACAAGTCATGCGCAGTCCAGCGCAAAAAATGACCACAGCTCAAACTTAACTGCATTCGATACCAACGCGAGAAGACAAATGCTTACCGAGAAAAGTAACTATAAATTTCAAGCAGTTGTTGCCCTTGCGTTATAAAATAGATATTGTAAAAAACGATGTTGCGAGAATTTATCACGCAACAGTATATTACTCCAGTCTGAATAGAGACTTAAGACAGTGTGATAGCGTTGTATCATACACATACAGCCGAAGGATTTATCTCTGGGTTTAGTTATGGATCGGGGCAGAACAGTTGGTTTTGTTCCCTTGATGTGTTTATGTAATTGTTAAATTGTTGTGATTTTGCTGCATTTCTTTTTTGTTGGTGTGCTGATACACTTGATATATATTTTCTACTTTCAAGAATTTAATAAATTTTAACATTTTATAACTGCGCTGTTCATGACCTTTCTCCATACAAATTTAGCGCTTACTATATTCTCGATCAGTCTGTGAGAAAGAAGAGAGAGCGGGTGATTCGTAAGACTATAAGCGAGTGTGGTCTTGGCAAGAGAGATAGCTGTAATAGACCTCCTTCCAGGTTTTCATACAGTCACCCTATTTTCACACATTATCTGTGTCTTCTCTATAAATCTGACAGTTAACTTACTTTGTCGATTTCACTAAAATTGTCAAACTCGACAAATATTTACAAAACCTCCCCCACTCGTGACAATGGCATGGGAAATAAATATTTAGCGTACGTTTACTGAACATCTATATGCCTAGAGGAGCTGACGGGTGATTCGGATTATCGTCTTCTTCCTCTACTACCTCGTTCGCCCTCAGATTTCTACATTAATGACTCTAATTAAGGCAGTAGTTAGCTCAAGGTTCCCGTCATCTCGTTCGCCCTCAGACCTATATTAATGACTCTAATAAAGGAAGTAGTCAGCTCAATGTTCCTGTCATTTCGTTAGTCCTCAGACTTCTACATTAATGACTCTAATGAAGGTAGTAATCAGCTAAAGGTGCATGTAGTCTCGTTCGCCCTCAGACTTCTACATTAACGACTCTAATAAAGGCCGTAGGCAGCTCAAGGTTCCTGTCATCTCCAAACAGTTTTTTTTCGTTGAGAGAAGTAGGTTGTTACCATATGCTACTCCATTCACTGCTATAAGTTGAGCAGGACTGTATCACATGTTCGGTTGTCATGGCGCTGGTGCCGCAGGAGCAGAGATCATTTGGATCAATCCTGTACTTGTGATATAGATATGAAACTGGCAGCTTAATTTTGGTCGTTACAAGTGTTCTACATTTTCAAAGCTGCTCACCTCTCGTAAAGTCTTTCGCGTGCACTGGAACAAATACCGAGTCCCTAGTCATTCAGTAGCAGACGGTTTGAATTTTTCACGAGTTCTTATAACACACCTCTGAATGTCTCAAATCACTAATTTACTGTTTGAGCAATTCGATTTTTACCAGTCTTGTTGTTTGTTTGTTTGTTTTTTTCATTCATTTTTTTTTAATTCTTTATTTTTATTTTTTATTTTTTTTTCTTTAATTTATTTTAAAAACATACTTTAATTATAATGATTATTGCAAATGTATGATTTTATATTACTTTTATAATGATAAATGCCTTAAATAATGTTTAAAGTAAATTTTAGGATGAAAGGATACAGTATACATGATGAGAGAGAGAGAGAGGAAGGGCAGAATGTCAGACGGGCCTACGTGCCCAATTCTTAAAACTTTGAAAATAAAGTTCGTTCGTTCGTTCGTTCGTTAGCCACCAGTCAAGTACAGATCAGCCATATAGTGTAGCAGAACTGCACGGAAGTCGAGAAAAACCGAAAAGATAGGGAATATACAGTCCTCATATAAATGCATGCTAAGTCGGATGCAATGGGCCACAAGACACGCATCATAGTGCAACGAAAACCGCATTACGATGACTTGACTGATTGTGATGATAATGGTATGAGTGTGTGACAAGAAAAAAAGAGATAGTAAAGACATGTCAGGTTTAGAAAATACGAAAACCGAGAAGACTGCAAGGTGAAATAAAATATGTAATAACGTGCATGTAAACCTGTCAAAGTGATGGCGAGAGAAGAATTAAAGCCAACATTTTAAACTTTTAGCATCTGCAGCACATTTAGAAGCTGAGAAATTGGAATAAGTATACAGAGTGTAATTCTACTAATCAGTGACGTACTAAAAGGGGGGGGGGGGTGTCCGCCCCAGGCTTTTTGTCAATCTGATGTTACATTTTTTTACTGCAAGCTATAAACTCCCTGAAAAATTATTTGTGGCTTTTTAGTGCATCTAAAAACCTGTGTTTAAAATATTTTGTTTTATATTTTATATTTTCTTCTTTTTAATGTTATTTTGTTGTTGTTGTTTTTAAAGTCAAATGTAATCGATACGCTAATGACATTATCAGTTTGCGATAAACGAGTCTAGAGCACAGGAGGCGGATTTCATTGTTCAGTATATTACACGGTAATGTTTTTTTTGTTTGTTAAATTTTGATGAGTTGTAAATTACATTTTTAAAATGTAGTTGTCAGTTGTGTGTATGTCTGTCCACGCGCGTGCCACAGTGTGTGTGTGTGGAAGGGGGGGGGGGGAGTTTCAATATTTCTTTCAAGAGAGAAAATCTTGTTGGAAAGAATACACCTAGATTATTTGCAGTTGTCACCCATTTCACTGATGATACAATAAAATAAAAAAAAATTAATATTAATTTTAATTTTATTAACTTTATTATTTGTACGACTGATTATTGTATTGTCATGGGGAATACACAACTATGCCAAGTTTCAGAGCTATTGCTCATGTGGAAGTGATTGAAAAATCGATTGCAAGATTTGAAGGTAACAAGAGAGTGACATACGTTGCAAGTTAAAGGAAAGCCTGTAAAAATAAAGGCTTTGCCAAATTAATTACCATGTACGCTTTGTCCCGTCTTTTAAGTTGAACTACGTTATATTGAGTCTTTAATTTATATCTGCTACATAATAACACATATGATTTTACTACTTGAAATGTCTATCTTGACCAAGATTCAGTCTAGTTCCTGTCGCTGACGAACAAACTGAAAGAAGGATTGGTGTTACTGGAGATCTTGTACTTCATCAGCCCCTAAAGAATAATGCAAGCCTTGATACAGCCGGTAGCGAAAGCTTCAAAGACCTCATCAAGGGTGAGCAGCACTTCTTCTTCTTCTTCTTCAAGTACAATGCCTAGTGGCGTAGGAGATCATGTCTCTCCACAACTTCCTGTCTCCAGTACCATTTATCAATTCTTCTGTTGACTTCTTTCCATGCCAAGATGTCAAACTGTCCAGTATTTGCTCTCTTTGTCTTACCCTATCTCTATTTCCTTCAATCGTACCTGTTGTTACGATATATTCCTGTTTTTCTCTTCTCATAACATGCTCACAAAAGTGGATTGCTTCTTTCTAACCTGTGAAATAAGCTTTCTTTGCGCATTGGCCTCTTTCAGGACATCCTCATTACTCTGTTTGGTTGTCCATGGTATTTTTAACATTCTTCTGTAAAACCACATCTGTGTGGCCTCTAGTGCCTTCCCTACTTGTTTACTAACTGTCCATGACTCACTCCCATATGTCAGGATTGGTTTTATATAACACTGAAGAACTCTCTGTCTTACTTCCAATGACAAAGAACTGTTGCATATGAGCAGCACTATCGTGTTTAATTAGGAAGTCAGAAAGTTAAAACGTACAATTGAACATCATCTGACGGGCCAGGTGTCTGCATGTCCTTTCTTTGCCATCTCAATGTATTTATTATTTCACTCATGCCTCTTTGTTCTGAACTAGGGAAGGCAAAGACAGAGAGGAAGGGTACTGGTCACCTCATCATACAAAATTGAGACCTAGTATAGGGAAGTCTCTCACACGTCACCCCCTTTCGGCATCATCGATGTGTATACACTTTCTCTGTCACTTCACGGCTATTAAACAAGCCGGCTGATTATAATTTTATCACCCCGTGTCCGTAATAATATACGACAAACGTGGTAAGATTTGTCTACCGTCTATGCAATTCATCCGGTCAGACACGTATGCCCATCTTGAAGGTGGTGTTTATCGCATACATGCCCAGAAAAACCGGCGGAGAAAACAAAAGAATCCAAGTGGGTTTTTTCTGAAACGCCGGTTAAGTTTAAGATTACCCCACCTGGAAACAGGGGGAAGCGAGGCATAATCGCTAATCGCTTCCGCTCGGGAGTGTTTGCACTAATTACTACAAATAACCTGTCTGGGGAAATAATATTGGCAGAAGTAATCAGTGAGGAATGAGTTACAGATGTGTTCGCAAGTTTGCACAAGTGCAATCGGAAGTAAGTATGCCATATTGGCAAGATATGAAACGCGTTTAAATTTTAAAGTAATAATTTTAAACACGCGGGGAAAGAATTACATTACCAATCCGGCCACACCCAGATCTAAGCTTAGGATTGGACCAAATCGAGATCAGGAAATAAACAATAGCTCCAATTGGCAAGTTTGTCGGAAATACCATGTGGGACTTGGAGTGAAAAATTAGAATATAATCTAGCGAATTCGGAGGCGAAATCAGACTGCATTTGCAAGACGTCAAAGTAACAACTTCCAGGAGCCAGAGAAGAATAAGACCTGATTTCAAATTAAATGACAGATCAGAGTATTTGGGCATCTTTGAAACTTAAAAGAAACCCGTATTTTATAAATACAAAGACTGGAGACTTAAGGAATCAGAGCACCCGTGATAAGAGGGATTCTAAAATTACCCCATACCAAGTGTTCGAAGCATCTAACCTAAGTTGCTGTGTCCATTCATCTGTGCCCGGAGATTGTAGCTGCCATTTGGGGTAAGTTGTGAACATATATTTTACAGCGTGAATGTGAAATGTCTTACTTGAGTGGTTATACAAGTCATATGAGGCTGGCAACCTCAACATATGAAAATAGTATATTCGTAAAACACTACAGCAAGCGCTGGTGATTGCTTCTTGCTAGTCGTACAGAAAACCGACAGCAGAAGGAAACCCAGACTCCGAATGGAGCAGTGAGTAAGTGAGTGATGATTACATCACATATGCATAATGTGTACAGTATCATTTTGTGAGAAATAATCGTATGTAACTTGGTAATGTTAATTCAGGCACAAGCCATTGTACTCGCATTGTCCAGACACATTTTCCCCATTAAAGCAACCAGAAGAATAAAGGTGATTTCTAATCATATTCCCTGAGTTATACTGTGTATACGCAGGGAGAATAATTATTCAGAGAGGCTAAAATTGGTAGATGTACAGCGAGAAAAGCCGCCTGTTTAGTCTTCCGACCACAATGTACTTACCAGAGGCATTTGTTCTTTTATTGGTTCTAAAGTTCGTGGTACGAGGCTACATTACTGTTCGTGGTACGAGTCTACATTACTGTTCGTGTCATGAGACCCGTTTGAAGTAAGAGTCTTTGCCACTATCTTGTGATTCAAGAGCTTGATTCGACACTAACCACCTACATTGGACGAGTTGTGTAGAGAAGTGCCCTCATCACAAAAAAACTTGACAAAATACCTGCTGCAGTACTCAAGCATTTGAAGAGCTAAGTTCTTATTAATTTATAATTACCCTATCAAGTCTCTACGAAGACAAAACATTTGCTCAATTTCACCCATCCTTTCATATTTATTTTAAACTGTTACAGAATAATTTTTTACAAATTCATAATTAATTCAGTTACTATAGATAAGAGAGCAAGCGTATGATCCAGAATCTTTAATATAAATATATATACACATATATACCTATATTTACATCTATAGAGCCAAATAAATAATAAGAGGAATTTCGCTGAATTAAATCAGCTGGGGTCTTGAACGAGCTAACATTAAGTATTGCATAACCATCTTCACAAAAGGCGGCTGGTCAGATACTAAAGTTAACATTGCTCCGCCTTATGCAGCATTGTTCTTGACATCTGAAATATCTTATGAACAAGCCTTTGAGGTAGAAGCATCATTATCCTTCTATCTACAACTCAGCCAAAAGTAATCTCGTCCGAAGGTAGACACCTTTGAAGACCCACATTAATTACTCTTGAGTATTGGCCACTGGTGGACCACTACCCCAGAGCAAAGGGGAGGCAAACCCGTGACATATGTCATCTCTTACATTTGATTCATCTTTATGACGGTCACTTTCATCATTTACTAGTCTGTGGTTTTCTGCTCGAATATTTCTTTAATTTCTTTGCTATGCTTCCGAATTACAGTGTGATAATAGTTTTGACCTGTGCAGTTGCGCAAGCGCTGAATTGTTAAGATAATTCAGAAGTGATTGGTAATTTTCATCATTATCTTCTGCATATTAGTCCCGTATTTCTCTCTAAAATTATCATCCTTTACTTCTTTAAAACTGCTGCCTACTCATTAACTTTAGTCACACAAAAAATTAATATTCCTAGCTCCATTTGGCTAGAGCGTGCACCAGTAATGTGTCATGACGACTCCAGTTCCTTCTGTTCTGTGTGTCTATATTACTGAAGTTTGTGTGGCTTAAATTTTAAACAGGATGGGATAGTCGCATCTCCATGCCTAACCCTCATTAATGGCCTTGTGTGACATGCTTGGAAGGTGAAAATGTTACTGTTCTTTGTTCCCCTTCCAGGACCTGGTAACGCACAACAAACTTGGAGATAGAAATGAAAGGGGATAAATAAGAAATGGAAAAAATCTTGAGAGGATGGTACAGCACGGGAGGTCCTGGTATAAATGTGAGGAAGGTTTGTGTTCCTTGAGAAAGATGAAGGGAAATGATGATGATGACATAATAATAACAATAATGGTGATGATGATATGATAATAACAAAAATGGCGATGATGACGATGATGATAATGCTGTTAATGATGATGATAATACTATTAATAATAATAACGATGATGCTGACGGTGATGATGACGATGCTCATACTGATGATGATCATGATGTGACGATGATGATGATGTGCTAGTAATCTTATGTAGTTAACCAGTTGTCAAATCTCTCTTATCGTGGTCCTTCAAATGTAGATATATAGAATATGAATGAAATGGAGCACATTTTGTGGGAACATATCAAATGAATAAAAAACAAACAACAAATCTTGATAATAAATGAAAAGAGAAATAATTATAAATATCAAAGTGTGACAACTAAAATATTTTCGAAGTTTAAAGAGTTGTATCACTTTGGAACAACCGATAATAAAATGATACACTGATAACAACCGATAACAAAACGAAAGAATGATAACAAACGATAACAAAACGAAAGAATGATAACAAACGATAATAAAACAAAAGAATGATAACAAAACGAAAGAATGATAACAAACGATAACAAAACGTCAGAATTATAATAAACGATAACAAAACGAAAGAATGATAACAAACGATAACAAAACAAAATAATGATAACAAAACAAAAGAATGATAAGAAACGATTAAAAAACAAAAGAATGATATCAAACGATAACAAAACAAAAGAATGATAAAAAACGATAACAAAACGAAAGAATGATAAGAAACGATTACAAAACAAAAGAATGATATCAAACGATAAGAAAACGAAAGAATGATAACAAACGATAACAAAACGAAAGAATGATAACAAACGATAACAAAACAAAAGAATGATAACAAACAAAAAAATAAAAACAAACGATTACAAACGAAAGAATGATAACAAACAATAACAAAACGAAATAATGATAACAAACGATAACAAAACGAAAGAATGATAAAAAACGATAACAAAACGAAAGAATGATAACAAACGATAACAAAACAATAAAATGATAACAAACGATAACAAAACGAAAGAATGATAAAAAACGATAACAAAACGAAAGAATGATAACAAACGATAACAAAACAAAAAAATGGTAACAAACGATAACAAAACGAAAGATTGATAAAAAACGATAACAAAACAATAAAATGATAACAAACGATAAGAAAACGAAAGAATGATAACAAACGATAACAAAACAAAAGAATGATAACAAACGATAACAAAACGAAAGAATGATAACAAACGATAACAAAACGAAAGAATGATAACAAACGATAACAAAACAAAAGAATGATAACAAACGATAACAAAACGAAAGAATGATAACAAACGATAATAAAACAAAATAATGATAACAAAACGAAAGAATGATAACAAACGATAACAAAACGTAAGAATTATAATAAACGATAACAAAACGAAAGAATGATAACAAACGATAACAAAACAAAATAATGATAACAAAACGAAAGAATGATAACAAACGATAACAAAACGCAAGATTGATAATAAACGATAACAAAATGACAGAATGATAACAAACGATAACAAAACGGAAGAATGAAAACAAACGATAACAAAACGAAAGAATGATAACAAATTATTACAAAACAAAAGAATGATAACAAACGATAACAAAACGAAAGAATGATAATAAACGATAACAAAACAAAAGAATGATAACAAACAAAAAAATAAAAACAAACGATTACAAACGAAAGAATGATAACAAACAATAACAAAACGAAAGAATGATAACAAACGATAACAAAACGAAAGAATGATAAAAAAACGATAACAAAACAAAAGAATGATAAGAAACGATTACAAAACAAAAGAATGATATCAAACGATAAGAAAACGAAAGAATGATAACAAACGATAACAAAACGAAAGAATAATAACAAACGATAACAAAACAAAAGAATGATAACAAACGATAACAAAACGACAGAATGATAACAAACGGTAACAAAACGAAAGAATGATAACAAACGATAACAAAACAAAAGA
Organism: Oreohelix idahoensis; assembly: GCA_024509875.1. NCBI lineage: Eukaryota > Metazoa > Mollusca > Gastropoda > Stylommatophora > Oreohelicidae > Oreohelix > Oreohelix idahoensis. The sequence continues at coordinate 552,557 of JAMPIV010022712.1, forward strand.
ATGATAACAAACGATAACAAAACAAAAGAATGATAACAATCATCCCAGAGGAGAATCACAGTAAGTGGCAACTAAACGCAGTGTAAGATTTTTGTTTTCTTTGGAGTGAAGTACATTCTGCAAAACATCATTTAGTTGAAATTCTTCATCTATCTGTTGACGGAGTTTCAAGATGCAAATCGGCCGGCAAAGATAACAGTATCTCTCTTTGGACTTAAAAACAGTTCGAACGTTCCTGTGGAGGTGTCTGTCATGACGGCTTGTTACGCATGTTTTCTCTCTTCCTGTCTTCTGAGTTGCTTTCATTTAACAACGAATGCTACTTTGTTCCAAGAAGATCGGCTACCATGACAAATATAGGAACCAAGAACCAGGGATTCAGACCTTCAGGACGATCTAGAGTTCGCTGGGAGGAACCATTAGACAATCCCCGAAGGACTGAGGACTAGACTGGAATCACGCCAGGAGAAAGACATCAGATAGGATAGTATGGTGCTCTCTCTGGCAAACGTCTTACATCCCAGGGTAGAAGACGAATGAATAAATAGTAGTATTAATAGTAGCTATTTTGTTTCGTGACATGTTAAAGGAAGAATATGTCTACTGCACCATCGTGCATATCTTAAGAAACATTTAACACGAACTTGTGCACGAGGCTGGCAATCTCATCATTTCAACGAAATTGCTACAGACACTATCGCCGCAAGAGAGGTCATAAATGATGTGATGCAGGATTCCTGCAAGGAGAAGACGAGCTGCAGCGGTGGCTCCATGCTTCAGTTGGAGCTAAAAGGAAAAGTAGAAGAAAAAGATTAGTAGCCATAGCCTCTTCATCCTCTTCAGAGGTGACACGTGTGATACCAAAGTGATCTCTCTACACAGATTTCCCGAAGGCTCTGCTCCGAGTAATGCGGAGGCCTGCCTTCAACCTCCTGCTGCTTAACGTCGCCGTCATTGCCATCCGCATCGGGGGAGTTCAGATGTTCAGGAATGAATACATGGCACGGGAGTACAATGTACCGAGGTCAGAGGTCGCATTTATCTCAGGTACTGAACTAAATTTCATTTTATAGTTTTTGTTGTTGCTGATACTGAAATATGAGAATATTAAGTTGTCTTTATCATGTACCAGTCGAACAAGACACGAGAAGAAGATGCTGGCGATGGATGGGTCAAACATGGTAGAAACATGTTGATAGCATAACAAGGCAGTTGTTGTTCCGGAATTCCCAGGGTAAAAGAGATAGAGGGGGACAGAAGAACATACGGAGAAGAGAACTGAAAACAGACGTGAAAAGTATGAGGAAGACATACAAAAACCTTGAGCTGTTGCCACGAGACAGGAAGACTTGGTATAAGTTTGTTGAAGGCCTATGCTCCTTACACAGCTGTAGAGCTATGAATGAAGTTCTCTATATACTAGCAACAACCCGCCAAAATTGGCAGGTTTTTAATTATAGTATGTTGTTTCTGTTACACGTATTACATTGCTGCTTCTTCTATAGTCTCGCGTGCTCGCTGTGAATGACGCGATCGTCTCTTCCTTTTAGCCATCTTATCATTTTGATCCATAATAATAAGTCTGCAATACTTTAAATTAAAATTTTGTCTTGAAGAAACAATTCAAAAACTTACATTTTAAGGTTATTTTTAAGAAAAATGATGAGTTAAATCCGTTTCCCGAATGAAACTTGGCAGACGAGTATCTTGATTGTCTGTTGATTTAATGCACACCGTCACACTTTGCTATTTTCGCGAGAGTACATATAAAGAGAAACAATACAATTATTGTCTAACTTTCAAACACAGTTGCACCCCCTTAGCTGTGCTCGAACGTTAATACACTCTCTCGAAAATAGAAAAAAGTGCGCAAAAGACGCTGTGCAAAGTGTGACAGACCGACAGACCGTAGTACCTTACGACGGGAATTTTGGTATTGGATAACAATACGTTTTCAGAGTATGTTATAAATGTTTAAAGAAAGCGTGATTTGCAAAACGTACTTAGAAAACGCGTATGTCGATATGTAGGCTTTCTCACTATTCCCAAACATTTCTTCCTCTTCGTTCGCCCACATACTTCTACATTAATGACTCTAATAAAGGCAGTAGTCAACTCAAGGTTCATGATATCCCGAAACACTATTTCGTGGAGAGAAGTGGGTTGTTGCCATATGCCACTCCGTTCACTGCTGTAAGTTGGGCAGGACTGGAGCAGATGTTCGGCTGCCATGGGGCTGGTGCCACAGGAGCAGAGATCTGTTGGACCAATCCTGTACTTGTGATATAAATGGTACCTCAACCTGTTGTGTCCAATACGTAAGCGGAAAATGATAACCTGGTCTCGCCTAGATAGCTGGTGATAGGCATCAGGGTGTTCTGGTCAGTTACATTTTCCCTAGTACACATGCCCTGGCTGCTTGATGCTGAGGTAGGTGACGAGCAGTATCTTAGGGTGGACCCTGTCAAGACAAGGGGTCTGGCACTCTTCCCACTATTGTGGCACCTGGCGGGTCGAACACCACCTCATCGAATCATATTAGCATCAGTCATCTTAAGGTGGTTTGCGTTGCACTATGTTACGCGCTTTGCGGTCCAGTGCATTCAACTTCAGCATGCATTTATATGGGGTCTGCTTCCCTACCGTTTGCTTTTTTTTCTCAACTTCCTTGCAGTTCTGCTACACTATATAACTGGTCTGTACTTTACTGATGACTACAAAAAAGCAGAAAACCTGTAACGACAACAATTAAGTAGCCACCTTGGATGGAAGTCGGAGGTTCTGCAAAGTGTAAAATTTCAGATTTCCATTCCATAATTTCTAACACATTGTTATGACACTAGTTACACACCATCTAGGGTCTTATACTTTGACGCTATGTGGTGCTCAACTCCTCATCACCGCCATTAACACAACACAGGAACACACATTAATCTGTCTCCATTAATTTTGCCTATAGTAATATGTTACATTGTTCTGTGCAGTTCCCCGGGTGGGTCTCTGATGAGACAAAGATCAAGCAGGACCACTTCCCTGTCAGACATCTCGTAACAAGCGACTAATAAGTGGTTGTGCTTGAGGCTGGCAACCTTATCATGTAAAATTGTTACATAAACCACCACCGTTAAAGCATGTAAAAGCTTAGTGCAGGTGTAAAGAGCTGTTTTGTGGCCATCAGATGTTACATCCCGATGTAAAGTCCTGATTAGTATAACCCCATCAAGCTGGGCACTAGATGTAAAATCTGTTCTTTTATCGTGTTGCAGTGTCGTTGAGTGGGCGTGTCGTTTATCACCTGGACCGTTCAGTGTTGCGGTGTATTTAGGTCACCAGCGTGAGGCGCTGCCAGGGGTGTAATGCAGACACTCTCACACAAACAGCATACATGTTTCTCAGGTGTGTAGTACTCGCAATAGAATGTGGTCGAGAGTAAAGGTGTGTGTGTAGGAAACAGTAGATCGTGGACACGAAGTCGTATAGGCTCTTATTCAGCTACACACCAAACTCACTCCACCACAAGTAGAAGTCATAGACGTAGATAATACAGATGACTTTTCTTCAACATTTATTACGGCAACAGTACGCTGACAGACGACACAGTCAAATGAACAAGGATCATGGACATTTCATGTGTGGTAATCATTATAAACATCGAGCTTCATAAATCTTGCATAGCTCATGTGTAAGATGCTAGTAACGATGGCTTGACAATCTACGTTCGTTCATACGGTAGCTCAGAGACCCTGACTAAACGAGTCAGGTAGTCCTTTAACAAATATCCCGCACGATAAAGGCGGTTCCAGTTGCTTGATAACAAAGTCTATGAACTTGTCTAATGAAAGTCAAGACTTCATCTGGCTTCACCCGCCAGACACTTCTTCTTCTGCTCAAAGATATCGGCCGTAATACCGGGCCTCTATAATAATGTGAACAACTATGTATTCTTCATAGGCAGGCATAATCATCCATGCCGAAACATACCGCTAACACGCGGTTTTCAAAATAATATCTCTTCACTGGACTTCTGTATAATAGTTAGACGAATAGTCTTAGTTGGCTACAACGAGCACACATAATGGACTCTGTATCTCAAAGAACTGTGAGCTCTACTCACAGGTTGCCACAAAATGTTCTGCAACTTAGGCATAATAATTAAGTTTCTTTTACCTTTGACAGAATCCAAGAAATACACAAATAACAACTGTCGTCATTCTTGACGAACAGAATAACTCTGGGGAGAATCACTGACATCACAGTCACACTGAAGACTATCTTTCCCCCAGATAATGCAGAGAAGTACAACGGATATACTAGTCCGGTCAGAACCCAGATCATCACTCACTCACGGAAGTCTATCCGTTCGCGATCAAAAAACTTGCGCATGCGTAGACAGATCCTGATTCAACTACAAAGTGAACCAGGAATCACAATCAAATGTAATTACAAGTTGTATGTACACTATTTATAGATATGATCTTTGTATTGACATATATTATTATTATCACAATGTGTGTGTCAGTTGTGATGTAGTACTATGAGGTAATACTGGATTTTTCAAGCTAGGTGGTTGTTTATCATCATGACTTCAGGTGTCTGTTTCTGGTGGAAATAGTATTGGAAAAGTTCACAGTTCCTGTCATTAGAAACAATTTCTTGTCCCTCTTTATTTAATATACTGTCATTTTTAGAGGGGGGGGGGGGGGTACATAAGATTGAGCTGCTCTGGCCACGAGATCTTATCTTCTGTGAGGGTGGCAGGAAACAGTCTCTTCTGCTCGCTTGCTTCACCGTATTCTTGAGGACCAACACTGGTCGCTATCTGGACCAAGGAGTATGCTATCAGCCTCTGGATTCAGCAAAACTCAGACCAGGTGCTGCTTTAATAGTTTAGGACCACGGTCCCACAATTCATGGAAATAATAAACAAATACGTTGACTGGCGATGAATATGGCACAATTCCGATCTGCCTCTGTCCCAGGCTTTTATTTAGAAAAATATGAGCTGGATCTCAACGCACTTGCTGTTCAATAAGTTTATTTTCAAAATGTGGCACTGAACTGACGCTCCTAATTGACTATATCAAATGGTCTAGCCAATGGGGCCATGTTTACAAAAGCATTTGAAAAAAAAATGTACCCTTCCTACCGTTTCCCTTAACAACCAAAAATAGTATTTGCATTCGACTAATCATGTTTCGCCTTACATATTATTCTAGCCAATCAAATAGGATTTAACTTGTTGGCCTATTTCCCGTAAAATGGTGGTTTTAAAACATGCCACTGAGCAAATATGATCGGGTGCTGTCTGACACCCTCACTATTTTATTTTGGCCATAATTTGTTAATTCCTAGACTATTTGCGTAACACTTAACATATTCTTTATTTGAAAAAATGTTAGTGCTTCATGCCTTTCGCTTGGGGGTGGCATTATTTTATATCGCGCGACTGCGTGTTAGTGTTGCATGCGTTCCTCATTACCTCTCTCTCTCTCTATCCTAAGTCCATCTGTCTTTTCGTTTATGTTAACGTAGTGTATAAAATGACATGAATGGAATATTAAATCTAGGTCATTACGCAGTTTGCGTATCTCAAGGTTTCCTAAGAAACACAGTACTAGTTGTCTTTTTAGAAACGCGTGTAGTTTTATGCAGACGGAGCAGAAAAAGGGGTTTTCTTGTTTAACTAGCATGACATTCTATAACACAGGCGTACGCTATAGTGACGGCACTGTTCTTTACCAGTCTTCTTTCCTTTTATTGAATTAATTCGTTAGGCTTTACATTTACTTTTTAATTTATATATGTGGATTTAGAATGTTTCACGACAAATTCTCCCCACTTAAAACAGACGTTATATGTCAGTCTATAATTCTATATACACATAGAGAAATTTAATATTATTCCTGGGGCTTACGGTTATTTTCATCACACGGATGGCGGCTTAGAAAATCCGCTCCCAGATTAGTTTTATTTTTGTCATGGATTAATGCAGGTGGGTCAATTCAAAGTAGGCACGACTCAAGAAATCTGCCCCAGACCTCTGCAATCCAAGAACCCATTTCAGATATGTTACTGTACAGCTGCAAGTGTTACGGCTTGTCTTACTACTGCTTAGCAATCAATATTCACCATGTTTTTTTCTCTGAGTCTGCTCAACGACATGTCCAGAGAAGATTAGATGTTCCTCAAATTGTACGTTATGAGGAGTTGATCTATATGGTGATATCTGAGTTGTGTAGTGGATCCAATAATTTTCTCATCAGCCTTAATAAACACTCGGACTATCCTCAATTCAAAAGGCAACAAGGGAGACACTCTGCTCATACGAAATGTTCCCAGCCAACAATTGGTCTGATCTCAGGCTTTACTGGAATCTGAAAGTATCCTTTGCTCAGATCCACTTTTGAGAAATATTTAGCTTTATTTAGCCTGGCAAACAACTGATTTGTATCCGGCAATGGATCCACCTGACCTTCTGTAATAGCATTCAGTCTCCTGTAATCTATACAGAGTCTATGTTCTCCAGAGGGTTTCCTTAAGAGTACCACACTGGAACTATACGAAGATTCACTGTGTGAAATTATTCCCTCCTTCAACAAATAGTCTATCTCTTCCTTCAAAGCTTTCTCCTTAGCAAAAGGAATCGAATAGGGTTTCATACAGACAGGTGTGGGGTCTGTCAGTTTCATATCATATTCAAATAAGTTTGTATGCCCCGGTCGGTCCGTTAACAGCTCTCTATGATCATCTAGAACCTGTTGCACTCTCTCCTTCTGATTTTTCGTTAAATGTGTACTGATTTTCACCTGTGCTGCTGTCTCACAGGGGTGTAATGGATATTCAAATGATGAAAGTGGTTCCTTTTTCATCTCTGTGGTGAAGTGGGATGTTATAAATATTTATAGGGGACTTAGTGTACTGACTGAGATCAGCTGTGAAGGTATCTGTATCTAATAAGTGTGATGTATTATAGATGAAATTACTTGCTTCCACATTTATACCTCAGTCAGAATTATTCTGGAATATTGTGATGACTACGTTAAATGTCTAGGGTTATGAAAATGATGAAGTGTAAGTCACAACAACAACAGACAGATAAACAATTTAATTTATTCTACAACACTTTACAACACTGTGACACTCACACACATATAACACTCTATAAGACTATCTTAAATGAGTCAAGTGATTAAGTTTAAAAAATATATGTATTAATTCTTGTCAATAATGTATATCCTGATTCAACTACACAGTGAACCAGGAATCACAATCAAATGTAATTACAAGTATTATGTACACAGTTTATATATATGAACGTTGTATTGACATAGTTTATTATTATTATTCTATGTGTGTAATTTGTGCAGTAGTAATATGAGGTAATACTGGTTTTGTTCAAGCTTGGTTGTTGTTTTTCATCATGACTTCAAGTGTTTGATTATCGGGGAAATAGTATTGGGAAACTTTCACAGTTCCTGTCATTTGAACCAATTAATTGTCCCTCTGTGGTTAACAAAATGCCAATTTTTGAGGGGGCACATAATGTTGAGCTACTCTGGCCACAGAAGCTTATCTTTCGTGATGGCGGCAGGAAAAGACTCCTCTGCTCGATTGCTTCCTGTGTTCTGGAGACACCTCACTGGTCGCTATCTGGACCAAGGAGTATGCTGTCAGCCTCTGGATTCAGCAAAACCCAGACCAGGTGCTGCTTCAATAACTAGGACCACAGTCCCTGAAACAAGAAGGTTGTACCTCCTACTTCATAACTAATTTATAATCTATTTCCACACTGAACGCAATACATAACAAACACTGAGTTCAGAGCGATAGGCCAACTGCCAGCTTCATCTGAAACAATTTACACCAGTATACTCCTCCCTAATGGTTACTACGCCTCTGCAATTCCAGCATTAGTTCTTTCTAGTCCATAAGATAGGTGTCAGTGTACTGTTTGGCAATTCCATGCAGTTTTACTTTTCTCCGACACCTTCTGTTCAGGTTGGAGCACTATATAGGCCTTGCCTCATGTTCGCTACTGAACCACACACATATACAGACATAAATTATCAATTTACATTCAATTTTCATTAAAAAGATATTGAATATATCAAGCTTACCACAATTCATGGAAATAATACACAGATACGTTGACTGGCGATGAATAATGGCACAAATTCCGATCTGCCTCTGTCCCAGACTTTTATTTAGAAAAATATGATCTGGCTCTCAACGCACTGTTTCTTAGTAAGTTTATTTTAAAGTGTGGCACTGACCTGACGCTCCTAATTGACTATATTGGCGGGTCTAACCAATCGGGCCATGTTTACCCAGCTTTTCAAAAAAAGTACCCTTACTACCGTTTCCCTAACAACAAAGAATTAGTATTTATAGCCCGACTAATCGTGTTTAGCCTTACATTTACTTCCCGCCAATCAAATAGGAGGTAACATGTTGGCCTATTTCCCGTACAATGGTGGTTTCAAAACCTGCCACTGCGCAATTCTGATTTTGGTGTTGTCTGACAGCACCACCATTTTATTTTGGCTATAACTTGTTAATTCCTAGACTATTTGCGTAACGTTTAACATATTCTTTGTCAGCAAGTCCTAAGGAACCCAATTATATAAATTTAAGGGAGCTAGGTGGCTGCGTTCAAAATGTGCATTTTCTTCTACCTCCTGTTCACTTCGATACGATGTGGTGTCTGGGTACTGTCAGGCTTTCAAACGTAAACCAGTATAATGTCATGTTTCCCAATAAGCATTTTTCAGGTTTTTAAACCTAACTCTCGTATGGGTAGTGTTTTTTTTTAATCACTGTCCATATGAAAAAAAGTATTGCTTCTGGCCTTTCGCTTGGGGAGGGTGGCATTAATTGTGTATCGCGAGACGCGTGTTAGTGTTGCATGCGTTCCTCCTTTCAGCCCTCACTCTCTCTTTCTATCCTAAGTCCATCTGTCCTTTCGTTTATGTTAACGTAGTGTAATTAATGCTAGTATTAATTTAGGTCATTAATCAGCTTGCGTATCTCAAGGTTTTCTTAGAAATGCAGTACACGTTTTATTGTAGAAAGCGTGTAGTGATGCAGTAGGCTTTACTATCAACGTGAAACGTTACAATTTGCAGACGAAGTAGAAAACAAGGGGGATTTTTGTACGCCATTGTGACAGCACTCTACTTTTACCATTTCTCTTTCCTTTTATTGAATTTATGTGTTAGGCTTCACAATTACCTTTTAATTTATATATGTGGATTTAGAATGTTTCACGACAAATTCTCCCCTCTTAAAACAGACGTTATATGTCAGTCTATAATTCTATATACACATAGAGAAATTTATTATTATTTCTGGCTCTTACGGTGATTCTCATCACACGGATGGCGGCTTAAAAAATCCGCTCCCAGATTTTTCTTTCCAGATATATACTCTATGCAAAACTCAAATGGCTGCATCAGTAATGACCAACGGAGTAATCTAGAATTTTCATGTCTAGCCTGCGCTAGAAACGACAAGGGTTTGTGATCCGTTTGCAACTTAAATGCCTTCCCATACAGATAAATATTGAATTTCTTTATCGCCCATATTACTGCAAGACATTCTTTTTCGCTAGTTGAGTAATTGGTTTCAGCTTTATTCAACTTTCTGCTAGCATATGCCACTGGGCTTAATTCCCCTTCCAATGCATCTGATTTCTGTAGCAGTGTTGCACCTAACCCAATATTACTGGCATCCGTCCTTACAATGAATTCTTGACTTAAGTCAGGTAATTTCAAAATAGGTTTGCTTGTGAGCTTTTCCTTCAATTCCTGGTAAGCTAACTCACATTGTGGTGTCGATGTAATTCGATCTGGATTTCCTTTACGGGTCAAATCAGTTAACGGTGCACATATGGAATTAAAATTTTTGATATACTTTTCGTAGAAACCACATAATGAGACAAAGGATCTCACGTCTTTCTTGGTTTGTGGTCTCGGGGCTTTCTTTAGTTTCTCTAAATTCTTGGGGTCAGGGGTCATGTTTCCCTGATAAACTGTGTGTCCCAAGAATTATAATTTTTTACATCCAACGCAACATTTGGTTGGTCGGGCTGTTAAATTCGCTTCTCTAAGTCGATTAAACAGCATGTTCAGAGAGTCAATGTGTTCCTCACATGTTTCTGTTGCTATAAGAATATCATCCATGCAATTTGTGATGCATGGATTATTCAGAGGGTCCAATAATTTTCTCATCATTCTAGAGAAGACACTAGGCGCATTCTTCAATCCAAATGGCAATCTGTTAAACTCATAGTGTCCCTCTGAGGTACTAAAAGCTAGGTATGGTCTAACCTCAGGCTTTACTGGAATCTGATAGTATCCTTTACTCAGATCCACTTTTGAGAAATATTTAGCTTTATTTAGCCTGGCAAACAACTGATTTGTATCCGGCAATGGATCCACCTGTCCTTCTGTAATAGCATTCAATCTCCTGTAATCTATACAGAGTCTATGTTCTCCAGAGGGTTTCCTTAAGAGTACAACACTGGAACTATACGAAGATTCACTGTGTGAAATAATTCCTTCCTTCAACAAATAGTCTATCTCTTCCTTCAAAGCTTTCTCCTTAGCAAAAGGAATCGAATAGGGTTTCATACAGACAGGTGTGGGGTCTATCAGTTTCATATCATATTCCAATAAGTTTGTATGCCCCGGTCGGTCCGTTAACACCTCTGTATGATTATCTAGAACCTGTTGCACTCTCTCTTTCTGATTTTTCGTTAAATGTGTACTGATTTTCACCTGTGCCGCTGTCTCACAGGGGTGTAATGGATATTCAAATGATGAAAGTGGTTCCTTTTTCATCTCCATTGCAATGGACAAGGTCAACAAGTGTGTCTCTTCCTGATTTTCTCTTTCCAAATATTTCTTCAGGAGATTCACATGATAGATTTTTTCTTTCCCCTTCTTATCTATCTTATAATTTGTTCTAGACACCTTCTCTAAAACTGTATATGGACCTTGCCATCCAATTTGTAACTTATTCTGACTACCGGGGAGAAGAAGCAGTACCTTCTCTCCCACAGCCAAATCTCTGTCTTTAGCCTTCCTGTTGAAATAGGCAGCATGTTTCTTCCTGGCTTGTTTCAAATTTTCATTGGCAAGTTTCCAGCCAGTTTTTAAACGAGTGGTCAGCTCATTCACATATTGTTATGAGGATGTAATATTTTCCTCTGCCTTTTCATCAGTCCACGTTCTTAACAGCGCTTCAAGTGGACCTTTTATTGGCCTTCCAAATAATAATGTTGCCGGGGCCATACCGGTTGAACTATGGGGTACCTCCCGATAAGCAAAGAGGGCGGCGTGAAGGTACTGGTCCCATGTATCTGGTTTTTCGTGTGCCAACTTTCTCAGGATCGACATCAACGTGCCATTAAATCTTTCCACTTGGCCGTTCCCTTGGGGATGGTACACACTACAATGGAAGTGTTTGGCCTGGAAGATCCTGAAAACTTCTTCTGTTAGTTTCCCCTTGAACTGAGAGCCATTATCAGTCAAGATTTGATTGGGAAAGCCTAACCTTGTGAAAATTGTGAGTAATGCCTCTGCCACATGCTTAAAATCAATCGATGACAGGGCTACCGCCTCTCCCCACATAGAACAAGTATCCACCAGAGTCAGAATGTAGCTGTTCCTTCTCTTAGTTCGAGTGAGAGGTCCCACAAGATCCACGGCAACTCTCTCAAAGGGTGTTCCCACTATGGGCATTTCCCCCAGAGTTGCTGGTGCAGTCCAATGCTTAGGTGCTACTCGTTGGCACTCTGGACAGGATTTTACATATCGTTTGATATCTTCAGTTATTCCTGGCCAGAAATAGTGACAAGCTATTCACTGTCCTGTTGCGCTGATCCCCCATATGACCACTGAAGGGAATCGCATGCCCTAATTCCAACACTTTAGTCCTATATGTAGTGGGAAGGACCAGCTGTCCGTGACCATTGGATTCAGATCCAGCCTTCCTATAAATCAGTTTGTTCTTCATATAAAATTCTCCCTTGCCTGGAGGTGTATGAGATTTGGGCAACTTCTTGAAACACGGCTTGAGTGTCTTGTCCTCCGCCTGTGCCTTCCTCATCTCATCTGGATAAGTATTTATTGGATTATCCTCCTCCTTTTTAGACTGTGATCTGGTCTGCACTGTTGCCAATATCACAGGTCTCTTGGGATTCCCCAAGAAGACATATCTACACCCCAATATCAGAGGGTAGATTGGCTCATTTATCACTGCTGCTTTTATGATTCCTTCCACATATCGCGTTTTCACCTTTATCCGAGCGACGGGAAGTGTCATGGTAGCTACATCCTTGGTTGCAGTTTGAATCTCCACTGTTTCTGTGGTGTATTGATCTGCCTGCACCAGGTGAGAACTCACAACGGAATCATAATCTAAACCTGTATCATATAAACACCTTATGGTGACACCATTACAGATGACATCTTCACACACTGGGGGATGGTATGGTTCCTGTAGTTCCTCAGGTTTGACCTTTTTTCCAGATGTCATAGCAGCACAATGCGGAGGTTTCCTTCTACAATGGTCAGTGTCATGATTGTTCATCTTACAATTTTTACACCATCTCTTTCCTTGGTTGAAAGATTTTCTTTCATCATATTTCCTTTCCTCGAATTGTAGGGTTTTATTTTTATTGTCATACCGTGGCCTATCAAACTGGTGCTTACCTTTGTTTTGATCTCTAGGATCACATTTATTAAAGTTCTGTGGTGCCTTAAAATTATCTACCTGTTTCTTTTTATTACCTGATACCTCTGCTTGAGCTGCTTGATACCTTTCAGCAACATTTAGTAACTCACCCAGCCTCTCTGCACCTTGTTCCATGAGAAACTTTCTCAGGTCTGGAGCCATGAACTCTCTTAATTGTTCTATAAGGATCATTTCCTTAAGATCTTGGGTTTTCCCCCAGAGAAGTCCATTTCTCCAAGTATGTCTCTATCCGTGCAGAGAACTGGTGATAGGTTTCACCTGACAGTAGTTTAGCATTCCTAAATTTTTTTCTATAAAATTCTGCGTTCTTTTCATATCTTAACAAAAGAGCCTGCTTTAGCATGTCATAATTTTCTTGATCACCTCTGCTCATTTTAGCAAAAACTTCATAAGCTGCACCACGAAGCCCTTGAGATAACTTTAAGGTCCACCTTTCTCTCTCTAACCCATACGTGGTAGCTAATAGTTCATATCTATTTAGATAGCTCTCAATATCATCGTCTTTCTCAACAAAATGATCTAAATGAAAGTTCATAGCTGAGGTTGAGGCTCTCTGACTAGTAGTAGCATCGGAGGTAAAGGGACTGGCACCATTTTTAGGAGCATGGCCTTGAAACTCAAACTCCCGTAGTCGTAACTCATGTTCCCTTTGTAATCTCTTCTCCTCCTTTTCTGCTTCCCTCTCTGCAGTCTGTCTTCTTTCCTCGGCTTCCAATTTCTTAGCCTCTTTGTCAGCCTCAATCTGCAACCTCTTAGCCTCAGCCTCAATCTGCAACCTCTTAGCCTCCGCCTCAATCTGCAACCTCTTAATTTCTTTTTCAGCCTCTAACTTTCTTTCAGCCTCTTTTTCTAATCTTCTTTCTTCCCGTTCAATATATTTGTCACATTCAGCAGTGACATAAGCAATCATAATTTGCCCGTCCATTCCTAACTCTTTAGCAGTCTGCACAGCAGCAGATCGAAATTTGGCCAGGTCCGCCATTTTCTAACAGGTAAATGTAAACAATGTCTAACTAAACAATACAATTTCTAACTAAATATCCAATGACAACCACAGGCACTGAGAGCTCAACGTTATTTAATTCCACCCAAGGATACCTTTTAATTCTTATATTCCCTGAAGTGAATTACGCCCAATATTTTTAATAGGGAAAGATTCAAAATCCCGGACAGGACCCCAATATATGTGGTAAAGTGGAATGTTATAAATATTTATAGGGGACTTAGTGTACTGACTGAGATCAGCTGTTAAGGTATCTGTATCTAATAAGTGTGGTGTATTATAGATGACCTTACTTGCTACCACATTTATACCTCAGTCAGAATTATTCTGGAATATTGTGATGACTACGTTAAATGTCTAGGGTTATGAAAATGATGAAGTGTAAGTCACAACAACAACAGACAGATAAACAATTTAATTTATTCTACAACACTTTACAACACTGTGACACTCACACACATATAACACTCTATAAGACTATCTTAAATGAGTCAAGTGATTAAGTTTAAAAAATATATGTATTAATTCTTGTCAATAATGGATATCCTGATTCAACTACACAGTGAACCAGGAATCACAATCAAATGTAATTACAAGTATTATGTACACAGTTTATATATATGAACGTTGTATTGACATAGTTTATTATTATTATTCTATGTGTGTAATTTGTGCAGTAGTAATATGAGGTAATACTGGTTTTGTTCAAGCTTGGTTGTTGTTTTTCATCATGACTTCAAGTGTTTGATTATCGGGGAAATAGTATTGGGAAACTTTCACAGTTCCTGTCATTTGAACCAATTAATTGTCCCTCTGTGGTTAACAAAATGTCAATTTTTGAGGGGGCACATAATGTTGAGCTACTCTGGCCACAGAAGCTTATCTTTCGTGATGGCGGCAGGAAAAGACTCCTCTGCTCGATTGCTTCCTGTGTTCTGGAGACACCTCACTGGTCGCTATCTGGACCAAGGAGTATGCTGTCAGCATCTGGATTCAGCAAAACCCAGACCAGGTGCTGCTTCAATAACTAGGACCACAGTCCCTGAAACAAGAAGGTTGTACCTCCTACTTCATAACTAATTTATAATCTATTTCCACACTGAACGCAATACATAACAAACACTGAGTTCAGAGCGATAGGCCAACTGCCAGCTTCATCTGAAACAATTTACACCAGTATATTCCTCCCTAATGGTTACTACGCCTCTGCAATTCCAGCATTAGTTCTTTCTAGTCCATAAGATAGGTGTCAGTGTACTGTTTGGTAATTCCATGCAGTTTTACTTTTCTCCGACACCTTCTGTTCAGGTTGGAGCACTATATAGGCCTTGCCTCATGTTCGCTACTGAATTCAGAATGTGCATTTTCTTCTACCTCCTGTTCACTTCGATACGATGTGGTGTCTGGGTACTGTCAGGCTTTCAAACGTAAACCAGTATAATGTCATGTTTCCCAATAAGCATTTTTCAGGTTTTTAAACCTAACTCTCGTATGGGTAGTGTTTTTTTTAGTCACTGTCCATCTGAAAAAAAGTATTGCTTCTGGCCTTTCACTTGGGGAGGGTGGCATTAATTGTATATCGCGAGACGCGTGTTAGGGTTGCATGCGTTCCTGCTTTCAGCCCTCACTCTCTCTTTCTATCCTAAGTCCATCTGTCCTTTCGTTTATGTTAACGTAGTGTAATTAATGCTAGTATTAATTTAGGTCATTAATCAGCTTGCGTATCTCAAGGTTTTCTTAGAAATGCAGTACACGTTTTATTGTAGAAAGCGTGTAGTGATGCAGTAGGCTTTACTATCAACGTGAAACGTTACAATTTGCAGACGAAGTAGAAAACAAGAGGGATTTTTGTACGCCATTGTGACAGCACTGTACTTTTACCATTTCTCTTTCCTTTTATTGAATTTATGTGTTAGGCTTCACATTTACCTTTTAATTTATATATGTGGATTTAGAATGTTTCACGACAATCTCCATAGCAATGGACAAGGTTAACAAGTGTGTCTCTTCCTGATTTTCTCTTTCCAAATATTTCTTCAGGAGATTCACATGATAGATTTTTTCTTTCCCTTTCTTATCTATCTTATAATTGGTTCTAGATACCTTCTCTAGAACTGTATATGGACCTTGCCATCCAATTGGTAATTTATTCTGACTACCGGGTAGAAGAAGCAGTACCTTCTCTCCCACAGCCAAATCTCTTTCTTTAGCATTCTTGTCTATTTTTCCATGCACTGGTAGGGTCTCTTCCACTCGAAGCTCTGTTGTGATGATTTTTCTTTCCAGAATCATCCTGCACAAAACGACCGCTACCAATTTTTCTCGTGGGGCTCTCTCCCCACTTAGAATTCTTGATGAGAGATTTCCTCTCTACGTCCTCTTCCTCCAGTTTACATAAGTCCGATTGAGGGATTTTCGGCTTATCCTGGGGTAAGACATCTTTTTGCACTCGCTGCATCGTGGCCATAGTAAAACAGTCAATTGACGATTGTCCGTGAAAAGGGGCTTCCCATTCCACTTGGTCCACTTTATTAAATTTATTTTTCTTTTCAGTATCAGGCCTACGTTTGCCCCGTGGCGTGTGGAGGTCCTGATCACTGTTCCCACTTGTGGGTGTTCCCTCATGTGCTATGCTACACCTCTCTACAAAATTTTCAATGTCCCACCTTGCCTTGGGCCTCATCTTACAATTTTTACACCATCTCTTTCCTTGGTTGAAAGATTTTCTTTCATCATATTTCCTTTCCTCGAATTGTGGGGTTTTACTTTTATTGTCATACCGTGGCCTATCAAACTGGTGCTTTGTTTTGATCTCTAGGATCAAATTTATTAAAGTTCTGTGGTGCCTTAAAATTATCTACCTGTTTCTTTTTATTACCTGATACCTCTGCTTGAGCTGCTTGATACCTTTCAGCAACATTTAGCAACTCACCCAGCCTCTCTGCACCTTGTTCCATGAGAAACTTTCTCAGGTCTGGAGCCATGAACTCTCTTAATTGTTCTATAAGGATCATTTCCTTAAGATCTTGGGTTTTCCCCCAGAGAAGTCCATTTCTCCAAGTATGTCTCTATCCGTGCAGAGAACTGGTGATAGGTTTCACCTGACAGTAGTTTAGCATTCCTAAATTTTTTTCTATAAAATTCTGTGTTCTTTTCATATCTTAACAAAAGAGCCTGCTTTAGCATGTCATAATTTTCTTGATCACCTCTGCTCATTTTGGCAAAAACTTCATAAGCTGCACCACGAAGCCCTTGAGATAACTGTAAGCTCCACCTTTCTCTCTCTAACCCATACGTGGTAGCTAATAGTTCATATCTATTTAGATAGCTCTCAATATCATCGTCTTTCTCAACAAAATGATCTAAATTAAAGTTCATAGCTGAGGTTGAGGCTCCCTGAATAGCCGCAGCATCGGAGGCAAAGGGACTGGCACCATTTTCAGGAGCATGGCCTTGAAATTCCAACTCCCTTAGTCGTAACTCATGTTCCCTTTGTAATCTCTTCTCCTCCTTTTCTGCTTCCCTCTCTGCAGCCTGTCTCCTTTCGTCTCTTTCTGCCTCCAATTTCTTCTCTTCATACTGGAGCCTTTTAATCTCTGCCTCCAATGCTTTAGCCTCTTTGTCAGCCTCAATCTGCAACCTCCTAATTTCTTTTTCAGCTTCTAACTTTCTTTCAGACTCTTTTTCTAATCTTTCAGATTCTAATTTTCTTTCTGCTTCAAATTTTCTTTCTTCACGTTCAATATATTTGTCACATTCAGTAGTGACATAAGCAATCATAACTTGCCCGTCCATTCCTAACTCTTTAGCAGTCTGCACAGCAGGAGATCGAAATTTGGCTAGGTCCGCCATTTTCTAACAGGTAAATGTATAGAATATTTAACCAAACAATTTTATCTATGTCTAATTAACTAAGGACAACCACAAGCACTGAGAGCTCAACCTTATTTTTCAACCCAAAAATACCTTTTTAATTTTTATTATTTCCAGAAGTGAATTACTCCCAATATATTCTAGGGGAAGGTTCAATATCCCGGGAGCGAGACCCCAATATATGTGGTAAAGTGGGATGTTATAAATATCTATAGGGGACTTAGTGTACTGGCTGAGATCAGCTGTGAAGGTATCTGTATCTAATAAGTGTGGTGTATTACAGATGACCTTACTTGCTACCACATTTAGACCTCAGTCAGAATTATTCTGGAATATTGTGATGACTACGTTGAATGTCTAGGGTTATGAAAGTGATGAAGTGTATGTTCACAACAACCAACAGACAGATAAACAATTTAGTTTAATCCACAACTCTTTACAACACTGTGACACTCACACACATAGAACACTCTATAAGACTATCTTAAATGAGTCAAGCGTTAAAGTTTAAAAATATATGTATTAATTTCTTTCAATAATAGATATCCTGATTCAACTACAAAGTGAACCAGGAATCACAATCAAATGTAATTACAAGTTGTATGTATACTATTTATAGATATGATCTTTGTATTGACATATATTATTATTATCACAATGTTTGTGTCAGTTGTGATGTAGTACTATGAGGTAATACTGGATTTTTAAAGCTAGGTGGTTGTTTATCATCATGACTTCAGATGTCTGTTTCTGGTGGAAATAGTATTGGAAAAGTTCACAGTTCCTGTCATTAGAAACAATTACTTGTCCCTCTTTATTTAATATACTGTCACTTTTAGAAAGGGGGGGGGGTACATAAGATTGAGCTGCTCTGGCCACGAGATCTTATCTTCTGTGAGGGCGGCAGGAAATAGTCTCTTCTGCTCGCTTGCTTCACCGTATTCTTGAGGACCAACACTGGTCGCTATCTGGACCAAGGAGTATGCTATCAGCCTCTGGATTCAGCAAAACTCAGACCAGGTGCTGCTTTAATAGTTTAGGACCACGGTCCCACAATTCATGGAAATAATAAACAAATACGTTGACTGGCGATGGATATGGCACAATTCCGATCTGCCTCTGTCCCAGGCTTTTATTTAGAAAAATATGAGCTGGATCTCAACGCACTTGCTGTTCAATAAGTTTATTTTCAAAATGTGGCACTGAACTGACGCTCCTAATTGACTATATCAAGTGGTCTAGCCAATGGGGCCATGTTTACAAAAGCATTTGAAAAAAATGTACCCTTCCTACCGTTTCCCTTAACAACCAAAAATAGTATTTGCATTCGACTAATCATGTTTCGCCTTACATATTATTCTAGCCAATCAAATAGGATTTAACTTGTTGGCCTATTTCCCGTAAAATGGTGGTTTTAAAACATGCCACTGAGCAAATATGATCGGGTGCTGTCTGACACCCTCACTATTTTATTTTGGCCATAATTTGTTAATTCCTAGACTATTTGCGTAACACTTAACATATTCTTTGTCAGCAAGTCCTAAGGAACCCAAATATATAAATTTAATGGAGCTAAGTGGCTGCGTTCAAAATATGTATTTTCTTCTACCACCCGTTCACTTCGATACGATGGGGTGTCTTCTGTACTGTCAGGCTTTCAGACATAAAACAGTATAATGTCATGTTTACTAATAAGCATTAAACAGGTTTTTAAAACCTAACCCTCGTATTGGTAGTGTTTTTTATCACTGTCTATTTGAAAAAATGTTAGTGCTTCATGCCTTTCGCTTGGGGGTGGCATTATTTTTATATCGCGCGACTGCGTGTTAGTGTTGCATGCGTTCCTCAGTACCCCTCTCTCTCTCTATCCTAAGTCCATCTGTCTTTTCGTTTATGTTAACGTAGTGTATAAAATGACATGAATGGAATATTAAATCTAGGTCACTGCGCAGTTTGCGTATCTCAAGGTTTTCTAAGAAACACAGTACTCGTTGTCTTTTTAGAAACGCGTGTAGTTTTATGCAGACGGAGCAGAAAAATGGGTTTTCTTGTTTAACTAGCATGACATTCTATAACACAGGCGTACGCTATAGTGACGGCACTGTTCTTTACCAGTCTTCTTTCTTTTTATTGAATTAATTCGTTAGGCTTTACATTTACTTTTTAATTTATATATGTGGATTTAGAATGTTTCACGACAAAAACAAAGGGAAGATAACCCCAAATCAACCTGTCCCAGGGAGTTAACATACAGTTCTCTAACTTAGATCATCAAAAAATATTAAATAGATTTACATCTTATGAAACCGTCAAAAACGACAGCAACAGCAGGCTACTAATAAGCGGAACATCTGCAGAGGTAGCTCCATGCTTCGTAAGGAGCGGAAATGACAGTGAATGAATATGTTACATTTGAACTAAACTTTTATAAGCCACTTTGCCTTTAAAATTACGCATTATACCAACGCCTCTTCATTTCTTCGGTCATTAAATTATATAGGTCTGACGTCAGCAGCGGGAAACTTAGGTGGAACTATCCTTGGTTCCTGGATCTCCAGCAAGGTGTCCACAAAACTGGGTTACGTTTTGATCGTCCTGAGTACTTATGCCATCATGACATGTATGGCTCCGTTCTATATCGTATTTGGTTGTGATAATGTTCCAGTCTATGGAGCAAGTGGCAGTATGTAAGTTTGTGGCAGTTGTCAAGTTTGTTATTTGAAGCTTTGTTCTTGGTCTAAAATCAAGCCTTCTTTTAATCTTTTGTTTTATTTGTGTGTGCCATACGCCCCTTTGATTGTTCAATAAAGATATAAACACATTTGATTGTCCGATGAAGCTATAAACACCTTTGATTGTCCGATGAAACTATATACACCTTTGACTATCCGATGAAGCTATATACACCTTTCATTGTCCGATGTAGCTATATACATATGTGATTGTCCGATAAAGTTCCGTATACCTATGACTGTCTGGTGAAGCTATATCCACCTTTGACTGTTCGATAAATACTATGGACTCTTCTGGGAAAAATGTACACAAAAGCATGATAAAAAACTTTACAAATTTTAGTTTATGTGCACTAATCCCTAGAATCCATTCATGGACCCGCAATGGAACTGTAGACCACAGATTAAGAAACCTTTGTCTAAATACAGTGAATCAAAATAATATTAGGCTTCGATTATAAAAGTGGCGTGAAAGTGGAAAATATCATGGATAGACAACGGCAATTTAACAGAAGTAAAACAAGGGTTTTATAGTCAGTTTTAAAACTGAATGATGCACCAAAAAAAACGAGAAGTTTTCAGGGTTTACACTTCGTCAGCAACCGGTCACGTCCAGCATCTATTTTTATGTATCGTTCAATTGCGCAGTTCTTTGTTATCAGTGTCAAACATGGTCCCTGACCAAAGCCCAGGAAAGAAAAATCACATCCTGTGAGATGAGAAGCTTAAGAAAAAGCATTAATGTTACTAGGAAAGATATAATAAGATAATAAGAACTGATGACATCATACAAATTGAAGGAAGTATACAGAGAAAACAAAACAAAGTGGTTTGCCCATCTCTTAAGAATGGAGCCTGGTAAATTAAAACTACGTACCTAAAAACACTCTTCACAGCAAGAGTGGACCGAAAAAAAGTCGGTGAATTAAGTTCACTTGCGAAACTGACTAACTATTACCCCAAAAAAATGTTTTTCACATTTTCCAATTTTACACCAGCCCCTTATTAACAGAAGCACATTTTAAAAGCAAAGAAGATGTCATCAACTCATCCATAGGTGGGGAAAAAACATAGATTAAATAGTAAAAAAACTAACAAATTAACAATCTTCTTCAGATGTCGTCAACCATTGTCAACGCAATGGACACAGAATTCAGACACATAAATGCTTCTTCCGACACGGCGGTAGCATAACTCCGTATTTGCATTTATCAAATTATTTTTTTTTTAAAGCTCAGTGTTGAGAATTCGCAGACATGTGCTGGTCAGGGCCGACTTGTGGCCAATTTAACCTTTTTGACCCAATCTGGCCCCGCCCTCACAGAGGCCCCTCACTCGGGCTCATACCTTCAGCTTTGAAAATAAAATAAGGAATGAACATTATTTCAAATTGGATATCAGGAATATATGCTGTCACACTGTATTAACAAACAAATAGTATCTATATTTATTAGCTATTCATGTTAATACAACCACAGGGTTTTTATATTTGGACTTGCACTCTACTATGATCAACCTACTCTGTGTCTAGGCTGAACGGGATAGAACGTGCCAAAACGACGCACAATTTAAAAAATAAACGGAGACACTTAATAAATAC
The DNA here is from genome assembly GCA_024509875.1 of Oreohelix idahoensis. Lineage (NCBI taxonomy): Eukaryota > Metazoa > Mollusca > Gastropoda > Stylommatophora > Oreohelicidae > Oreohelix > Oreohelix idahoensis. The sequence goes on from JAMPIV010022712.1 coordinate 574,524, forward strand.
CGATATACAATCATTTTTTTTTAACTTTACGCCTAATACATCTAGATATACAATCATGTTTTTTTAAACTTTACGGCAAATAAGTTCAGATATGCAATCATGTTTTTTTTACGTAACGCCTAGTAAATCATGATATAAAATCTTGTTTTTTAACTTTTCGCCTAAAAAATACAGATATACAATCATGTTTTTTTTACTTCTTCTTCTTCTTCGATCCTTAACCACCGACCGTCAAAGCAGTCAGTGGCCATCACGCCAGTGGCGTCTTGTAGGGCAACAACAAATTGATTCCACTTTGCACGGTCGGTGGCCATCCTTCGTACAGTGCCCCAACTCTGGTTCATTCTTTGCATCTCAGCCTCCCCAGTCCTCCGCCAAGTTGTTTTTGGTCGGCCTCTCTTTCGCTTTCCTTCAGGGGTCCAAAGCATAGCTGTTCTTGTGATGGCATCGGGGTCTCTTCTGAGGACATGACCAACCCAGCTCCAGCGTCTGCCAGCTATGATGGTGTGCATGTCCTCTTGCTTGCTACGAGTAAGCAGATCTTGGTTGGTGATGGTATTCGGCCAAAAGATTCGGTGAATTTTTCTTAGGCATGTTGTGTGAAAAGAGGACAATTTTGACATTTCCTTCTCTGTGACTCTCCAGCATTCCGCACCATAGAGAAGCACAGAAAACACGCAACTCTGGTATAATCTTAATTTTGTGCTTGTGCTGTATTGGGAGGACTTCCAGATGTTATTTAGGCTAAAGAAGGCTGTTCTTGCCTTATTCATTCTGATGTTGATGTCTTTGCCTGCCCCACCGTCTGGTGTTACTATGCTTCCTAGGTATGTGAAGGTATCTGTCTGTACCAATTGCTGATTCCTTACTGATATGGGCTCAGGGTTGCTTACATTGAGCGTCATGACCTCAGACTTCTTTAAATTGATGTTCAAGCCCACCTGCTGGCTAAATTTATTAAGTCTATCCGTTTTTTCCTGGATGTGTTGATGTGAATGTGCCAGCAGTGCAATGTCATCTGCATATTCCAGATCTTCCAATGTAGAAAATGTAGTCCATCTTATTCCTCTTGGACTGCCCTCTGTTGTCTGGCGCATCACCCAGTCTATGGCTGTTAAAAAAAGAGTGGTTGATAAGGGGCATCCCTGTCGTACTCCTGTCTTCACCTCGAAGGTTAGGTTGCTCTGCCCAACACTACACGTAAAGTTGGCATAGAGGCTTTTTATGATTGTCACTATGCAGCTTGGAATTCCATAAGCCCTCAGTATTTTCCCTAAACTGTCCTTATGTATGCTGTCAAAAGCCTTTTCAAAATCAACAAAATGTATGTAAAGCTGTCTTTGCCATTCTGAGCACTGCTCTATAATGTTCCTGAGAGTGAATATATGGTCTACACATCTTCTGTTCTTTCTAAATCCTGCTTGTTCTTTCCTCAGTTTGTAGTCTACTGCCTTTGAAATTCTCTGTATAATTATCCTGCCTAGTATTTTGCTGGGAACTGAGATTCCTCTCCAATTATTGCAGTCTGCAAGATCTCCCTTTGTGGGCAATTTGACAATTATTCCTTTGTTCCACTCTGATGGTGTTGTCCCCGTTTTCCACACTTGTGCAAATAGTGGTTCTAATAGTTCTGCTGCTAGCTCAGGGTCTGTCTTAAATAGCTCTGCATTTAAGTTATCATGGCCCGGAGCTTTACCGTTCTTTAACCCTTTGATTGCTGTGATGATTTCTTCTTTTCGTGGAATGTCTGTATTTACATCTAGATCGTTTTCAGCCTCAGGAACATTCAAATGTGTCTCTGGTATTTCCTTGTTCAGAGTTTCTCTGAAGTGCTCTGCCCATCTTGTTTCCTGTCCCTCTGCTGTCTTGATGAGATTTCCTTGCTTATCTCTTACTAATACAGATATACAATCATGTTTTTTTTACTTGACGCCTAATAAATCCAGATATACAATCATTTTTTTTTATTTTACACCTAATAAATCCAGGTATACAATCTTGTTTTTTTTTTAATTTACGCATAAGTAATCCAGATAAACAATCCCGTTTTTTTAAAATTTAAAACTAAGAAATTCAGATATACAAACATGTTTTTTAACTTTGCGCCTAATAAATTCAGATATACAATCATGTTTTTTAACTTTATGCCTAATAAATCCAGATATTACAATCATTTTTTTTTTTTAAATTTCTTCTTCTTTGATCCTTAGCCGCCGACCGTCTAAGCAGTCAGTGGCCATCACGCCTAGTGGTGTCTTGTAGGGCAACAACAAATTGATTCCACTTTGCTCGGTCGGCGGCCATCCTTCGTACACTGCCCCAACTCTGGTTCATTCTTTGCATCTCAGCCTCCACAGTCCTCCGCCAGGTTGTTTTTGGTCAGCCTCTCTTTCGTTTTCCTTCAGGGGTCCAAAGCATAGCTGTTCTTGTGATGGCATCGGGGTCTCTTCTGAGGACATGGCCAACCCAGCTCCAGCATCTACCAGCTATGATGGTGTGCGTGTCCTCTTGCTTGGTCCGAGTAAGCAGATCTTGGTTGGTGATGGTATTCGGCCAAAAGATTCGGTGAATTTTTCTTAGGCATGTTGTATGAAAAGAGGATAATTTCGACATTTCCTGCTCTGTAACTCTCCAGCATTCCGCACCATAGAGAAGCACAGAAAGCACACATCTCTGATATAATCTTAATTTTGTGCTTGTGCTGTATTGAGAGGACTTCCAGGTGTTGTTTAGGCTAAAAAAGGCTGTTCTTGCCTTATTCATTCTGATTTTGATGACTTTGCCTACCCCGCCGTCTGGTGTTACTATGCATCCTAAGTATGTGAAGGTGTCTGTCTGTTTTACGCCTAAGAAATTAAGATATACAAACATGTTTTTTTAACTTTACGCCTAATAAATCCAGATATACAATCATGTTTTTTTAACTTTACGCCTAATAAATCCAGATATACAATCATGTTTTTTTAACTTTACGCCTAATAAATCCAGATATACAATCATGTTTTTTTTAATACTTTTCGCCCAATAAATCCAGATATACATTCATATTTTGTGTTAAATTTACGCCTAAGAAATCACGATATACGATCATGTTTATTTTAATTTACGCTTAGAAATCCAGACATACAATCATGTTTTTTTTAACTTTATGCCAAATAAATATAGATATACAATCATGTTTTGTTTAACTTTACGCCTAATAAATCTAGACATACAATCATGTTTTTTTAACTTTACGCCTAGTAAATTCAGATATACAATCATGTTTTTTTTTAACTTTACGCTTAATAAATCGAGATATACAATCATTTTTTTCCCTAATAAATACAGATATACAATCATATTTTTTTTAATTTACGACTAAGAAATCCAGACATACAATCATTTTTTTTTTAAATTTACGCCTAAGAAATCCAGATATACAATCATGTTTTTTTTGAAACTTTACTCCTAATAAATCCAGATATGCTATCATGTTTTTTTTTTAACTTTACTTACTTAGTCGTTCCCCTTCTACCGTCAGGTGTAGAGGTTTTTTTAACTTTACGTCTAGTAAATCCAGAAATACAATCATGTTTTTTTTTTACTTGACGCCTAATAAATCCAGATATACAATCATTTTTTTTTTTAACTATACGTCTAATAAATCCAGATATACAATCATGTTTTATTTAACTTTACGCCTAATAAATCTAGACATACAATCATGTTTTTTAACTTTACGCCTAATAAATCCAAATATGCAATCAAATGCTTTTACTTCACGCCTAATAAATGCAAACGTATAATACTATTGTTCTAGTGGTATTCCTGTCAACACGAGCGGTGTTTGTGACTGTGAGATGGTCGGAGTACTCATCTCTTGTGGTGACGACAACAACAACTACTACTCACCATGTCTAGCTGGATGTACTGGCGTGAAGGGAGAGGTACGACTTTTTTCGTGGGAATGTTTTTAATTTGTTTACTGAGACAGAGTGTGTGTGACAGTCATTTCTCATGTTTAAGGTTACATATTCTGTGAGTTGTGTTATTAATTGCCGAGAACCGTTTTAAGATGGCTTGTATAATAACGAATTTAATAGGGCTTATAATGGGGTGAGTAATTTATAGACGCCCTGTATATTGTGTTCTGCATTCCAACTATATACCCAGTCTGCTTGCAGCGACAAAGTTATTACATACATCTATTATACTTACTTATTTGTGTATATTGTATCTTAAGATAAAATGTTAGAAACATGTGTCTGATGTGAGAAAGCTTCTGATTATCAGATTTTCTCCTGTTGAAGCGCTCTGAATAAAATAACTTTCCAGTATTATCTTCAGCCCCCAGCTTCAAACATCAGAAATGAGATACTACAGGAAGGTGGTTGAAGTAACAAGAAGAGACATGGTCCGCAACCAGACAAAACGTCATGGCCTCAAAACCTAACCCCTGCAGACCCAGGTGGAACAGTCCCAATTGAGATGGTTTGGTCATGTTTGTGGAACGGTAGAAGATCGGCTACCACAGCAAATATGGGAAATAAAGGGTCATGGATCCAGACGTTAACAAGACCATACCAAAGGATTGGGAGATTGTCATCATAACACCAATTTTCAAAAAGGGTGACAATCGACAATGTGGAAACCATAGAGGCATATCCCTTCTCAGTGTCCCTGGTAAAATCTACTCTAGAATCCTAGAGCAGAGACTCCGATGCCTAGCTGAGTACAATTGGATGAGGTCCAGTGCGGATTCCGAGCAAACCGAAGTACTCAAGACCTAATCTTCACTTTCAGACAGCTGAGCGAAAAGGCCTTTGAGTATAAGAGTGAGATCCATCTTTGTTTCATAGATCTGGAAAAGGCGTTTGACAGGGTCCCCTGGAGCAAACTTTGGGACTGTTCGGCAAGGAAGAACATTCCAGCACCTCTGATTCATGCTATACAGAGCTTCTACACGTCTTGTAGACATTATGTGAGGACAGCAAACCATAAGTCAGAAGAGTTCAGGACCACCACTGGTGTAAGACAAGGTGATATCCTGTCACCTTCTCTTTTCATACTCCTCATGGACGATGTCATCAAGGCATGTAAGGAGAGAAGAAGAAAGTATTCAGTGAGGTACTGGAAGATGAGACAGGTTTGTATTTCAGAGCTGGCATTTGCTGATGATGTTGCCCTGATTGCTAAATCAGAGGTACATCTCCAATCCAACCTGCAAGTCTGGAAGGAAGAGCTGGAGAAGAGAGGGATGGTCATAAGCAGCTCTAAAACAAAATCCATGGTGATATCACGAGAAGAAAGAAGACATCAGATTAAGCTGGGAGAACAGGTCCTGGAGCAGATCGACCACTTTAAATATCTTTGTGCTATTATAGACCGAAAGGGAGGCATCAAAGAAGAGTTGGCCACTCGAAAAGCAGCAGCTGGGAGACTTTTTCAGGCCATAAATCGAGGATTCCTCAGCAAGAGAGAGGTTGGTAAGAAAACGAAGATGGCTGTATACCGCTCCACCTATGTCCCAGTCTTGACATATGGATGCGAGTCATGGGCAATGACTACAACCCACAAAAGCCAGATCCAAACCTCAGAAATGAGGTATCTGAGGAAGGTGGTTGAAGTAACAAGAAGAGACATGGCCCGCAACCAGACGATACGTCAAGGCCTAAAATCGCACCCCCGGCAGACCCAAATAGAACAGTCCCAACTAAGATGGTTTGGCCATGACTGCAAAATGGGAGAAGATCGGCTACCACAACAAGCATGGGAAACAAAGAGCCAGGGATCCAGACCCCCAGATCGACCCAGAGTCCGCTGGGAGGAAGACAGCCGATAGGATAGTCTGGCGCTCTCTCTCCCAAACCTCTGCACTTCACGGTGGAAGGGGAACGACTAAGTAAGTAAGTAAGTAAGGATCCAGACGTTAAGGACGACCCAGAGTTTGCTGGGTGGACACAATTAGACAGTCTCTGAAGGACCGAGGGCTAGATTTGAACTAGGCCAGGAGGAAGGCAGCCGATAGGATAGTATTTAGTGCTCTCTCTCTCTTTCTACCTCTGTCTTTCTCTCTCTCTGACAAACCTCTACATCCCAGGGCAGAAGAGGAACGACTAAGTATGTAAGTATCTTCAGGCTACACTATCATTACCATCAAGAAAACGTTTTCATGAATATGTAATTTTCAAGAGATATTTTCTTTCGACAGATATTCTTTGACTGTAGCCTACTGAAAAACGCCTCTTCAAGAACATTAACACCTGGCCTCTGTCCTACTGGCTGTCACGACAACTTCCTCATTTACGTAATCCTACAGGGAGCACAAAATCTGGCCAACTCAATGGGCAATGTCCCAATTCGTCTTCTTATTATGAGGTAACCATTAAATGAATGCGTCCCGTGCACTTCCGGGGAGTCTATTATGATACAAAAGAAAAAGAATGTGACTACTAATCCCTTAGGAATGTCCTACAAGTCAATTAATATGAGCCTCAACATGAGGCGGGCAACCTCATCATGTAAAACAGTGATGCAGAAATCAGTGCAGCAAGTGCATGTTAATGATTTGTTCAGACTGTCTGCAAGGAGCTAGCTGGAATTCTTGCTACATGTTCCATGGAGATCGAAAAGGAAAATAGTGATGATTAAAGGAATGCAGGACTTCCGCAGAGGCTGAAAATGTAACTTTGAAGACGGAATTATGGGTCAATCACTTTGGAAAAGGACCTTGTGTTACCGGGGCCCTAAAGGAGACCATAGAAAATAAACACTGTGACCTAAATTGCAAATCTTAAAAGACGACTCATGAGAAATGGACATGTGGTTGGTTACCTCATCCTGAAGAAGTTTTAAAACCATGTACAAGACGTCTACAAGAGCTTTCATTTTTCTTCTGCATTCAGTTTGTAAAGCATGCTAAATCTGCTGGCCTGTCGCCTGGGCGATGTCTACAGTCTTCTCCTGGTCGAAGCGGAATCCCGATAGCTTCAGCCGTAGAACTGCACCCACTGGTCAGTTCTGACGTTGTAGGTCATTGGCAGTTTTTGAGAATATGTTCAGGGGTCTGGATTCCGGTGCCTCATAGACGTTAATTAGTGTGAGATAACCTGAAGCAACAGAGCTGGCCTAGTGATTCGAAGTGACCAGTTCTTTGGCAGAAAATGAAGGTCCGCTGATGCCTACGAAGTTGCTGGATTGGTTCGGATCTGTTATCTATATATCTCTCTTTCTTCCTTTGGTGATTGTATTGGTTGTGGATAATCGTTCTGGTCTTTTGAAAGGGCAGTTTGTATCCGAATAGCTCCTTTTTACAACTAGCTCTACACAAAGCATCATCTCATTTCCAGTGATTCATACATGGGAGATAACCAATGGAGGTCAACGAGTGAGGATCTTTGGATAATATTCAGCTCAAAGTCAAATAGGCTGCAGGCTTATTACATATATAAGATACTTGATCGACTTTGTTGTTATTTTCTGAGAAGTCGAAAGTTTAGATCCGATGTTCTAAGGGGCAATTTGACACAAGAGAGAAATAAGACAACAAAGAGATAAGATACTGGAAGTTTACAAAGAGATAAGATACTGGAAGTTTACAAAGAGATAGATACTGGAAGTTTACAAAGAGATAAGATACTGAAAGTTTACCATCATTCCTTCATTATCCAACAGAACCCTATGGAGCAAAAGTATTCAACTAATTCATGCCTATTCTTCCTGTTCAATGCAGCCTTTCAAGGTCTTCTCATGTCATCTTTACCCCATTTCAGGTTTGCCCCGAATCCCTTCCTTCTCTGTGTATTTTTGTTGTTGTTTGCTCTTCCCCTAATGTCTTACCCCAGGCATTCCAGAACAAGACCTACCTTGTAATGCTATCATCTGGTTTCTTCAGTGTGTGTTCTGTTTTAAACCGGCGTCTTTTACTGACCTCTAGTTCCGCTGGCATGTGTCTGTTCTTTCCACCAGTTCCACAATGCTGATTTGTCACATCATTTCATTCCTGTTCTCAGCAATGGCCCGTGTATGAAAGTCTGCAACGTTTAGATATTTGTTGTTGTTCTCCATTTTTGATTGGTTGATTTTTGGACCATACACAAAAAGAAACTGGTTTTTATTTTATGCATGGAATACCCGGTTTAACACCACATGGGTTACAGTTTCTATGTACAGTGCTCCTTATTCTACACAGTTGTTACAAGTCAAATCTTCGATCGTTACATTTTTCTGTGACCTCCTTCATTTCTCTCTTGCGCGCTTCCTTTTTTTTTTAAACCCGTTCCTTATCGTTGTTTTCGCTTTCATCGTTCAAGGTTTTCTCGTTTTACTTTGTCACTCCCTAATTTTACCTGAGTTCTTGACCTGTTGTGAAACAACATTGACTTCTGTTTGTGTAGAGTGAAATGGTTTACGTTATGTAACCGCTTTCGCTCAGACAAAAAAAAAAGGATGGCAAATGATAAGCCGCGATTACCTTTCCACAAGATGGCATAGGGTGAAAACGCATATTTGTTACCGGAGACGCATAGCCAAGGAGTGAACTTGTCACATTGATTTGTCCCTTACCGCTAGCTCCAGATGGAGCAAGAGTCTACACTGAGCAACACACATATTTTTAACTCCGACTTCTTGTCTGGGAAGTACACGCTACTAGGCTGCCGCATAATAAGTACGAGCTCGCAAACATGACATAATAAAATATACGAAAGATCTCACTGGGATGTAGTAAAAACCCGTCTTTCTGAAGATTAAGATAGGGATGTAATACTTCTGGCAGACGGGTGTTGCTGCGATAAACAATTACAAGGAAATAACATCTTGGAGGAGATTACAATGTTAGATCTGTGAAGTATTGCGTTTATAAACATGACAGGCGAAACGGAAGAAGCAAGACCTAATATGGTCATGAAAGACAGACAGATGAAATTGGCAAATGACATGTAAAGAAAATATCGTGTATGTCATGTAGAATCATCTACAGATGAGGGTGGTTGGGGGAAAAATCCTCTACCGATTTCAACACTTATTCGTGGTGGATTGGCAAGGAAGTTCTCAAATAAATCACTTTTGATTGGAGCTTTATCCAACACAACATTTCTAGACTACTTTACTGTATTTCCATCTAATCAAAAAGACATTTAAGACAGCTTGGATAATGAATAGAAACAGGATTCCAACATACGGAGAGGACCAAGTATTATAGGATCTTTTGATATCAGACAGAAAGAAAACTCGACCATAGAAATAAAAACCACGAGTCCTAGGAACCTAAAATACATAATAAAAATAGGATTATAATAAAAGTAATACCCAGACCACCTGTGAGACGGCCTCTTAAAACCAGTGGCCGGACACTATATGAACGTTTTCCTTGTGCAAGCGCACAAATAATTACTTTTTTCAAAGCCTTTGTATGATCATTTTTCGTATGTATGATCATTTTTTGACTGAAGTGTGTATTATGTTTTTTACAGTCAAAGGGACATAATCCGAGTTATCGAGACTACAATTTTTTAGGAGTTTGCCTTCTCTTGTATAGAGACACGTTCGGTCTATAATTTCTTGAACGAAGCGTGACCATATCTCCTTATTTGGTAGTATCAGTCAACTGTTGTAGATGCCTGAAACCTTTCTTAACGCTTCTGTTCATGACCATAAAAGGCGCGACTGTGTAAGACTTTTATCTCGAATGTTCTTAGAATCGTCTTATTGTGAACGGCGACTCAGAGATTGTCGCTCTGCGCATGTCTCGACTTGGTTTTCGTTTGTTGTTCCGCCCAGCTCGGGCAGTTTAGAAATGGTCTAAGTAGCGAGCAGACGCGACCTGCGTCTTGTGATTTTCTGAGGGAAATACATTGTCTTTGTGAGTTAGTTAGCTAACTAGACTATTTCCCATTATTATTCAAGCCTGCCTGGAGGCATATGTTCATGGTTGATTTTCCGAAATAAGGTAATTCCTCTTGTATCGAACTTTATGCTATCATCTAGAGGTTCGTCATTTTGTCGCCTTTTTGCTCGCCTGTGTGATTCAAAATGGAGAGGTACTTTGACTAGGATTAAGTCACCGGTATCTTTATACCTGAACTAGTTATATATATATGGGTCGCTCTAGACCAACAAGACTATTGTCTGTGTTCCAGGATTCGTTATATCAGAGATCACGTCCAAGTCAGATGGTTAGACTTAGGAAGGTTATAAAGGTCGAGCTGACCTGTAATCCATGTATGCTATTCACGTGCAGACAGTAAACGGACTTATTGTATACATCTGATCTGCTAGCATCAGGAAGGGAATAATTATTATTGTCTATGATCATTGAAGATCTGCAGCTGACACTGTTGCAGGAGTTATATATATATATATTATTTATAAAGCTTCACGAACCAGAACTTTATGATATCTGTTTACCATACAACTATGGAGTATTGAATCCTACATGACTATCAGTTAATATGATTTAGAATGCTGCACTCGTTTACACTGTGCTGATGATGACATAAAAATCATGACTGTTTTGTGGCGTGCAATAAATGGTATAAAACTAAAGCGAAGTTACCATTTCTATGACTCTACACGTCATGTTGCCTGTGGTGTACCCTGTGAACTGTTCTACTGCAACACACACAGCAACATTCTAAATCAGAGAAGACACCTACATCTTGCACTTTAATACCAGGTGTCGATAGGGGTGGCAAGTTATCATTTCAGCTCAAATCCACCCTTATCATTTTTGGTGGCCATATGTTGGTTTACTCTGATACCAGCTATCAAGGGGGTCAACAAACCCAGACATCATCAGCAGACTACAAGACAACGTTGCAGTTTCTATTCATCACCTTTGATGAAATTTTTTTTGAAAGACGCGGCATTACTGACAGTTGTTGATATTTTGAAACTACCCGGCGCTGCTCGGCAGTATTGAAGTTTGTCTACAACTAGAAGGACAAGTACCGAGCGAATGGATTTCCTGATCTGTTAAGAAGAAGGACAAGTGCCGTAACAACTGTTCCGGTCTCAGAAGTCAATTTGTAGAATTCAGAAGGTCAAGTTCAGAAGCTGTTTCCTGTCAGAAGCTCATTTCCCTCGTCATGGCTGTCTATGGGAGCAGATGTTAGTCAACGTTGGATCTTTATCCTCAGAATGCTGACGACATCCTGTTCTGCACCGTGCTGACGTTTGGGACATATAGAAGTTAAGTGGCCTGTTTTGTTTGTGAACTGTGCCCTTATGTTCTAACTGAGCCTTCTGTCTATCACATTTTCACACTATTTACATGTTTATATGTTATATGTTATTTGTATTTATATGTTTATATTCAGCGGGTTTTCTCGGTTGGGCGGTGTCTTTCAGTGGAAGATACCACGTCACAGAGGTTCTACTGTTAGCGTTTTCGTTAGGGACTGTGCGAATTTCCTACTGTGAAATTTGCTAGCGACAATCGTTGCTATATCTGTTTAGTTGTGACGAGTTGTGCTTTATTTTTGTTTCTTGTATATTTTTTTTTTCCTTTTCTTTTCTCTCTTTCTTTCTGTTTTTTAGTTTCGATTTCGATTGTTTGTATTTGTAGGTCTCCCCTTTTCTATTATTCAGTTCTTTACGTATATTTTTGTGTATACACTGTAGCGTCATTTGTTTGTCATATTTTCGCGCATCACATTTCTTTTTAGTTTCGCTGTTTATTTATTTGACTTATGCGAATGTTTTCATATTGTTTGATCTTTGTTATTGTTTACATTGACTCTGATCTTTGTTATTGTTTACATTGACTCTGATCTTTGTTTGTTGTTGTTTACATTTGACTTTGATCTTTGTTATTGTTTACATTGTTGGTGACCTTTGTTATTGTTTACATTGTCTTGTTATTGTTTGCATAGTTCTTGCATAGTTAGCTTTCACTATTGTTACATATATGCTCATGCACTATTGATCTATAGTGCACTTATCATAACTAACTGGTGGTTTGTTGCTTATGCACTATTGTAGTGCAGTTATGATAAATAACTGATGGTTATGCACTGATTTGGGTAGTGCACTGATAATTAAGAGGTGACTTGTGATATTATTATACATTTGATAATACAAGTTGGTGTCAAGTCTTGTTGCCCACAGAGATTGGAGTAAACATATTGATTATACAAGCACTTTATTAAGTCTTGTTGCTATTAAGATTGAAATAAGATAATTAATTATTTCAGGTTCTGTACTCACATTTTAGACATCATGTCTACATTTGAGTACTTTATTGAGCAGGGTAAAGCCCTTGGGAAGACAGGTGATAAATTAGAAGAATTTGCGACTGTTCAATATGCCAAGGCATTGAAGTCGGAGGAAAAGAAAATGAAAGAACTAACTGAACAAAAGAGAATAGATGCTGAAAATTTAAAACTGCAGATGCAGGTAGATGAAAAGAGATTACAAATGGAAATGGAAAAACAAAAAAAGAGAAGCAGAATCTCAGGAGAAGAGACTTCAGGCTGAGGTTGAAAATAAGAGACTTGAAAAAGAAGCTGAAAATAAGAGACTTGAAATAGAGGCTGAAAATAAAAGATTAGAAAAACAGGCTGAGGCTGAAGAAAGAAAGTTACAGGCTGAGGCTGAAGAAAGAAGGTTACAAAGAGAAGCTGATGAGAGAAAAGCAAAAATGGAGCATGAAGAAAAACTCTTAGCTTTGGAGTTAGAAAAGTTGAAGTTATCTAGTAATGCTAATGATGCTAATAAGATATCATCTGCTAATAAGTCTAATGCTGTTGATTTCAAGCTTAATTTACCAGCATTCAATGCTTCAATTGATGATATAACATTTTATCTAGATAGATTTGAAAGTGCATGTAAGGTGCATAATATAGATAAAACATTATATGTTTATCATCTGTCCAAGATACTTAGAGGTGATGCTTTGACTTTATTGGGTATGGTAGATGTGCCTGACAAAAACAACTATGAGGTTGTCAGGGCGGCATTGTTAAAGAAGTACCAACTTAACGAGGACGGATATCGTCTTAAATTTAAAAACATATTACCAGAAACTGGAGTTGAATTCTCCGAATTCATCTCAGGCATCCGTCTTACTTTTTTACGATGGGTTGAGTTGTCTAAAACAGAGAGTACATTTGAAGCTCTTATGGACAAGGTTATGTCTTCTGTTAATGAAGCTTTTCTTTCTTTTCTTCATGAGCGTAAGCCTAAAAATATAAAAGAAATGGAAGAATACTGTAGCCAGTATGTTACTGCGCATCCTCACATAACCATTAGCAACTCTAAAGTAAAAGAAGGTCTGCCAGTTGCTTCGGCAGCACCTTATGGCCCAAATTTTATGCGTAAATTTCAGGGTAGCCAGCAAAATTTCAATAAAAAGAGTAACCGTAATTATGCCCAGAATCATAGTAATCAATTCCAGGGTGATTCTTCTTCCCAGAACTGGAGACATCCTAATACTACACGTTATTCTACTCCGGTTAACTTTAGAAATTTTCACAAAGGTAATCGGTATAGAGGAAAATATTTTTCTCAGAGACCTCAATACCAGGATAATAGAGGTTCTCAACAGTATAGAGATGGTAATGACAGTTATGGAAACTGGAACTCAAACCAGGATAAAAATTACAGTAGGGACTTTAATGATAATTGCAGAGGCAATAATGGTCGCGGTAGATCGCAACATAAGAGAAAAAAATATCAACAGACAAACTCTGTTCAACAAGAATCTCAGGGAGTAGATAAACAGGTTAATGATAATAAAGACCATAATGCCATCGGATGCTCATCTTTTGATTTTGGTAGAGCAAATAAATGTATCCAATGCAGTACTTTATTTGACCCGAAGACCGTTACTACTTTAAGCTGTGGTCATCCTTTGCCCGCTCTTCCTGCTAATGTTGCTCATGATGGGAGAGGTTCTCTTATATTACATAAGGGGCTTGTAAATAGTAATCCAGTCTCAGTGTTGTTTGACTCTGGATGTACTACTGTCGGGGTTAGGCAATCTCTTGTAGATCCATCCTGTGCTACAGGAAAGGTCATCAAATGTGTCACATTTGGTGGCACGTTGGAAAAGTATCCTACTGCTATAATACACATTGCTACTCCTTTCTTCACGGGAGAGGTCCACGCGTGTCTACTTCCAAACCCTATTGCGGACCTTATTATTGGTCGTATTCACGGAGTTAGGGAATGTACCCCACAGCAGATTGCTGTTTGGGAAGAGCAAAACATTGAAGCTACCAATGCGGTGGTCACAAGAGCACATGCTCTGGATCCACCTCAAACTTCATTAACTAATAATGATGAAGTAAATGACCAAGATAGTCACTTGACTATTACACGTGACTCATTTATCAAATTGCAAGAAGAAGATCCTTCTTTACAAAAATTCTTCATTCTAGCAAAAAAAGGTGATCCTAATCAAAATACTAATAGAAAATCTTGGATTTCTATGAAGAACGGCGTACTTGTACGTATGGTACAAGACTCGACTACGTCCACTCATTCACAAATTCTTGTGCCCAAGAGCATGAGATTGCAAATATTGCAACATGCTCATGACTCGCAATGTGCTGGACATATGGGTTTTTCCCGTACAAAGTCGAGAGTTCTTGCGGCTTTCTTTTGGCCATTTGTGAGCAAGGACATACGAATGTACTGTCGCTCTTGCAAAGTATGTCAGGAGGTCAAATCTAAAGGACCACGACATGCTGCGCCTATCCAGGCTGCTGACATTCCTATTCGCCCTTTTCAAAAAATGGCAATAGATATTATCGGTCCTTTTAGAATTAAGTCGGCTAGAGGACATCAATTTATCCTTACATGTGTCGATATGTGCACACGTTGGCCAGAGGCAATACCTCTCAAGAGCATCTCAACTGCTGACATCGCAGACGCTCTTTGGCTGATATTTTCTCGCTTGGGTTTTCCCGGAGAAATATTGTCAGACCATGGCACTCAACTTATATCAGACACTATGTCACAGGTAATGTCTATGCTACACATTAAAAGGTCTCTCAGCAGTATCTATCACCCAATGTCTAATGGGTTGGTCGAACGTTTAAATAGGACTCTGAAAACTTTACTTGGTAAGATAACTGAGGATCATCCTCAGGATTGGGACAGGGTCTTACCCGCGGCTCTCTTTGCGTATAGAGAGGTCCCCAATGAACATACGGGGTTTTCCCCTTTTGAACTTGTCTTTGGCGCGCAACCGCGCGGCCCTATGTCTTTACTTCACGATCTAATCACTGCCGATAATATTAGCGATGAAACTCAATCTTCTTATGAGTACGTCATTGCTCTTAGGCAAAAGATCATCGAGGCATGCAAACTAGCAACTTCGTCTTCCGAATTTGCTAAAGAAAAGGCAAGGCAGTTTGCAAATAAGAATAGATGTCTACGACAACTTTGTCCAGGTGACAAAGCTCTCGTTCTACTTCCTTCAAGGGAGAACAGACTTCTAATTGCATGGAAAGGTCCATATGCAATAGTCTCCAAAATTTCTGATGTCGACTATGTTGTCGATATTGATGGAAAGCATAAAACTTTCCACATAAATATGCTCACGGAATTTTATGAAAGACCTGACTATTTGCAGCCTATTTTCCAGGCAACGGACAATTCTCAAGTACCTCATGGTCAGTACTCATCGCTGTCAGTTATACAGGATGAGGAAACTACTTTTTCTGATGTCAATCTTCCTCTTTCTATGGTCCCACTTTATTCTACGGAATCTTGGAAAAACGTGACCGTTTCTCCAAATCTTTCCGCTGAGGAACATCGACAAGTTTCTTCGATGTTGCAAACATTTCAGGATGTTCTTACAGACATCCCGGGACACACACATGTCATTGAACATGACATTGTGCTAACTGATCATAATCCTATCAGAGTCAGACCCTATCCAAT
This sequence comes from Oreohelix idahoensis, assembly GCA_024509875.1. Classification (NCBI taxonomy): domain Eukaryota; kingdom Metazoa; phylum Mollusca; class Gastropoda; order Stylommatophora; family Oreohelicidae; genus Oreohelix; species Oreohelix idahoensis. The sequence goes on from JAMPIV010022712.1 coordinate 590,397, forward strand.
ACCTATCCATTTCCAGTCTCAAGTCGAAAAAGAATTGGATGAAATGATACGTTTGGAAATCATTGAACCATCCACTTCAGCATACTCTTCGTCTATGGTTATTGTTCGAAAGAAGGATAATAACATTCGCATTTGCGTAGATTATCGCAAATTGAACCAAGTTACGAAGTTCGACGCTGAACCTATGCCTTCATTAGAAGAGCTACTCAATAAACTTTCTAATTCTAGATTCTTTACCAAACTAGATTTGTCTAAAGGTTATTGGCAAGTTCCTCTAACTGAACGTGCCAAACCTTTTACAGCTTTTTCTACACCTAGGGGTTTATTCCAATGGAATTTCATGCCTTTTGGTCTTATGAACGCCCCTGCTACATTCGTACGCATGATGCGGCGAATTCTCGCATATCGTACAGATGTCATAGCATACCTAGATGATATCTGTCTATTCAGTGATTCCTGGGAAGATCACTATTTGGGTTTATACGAATTACTGTCCACTCTTCGCGAGTATAACTTGACTGCAAAACCCTCTAAAGCCTTTATAGGATTTAGTGAGATTTCTTTCCTAGGTCATCGTGTTGGTCGTGGTCTTTTAAAGACAGAGGACCACAATGTTTCAAAAATACTTAACATTTCGGTCCCTAAGACGAAGAAACAAGTAAGGAGTCTATTAGGTTTGATCCAATTCTACGGACGATTCATTCCGAATTTGTCCTCCATTATGGCACCGCTTTCTACTTTATTGAAGAAAGGGTCGCCTAATCTGATCCGCTGGTCTAAAGAATGTCAATCCTCATTGGACCAGGTTAAAGCCCTATTTTCATCTCCACCTATTCTTAGGTTACCTACTATTGAGAAGACTTTTGTTCTTCGAAGTGACGCCTCGTCAACTGGGATTGGGGCGGCACTAATGCAGGAGTATCTGATACTCTGCATCCGGTGATGTATATCTCTAGGAAATTAAATGCTGCAGAAAAGAATTACTCGGTTTTAGACCGTGAGTTATTGGCTATGGTATGGTCTATTCTGAAGTTACAAAGATTTCTTCTAGGCGCACATTTCATTGTGGAAACCGACCAGAAAGCGCTTACTGCTATTCAGAGCAAAAACTTGAAGAGCTCGAGGTCCACTCGTTATGCCATAGCTCTTCAACCATTTCATTTCTCGGTTCGAGCTATCCGTGGTTCGGATAATGTAATGGCAGACATTCTGTCCAGATGCCCACACGATTCCACATGATTCTTCTGTCATATATATATATATTTCCTGATATACAGTCCAATGTTATAATGACATGTTAGTAGATTTTTTTTTCTCACTTTTTTTAGGGGAATTTATAACATTGTACCATGTAATTATCTAAGAAGGCTTAGTTAGTGATATACGGGCCAAAAGATCACTCGGCCACATTTAAACAATATATTTGCATAATTGTATTAAGAGATTTACCAGTTGTCTTTAAGATTTGTGTTATTGATATTTTCGCAGCACATCATTGAAGATGCGAGATTGTGTCCATTGTGGAACTTTGAGGATATCAAGTCCTGTCCTAGATTGGGAGCGGATGATGTCCACATCTTCTTCTATTGAATGTTTTATGTCAACGAAGATCAACACATGTATTACTTATTAATTACTGTTGCTTTATATAATGTAATAAAATAGTGCGGTATATTAATATATTACACCGCTGTTTGCACAACACATTGTATGATATCATAATAATATATTTAATTTCATATATTGGTATGAGAATAATTTGATTTTCATTATGATGTTGCCATCATTGTGGCGTGTGTTGGTGGCACCTTCCTGGAATATATAAGCGTATACTTAGATAAATTTTTTCTCTAAGGATCTGAGATATGATCTCAGTGTCGCTCCATGCGTTGAGCTAATTTGTTAGGTATATATCCGCGCATCATACGTGCGTTAGGAGCCTAGATTTTTCCGGATCCAGGATTTAAAAAAAAAAAAATGTTTCATTTTTTTTTTCACGGGAGGGTGCGGTAATGTTACGCACAAATAATTACTTTTTTCAAAGCCTTTGTATGATCATTTTTCGTATGTATGATCATTTTTTGACTGAAGTGTGTATTATGTTTTTTACAGTCAACGGGACATAATCCGAGTTATCGAGACTACAATTTTTTAGGAGTTTTCCTTCTCTTGTATAGAGACACGTTCGGTCTATAATTTCTTGAACGAAGCGTGACCATATCTCCTTATTTGGTAGTATCAGTCAACTGTTGTAGATGCCTGAAACCTTTCTTAACGCTTCTGTTCATGACCATAAAAGGCGCGACTGTGTAAGACTTTTATCTCGAATGTTCTTAGAATCGTCTTATTGTGAACGGCGACTCAGAGATTGTCGCTCTGCGCATGTCTCGACTTGGTTTTCGTTTGTTGTTCCGCCCAGCTCGGGCAGTTTAGAAATGGTCTAAGTAGCGAGCAGACGCGACCTGCGTCTTGTGATTTTCTGAGGGAAATACATTGTCTTTGTGAGTTAGTTAGCTAACTAGACTATTTCCCAGTATTATTCAAGCCTGCCTGGAGGCATATGTTCATGGTTGATTTTCCGAAATAAGGTAATTCCTCTTGTATCGAACTTTATGCTATCATCTAGAGGTTCGTCATTTTTTCGCCTTTTTGCTCGCCTGTGTGATTCAAAATGGAGAGGTACTTTGACTAGGATTAAGTCACCGGTATCTTTATACCTGAACTAGTTATATATATATGGGTCGCTCTAGACCAACAAGACTATTGTCTGTGTTCCAGGATTTGTTATATCAGAGATCACGTCCAAGTCAGATGGTTAGACTTAGGAAGGTTATAAAGGTCGAGCTGACCTGTAATCCATGTATGCTATTCACGTGCAGACAGTAAACGGACTTATTGTATACATCTGATCTGCTAGCATCAGGAAGGGAATAATTATTATTGTCTATGATCATTGAAGATCTGCAGCTGACACTGTTGCAGGAGTTATATATATATATTATTTATAAAGCTTCACGAACCAGAACTTTATGATATCTGTTTACCATACAACTATGGAGTATTGAATCCTACATGACTATCAGTTAATATGATTTTGAATGCTGCATTCGTTACACTGTGCTGATGATGACATAAATATCATGACTGTTTTGTGGCGTGCAATAAATGGTATAAAACTAAAGCGAAGTTACCATTTCTATGACTCTACACGTCATGTTGCCTGTGGTGTACCCTGTGAACTGTTCTACTGCAACACACACAGCAACATTCTAAATCAGAGAAGACACCTACATCTTGCACTTTAATACCAGGTGTCGATAGGGGTGGCAAGTTATCATTTCAGCTCAAATCCACCCTTATCAATGTACATTTATTATTTTGTATTTTTTTGCATTTAACATGTGTAAATTGCTTGTGGATGTACAGATTCAAACGAGGCTGGCAACCTCAGCATGTGAAATGATTGGATTCATGAACCACCACTGCAATAGCTGGTGGCTGCTTCTTGTGAATTTCCTCACAAGGAAAACAAAAGCAGAGATAGCCTCAGGCACCATGAGGAGCAGGGAACGGATGATGATGGCAACATGGTGTACTTATTTATTATTTTAACATTTTAATAAGTTTATGAGTATATTCAAATATGTTTAAATAATGTAATTGTCGTTTTTCGCTGTCCAAACGCACTTTCATCCGACTCACTGGGTTTGACATTAAGGCTCAAGGAGGGTAAAGTTTCTGAGGAAGATGAAGTGGTGGTATGAAACCGGAGAGCGCCTGATTTTCATGTCAGGAGACGCTATACTTAGAAGAAACATTTGTTTTCTCTCAGTTTGTGGTACAAGTCTGTGGTTCAAGTTGCCAGCAGTAAGCGTTAGACGTCTACAACAGACGGGTCGTGAAGACGCTTGCCTTGACAATTGGAGTGGTCACCTCCCGTATTACCGTCAGGGACGTGCTACTGCCACAGAATTGGACGATTGACGCAACAGTCAACAACACCTTTGGGAACCAACAGTGATGGAACCTAACACCAACAACAAATCATCAGCAATACCTGGCTAGTTAAGTATTACAGTCAGATACAGCAGAAGAACTTTTTTTTAACGATAGCCACTTTAAAGTCACTATCGGTGTTGAAAACATAAGTGCTTCATTTTTCAAGCACCACTTTTTTTTTAACTTTGTTAACTATAATTGATTATTAAACTTGTTATCTGTAAATACAAATTGATAGCTAATTTGATCATTATTGAGTGAATTGCACCCGTATGACTCAGTTATTGTAATACATAACCATCCAGAGCTGTTGTAATATTGTACTAAATCATTTCAGTTTGGGGCTCAGGCAATACGAGTACATTCCTCATTTCTCATAGAAGGGACGGGAAGATAAAAAGTGCAGCTTGCGTCACCTAGTTATTTTCTAATATATTGTGCGAACAAAGTACAAAATGCAACAGTCACTAACAGTACAAAGAATATTACCAAACATCTTTGGTATGTTTTTTCAGCATAAAAAAACTTCCGCAGGTATAATTTTGCTCATGTTTCTCTTTCCCTTGCGTTGCTGGAAAGCGTAATTCATGTGAAAAGAACTGAAAAGTATTGCGAAAAACATAAAGAGACGGATCATTTTTCTTGAGCTAGGTATTGACAAGAACGCTAGAATGTATTAGAGAGTCTACAACAGAAATGATACGAAAAGCTGGAGCACTTGGTGAGCCAAAATGTGTTTTAAACAAAATGTAACTATGCGAATAGGCGCACAATTGACAATGGTTATAAAGATAAATATATATTGCTTTCAAAGCGTTAGAGCTTTTTCTTGATTTATCTACAGTATTGCCCTCAGTTGTTCTTTGTGTATATTCTTATTTAGGGTTGTCGATCCACAAGACCGCGGATTCGCTACCAGTATTTGTATGTTCTTCTACTTCCTGAGTAAGTACTGTAGTTGTTTTGTTTTGTATCGATACATTAGCACAATTACTCCGAAAGCAGTGTAGATATTTCATGGTCAATGTTCGGCTCAATTACAATAATCACTGAGTATCTGTCAATATTGTCACACGATTACATTGTAGTGTGGCCAATCATCATTACCATACAGCATAAATCTTCAATCACGTTTACATTTAGTCCTAGTAACTTGTGTCATGCATGGAGGTTCTCACCATATCTTCTTTTTTTCTTTTTAAACAGGTTTTATATTTGGTTTATCATGAAGAAATTTTTTTTTTTTTTTGTGCGTACGCCCGCTAATACTCGAGGCGAAATCTCAGGTTTTTATTTTATGTCTAACCTGACATTGATTTTACGTGAGTATCCCTTTATTTCTTGTACAGAGACAGGTGTCCCTCGCCATTCAGGCAAATACTCGCCGATTTCGGAGCTACCCATTGCAGCTGGGTCGGCTCAGGAGCCGCCAGTCCCTGGTCGACGACACTCCTTCAAATGTTCTCGCCAGGTCTCGAGTTAATCCAGTCCAAATCCCGGTCGACGAAAAATCCTCAAATGCCGTCGCCCGGGTTTGATCCTGTATCACCCGGTCGCCAGAGCGGTGTTGTAACCACTACGCTAGCGCGTAGAAATTGAGCCTCCGTTCATTAAATTTACTATTATTCCAGAATAAGAGAAACACTAAATCGTTTGTACAATACGTTCAGTAGTGTCATCTATGTTTTACTGCTTTAATTAAGGTAATGTGATCCGTACTTTAACACCTATACAGTTTGCACTGTAGTGTAATTTATATTTTACTACATTAATTAATGTAATGTGGTCCGTATTTCAACACCTATACAATATGCACTGAAGTGTAATGTATATTTTACTACATTAATTAATGTGATCCGTATTTTAACACCTATACAGAATGCACTGTAGTGTAATTTATATTTTACTACTGTTATTATTAAACATCATAACATTTATTTCGATATAATAGGCAGCTCAACAGGACTCCTTTTTTGTTTATTTTATACGGACTCACTTATTAATAAAAGAAGTGACGTCATGCCGATATGGTTTACTGGCAGACGTGAACAAATTTGAAGCAGAGGTGAGGTGATCGTCTGCAAGAGAGATGCGGCTTGTGTTTGGAAGTGTGCGGACGTATTTGTTTTGAGCTGCAGTATTCTGTGTTTTTCCTGAATTATTCCATTACCAGGAATTCAATATACTTGGTTGAAGTGTCCCTGGCTTATTCTAGTAAGGAAATGTGTGCTTATTCATAAAGATGTCCAAAGGACGATATTAAACAAAGTTTGGCTGATTGCCAATGACCAGTGTTTGATAGGGAACGAACTGGACTTATACGTACTACTGCATTTTGCCTTTGAACCTATATATCTATTACCATGGAGCTATTTGTTAAAACGAATAAACTGCATGTTTGTAAAATTGTGAAGGAGTTGGTCCGCTAAGTGCAGTTATGCTGATTTCGTGTTGTATGACTGCCCCTAGAGTCTACTTTGGCCTCGGAGAATATCTCCGGAATAATTAACATTACGACACGTATCAACTACATTAATTAATGTAATGTGCTTCGTATTTTAACACCTATACAGTTTGCACTGTAGTGTAACTTATATTTTACTACATTGAGTAATGTAATGTAGTCAGTACTTTAATACCTGTACAGTATGTACTGCAGCGTAATGACGATTTCTTGCTACAATAGTAATATAAAACAAACAAGAGCAAGCTTGTAACGAAAGGTTCGACATTGCAAGCACCGTGCAGGCCTCTAGGACTGACATAAGGGTCAAGCAAGATTCGTCACAATCAGCTGTCTCTCTGGTCACACAGCGGGTGCTGGATGCGTTTCAATCCCAGCGTCTGAATGTCCCCAACTCCGGATACACAGGAATCGAGGTGCCTGAAATCCTCTTATCCAGGTAGTATCCTACCACATGTACAGTGGCTGAGGATACCCAAGTCCATCTCCGCTCACGCGTAATACCAGTAACAATATTAATAATAATAAAATTAATACTACCCTTGTTTTTTTCTCCTTCGTCATGCAGAGTTCTACCATATTGTCTCTTAGGATCTACCGGTAGATGGGATCGAACGCTTGCCAACCCCCCCCCCCCCCAACCTAGATCTTCCAATAATTCATACACTAACGTGGAAAACTGCATACACAAGAATAACCCATTGATACTGCATGGATTGTTGGTGATTCACTGGTAAAGTAGGAACTGGTCATCACTGATACAACGTCAGTTATTTTTGATAAATGTTATAGTATTATGTGCGGATGAAGGACAAAATTTTGTCGGGCTTTCCGGGCGTGTGGGTGTATAGACATCAGTGAACGCGAATGCATGTAGTTCTAACGAAAAGTCAATAATTACAGCAAAGGGAACTGCCTATATCGCAGTACAATAATGTCTGTATCGTCAGACTCAACATAACTCATGGGAGAAAAAAACACCTTCCCTATAATAATAATCTGTCGACCTTCACAAATCTCCCTCATCGGAAATATCAACACATAACGGCCTATAATCCCAGGCCAGAAAAATCTTTAACAATGTACATTCTGCAGAATACATATATCAGCCTTTATATCCACGGCTTTATGAAATCTTAGGAAATATCATAATCCTTTTCACCAAAACTATTCTCCATATCGGGACACCCTGACCATAATCGTCAGTCCTTTCTCTAAGCTATCTCAGCATTCCAATGTCACGAAAAATCTACCCGCCTAAAAAATCGCTCAGCGGATTTAGCGCCTGAGATGAATTTCGTTCACCCACGTTTCAGAACATTCGCGAAGATACGCGAAGTTATTTTAAACGCATAAACAGCTAAACAAGGGAGCTAACAAAGGCCCAGCCTGTACTTACAAGTATTTTACCGATAAACTCCCCTTGACTAGAATTTGGACTTAACACCCATGCATTTTGATTTAGAGATATTCCTTGATCGATATAATATTCTGTTCCTTCTAAGTTTCTTACATTGTAATTTATAGATATTCCTTGATTGATACAATATTCTGTCTCTTCTAAGTCTCTTACATTCTAATTTAGATATATTCATTGATTAATGTAATATTTAATCTGTTCTAAGTTTCCATGATTCCAAAGGTTGTCATAGCCGGGAGTTGTAGCGAGGATAAGCTCTCACTGCAGATAAGTGTTTCTATGGCAAGCGCCCCAAATAATCTCTAACGACCAAGCCCACCTACCGGCCTTCACGTGTGGCTCAATTTGAGCCCGGTGGAACTGTTTCCACAGACGGGAGAAGTGGCGAAGGCGAGTCACTGGCGCCTACAACCAGCAGCTTTGGGCAGATAGGGCTCGTGAACCTTGTATGGTAGCCTATCTGAGAGAAGGTAAAACTCTGAATTCAAACCACCGCTGCTTTGCAGGAATATCAGTTTACGGAAAAGGCTTCAGGATTAAACCCTGAGGATAAATTCCGAGTCAGAGTCCCTAAGGCAGTCTAATGTTAATTCTACGACTGAGCTTAAAATGAAAACCTTCTAGATTTATTAAGAAAAAGTGACACACAACTGTATCATTTTTCGACGTAGTTACCATTGAGTTCTATACAAGTCCCCCAGGCCTACAAAGTACATGGATTCCTCTAGAAAAGAGTTCTTTTTTTCGCGTGTGTAGCCACTCATGTACCACCTGCTGCACCTCTTCATTGGACCTGACAGTCTTTCCTCCCATCGTCTCTTTGAGTGGTCCAAAGACGTGGTAATCACTTGGGGCTATGTCTGGCGAGTACGGCGGATGTGGAAGACACTCAAAGTGTAGGTCCCCGATGGTTGCAACCGTTGCAAGGGCAATATGGGGCCGAGCATTGTCATGTTGCAACAATACACCAGTACTCAGAAGTCCACGTTACAATTCTGGAGTAAGCTGCCGTGGCACCCACCTTGCAGAGACTTTGTGGAACTGGAGCACATCATTGATGACGTGGTGTGTTGAGCTTTGACTGATGTCCAGAAGTGCGGCTATGTCATTCACAGTCACTCAGCGATTTTCCTTTATGGTGAGTTTAACTGCTGCAATTGACTCTGAGATCACTACTCGGTGTGCCTGACCCGGTCGAGAACATTCTGTCACAGAACTCACGCCGTTTCGGAATTTCCTACTCCACTCGTACACTTGCTGGAGTGACAGGCATGCATCACCGTACTGGACTTTCATTCGCCGATGAATGTCTATAGGTTTTACCCCTTCGCTGCTACAAAAACGGATAACAGAACGCTGCTCCTCTTTGGTACATGTCACTAGTGCGGCGGCCATCTTTAAACTCCTACTGTGACGTCATGCGATGCCACCTGCAGGACACTCTTGACGTCCTTAGCAACAATACTGCCAACTTACATGACAGTTGTCAAATATTTCTTACAGTTGTCAAATATTTCTTACAGTTGTCAAATATTTCTTCAAATGTTTTGTTCTAGTTGTCAAATATTTCTTGAAATGTTTTTTCCCAGTTGTCAAATATTTCTTCAAACGTTTTTTCAAATTGTCAAATATTTCTTCAAATGTTTCTTCCAACGGTCAAATATTTCTTCAAATGTTTTTTTCCAGTTGTCAAATATTTCTTACAGTTGTCAAATATTTCCGCGCACTCTCCATTAAAAAACCCCACCGACCACCTAAAGACAACTTACATGGTTTTTTTTTCTCACCCCTATATTCTCATCAATACCTACACACAAAACACCAGACAAAAACAAAATCAACAACACCCCACACCCCGGCTGCCAGCTACACGCCAACCCCCACCCACGAGTCGTCACACCCGCCAGCCAAAATCACTACCCCAACCCTCTCTATTAAAAACCCCACCGACCAGCTAACGACCATAATTATCTACACTCCCCCATTTTATTGGTTTTATCACGTCCTATTTCCTTATATAAACCAATTGCTCCCCCAAAATAGGCGGGTCGAAACCTCCCTACTAAATAAAAATTTATATATAAACACATATTATGCCTCTGTTTGCTTTAGCTGTCGTATATATCTGTATGTGCGTGCTTATACATTGTCTTACTCCCACGCCAATACACTCATGAGCCATCACCCCCGCCAGTCAGCATCAATACACTCTCCATTAAAACCCCACCGACCAACTAACGACAATAATTAGCCTTTGTTCCCCCATTTTATCGGTTTTTTCACGTCATATTTCGTTATTTAAACCCATTGGTTTTTTCTCTCACCCCGATATTCTCATCAATACCTACACACAAACTTCGACAATGTCCACACATATCCCCTCAATATCTAGTCTTTCTGCTTATCCTACATTGTGCCTGTGATCTTGACTGTTGAGATAACTCTTATATATATAGATTAATAAAAACGTAAAAAAATCCTTTGCCTTTGTATAAATGGTGTCTACATGTTGTAAAATATATATTGTATGTATGGTGTATATATATATATATATATATATATATATATATATATATATATATATATATATATATATATATATTATATATATATATATATATATATATATATAAGTTGTATATATTAAATATATTGTATAAATGTTGTAACACCTGAATAAAAAAACATAACAACACACTGCTCAGTCATACACAACACTTAAAATACCATCACAATACAACCTATCTACTTATCTCCCCTTACCCACGCCGTCATTATTGATCTACTATTTTTCTTTATATAAATGTCACGCGCATCCTCAGTTATCGATCGGAGTATTTTACTATACAAAAGTCACGCGCATGCTCCGGAATACTAACCGAAACCTCCCTATTATACTACTCACCATTACCCACCTAACCTAAACCCGCCAGCTACATTAAACCCATGCGTTGTCACCCACGCCAGCACAAAAAACCCCCACTCGTTTCAAAAAAACCCTCTTAGTAACGTACTAACCCGCCCTTATTGATTTTTTATATTTTCCGTCATTATCGATTTTTTATATTTTATATATATATATATATATATATATATATATATATATATATATATATATATATATATATATATATATATATATATATATATATGTCTAAATAACACACCAACACACAACACAAGCACACAAAAAATCCCCCTAACCTAATCCCGCCCGCTACATTACACCCATCCGTCGTCACCCACGCCAGCACAAAAAACCTCCACTCGCTTCAAAAACCCCCTTAGTAACCTAATCCAAGATTATCGATTTTTAAAAAAAAATTTCCGTCATTATCGATTTTTTATATTATTTATATATATTGTATGTATATATGTCTAAATAACACACCCAACATCACACAAAAAAATTCCCCCTAACCTACAAAAGAACCTTTTTTATCTACGATGTAAATATTGTATAAGGAAACACACTACCACATTGTACACACACCTCCCGTCTTCCAATATAGAATATAAAATATACTGTACATATTAAGTAGTGTGAATAAAGTTAGACATTTCGTAACCTGTTATTTCCTTTTTTTTTCCCTTCAGCATCCGTTGCCTCGCCCAGTCTTTTCGGCAACATCATAGACGGGACATGCTTAATTTGGAATCATGGCTATTGTTCCCTTTACGATAGGGACGAAATTAGGTAATCTCTCATATATACTATGCATTTGTATTCATATTTTATGTATGGGCATATTACATTTGTTTGTCCTCCACCGTCGTAGAGTTACTGTAGGCCTTTTGTGTATTCATATTAATGAATTATTTCAACAACGCATTATTCATATTAATGACTTATCTCAACAACTCCGTGTTGTATGAAAATCATCCCCAGGTACGTCTTATCAGGTATCGACACTGGTGTCTACGGTTGCTCTTTGTTGATCTTAATCTTAATGGTGGCCATCTTCAAACGGGAGACGGTAAAGTCTAGAAGAAAGGAGGCCAAAGGTCAAGGATCTAATTAGACCCAGATGAACTGGATGGACCATTAGATTATAATTTTAGAAATGTCATGAAGTTAGTACATAAGCCTGGTAGCTGAAATAATGAATTAAACAGTTGTAGTATGTGTGTGTGTGTGTGTATGTCTGTGTGTCTGTGTGTGCCACCTGTAGTTCCCTGGTGTCACTGAAGAGACAAAGAAAGAACATGTCTACTGCACCATCAAGCATGTCGTACAAGACGACTAAAATGAGGTTGTGAATGGATCTGGCAACCTCGCCATGTGAAACAAATTGCTACAGACACTGCTGCAAGATCATATGAATGCTTGGCGCGGGCTTCCTGCACGGGGCCCAGCTACAGTGGCGTCTCCTGGCTCCGTATGGAGCGAAAAGAAAAATGATCATTGTCCGTGTGTTATTTAGCTGTAGAGAAGTTGAAATTGAACCGCGTTATCTCTTATTTATCCCACAAGCCCTATGCTGCGCCACGACGATACGGTACATTGTTCTTCCAAGAGCCGCCTGGTACCTGTTACGTGCAGTCTTGGATATCTTACAATATTATACATTGGTATTCTTGTTATGTTCACAAATATTTTGTAAACAAAATAGTGCTTAAGGGAAAGTCATTATTGAGTTACTTCCCTTGAAAGTTGTGCCGTCTTTTCGATCGAACTCCGCGGATGAGTCCAGTTTTCTGCGATTTATTCTTCGTTTGGGTAATAATAGATTGTTCTTGCTTCAGAATATCTATGGCCTGAATTTATGTGTATTGTTTGTCTGAGTAGGACGAGTCTGTCTTATATCTGTATATCTTTACATATCTAAGTCGAACTATATGTTCTGTTGTCTCTAGAGAGGTCAAAGGCTATTCGGCGGATGTGTCGCTAGAGTGTGGTGTGATTTGGCTTCGTCCCGATAGGGACTGTGTTTTCTATGTCGGCTTGTCGCCGGGAAAAAGTGATCTCAGTATTGGTGGGGAAAGTGATAGTCGTCTAGACCTATCGTGTATGCTTTACCCCAGTGTTTATTCGTATTGCCAAGGAATGGCATTTTCATATTTCTGATACCAAGGTAATAATAGACACTCTTATGAACTCTCGTACGAAGCCACCATTTTCGATAGGTACGATTGAATGTCTAAGAGAATATATTTGACTCGATGAAAACGACTTCGATTCCTAGCAGCACTATATCCTGTAGATTGCAGTCAATTGTTCATGATCAAATCTACAGAGCAATGAAATGTTTTATGAATGACTAACTTTAGGACAGATTCATTATCTGTATCCAAACGTGAGTGACAGCTCACGAGTGAAGCCATCTTGGAACCAAAACATGTAGTGACTTTCAAGAAGAGAAAAGGGATGCCCGTATTATCGCTTGTTTAGTCCAGAGATCACTGCTACACATGAGAACCCGTTATTAGCGGTTCAATATTATTATATGGAAAAATATGTGCTGAACATTATGTTGAAGAATCGTCGCTAGACGAGATTAGGTTTAGAAGCCATCTGAAATATTGTTTATAAGCTGACGTGCTCAGTCAGTGAAGTCAGATGATATATATGTATGGGCGATACTGAGGGCTTGGCTACTGACAGTCCTTGATACTATTATTCCACATGAGTGCCCATGTAACATAACATTGCAGACCAGTTATCCACTGTACCATGATGTATTATGCCAACCTGTGATTTGTCACTATCTGTGCTGTCGAGTGTGTACGTCCAATTAAACTTTAGAAAAGGTACACAGTCGTTGGTGTCGATGACTTCCAGTCATACATGAGTGTGAGAAAAGAACATTTGTCAACACCACGAACCCTTATTAACATTCGCACATTATACACTCAATCCATGTCTACACACCACTGCGTAAGTCAAGTTGACATTCCATACACTACAGTGGAGCAAACAACACCATAGAGATCTTATCAACTGATGATGATGATGATGTCTGCTTCCATCCACTTATATCTATCTTTTGGTGGATATCATTAACGGGAATAAAAAAAAACCAACTTTATCAACCTTATCAACTGGTGGACCAGCTTTCTGGGTTTGACCTCGCAGAAGTTCAGAAGTCAACAGAGTACCGATACCAGACCGTTTCCTGTGGCTGATACGACACACTTGCAGTATTGGTTTGCTATTTGTCAACACTTCGTCACGTGACCTGTCAAGTGAATGCAGTATGTAGGTCAGCGTTGTTGACATTTTTACATTAGACATTACAGAGTTTCACAGAACAGTTGGATCAATTCTTGTCAATATCAACAGGAAGACAGTATTAGTGAACTAAGAAGTCCTATTTTCATCGATGGATCTTCTTGTTTTCTGTATATGAACTTTAATATTTAAGGCCAGAATGTTTAATTGAATAAAGTGGCAGGTTGTTTATTTTCATAAAAATAACTTTGCCATTACTGTAAAACTGAGCCTATTTTGCAACACATACTATCATACACATAATTTATATATATTTATGTTTACATGTTATTTGTTTGTATAGTATGTTAGTTTCTATGTCAGCGGGTTGTGTTTAAGGTTGGGCGGCGTCCTCACAACAGAATATCCCACGTCATAGAGGGTCCGTTGTGGGCGTTTTCTATAGGTGCAATTTTCTTGATTGAAAATTTGCTGCGACAACTGTTGCTTTTGTGTTAGCTGTGAAGTCTGTAATTATTGTTATTTTTGTAATATTTCTTTGTTCTTTAGTTTTGTTTTGATTTGTTTGTAATTTGTTGGTCTAACCTTTTCTATCTTTCAGTTCTATTCACAATTTATATTCATATATTGTGACGTCATTTGTGTTGTTATTCTTTGCAGATTCAGTGATTATTTTCATTGATTTCCCTATTTGATTTATTTTGATTTCTGCAAACGTTCTTGTATTGTCAGTCCTATTTGTACTTTATGTATTCTGTTGGTTGACATATGTTTTATATAGGTATATTTCATAAGACACAATTGCCTGTGCACTGCACTTGGATTATGGTATAAACCAGTACCTGATTATTATTACTATTATACAAGACCTTATTAAAGGCTTGTGACCCACAGATATTGAGATAGTATACTGATTAATCAAGTCATTAAGAACTTGTGGTATTATTATTATTTCAGGTGATTAGTATTATTGTTAGACATCATGTCTACATTGGAATACTTCATTACACAAGGGAAAGCCCTTGATAAGACTGGTCAACAATTAGAACAATGGGCTGTTGCTCAATATGACAAAGCATTAGCTGCAGAAGAGAGAAGAGCTATGGCAGAAGAGAAAAGATTAGAAAGAGAAGCTGAGGCTGCTGCTGAACAAAAAGAAATTGCAGATGCAGGTGGAGGAAAGGAGATTTGAAGCTGAACAAAAAAAAAATTAGAAAGAGAAGCTGCAGCTGAACAAAAAAAATTAGAAAGAGAAGCTGCTGCGGAACAAAAAAGATTAGACAGTGAAGCTGAACAAAAAAAATTAGAAAGAGAAGCTGCTGCGGAACAAAAAAGATTAGACAGTGAAGCTGAACAAAAAAGATTAGACAGGGAAGCTGAACAAAAAAGATTAGACAGGGAGGCTGAACAAAAAAGATTAGATGCTGAAGAGAAAAAAGCAATAAGAGAACATGAATTTGAGTTAGAGAAATTGAGATTGACAATTATGAGTAATGTTAACCAGGCATCTAGTGGTAATGGTAAACCTTCTACTTACAAGGTTAAGGTTCCACCGTTCAATCAGTCCAGTGACGATATTACATTCTGGCTGGATAGATTTGAACGTTCTTGTCGTACACATAATGTGGATAAATCACAATACGCTAATCAATTATCAGAAAACTTGAAAGGTGAATCTTTGACTAGATTATGCCTTGTAGGAGAAGCAGATAAGGATAATTATGATGTCATTAGGGCGGCTTTGATAAAAAAAATATCAGCTAAGTGAGGAAGGCTATCGCCTTTTATTTAAAACGATGGTGCCTGAGACGGGTGTAGAATTCTCAGAATTCACTGCAAAGGCACGTCTCACAGTTGATCGTTGGATTGAGCTTTCCAAAACAGAAAAAACGTATGAAGGACTTATGGATTTGTTGCTCAGAGATAAGATTATGTCATGTGTGAACAAAACTTTCCTTGAATTTATACATGAGCGTAAACCCAAATCTCTAAAAGAAATGGAAGAATATTGTTCCCAATATGTCACTGCACACCCCGACGTGACTTTTGGCAACACTAAGATTAAGGAGAGTATGCCAGTTGCTTCAGCAACACCATACAATCCCAATTATTCACACAGATTTCAGGGACCTCAAAACAGATTTGATAAAAAAGGTAACCATAATAGTTATCAAAACCAAGGTAACCAATCATTTCAGGGTTCTTCTTCAAAGAACTGGAGACGAGCTGATAGCTCTCGACACAGGGGTGGTCATAATTATAGGAATTTCCGTAGAGGAAGTAATTATAGAAACTATCAGGGTTATCCGTCTTGGAGTCAACAAGATCATAATTACAGAGATACTCATTATAATGAATATGATAATGGTAACCAAGGGAACTATGACTCAAACCCAAATAGGGGTTACAATAGAGGTAACAATAACTACAGAGGTGATAATAACCGAGGTAGATCTCAATACAAAAGACATAAACCACATTTTCAGGCAAACTCTGCACAACAAGAGTCCAATGAAGCCTATAAACAGAGTAAAGATAATAATGATGCTAGTAATATGGCATGTGCCGCTTTTGATTTTGGGAAAGCATCTCAGTGCCCCCAATGCAAAACGCTATTTGAGCCAACCACATCTCAGCCATCCTCTTCCTGCCCCCAATCGCGCAAAGACTTGCTATTTGAGTCTCTGTGCCATGCACCACATTGGTGTAGGCTACTCGTAGATCCGGGGTCCAAAATGGGGCAGTGATGCAATACAAGCCATCCTCTCCTAGCTCTCCTGCATGATGGAAGAGTTCTCTACTTACTAACAACCTACTCGTGCTATTTGATTCTGGATGCCCACAATTGGTGTTAGGCAGTCACTCGTAGATCCGGGGTCCAAATGGGGCAGTGATGCGCAATACAAGACTCAAAGTCTCTTGCCTCTCCTGCCCAAGTACCTCACCTAACTCGTGGTGGACCCCCCCATCTTGCCGAAAGTTGGGTATCAACCCCAGGCAAGATGGGACAGCAAACGAGGTAAAGGCAAAATCAAATCCCCCAGCCAGAGGGGGAGGCATGAGCACACTCTGCCTTAAGAAACAGGTGCTGAAGTCAGATGTACCAGGCCAGGAGGCGCACCAGCAACCATGGTACCATGCAACCCGCTTTGGTTTAATATGTCTACACAACAGATGTCAAAAATTATCGTTATGGTGCTCGCCCTGTGAAGTCCCTCCAGGCAGGAGCAGTGCCGGATTCTGAGCCTCGACAGAATCCACCCTCAGCTACTGGAGGTCTCCTTAGTCCGCCAAATGGACCCAGGAGGCGGAAGGAGAAAGTAACTGGCCAACCAGATAAGACGACGGCCCCTCTGAATGTCATGCATTGGAATGCAGAGGGAGTCAACAACAAAAAGACTGAACTAGAGAATACCCTATTTCGGAAAGAAATTAGCATATGCTGCATACAAGAAACCCACCTACAGGAAGGAAAACACATTTTAAGATACGGGGATATCAATGCTTCAGAGTTGACAGAAAAGATCGGAAGAAGGGTGGCATACTAACACTGATAAGGAATAACCTCAACGCTATAGAATCCAAGACATATAAAGAAGGTGCAGAATACCAAGTAATCCATCTAAAACATAACACTCTGGAACTGGATCTCCTAAACTTCTACTGCCCCAATGACATACCACTGAACATGACTAGCATAGATGTCCCCATTGGCAACTTCATAGCGGTGGGAGACTTCAACAGCCATTCCCAAAGCTGGGGATACAACCAGCTAGATAGAAGGGGCGAAGAGATAGAAAACTGGCAAGACGACAATAACCTAACCCTTCTAAACAACCCTAATGATCCTCCAACCTTTTACTCCAGAAGATGGCATAGCACCTCTACTCCAGACCTGGCATTCTGCACACCTGATTTGGCTGGGATAGTGGAAAGGGAAATAGAGAGAACAACTCGGTGGAAGTGATCATCGTCCTGTATTCATCAAAATTAATAGAACAATTAATACAAGTCCAAGTCAGCCAAGATGGAATTATAAAAAAGCAAATTGGTCCATTTATCAACACAGAGCAAATCTGCTTACAAAAGATATTAAGGTACTAGACAGAGACATTAACAGAGTCATCTGGGATTTTAATAATGGAGTACTCAAGGCAGCAAAGGAGACAATACCGAGAGGAGCGAGGAAGAACTATGTACCATATTGGTCCAACACACTACAAAACCTACATGAAGATATGAATGAAGCAAGGCACACTGCAGAGGTACAACCATCCCAACAGAACCATATCATGCTACAAAAGGCAAAAGCAAAATTCATTAAAGGAAAGCTAGAAGCCCAGAGGAGAAGCTGGAGGGAAAAAACATATAAACTAAACCTTGAAAAGGAAGGGAGAAAGTTGTGGAAACTCACTAAACAATTGAATGACGATAACAATTCTCAACGACAAACCATTACACTAGACGATGCAGGGAAACTATATACCGGCAAACAAGCAGCAGACATATTTGCGGAATCCTACAGAAATGAAAGTAACATCTCCGTCAATTTACGCAGACAACGAGACATTCGTCAAGAAATAATCCACACTAGAACTAATGGAAACAGCCCGGACGTTATGTCCAAACCTTTCAATATGGACGAGTTAAAAACAGCCGTGTGGAAACTTAAAGACAGGAAATCACCAGGCCCGGATGGTATAACCAACGAAATGCTAAAACACCTAGGATATACAGCAATGAGCAAACTGTTGCAAATATACAACTACAGTTGGATGACAGGCAGTGTGCCACAGATATGGAGAGAGGCGCTCATGTGTCCCATCATAAAGAAAGGAAAAGACAACAGGAAGGCCACCAGCTACAGACCAATAAGCCTAACAAGCTGTGTATGTAAGACAATGGAGAGGATGATCAACAGAAGATTGAAATGGTACTTGGAATCCGAGAAAATTTTAGTGCCAGAACAAGCAGGGTTTAGAGAGTGCAGCAGCACAGAAGACCAAATCACATACCTGTCACAGATCGTTGAAGATGCCTTCCAAGAAAAGAGAAAAGTCTTTACCCTATGGATAGATCTCCAAAAAGCTTTTGACAAAGTATGGAAAGACGGGTTAATAGTAAAACTGCAAAGGAACGGAATCAAGGGTAATATGAGAAAATGGATCCAGTCGTTCCTACACAATCGGAAAGCAAGAGTCACTATGGAAGGTCACAACAGCAAGAAAATCCTCCTAAAACATGGAGTTCCTCAAGGCTCAGTATTGTCTCCCACCCTGTTCCTTGTATTCATCAATGACCTCATCCACGATCTGCCACAAAGTGTGAGAGCTGCCCTATACGCTGACGACTTGGTGGTGTGGTGTGTAGAAGAACATCTAACTATCGCTAATAAGCGAATACAAAGGGCAGCAGACAACATAGCAGCATGGGCAGAGAAATGGATGGTGCAGATCAACGCTGAAAAATCATCAACAACACTTTTCACGCTCTCCAACAAAGACAAAGCAGGAGAGATACGACTTGGAAATATACATGTCCAAACAGATGAGGAACCGGTGTACTTGGGCATTACATTAGATAAGAGAATGACATGGAGGCACCACATTGAGAGAACAGAGGCTAAAGCGAGAAGAAAACTTTCCATACTGAGGAAAATAGCTGGATCAAGTTGGGGAGCTAACGAAACAACACTAAAGAAAGTGTATACAGGTGCAATAAGACCTATATTAGAGTACGGATCAGCAGCATGGTCTACAGCAGCCAAATCACACCTACAAGCCTTAGATAAAGTACAAAATCAAGCGCTTAGGTTGATCACGGGTGCCATGAAGACCACACCAATAAATGAAATGGAAAAAATCACAGGCATTCCACCTTTATTATACAGACGAGACACTAAGACCCTGATCCAAGCAGAAAAGTACAAGAACATGCCCGCACATCCAATGAAAACTAGATTTGGAGATTTAGCCAGTGGGAGGTTGAAGAGAAGCAGTTTTGTGCATCGGTCCAAAAAACTAATTAGAACATACAAGGATGAACTACCAGACATCACTAAGGAAATAACTCCCACACTCCTCCCAACCCCATGGGAACAACATCAAAATTTCAGTATTAAGACCTCCATAACTACCACCTGCCCCATGGGAGAGCTAAATACTCTCCAAAGGAAAATAGCAGCATGTGACATGATTGAAGAACTATACCCCAGAGAAGCATGGATCCAAGTATATACTGATGGATCTGCAACCAGAGCAGTGAAGAACGGAGGCGCAGGAGTTTATGTGGTCTATCCAGACAAAGAAAATGAATCCACCTGTTCACCTACTGGAATATTCTGTTCAAACTATGCTGCTGAAGTACAGGCCATAAGCATTGCTGCAGGAATAATAAATAACACAATAAGCCAATGTCAGCAGGTTGTATTCCTTACCGATGCAATGTCAGTTCTGCAAGCCCTCAACAGTGATAAACTGCCAGAATTAAACAAAGTCCTATGCGAAGTAAATATCAAAAGAAGGGTAGTGCTACAGTGGATACCATCACACTGTGGCATACCAGGAAATGAGAGAGCAGATATGTTAGCAAAAGAGGGAGCAACACAGGAACAAAAAGAACAAACAATCACATTCCAGGAAAAGAAGACCCTTATCAAGGCCATCAGGAAAATTGATCAACAAAGAGACAACTATCAGTATCTTGATCGAGCAAAACAGGTGATCCTGTTCCGTATGAGAACAGGACACAACAGACTGAACAGTCACTTATACAGACTGAGATTGGTCCCATCACCCCTATGTACGTGTGGACAGGCAGCACAGACAGCCGAACACATCCTGCAAGACTGCCACATGCTTAGTCAATTGCGAACTGAACATTGGCCCACAGAGACGCACATCCACACAAAGCTGTTTGGGAGTCTTGAAGAACTTTCAACCACAGCAACATACATCCAGAAAACCGGACTTCTTGTGTAGACATTTCTAAACAACAGCGAACGAGAAGAAGAAGAAGACTCGTAGATCCTTCCCGTGCCACTGGACAAGTAGTCAAATGTGTAACATTTGGCGGCACATTAGAGAAATACTCTACTGCTATCATTAGGATTGCTACTCCTTTCTTTACAGGAGATGTACACGCATGTCTTCTTCCGAATCCGATCGCTGACCTCATCATCGGTCGCATTCACGGAGTCAGAGAATGCACTCCGCAACAAATTTCCACGTGGGAAAGGCAAAACATGCAGATTGCTAACGCTGTAGTCACTAGAGCTCAGGCTCTTAATATGCCTCAAACTTCATCTACTGAAGATAATGAAGTGCATAACCAAGATAATCCCTTGGTAATTTCTCGTGACTCGTTTATAAAACAGCAAGAAGATGATCCCACTCTGAAGAAATTCTTCATTCTTGCAACTAAAGGTGATCCGAATAAAGACACAAGTCGTAAATCGTGGATTACAAAGAAGAATGGCGTACTTGTACGTATGGTTCAAGACTCCATTACGTCAAGTCATTCTCAAATCCTGGTTCCCAAGAATTTGAGAGTTAAAATTTTGCAGCACGCTCACGACTCTCAGTGTGCTGGACACATGGGTTTTTCCCGTACTAAGTCAAGAGTCCTTGCGGCTTTCTTTTGGCCATTGGTAAACAAGGACATACGGATTTATTGTCGATCTTGTAAAGTATGTCAGGAAGTTAAATCCAAAGGTCCACGGCATGCTGCACCCATTCAGGCGGCGGACATTCCTATTCGGCCGTTCCAAAAAATGGCCATAGACATAATTGGTCCATTTAAGATCAAGTCTGCCAGAGGACATCAGTTTATCTTGACGTGTGTTGATATGTGCACACGTTGGCCAGAGGCTATTCCTCTGAAGAGCATTACTACTGCTGATATTGCAGATGCTCTTTGACTTATATTTTCTCGTCTGGGGTTCCCCGGAGAGATATTGTCAGACCATGGCACCCAACTAATATCAGATACCATGTCTCAAGTAATGTCTACTCTGCAGATAGATAGATCTTTAAGTAGTATCTACCATCCAATGTCTAATGGTATGGTCGAACGCCTTAATAGAACACTTAAAAACTTACTGGGGAAGATAACTGAGGATCATCCTCAAGACTGGGACAGAGTTTTACCTGCGGCCCTCTTCGCTTACAGAGAGGTACCCAATGAACATACAGGATTTTCTCCCTTTGAACTCGTCTTTGGCGCGCGTCCGCGTGGCCCTATGTCGTTGCTTCACGATCTCATTACATCTGACAATATTGACGATGACACAAAGTCATCCTACGAATATGTCATCGCGTTGAGACAAAAGATTATCGAAGCATGCAAATTAGCAACTTCTTCTTCTGAATTTGCGAAACAGAAGGCAAGGCAATTTGCCAATAAGAAGAGATGCTTACGACAACTTTGTCCTGGTGACAAAGCATTTGTATTACTACCTTGTAGGGAAAACAGATTACTTATTTCTTGGAAAGGTCCGTACGATATAATATCGAAAATTTCCGATGTCGACTATATTGTCGATATTGATGGGAAGCATAAAACCTTCCACATCAATATGCTTACTGAATTCCATGAACGTCCGGATTATTTGCAACCCATTTTCCAAGCAACGGACAATTCTCCAGTACCACATGGTCATTACTCATCACTGTCCGTGATACAGGATGAGGAAACAAGTTTTTCAGATGTAAATCTTCCTCTTCCAATGATCCCACTTCATTCTAGTGAATCATGGAAGAACGTTACTGTCTCCCCTGATTTGTCTCTAGGAGAACAGCGACAAGTTTCAACTATGTTGCAAACATTTCAGGATGTACTCACTGACATCCCTGGACAAACGCATGTCATTGAACATGACATTGTTCTAACTGACCATACTCCTATTAGGATTAGACCTTATCCTATACCTATACATTTTCAAGCACAGGTCGAGAAAGAGTTGGATGAGATGATAGATTTGAAAATAATCGAACCATCCACCTCTGCATATTCTTCGCCGATGGTTATTGTTCGTAAAAAAGACAATAACATACGTCTTTGCGTTGACTATCGAAAATTGAATCAAGTAACGAAGTTCGATGCCGAACCTATGCCTTTACTGGAAGAGCTACTTACTCGACTCTCCAAATCTCATTTTTTCACTAAACTTGATTTGTCTAAAGGATATTGGCAAGTTCCTTTATCTGAACGCGCCAAACCTCTCACGGCTTTTTCAACACCTAGAGGTTTGTTCCAATGGAATTTTATGCCTTTCGGTCTTATGAACGCACCAGCTACATTCGTACGCATGATGCGCCGAATCCTATCTTATCGGTCAGATGTCATTGCATATCTAGACGACATCTGTCTTTTCAGCGATACTTGGGAAGATCACTATTCGGGGTTAGATGAATTGCTGTCTACTTTGCGTGAGCACAACCTGACAGCGAAACCCTCTAAAGCCTATATTGGTTTTAGCGAAATTTCTTTCCTAGGCCACCGAGTTGGTCATGGTTTCCTAAAGACAGAGGACCATAATACTAGTAAGATACTTAACATCTCAATCCCTAAGACTAAAAAACAGGTGAGAAGTCTGTTAGGTCTTATTCAATTTTATGGCAGATTCATTCAGAATCTATCCTCTATCATGGCACCTCTCTCAACACTTCTAAAGAAAGGTTCGCCTAATGTGGTCCACTGGTCTCAGGAATGCCAATGCTCTCTGGATAAGATTAAAACACTGTTTTCAACACCACCTATTTTAGTGCTACCCACTAAAGATAAGACATTCGTTCTTCGTAGTGACGCTTCATCCACTGGGATTGGAGCGGCACTAATGCAAGAGTACTCTGGAACTCTGCATCCTGTAATGTATATTTCCAGAAAACTTAATGCGGCAGAAAGGAATTATTCGGTTTTAGACCGTGAGCTATTAGCTATGGTTTGGTCGATCCTCAAACTACAGAGATTCCTTCTAGGCGCACATTTCATAGTAGAAACCGACCAAAAAGCTCTTACTGCTATACAGAGTAAGAATTTGAAGAGCTCGAGGTCTACTCGATATGCAATTGCTCTTCAACCTTTTCATTTCTCTGTGCGAGCTATTCGTGGATCAGATAATGTGATGGCAGACATTCTGTCAAGATGCCCACATGATTCCACATAACTATTAGGGCTTAGACTTCTTGATATGTCTAGTTCTATAGTAGTTCCTTTTCTATATCATGATAGATACACATTTGTAATTTAATAATATAATGATTGTATCACTACATAGCGGTTCATTGATGTTTATTCACCGCTGTGCTTTGATGATTTTTTCTTCATAAATCATAAATTTAAGATATCTAATGCGAAATGATGATATGAATTTTTTAGGCATTGTGTAATTGCCAGAATTGTATTATACTTTGATGACACCTTCCTGGAAAAATATACTTGTAGAGAAATAATTTCTCTCAGTTTATGAGACACATTCTCACCAGTCGCTCCATAAGTCGACTTAGCCTCATATTAGGCGTTATAGGTATTCCTGATATTTTCATCTGCGCATTATTCATGCGTTGTGAGCCTATTGTACGTTGCTCCTAGATGTATTTCAAAAAAAAAAAAAAGTTCCATTTTTTTTTTTCCCGGGAGGTGTGGTAAGACTGTTACGTGCAGTCTTGGATATCTTACAATATTATACATTGGTATTCTTGTTATGTTCGCAAATATTTTGTAAACAAAATAGTGCTTAAGGGAAAGTCATTATTGAGTTACTTCCCTTGAAAGTTGTGCCGTCTTTTCGATCGAACTCCGCGGATGAGTCCAGTTTTCTGCGATTTATTCTTCGTTTGGGTAGTAATAGATTGTTCTTGCTTCAGAATATCTATGGCCTGAATTTATGTGTATTGTTTGTCTGAGTAGGACGAGTCTGTCTTATATCTGTATATCTTTACATATCTAAGTCGAACTATATGTTCTGTTGTCTCTAGAGAGGTCAAAGGCTATTCGGCGGATGTGTCGCTAGAGTGTGGTGTGATTTGGCTTCGTCCCGATAGGGACTGTGTTTTCTATGTCGGCTTGTCGCCGGGAAAAAGTGATCTCAGTATTGGTGGGGAAAGTGATAGTCGTCTAGACCTATCGTGTATGCTTTGCCCCAGTGTTTATTCGTATTGCCAAGGAATGGCATTTTCATATTTCTGATACCAAGGTAATAATAGACACTCTTATGAACTCTCGTACGAAGCCACCATTTTCGATAGGTACGATTGGAATGTCTAAGAGAATATATTTGACTCGATGAAAACGACTTCGATTCCTAGCAGCACTATATCCTGTAGATTGCAGTCAATTGTTCATGATCAAATCTACAGAGCAATGAAATGTTTTATGAATGACTAACTTTAGGACAGATTCATTATCTGTATCCAAACGTGAGTGACAGCTCACGAGTGAAGCCATCTTGGAACCAAAACATGTAGTGACTTTCAAGAAGAGAAAAGGGATGCCCGTATTATCGCTTGTTTAGTCCAGAGATCACTGCTACACATGAGAACCCGTTATTAGCGGTTCAATATTATTATATGGAAAAATATGTGCTGAACATTATGTTGAAGAATCGTCGCTAGACGAGATTAGGTTTAGAAGCCATCTGAAATATTGTTTATAAGCTGACGTGCTTGTAGTGGTGTTGATGGTATTGTATGATGATGATATTACTAAATGTAATTGTATGAGGCCAGCTGTGAAGGCTCCTGAAAATAAAATGTAGTTGAGAATTGTCAGAAGGCCTTTCTTGCTACCACTACGACCTCACACTTAATTTTTTTTTTTTATGAATGTGGCTACGTAAAGTGTCTAGGGTTATGATATGTAGTGTGGTGTAATAGGTTATAGATATACCCACAGATATTTAACAAGACTAATAATATTAATAAATATTACAACACACTGAACTAACTCAATAGTGTAAATTTTTTGATAAAATTATATTACATTTATTTTGTTCTGGATCAATTTTTTAGGTTGACCAGAACTTAAAAAGATTTAGAGATTATGAAAGAAATGCATGGAATATTATATCATAAATGCAATAGTGTACATATATATGTACTATACTAGTTAGTTTTATTAAAATGTTCTAGTAGTCATCTACTTGGGAGGATAGTTACTGTTTGTGCTGTTGGGGTGGCCTCATCACACCTGTCTATATTGACTACCCAGTGTCCAGAAAATGGTGGGAATTTTTTATGGGGTATTAGTAACTACACAGCTTTGGTGAATGTCCAGCAGACCAGAGGCTCACTCATCTTATATTTGTAGCTCTGGTGCTGAAAACTGATGATCCCACCTCTCCGTGCTGGCGGGCAATAATGGTGGTCTCTGTCACAAGTACTGCACCGATACACTCGAGTAAAGTCACCAACTGAATAGTCACTGCTTTGTTGACAACAGAAACTCGCAGCTCAGATTATGAATAAATAACACAGAATTGCTAGCAAAACTCAGCTGAGCTGCTGGCTATAGTATGGCGTCCCTAAATTTCTTACACTTTCTTTCATATGGAAATCACCACACTTTAAAATCTGTGTCTATCACTGAACAACTATTGAAGAATGGCCCCACTTTCGCGTCTGAGCGCTAATGATATGATTGTCTGTGGCCAATCACTGCCTAGGTTTATTTTAATTTCAAATTTCCTACCATAAAGTCATTTCAGTCATGCTTCAGTCAAGTATGGATGGTTATCTGTTAGTCTGTCCGTCTCTACTTGTGTTTCTACAAAATGTACTTGATTTTGAACCAACCTTTCTCTCCCCTCCAAAATTTTGTCGTTAAAAGTTATATTTAGACACAGCTACCACCCAAAACCCTCTCTTCCATACTACGTAGATTTGAACACCTGCGTTTCGAGGTCGTGTTTTTTTGTGCAATTAGCGACACTTTTAGATTCAATACAGTCTTTTGTCATTATCTTCAATATTATCTATCCGTCTGTAAAATTAAGACCATATTAGTTCACTGCTCAGAATAGGCCATCCGGCCAGCTAATTTTTATATTCCTAACATTAATATTAAGAAAAATGTACTTTTTAAATTTTGTAATATTCCAAACATCTGCGTTTTAGCCGCTGAATTCAAATCAAGGGCTTGGTATTGTAAAAGCGTCCAATAAATGACTGTGGCGTATTATATCTAAGGTCCCTTCTGTCGAGTTGCTTACTTTTTATGTCAACTTGGGAAACGTGACTTTTCTGCGTTTCCCCCCCAATTGCGTCTCCTTAGCCTTTCTAGTCTCACGCAATCTTTCCAGTCATATTTTTTCCTTTTTGATCCTCCGTTCCCCTCCTGTCTAGCAAGTCAATTATTATGGAGGATGATGACCCGCGGTCTAGGCGATCATGTACTATTCGCAGCCTACGCATTATGTTTTTATCCTTAAATGTTATCTTTGGAGGGATTTTACCGTTGTATCTCTGTCAATTTCACTACACATCTCCCCACTTGAAAACATGCCTATGGCAAGTTCCAAAACCAGCGATACACATAGGTAAAATTACTCCTCACGTCTGCCACAACTCTAATTTTGATCACAGGGGTGCCGACTGAGGAAATCTGCACCGACATTCAATTTGCCTGGGATATATTGGATACTAAACTGATAAGGTTGAAGCAACAAAGACCACCTCAGCAATCTTGCGTTTTCATGCTTAGCCTGAGACAAGAACACGAGAGGCTGATGGTCCGTCTCCACCACAAAAGTCCTACCATACAGATAGATTTGAAACTTCTTTATTGCCCAGATTAACGCTAAACATTCTTTTTCGCTTGTGGAGTATCCTTGTTCCGCCTTATTCAATTTGCGGCTTGCATAAGCGACTGGTTTCAGTTCCCCATCAGGTGAAGATGATCTTAGCAACAAAGCCCCTCCGAGTCCTACATTACTTGCATCGGTTCTTAAGACAAGGTCCTGTGTCAAATCAGGCAGTTTGAGAATAGGCTTGCTAGTGAGTTTTTCCTTTAACTCTTGGAACGCTAGTTCACATTGTGCAGTCCAAATAATTTTATCTGGAAGTCCCTTGCGAGTCAGATCAGTCAGAGGAGCACATATAGCGTTAAAATATGGGGATGAATTTTTTGATATGGGTTAAAATCCGCATAACGACACAAATGATCGCACGTCCTTTTTTGTTTGCGGCCTAGGTGCTCTCTGCAGTTTCTCCAAATTCTTAGGATCAGGGGTCATATTACCCTGATATACAGTGTGTCCCAAGAATTCCAACTCTTTACATCCAATACAACATTTTGTTGGCCTAGCAGTTAAGTTCGCCTCCCGAAGTCTATCAAACAACATCTCCAGAGCTTCAATGTGTTCTTCAAATGTCTCGGTGGCGACGAGAATATCATCCATGAAATTCGTGATACATGGGTTATTCAGGGGATCCAACAATTTTCGCATCATCCTTGAAAACACACTCGGAGCATTTTTTTCAGTCCGAATGGTAGCATATTGAATTCATAATGTCCATCCGAAGTGCTAAAAGCCAAATAAGGTCTCACTTCAGGCTTCACTGGGATCTGGTAATAGCCTTTACTAAGATCCACCTTTGAAAAGTATTTTGCCTTGTTCAGTCTGGCAAATAACTGTTTTGTGTCTGGTAATGGATCCACTTGTCCTTCTGTGACAGCATTCAGTTTCCTGTAATCTATGCACAGTCTGTGTTCCCCAGACGGTTTTCTCAACAAAACGACACTAGAACTAAAAGATGATTCACTGTGCGAAATAATCCCCTCCTTCAACAAATACTCTATTTCTTCCTTCAATGCCTTCTCCTTCGCGAACGGAATAGAATAGGCTCTCATACAGATTGGGTTTGAGTCTACCAGTTTCATGTCATACTGTAGCAAATTTGTATGGCCTGGTTTATCTGTTAATACATCTGTATGTTCCTCCAGAACCTTTTGAACTCTCTCCCTCTGGTTTTTAGTCAGGTGCTTACTGACTTTTACCTGTGCTGCTGTTTCACAAGGATGTAATGGGTATTCATGTGAGGTGAGTGGTTCTTTTTGCATCTGGGTTGCAATAGCCAAGGTCAATAAGGGGTGCTTTCCTGGAGTGGTCTGTCCAGATACTTCTTTAACAGGTTTACATGATAAACTTTTTCCTTCCCCTTTTTGTCAATTTTATAGTTTGTTCTAGACACCTTCTCTAGAACCGTATATGGACCTTGCCAACCAATTTGTAATTTATTCTGGCTTCCGGGTAGTAGAAGCAGCACCTTCTCTCCGACTGCCAGTTCCCTGTCCTTTGCCTTCCTATTAAAATATGCTGCATGTTTCTTCCTGGCTTGTTTCAAATTATCATTGCCAGTTTCCATCCAGCTTTCAAACGAGTGGTCAGTTCGTTCACATATTGATACGATGAGGTAACAGTCTCTTCCGCCTTCTCATCTGTCCAGGTCCTTAATAAAGCTTCTAAAGGACCTTTTATTGGTCTCCCAAATAGCAGAGTTGCGGGAGCCATCACGGTTGAACTATGTGGTACCTCCCGGTAAGCAAACAATGCGGCGGGCAGGAACTGATCCCACAGATCCGGTTTTTCGTGTGCCAGCTTTCTCAGGATAGAAATGAGAGTCCCGTTGAACCTCTCTACCTGGCCGTTCCCTTGTGGATGGTACGGACTACAATGAAAGTGTCTGGCTTGAAATAGCTTAAAAACTTCTTCCGTTAGTTTCCCCTTGAACTGAGAACCATTATCCGTCAAGATTTGATGCGGGAATCCTAATCGGGTAAATATTGTAAGTAGTGCCTCTGCTACATGTTTTGAATCAATTGATGGCAGGGCTACAGCCTCTCCCCACATAGAGCAAGTGTCCACCAGAGTAAGGATGTAACTGTTCCTCCTCTTGGTCCGAGTGAGAGGTCCTACAATATCCACTGCAACCCTCTCAAAAGGTGTTCCCACTATGGGCATTTCCCCTAGAGTTTGCAGGAGCAGTCCAGTGCTTTGGAGCTACCCTTTGACATTCTGGGCAGGATTTGACATATCTTTTTATATCCTCCGTTATCCCTGGCCAGAAGTAATGACAAGCTATACGCTGTCCTGTGGCGCTGATCCCCATGTGACCACTGAAGGGAATCGCATGCCCGAGTTCCATCACTTTATCTCTATATGAAGTGGGAAGAACCAGCTGGTTGTGACCATTTGTTCCAGTTCCGGCCTTCCTGTATAAGAGTTTGTTCTTCATGAAATATTCCCCCTTGCTCGGAGGTGTGTGGCATTTGGGCAATTTTTTAAAACAGGGCTTGAGTGTCCTATCCTCAGCCTGCGCCTTCCTCATCTCCTCTGGATGAGCATTTATAGGTTCACCTTCTTCCTCCTTCTTCTGTGACCTGGTCTGCACTGTCGCCATGATCACAGGTTTCTCGGGGTTCCCCAAGAAGACGTATCTACACCCCAATATCAGAGGGTAGATTGGTTCATCTATCACTGCTGCTCTGATTTCTCCTTCCACATAGCGAGTTTTCACCGTTATCCTTGCGATGGGAAGTGTCATGAGTGGTATGTCCTTAGTCGCCCCCTTGTATTTCCACTGTTTCTGTGGTATACTGACTTGGGTCCACTAGGCTAGACTTCACAACTGAATCATAATCCAAACCTGTATCATAAAGGCACCTTATGGTGACCCCATTACAAATAACATCCTCACAAACTGGGGGGTGATAAGGTTCCTGTTGTCCCTTAGGATTAACCTTTAATCTTTGCGTCCCCGACTTCATTGCAGCAATGTTTGAAGGTTTCCTTCTACAAAATTCGGTGTTATGGTTATCCTTCTTGCACCATTTACACCATCTTTTTCCTTGGTTCAACGGTTTTTCTTTCATTGAACTTTTGGTCATTGAACTGTGAGTTTCTGTCGCGATAGTCATTTCTTGGCCGCTCAAAGTTTGTCCTACCTTTATTTCCCTGCTCTCTATTATCAAATTTATTAAATTGCTGTGGAGCTTTAAAATTGTCTATGTGCTTCTTTTTAGCACCACTTACCTCTGCCTGGGCTGCCTGATACCTCTCAGCAACATTTAAAATTTCCCCCAACTTCTCTGCACCTTGTTCCATGAGAAATTTTCTCATGTCTGGAGCCATGGACTCTCTCAATTGCTCAATCATGATCATTTCTTTAAGATCTTGGGTCTTCCCCAGAGCCGTCCATTTCTCCAAATAGGTTTCTAGTCTAGCAGAGAATTGGTGGTATGTCTCCCCAGACAACAGTTTGGCATTTCTAAATTTCTTACGATAAAATTCACCATTCTTCTCGTACCTTAATAACAAAGCCTGCTTTAACATGTCATAATTGTCTTGGTCTTCCCTGTTCATTTTGGCAAATACTTCATAAGAAGTACCTCTCAATCCCTGTGATAGCTTTAAGCTCCACCTCTCTCTCTCTAACCCATATGTAGTAGCTAATAACTCAAAACGTCCTAGGTACCCCTCTATGTCATCGTCTTTTTCAACAAAATGGTCTAAATGAAACCCCATAGCTGAGTTTGAGGCTCCCAGACTGGGCGTAGCATCTGAGGCAAAAGGGCTGGCACCATTTTCAGGAGCCTGGCCTTGTAATTCCAGCTCCCTTAGTCGTAATTCGTGCTCCCTCTGCAACCTTCTATCTTCTGCCTCCCTTTCGGCCTTTTTATCTTCTGCCTCAATCTGCAGCCTCTTAATTTCTCTATCAGCCTCTAACCTCTTCTCTTCAGCTAACCTCCTTTCTTCCCGTTCAATATATTTATCACATTCAGCCGTTACGTATTGAATTAAAATTTGACCATCCATTCCCATCTCCTTCGCGGTGAGCACAGCAGCTGATCTAAATTTTGCCAGCTCCGCCATACTTTTTAGACAATATAATAATATACAAGATAAATCTCTAACCAGTAAATACACTAAGTACTTCTTATGACTATAGTCTAACTAATTCTAACTAACCAGTTAACTAATTAATTATTACTGGCTGTGAAGATTCACCAACTTTTATCTGTAGGGACACTTTTAATGTTAAAGGAAATTTTACAATTTATTTCCCTACTTTTATTTCTCCCACCAGGAGATCCTAATATTACTGTTGGGCTAATTATCCCTGGACAAGACCCCAATTTATGTAGTGGTGTTGATGGTATTGTATGATGATGATATTACTAAATGTAATTGTATGAGGCCAGCTGTGAAGGCTCCTGAGATAAAATGTAGTTGAGAATTGTCAGAAGGCCTTTCTTGCTACCACTACGACCTCACACTTAAATTTTTTTAATGAATGTGGCTACGTAAAGTGTCTAGGGTTATGATATGTAGTGTGGTGTAATAGGTTATAGATATACCCACAGATATTTAACAAGATTAATAATATTAATAAATATTACAACACACTGAACTAACTCAATAGTGTAAATTTTTTGATAAAATTATATTACATTTATTTTGTTCTGGATCAATTTTTTAGGTTGACCAGAACTTAAAAAGATTTAGAGATTATGAAAGAAATGCATGGAATATTATATCATAAATGCAATAGTGTACATATATATGTACTATACTAGTTAGTTTTATTAAAATGTTCTAGTAGTCATCTACTTGGGAGGATAGTTACTGTTTGTGCTGTTGGGGTGGCCTCATCACACCTGTCTATATTGACTACCCAGTGTCCAGAAAATGGTGGGAATTTTTATGGGGTATTAGTAACTACAAAGCGTTGGTGAATGTCCAGCAGACCAGAGGCTCACTCATCTTGTAGTTGTAGCTCTGGTGCTGAAAACTGATGGTCCCACCTCTCCGTGCTGGCGGGCAATAATGGTGGTCTCTGTCACAAGTACTGCACAGATACACTCGAGTAAAGTCACCAACTGAATAGTCACTGCTTTGTTGACAACAGAAACTCGCAGCTCAGATTATGAATAAATAACACAGAATTGCTAGCAAAACTCAGCTGAGCTGCTGGCTATAGTATGGCGTCCCTAAATTTCTTACACTTTCTTTCATATGGAAATCACCACACTTTAAAATCTGTGTCTATCACTGAACAACTATTGAAGAATGGCCCCACTTTCGCGTCTGAGCGCTAATGATATGATTGTCTGTGGCCAATCACTGCCTAGTTTTATTTTAATTTCAAATTTCCTACCATAAAGTCATTTCAGTCATGCTTCAGTCAAGTATGGATGGTTATCTGTTAGTCTGTCCGTCTCTACTTGTGTTTCTACAAAATGTACTTGATTTTTGAACCAACCTTTCTCTCCCCTCCAAAATTTTGTCGTTAAAAGTTATATTTAGACACAGCTACCACCCAAAAACCCTCTCCTCCATACTAAGTAAATTTGAACACCTGCGTTTCGAGGTCGTTTTTTTTTTGTGCAATTAGCGACACTCTTAGATTCAATACAGTCTTTTGTCATTATCTTCAATATTATCTATCCGTCTGTAAAATTAAGAACATATTAGTTCACTGCTCAGAATAGGCCATCCGGCCAGCTAATTTTTATATTCCTAACATTAATATTAAGAAAAAAAGTACTTTTTTAAATTTTGTAATATTCCAAACATCTGCGTTTTAGCCGCTGAATTCAAATCAAGGGCTTGGTATTGCAAAAGCGTCCAATAAATGACTGTGGCGTATTATATCTAAGGTCCCTTCTGTCGAGTTGCTTACTTTTTTATGTCAACTTGGGAAACGTGACTTTTCTCCGTTCCCCCCCCCCCCCCCCCCCCCCCCCCCCCAATTGCGTCTCCTTAGCCTTTCTAGTCTCACGCAATCTTTCCAGTCATATTTTTCCTTTTTGATCCTTCGTTCCCCTCCTGTCTAGCAAGTCAATTATTATGGAGGATGATGACCCGCGGTCTAGGCGATCATGTACTATTCGCAGCCTACGCATTATGTTTTTATCCTTAAATGTTATCTTTGGAGGGATTTTACCGTTGTATCTCTGTCAATTTCACTACAGTGCTCAGTCAGTGAAGTCAGACGATATATATGTATGGGCGATACTGAGGGCTTGGCTACTGACAGTCCTTGATACTATTATTCCACATGAGTGCCCATGTAACATAACATTGCAAGACCAGTTATCCACTGTACCATGATGTATTATGCCAACCTGTGATTTGTCTAATATTTAGACTTGCTCATGTCTGCATTATTATTCGATATAAAGCATACTGTTGCATTTAAGAATTTTGAGCAAATATTTCAACTACGATTTTTGAAGAATCCATTCTCCACTTTGGATAATAATGTTCAAATTAAGTTTCAAGTCAGTCCTATTGTGCGTCTTTGAAACGTGGAAAACAGTTAAAAACAACTATAAGAAGTTATAGATTGTCATATATGGATGCTTGCGGAGGATCGAAATGGAACGACAAGATCACCAACGTAGAACTGTTGATAAGAACCAGAAAAGAGCGAGCGGAACAATAGATTAGATGATGACACGGGCGATGGATTGGGCACACAATGAGGACGTCTAATGATATCATTATCAAGATAAGGAAGTACAGACAGGCTGAAGAACACATGGCGAAGAGAACGGGAGACAGAAATGAAAATAGTGAAGAATACATTGAAAAACTTTAAGTTGATGGCATGCTATTGACAGACTAGGTATGTCTTTGTTGAAAGTCTATGCTCCACGGGGAGGTAAATGGTATTGATTATTTTTGGTGCTTGAGAAAAGCACTGACAATTAAAAATGCGTTGGATAAAGAGTTATCTCCGTTTCACAAGAGTCTTCAACCATCATCATCAACTGCCATCAAAGATCGTCTGCAATTGATCTCCAACGTCTTCTGTCTCTCGTCTTAATGGTACGCTCTTATAGACTCATTCCTGTCCATCACTTGATGTTATCTTCCCACTCCAATATTTTTTTCCTCTTGCACGTTTGCGTTCTAATCTTCTCTTATGGTCTTCATCGCGGTGTTGGCTTTTACATGGCAAAAATAGTTTGATCTTCTTTTTAATTCTGTTGTCATACCTCTTTAATTGTTTTTCTTCTTCATTATATAGGATAAGCACCATATATATATATATATAATTTCAATTTTTTCCAGTTGCTCTACAATGCCCATGTTTCTACATCATTGCTTATTGAAGAGTATACAAATGGTTTGATGACTTTTAGTTTTAATTTGTGAGTTTTTTTGTTTACAAATTAGAATTTCTCTCGTGTTATTTCATGTTGCGTATGACCATTCCTATTCTCTGTTTTTATTCATATTTCACATCTGATAACATCTATTTTTATATGTCTAAATTATGAGACATCCTTCGACTTTCTCCAGAATCTTCCCATGTATTCTTATTCATTCTTCTGCAAATGAATATATAATTCACAACATGTCACTTGTATTAAATAAACTGATCTCTTTTGATTTAAAGAGCCAGGCCATAGTCTGTGTTTGTTTGTTTGTTTGTTTGTTTACATACAATATTAGATATAGAATACAAGAATAAAATCATCATCATTACACTACAGCTTTCTGAGATCTTTAACAAATTCATACCAAGCCTTCTTGTTTTTAAAGGTCTTTCAAGTCTGTATCCAGTCCCCTTTTCCATGTGTTTTTCAATTCACTCCACATCTGTGGGTTCCAGGATTAGAACTGTATTGCAGTTCTAACATGTTTCCTCAATGTGTTCTTTCCAACGCTAGCATCTTCTTCTTAAAAGAAGAATGGGATTGCGATATATCTTTTCACTTACGTTTTCCACCATTATCCTTTAGCTACCCTCGACCTGTATGATTAACGACACACAGTTTTATATATTTGTCACGGGGTCCAACAATGGCTAAAAGTGTGAGTATACAATGAGGGCCTTTAAGGGTATCTACCTTCGCTCAAGATTATTCTTGGCAGAGTTGTAAATAGAAGAATGGTGCTTCTATTTTATGGAGTCTTCGTAGGATATTTCATAAATCAAACACAATGCTGAATTTATCATGGCTGTTGTGAACTTTGCATCTGCCTTTCCCTACAATGACGAGAAAGATACAAGTATATTAGCTCGCTCTGAGCCCTCAACTGAATTATTCAGTAAAATATTCCTTAAGTAGATCTGTTGTATTTATATTTAAGATAACTGATTCATACGTGTGCACTTCTCTCTGTAATAATTAAATCAACTATCAATTTGTAAATACATATAACAAATTTAATAATTAATTATTGTTTAACATAAGTAAGTAAATAAGTGATATGAGTGAATTTACATATATAGTTTTTCCCGATCGAAATTAGTTCAGGTGGTGGTTTATTTGAATGGTGAATTATTTGCTTCGGCCAGATTAAAATGACTGCTCCATCAGTTATCTACTTCTGTGGTGAGGGCACGTCCCAGGTGTAGTTGCAAGGGTAACCGCTCCAACGTCAAGGCACGGATCTTCACTACCCGTCAAAGGCTGGCATCTAGCGTAGACCACAAACACTTGATCCATAGACCAGTATCAAGCTGGTATCACACGCTGGTATCACGAAATGGTAGCATCAACTTGTACCACAAACCCATATAATTGGGTTATTTACAGACGTCTGGCTCAGGAATAGTTCCAATTAATGTCGGGCCACAGAGTATGAGACAGTTGAGTATTATTTTAATGACAATCCCATTACTATCCTGTTTATAGGTTCCGAGGACTTTATGGTTTCCAGTACTATAAGTCGAGTTTTCTTGCTGATTAATTTCAGTAGATCCTCAATACTTGGTCCACACCTCATAATTAAAATCCTATACTTCTTCGGACCTGGCTAGTCTGAAAGAGTCATCTTGACTCAATGGAACACAGTGCTGGTGTCTGAAAATGTACTATATTATATGGGTCCTTTCGCCCACGCTCTGTAAGCATCTAAGCGGTGAATGTCGCCAATGAAACGTCCTCTATTTTAATATATCTTGGATAGAATAAGCAAATTTAACCGTTTGACTTTAGCAATATATATATATATATATATATATATATATATATATATATATATATATATATATATATATATATATATATATATATATATAATTTCCCCTTCTCTAACGAGTTTCGCGAGCGTGACAGGTAATTTCAAACGCCTCCCATATAAGGTATTGATACTCCCACTGTTAGATAACTCATGTCCGTACTTCATAACAAACCTTCCGTTTAATTTCTGACTATAACTGTTGACAAACACGAGTGTCCATCCCTCAGTAGGTTACGTAACTTTCATGCCGGCAAATTCGTGTCTTCCGGTGAATGTCAATGCAAGAAGTATGGGCGCCCAGATTGGCGTATGCGAGATATGTGCCTGGGTTGTTAATTTTATCGAGGTAGGGCAGTGTTTATTTTTCTGTTCCCAGCTGGGTTTGGTTACGTTTATCTCTACCCAGGATATATCATTCGAAATAACATGAAACCTGAGTCATACGTTCAATATGGGAGAAAATACTGGTTTAGGAAAAAATAAAAAGAAGGTACAACATAAGAAAAGAAGACAGGTATAACACAATACGATGACAGCACAGTTATTTTGTGACAATATTCAATCATTTCTGTATCTACATGATGCTGAAAATTTTTTTTAAAATCACATATATACAGGCTAGGATCTTGAACGATTAATTAATCGATCCTTTGGTAAAAAATTTTAATCAATTAATTGATATAACATATTTTAATCGATTATTCCATTTATTAGCAATGTTTATGTTATTTGCTTAAATTGATCATCTGCTATGCTAACGGTTTTTGATATGGAACTTGCCAAGTATGGTCAATAATAAGTAATTGTTTGGTTGTAACTTGTCAGTACTTTCATTATTTTTTCAGGACCATGGTCCCGAACAACAAGTAAAATAATTAAAGTCTTTTGATTTAAAAAAACAAATATTTTTTTTATGATTTTAAAAATAATTTAGTAAATTGTTCGAAATTGATCGACTAATCTTTGAATAAAGAAATACAATCAATCGATAACATTTTAAAAAATCAATCCTAGCCCTTATATATATATATATATATATATATATATATATATATATATATATATATATATATATATATATATATATATATATATATATATATATATTCATCAGCATCCTCATGTTCCTTTCCGCTTCTTACGGAGCATCGGCCACTGCAGCTGGAAGCCTGGTCCAAACATTCACATACTCTAGGAGCGGTCGTTTCTGTGACAAGTTGTTTTACATAGTTAGTTTGGCAACCTCATGTACAACCTTATATTAATCGCAGTTACGACATTCCTGTGGGTGCAGTAGCTCTATTATTTCTTTGTATCTTCTAAGACTCCAGCGAACTACGCGTGGCATGTGTTAAAATAGATATCAATATATACAAAATCCCAGCTTTTTCTGTCACTAACGCTAAGGGAAGCAACTTTGGTTGAAAGTTAGACATTGATTGTATTGTTTCCCTTATATGTACTCTCCAGAAAATAGTAACACTCAACAAAGAAAAGTGCGCAAATGACGGTGTGCACAAAAATATTTATAGAGTGTGTGATCCCGAATACACACATTGGGATCCTCGCTGCTGCTACGTAGTTCGTGTACTGTGGTGATGCACAGTGGTTTAAAAAAAATACTTTTGAGTAAGTAAAATTAGTTAGGTATTGGTGCTTTTGAATTTAATTCCCGTCTTATGACGCGCTTTTACACTAGTTTATAAATATCCTACAAACATACACGGAGTTTTAATTCGTGTAATCCTTATAACTCATATATAAATAAAGATTTTTTTAAATATGACATTGTGACTTTCTTTTTTTTTTTTTTAATTAACATTTTGCTTCGTTTTGGGTAAGGCGCGTTTCATTCAACCTAGTCGGTTTTAGTAATGCGCATATCCAAATTTGAAAAAAAAAAAAAAACCTTTAGATTTTATAACATTAACTGCAAGTACATAGAAAATTAAATCTTTTAGCCACTCCATGATTTACATCTTTTTAAAATTGCTCCTCGTTTTGGCGAGGTGTGCCATGTTCAACTTAGACACAGGGTTTGTCGGTTATATCACAGCGCACGTCCAAACATCAAAGAGCGGAATTACCAAATAAGAATGGAGCCCGATGAATTGCCAGCACGCGCTATCAACAGTAGAGCATATGACATCATGGTACGGGGACAACCAAGATCCAGGTGGATAGGCAACGTTACATAAATCCTACATAACACAGACTGACAGTAGCCAGTGCGCCCCACTTTACCGATGTCATAAAATTAACAAGTGATACAACGTAAAAATATCTCCAAAGGATAAAATGTAAGGATAAAAACCAATGCGTAAGCTGCTGGAATACATGATCGCCCGCGCCGCGGGTCATCAGGTGTTAGACTTGAAGGCAAAACGGAACGAGGATCAAAAGACAAAAATCTGACTGAACGCGTACTTGAACTAGCGAGGTTAATGGACGCAAATTGGTGGGGCAAGGAGGAAAAAAGTTGTCATGACCAGTACTATATAAAAAGGAAACCCCCCCCCCCCCCCCCCCCCCCCCCCCCCCCCCCCCCCTCCCCCCCCCCCCCCCCCCCCCCCCCCCCCCCCCCCCCCCCCCCCCCCCCCCCCCCCCTCCCCCCCCCCCCCCCCCCCCCCCCCCCCCCCCCCCCCCCCCGTTTCCCCCCCCCCCCCCCCCCCCCCCCCCCCCCCCCCCTCCCCCCCCCCCCCCCCCCCCCCCCCCCCCTGTAACTTATCGAGGTTAAATGGACTGCAAAAAAAAACCCCCCCCCCCCCCCCCCCCCCCCCCCCCCCCCCCCCCCCCCCCCCCCCCCCCCCCCCCCCCCCCCCCCCCCCCCCCCCCCCCCCCGCCCCCCCCCCAACCCCCCCCCCCCACCCCCCCCACCCCCCCCCCCCCCACCCGCCCCCCCCCCCCCCCCCGCCCCCCCCCCCCCCCCCCCCCCCCCCCCGAAGGGACCCCCCCCCCCCCCCCCCCCCCCCCCCCCCCCCCCCCCCCCCCCCCCCCCCCCCCCCCCCCCCCAAGTCGACATAAAGTAAGGAATTCGACAGAAGGGACCTTGGATATGATACGCCACAGTCATTTATTGGACGCTTTTGCGATACCAAGCCGTTGATTTGAATTCAGCGGCTAAACGCAGATGCTTGAAATATTACAAAATTTAAAAAGTAACTTTTTCTTAATATTAATGTTAGGAATATAAAAATTAGATGGCCGGATGACCCATCTTGAGCAGTGAAATAATATACTTTTAATTTTACAGACGGATAGATAATAATGAAAATAATGACAAAAGACAGTGTTGTTCACAACAGCGAAAGACTGCATTGAATCAAAAGTGTCGCTATTTGCACAAAAAAATCGCGACCTCGAGACGCAGGTGTTCAAATCTACTTAGCATGGAAGAGAAGGGATATTGGTGGAAGCTGTGTCTAAAAATAACTTTTAACGACAAAATTTTGGAGGGGAGAGAAAGGTTGGTTCAAAAATCAAGTACGTTTTGTGAAAACGCAAGTAGAGACGGACAGACTAACAGATAAAAATCCATACTTGACTGAAGCATGACTGAAATGACTTTAGTGTAGGAAATTTGAATT
This sequence comes from Oreohelix idahoensis, assembly GCA_024509875.1. NCBI lineage: Eukaryota > Metazoa > Mollusca > Gastropoda > Stylommatophora > Oreohelicidae > Oreohelix > Oreohelix idahoensis. The sequence goes on from JAMPIV010022712.1 coordinate 631,017, forward strand.
TAAAAAAAAAAAACAAGGCATTGATTGGCCACAGACAATCATATTATCCGCGCTCAGACGAGCTTTTTTGTCATTCCTCAATAGTTGTCCAGTGATAGACACAGTAAATTTCAAGTGTGGTGATTTCCAAATGAAATAAATTGAAATAAGTTCAGGGACGCAATACTATAGCCAGCAGCTCAGCTGAGTTTTGCTAGCATTTCTGTGTTCTTTATTCATAATCTGGTAAGATTGAAATTATTTCTTTGTATATTTTGAATATTGTTTAATGTCCGAGTGATTTGATACTGCCATATCGAAATCTAGCCTTACAAACAAGTAAGGATTCGCTCTGGACCCCCCGCCCTAGTTCAGGGTCTAGGGACAAACAATATATAAACTACAGCAAGGTTTAGGAAGGGGTGATCAAGTGTTGAGAACAGTGAATCATATCACCTATCCTATTCTATGGCAGTGAGATAATGCACCTATTTCAGAATCTGTAGACTGGGGAAACTTACCCTATGCGAAACCAACTAGGTAAGATGTGCTGTCTGGTCAGAGAGAACTGACCCTGTTTATGTGGTGTTATTGTACTTTGTTATGTGTAGAAGTGGCTTATTAGGTAAGGTTCTGAGCAAAAAACCAATACTTTATTTCAGAGCTGTGAGTTCGATCTTGACACTAAGGTGGTGTCAAATGCTGATTAATAATTGAAGTGAGGACCCGTGCAGGGTACATTTCGACAGAACATCTGTGTATTGCTCAAGCACGGAGAGGTGGGGCCATCATATTCCAGCACCAGAACAAATCTGGCAAAGTTAAGTAGGCTAGCTGGCCTGCTGAACTTACACCAACTTCATAAAACTAGCACCCAAGAGAATTTACTACTGAAGCATCCCATTTCCTTCTATCATTAATGGACAATGCTGTGTAGGCATAAACAGGGAGGGATGAAGCCACCCCAACAGCACATCCATTCATAGTTTTCCCAGAAAAAATTAACATTACGAACAGTAATACTATAATTAATCTTGAAGATTGCATATGTAAACATCTTTCATTTAACATGCCATTTATTCATGCCATTCATTCATAAATTTCAAAATCTTTGCATAAGTTCTGGCCAAAATAAAACCTTGGTTCAGAACAAATAAATTTAAAAAAAGATTTTCTATTCTAAATTTAACCAGCTGAATTTAGTTCATTGTGTTATAAATTTTATTGATAGTATTAGACTTAATTAATATCTGTGGGTGTGTGTATATGTCCATACAACACATTGCATTCAGTACCCTAGATTTTAACGTAGCCACATTCATTAGTACCAACGGGCTGATCACCCGTTTGCCAGTCACTTCGATTACGGAAACAGCAGCAGATGGATTGATTTGCCGTTGCCCTAAAGACGCCAACAGGCGTGATGGGAAACAATGGCAAAGAAAACCTATCTGCTGTTGCCCTAAGACGCCACTAGGCGTAATGGCCACTGACTGCTTTGACGGTCGTTGGCTAAGGACGGAAGAAGAAGAAGAAGAAGACATTCATTAGTAAAAAAAGATATGTGTGAGGTCATAAAGTGGTAGCACGAAAGGGCCTTCTGTATATTCACAGTTACAATTATCTCAGGAGCCTTCACAGCTGACCTCACGCATCACACTAGGTGATAACACCACCATACAATACCATCAAAATCCACTACATATATTGGGGGCTCGTCCGGGATATTTAGCATAAACAGTAATATAAGGATCTCCTGGTGGGAGAAATAAAATTAGGGGAACAAAATTGTAAAATTCCCTTAAAATTAAAAGTGTCCCTTTAAATTAAAAGGGCAATTAGAAGTTGGTGAATCTTCACAGCCAGTAATAATTAATTAGTTAACTGGTTAGTTAGAATTAGTTAGACTATAGTCATAAGAAGTACTTAGTGTATTTACTGGTTAGAGATTTATTTTGTACATTATTATATTGTTTAGAAAGTATGGCGGAGCTAGCAAAATTTAGATCAGCTGCTGTGCTGACCGCAAAGGAGATGGGAATGGATGGTCAGATTTTAATTCAATACGTAACGGCTGAATGTGATAAATATATTGAACGGGAAGAAAGGAGATTAGAAAAAGAGGCTGAAAGAAAATTAGAGTCTGAAAGGTTGGCTGAAGAGAAGAGGTTAGAGGCGGATAGAGAAATTAAGAGGCTGCAGATTGAGGCAGAAGACAAACGACAGCAAAGGGAGGCAGAAGATAAAAAGGCCGAAAGGGAGGCAGAAGATAGAAGGTTGCAAAGGGAGCACGAATTACGACTAAGGGAGCTGGAATTACAAGGCCAGGCTCCTGAAAATGGTGCCAGCCCTTTTGCCTCAGATGCTACGCCCAGTCTGGGAGCCTCAAACTCAGCTATGGGGTTTCATTTAGACCATTTTGTTGAAAAAGACGATGACATAGAGAGGTACCTAGGACGTTTTGAGTTATTAGCTACTACATATGGGTTAGAGAGAGAGAGAGGTGGAGTTTAAAGCTATCACAAGGACTGAGAGGTACTTCTTATGAAGTCTTTGCAAAAATGAACAGGGAAGACCAAGACAATTATGACATGTTAAAGCAGGCTTTGTTATTAAGGTACGAAAAAAATGGTGAATTTTATCGTAAGAAATTTAGAAATGCCAAACTGTTGTCTGGGGAGACATACCACCAATTCTCTGCTAGACTGGAAACCTATTTGGAGAAATGGACTGCTCTGGGGAAGACCCAAGATCTTAAAGAAATGATCATGATTGAGCAATTGAGAGAGTCCATGGCTCCAGACATGAGAAAATTTCTCATGGAACAAGGTGCAGAGAAGTTGGGAGAGGTTTTAAATGTCGCTGAGAGGTATCAGGCAGCCCAGGCAGAGGTAAGTGGTGCTAAAAAGAAGCACATAGACAATTTTAAAGCTCCACAGCAATTTAATAAATTTGATAATAGAGAGCAGGGAAATAAAAGTAGGACAAACTTTGAGCGGCCAAGAAATGACTATCGCGACAGAAACTCACAGTTCAATGACCAAAAGTTCAATGAAAGAAAACCGTTGAACCAAGGAAAAAGATGGTGTAAATGGTGCAAGAAAGATAACCATAACACCGAATTTTGTAGAAGGAAACCTTCAAACATTGCTGCAATGAAGTCGGGGACGCAAAGATTAAAGGTTAATCCTAATGGACAACAGGAACCTTATCACCCCCCAGTTTGTGAGGATGTTATTTGTAATGGGGTCACCATAAGGTGCCTTTATGATACAGGTTTGGATTATGATTCAGTTGTGAAGTCTAGCCTAGTGGACCCAAGTCAGTATACCACAGAAACAGTGGAAATACAAGGGGCGACTAAGGACATACCACTCATGACACTTCCCATCGCAAGGATAACGGTGAAAACTCGCTATGTGGAAGGAGAAATCAGAGCAGCAGTGATAGATGAACCAATCTACCCTCTGATATTGGGGTGTAGATACGTCTTCTTGGGAAATCCCGAGAAGCCTGTGATCATGGCGACAGTGCAGACCAGGTCACAGAAGAAGGAGGAAGAAGGTGAACCTATAAATGCTCATCCAGAGGAGATGAGAAAGGCGCAGGCTGAGGATAGGACACTCAAGCCATGTTTTAAAAAATTGCCCAAATGCCACACACCTCCGAGCAAGGGGGAATATTTCATGAAGAACAAACTATTATACAGGAAGGCCGGAACTGGAACAAATGGTCCCAACCAGCTGGTTCTTCCCACCTCATATAGAGATAAAGTGATGGAACTCGGGCATGCGATTCCCTTCAGTGGTCACATGGGGATCAGCGCCACAGGACAGCGTATAGCTTGTCATTACTTCTGGCCAGGGATAACGGAGGATATAAAAAGATATGTCAAATCCTGCCCGAATGTCAAAGGGTAGCTCCAAAGCACTGGACTGCTCCTGCAACTCTAGGGGAAATGCCCATAGTGGGAACACCTTTTGAGAGGGTTGCAGTGGATATTGTAGGACCTCTCACTCGGACCAAGAGGAGGAACAGTTACATCCTTACTCTGGTGGACACTTGTTCTATGTGGGGAGAGGCGGTAGCCCTGCCATCAATTGATTCAAAACATGTAGCAGAGGCACTACTTACAATATTTACCCGATTAGGATTCCCGCATCAAATCTTGACGGATAATGGATCTCAGTTCAAGGGGAAACTAACGGAAGAAGTTTTTAAACTATTTCAAGCCAGACACTTTCATTGTAGTCCGTACCATCCACAAGGGAACGGCCAGGTAGAGAGGTTCAACGGGACTCTCATTTCTATCCTGAGAAAGCTGGCACACGAAAAACCGGATCTGTGGGATCAATTCCTGCCGCCCGCCGCATTGTTTGCGTATCGGGAGGTACCACATAGTTCAACCGGGATGGCTCCCGCAACTCTGCTATTTGGGAGGCCAATAAAAGGTCCTTTAGAAGCTTTATTAAGGACCTGGACGGATGAGAAGGCGGAATAACCTGTTACCTCATCTTATCAATATGTGAACAAACTGACCACTCGTTTGAAAGCTGGATGGAAACTGGCAAATGATAATTTGAAACAAGCCAGGAAGAAACATGCAGCATATTTTAATAGGAAGGCAAAGGACCGAGAACTAGCTGTGGGAGAGAAGGTGCTTCTTCTACTACCCGGTAGCCAGAATAAATTACAAATTGGTTGGCAAGGTCCATATACGGTTCTAGAGAAGGTGTCTAGAACAAACTATAAAATTGACAAAAAGGGGAAGGAGAAAGTTTATCATGTAAACTTATTAAAGAAGTATCTGGACAGACCACTCCAGGAAAGCACCCCCTTATTGACCTTGGCTATTGCAACCCAGATGCAAAAGGAACCACTCACCTCACATGAATACCCATTACATCCTTGTGAAACAGCAGCACAGGTAAAAGTCAGTAAGCACCTGACTAAAAACCAGAGGGAGAGAGTTCAACAGGTTCTGGAGGAACATACAGATGTATTAACAGATAAACCAGGCCATACAAATTTGCTACAGTATGACATGAAACTGGTAGACTCAAACCCAATCTGTATGAGAGCCTATTCTATTCCGTTCGCGAAGGAGAAGGCATTGAAGGAAGAAATAGATTATTTGCTGAAGGAGGGGATTATTTCGCACAGTGAATCATCTTTTAGTTCTAGTGTCGTTTTGTTGAGAAAACCGTCTGGGGAACACAGACTGTGCATAGATTACAGGAAACTGAATGCTGTCACAGAAGGACAAGTGGATCCATTACCAGACACAAAACAGTTATTTGCCAGACTGAACAAGGCAAAATACTTTTCAAAGGTGGATCTTAGTAAAGGCTATTACCAGATCCCAGTGAAGCCTGAAGTGAGACCTTATTTGGCTTTTAGCACTTCGGATGGACATTATGAATTCAATATGCTACCATTCGGACTGAAAAATGCTCCGAGTGTATTTTCAAGGATGATGCGCAAATTGTTGGATCCCCTGAATAACCCATGTATCACGAATTTCATGGATGATATTCTCGTCGCCACAGAGACATTTGAAGAACACATTGAAGCTCTAGAAATGTTATTTAATAGACTTCGGGAGGCGAACTTAACTGCTAGGCCAACAAAATGTTGTATTGGATGCAAAGAGTTGGAATTCTTGGGACACACTGTATATCAGGGTAACATGACCCCTGATCCTAAGAACTTGGAAAAACTGCAGAGAGCACCTAGACCACAAACAAAAAAAGACGTGCGATCATTCGTGTCGTTATGCGGATTTTATCAAAAATATATCAAGGATTTTAACTCTATTTGTGCGCCTCTGACTGATCTAACTCGCAAGGGACTTCCAGATAAAATTATTTGGACTGCACAATGTGAACTAGCGTTCCAAGAGTTAAAGGAAAAACTCACTAGCAGGCCTATTCTCAAACTGCCTGATTTGACACAGGACTTTGTCTTAAGAACCGATGCAAGTAATGTAGGACTCGGAGGGGCTTTGTTGCAAAGATCATCTTCACCTGATGGGGAACTGAAACCAGTCGCTTATGCAAGCCGCAAATTGAATAAGGCGGAACAAGGATACTCCACAAGCGAAAAAGAATGTTTAGCGTTAATCTGGGCAATAAAGAAGTTTCAAATCTATCTGTATGGTAGGACTTTTGTGGTGGAGACGGATCATCAGCCTCTCGTATTCTTATCTCAGGCTAAGCATGAAAACGCAAGATTGCTGAGGTGGTCTTTATTACTTCAACCTTATCAGTTTAGTATCCAATATATCCCAGGCAAATTGAATGTCGGTGCAGATTTCCTCAGTCGGCACCCCTGTGATCAAAATTAGAGTAATGGCAGACGGGAGGAGAGATTTTATCTATGTGTATCACTGGTTTTGGAACTTGCCGTAGGCATGTTTTCAAGTGGGGAGATGTGTCATAAAATTAACAAGTGATACAACGTAAAAATATCTCCAAAGGATAAAATGTAAGGATAAAAACCAATGCGTAAGCTGCTGGAATACATGATCGCCCGCGCCGCGGGTCATCAGGTGTTAGACTTGAAGGCAAAACGGAACGAGGATCAAAAGACAAAAATCTGACTGAACGCGTACTTGAACTAGCGAGGTTAATGGACGCAAATTGGTGGGGCAAGGAGGAAAAGCCCGCCCCCCCCCCCCCCCCAAGTTGACATAAAGTAAGGAATTCGACAGAAGGGACCTTGGATATGATACGCCACAGTCATTTATTGGACGCTTTTGCGATACCAAGCCTTTGATTTGAATTCAGCGGCTAAACGCAGATGCTTGAAATATTACAAAATTTAAAAAGTAACTTTTTCTTAATATTAATGTTAGGAATATAAAAATTAGATGGCCGGATGACCCATCTTGAGCAGTGAAATAATATACTTTTAATTTTACAGACGGATAGATAATAATGAAAATAATGACAAAAGACAGTGTTGTTCACAACAGCGAAAGACTGCATTGAATCAAAAGTGTCGCTATTTGCACAAAAAAATCGCGACCTCGAGACGCAGGTGTTCAAATCTACTTAGCATGGAAGAGAAGGGATATTGGTGGAAGCTGTGTCTAAAAATAACTTTTAACGACAAAATTTTGGAGGGGAGAGAAAGGTTGGTTCAAAAATCAAGTACGTTTTTTGTGAAAACGCAAGTAGAGACGGACAGACTAACAGATAAAAATCCATACTTGACTGAAGCATGACTGAAATGACTTTAGTGTAGGAAATTTGAATTTAAAAAAAAAAACCAAGGCATTGATTGGCCACAGACAATCATATTATCCGCGCTCAGACGAGCTTTTTTGCCATTCCTCAATAGTTGTCCAGTGATAGACACAGTAAATTTCAAGTGTGGTGATTTCCAAATGAAATAAATTGAAATAAGTTCAGGGACGCCATACTATAGCCAGCAGCTCAGCTGAGTTTTGCTAGCATTTCTGTGTTCTTTATTCATAATCTGGTAAGATTGAAATTATTTCTTTGTATATTTTGAATATTGTTTAATGTCGAGTGATTTGATACTGCCATATCGAAATCTAGCCTTACAAACAAGTAAGGATTCGCTCTGGACCCCCCGCCCTAGTTCAGGGTCTAGGGACAAACAATATATAAACTACAGCAAGGTTTAGGAAGGGGTGATCAAGTGTTGAGAACAGTGAATCATATCACCTATCCTATTCTATGGCAGTGAGATAATGCACCTATTTCAGAATCTGTAGACTGGGGAAACTTACCCTATGCGAAACCAACTAGGTAAGATGTGCTGTCTGGTCAGAGAGAACTGACCCTGTTTATGTGGTGTTATTGTAATTTTTTATGTGTAGAAGTGGCTTATTAGGTAAGGTTCTGAGCAAAAACCAATACTTTATTTCAGAGCTGTGAGTTCGATCTTGACACTAAGGTGGTGTCAAATGCTGATTAATAATTGAAGTGAGGACCCGTGCAGGGTACATTTCGACAGAACATCTGTGTATTGCTCAAGCACGGAGAGGTGGGGCCATCATATTCCAGCACCAGAACAAATCTGGCAAAGTTAAGTAGGCTAGCTGGCCTGCTGAACTTACACCAACTTCATAAAACTAGCACCCAAGAGAATTTACTACTGAAGCATCCCATTTCCTTCTATCATTAATGGACAATGCTGTGTAGGCATAAACAGGGAGGGATGAAGCCACCCCAACAGCACATCCATTCATAGTTTTCCCAGAAAAATTAACATTACGAACAGTAATACTATAATTAATCTTGAAGATTGCATATGTAAACATCTTTCATTTAACATGCCATTTATTCATGCCATTCATTCATAAATTTCAAAATCTTTGCATAAGTTCTGGCCAAAATAAAACCTTGGTTCAGAACAAATAAATTTAAAAAAAGATTTTCTATTCTAAATTTAACCAGCTGAATTTAGTTCATTGTGTTATAAATTTTATTGATAGTATTAGACTTAATTAATATCTGTGGGTGTGTGTATATGTCCATACAACACATTGCATTCAGTACCCTAGATTTTAACGTAGCCACATTCATTAGTAAAAAAAGATATGTGTGAGGTCATAAAGTGGTAGCACGAAAGGACCTTCTGTATATTCACAGTTACAATTATCTCAGGAGCCTTCACAGCTGACCTCACGCATCACACTAGGTGATAACACCACCATACAATACCATCAAAATCCACTACAACCGACAACCACACACTTCTGCTCACCACTGTGTTTAACAACATCATTAGAACGAAAAAGTAAAGAAAAGTTTTAGTAAATAATGCTCAGAATATCCATCACTAGCAGAAATGAATTGAGGCGGATTTATGTCACACATTTAGGGCTGAAACCATTTGGTAAATAACAGAATAGAAGGCATGTCGTTTTTACACGATCATCTGTAGGTTTTGTGAGGATGATTCAAGGCTGATGTGGAATTTCGAGTGTCTCTGAAAAAAAGAAAGAAAAAACAAATGTATAGAGCTTTGTTATGCTGTTGTCATTGCTCAACAATTACAAAATTTCAGGATTTGCATTAGTGCGCATGATTCAAAATGGCGTCGCTTCATATCTCTTTAAAAACAGTGTAATATTGTCAAATTTCTAGTCAAAGAGAAAGTGAAACGGGTAGAAATAAAGCAGATATTATTTATATAGTATGGAGAAGAAATCCCTTCAAAATAAAGTTTATAAGATTGATGCAGTAAGTTTTCCAAAAGATGTCAACAATCTGCAGCATGCTTATCTTCAACGAGCAGCCACATACGGTATGAATATTCGTTGCGCTGACGAGCTGAATTTTGGGACACAGTCGAGTATAGAATGGGGTATTGCTACCATAATTGGGACAAGTCTGCTACGTTGGTGCAGGTCAACCTTAAAGAACCCTCGTAAAGTCTGTCATGGGTTGTCTCCCCTGCTCTGCAGTGATGGACCAACAATGAAAAACGTTTAGAGTATAAACTGGGGGTCTTTAAAGATTACGCTTGGCAGAGTTTTAAATAGAATGTTGGTGCTTTTATTTTAGGGAGCATTCATAGGATATTTCAGAAATCAAGCACAGCGCCGAATTTATCAAAGTTATTGTGAACTTTGAATCCGCCCGCATATTCTATGAAGAGAAAGAAATATAAGCTCGTTTTTTCGAGCCCCCAACAGAATTATTCAGTAAATATTCCTTAAGTAGCTCTGCTGCACTTATATTTACGATAACTGATTCATACGTATGCACTGTCTTCTCTCTGTAATAATTAAATCAACTATTAATTTGTAAATACATATAACAAATTTAATAATCAATTATTGGTTAACAGGAGTAAATAAATACATCTAGTTGGTGAAATAAATAAAAAATTGGAGTTTGTCTCAGAAAATTAGTTTAGGTAGTGGTTTATTTGGGTGGTGAGTTATTTGCTTTGGTCAGATTAAAATGACTTATCTGGACAGATATTGACTTCTTTGCTGACTGCTCCGTCAATTATTGACTTCTGTGGTGAGGGCACGTCTCAGGGGTAACCTCTCATAACGTCAAGGCAAGGATCTTCACAGCCTGTCAAAGACAGGCATCTAGCTTAGACCACATTTTTCTTCAGACGTCTTGCACATGAAGACTTCTGAATAATGTCGAGCCATAGGTTTTCTGACCGTCGTACAGGTAGTCAAGTATTACTTTAATGATAATCATACTATTATCCTGCTGAAGGTTCCGAGGACTTTGTGGTTTCCTGTGACGAAATGGACAATCTCTATCAATCTTTGGTTCTCTCCGGCAGTATCGGTACATTTGTGGTACTGATTTTTATTATGTGCTGTCAATTATCGCACTTTTCTTTTTCTCTTTCTTTCTTCGTTATTCTCTGCTAAGTAGCAGATATTTGATTTTAATCAAATCACGCTGTAGGTGATAAATATCACATTTGCAGGAGCATCTTATATGATACATCACATTTGCTTGGCGCTACCCAGATTTGTTGGTTATAGGCACGGCAGATTAATACGTACATCGGCCAGCGCTATCGGCTTAAATCACCGATAAGACACGGAGTTTGCGCACTCATACGACAGATAACGAGATTACTGTCTGTGTGACACCTGTGGGCAGACAAGTGTGATATAATCGCTTCCGGTCACTTGGTTAAAAGTAATCATGGATTTATTACATTTTAGGGAATATGAGTCTACAAATGTGTTGGTGAGAGTGTATGCAAAACATCATATTACCATAAATGAGAGACGTGATCTTTTACTAAATTTTTCCATGTAGGAAACAATTTGAAAGTGCCACACCCGACCTGCTTGAAATGATTGGATCTTTCTGATAAGATTCATAACAACATTGAGGGGAATATACCCTGACCTTTTTCGCAAATTTATCTCACTGTGAATTGCACGCTCGCCAAGACAACACCAGACCTCGCCAGAGTGAAGAATAGATTCATAATTCATATTTGTTAACCGGACCTTTTATTGGAGAACCAAATAAGACTTATAAAGCACAGGAACTCTTTACATTTTATTAAGGAACACCGGAACTAGGAAACTGAAGTAACACGGAGTGAGAGGGGGAATCTATGCCAAAATTAAAAACATCCCAGACGCGTGTAAAAGAACGATTCGTCTTTTTAATTCATCTGAACAAACAAATCTGTAGCCAAGACTGGCGTAAGTTGTGATTTACATTTCATATGTTATTACTAACATGTGAACTAACCTATATATGTATATATTACCATGTGAAGTTTAATGTGTAAAACTCACTATTGGATGTCAAAGTCATTTGGGGCTGGCAACCTCAGTATCTAGAATGATGATTCATGAACCACCACTGCAAGGGCTGGTGATTGCTTTATTGATAGTTTCATAAAGATAACTAAAAGCATATGGTAGTTCCAGATTCCCTATGGAGCAGGGAGGGAAAGATGAAAAAAATGATGTACATTCTAAGTATAATACTTACATTTTCAAAGCAGTGTAAATGTCCCTATAAACCTTTCACTTTAAAATTAATGTAAGTTTTCAAGCGTTATACCAGGGTAAATGTCTGCATGAAAATATTCATTTTAAATTAATAGAAGTTTCAAACTTTTCAACAAGTGTAAATATAAATGAAACATACATGAATTTATATTGTGAACACTTTTCAAACAGTGGAGAGGTAAATGAAAAACATATTATATCTGTACGTTTAACCTTTTCATTTAAATGTAATGTAAAGCTAAAGCTATTCAGGGCAAATGTAAAGGAAGTTTTATCCCGAGGGATTACATTTAAATCTCATCGAGGGTAAATTCTGACATGGGATGGTAGAATAGAAAAGGGGGGGGGGGCACACAACTGTGTTGGGAAACGCCATACTCAGAAGAGTATTTCCTTTCTATTTCTATTACCAGTTATTGGTAGTACCAGTAGAAATTACTATCTCTGGAACCAAGAGAAGGTAGAAGTGGACTGACGTTTTGCAAGACGCCATCATAAGAGGGTCTTATAGACAGACGCAGAACCAACTTAGCCGTTACTCCTTGACGTTCTGGGAACGTGCGGCGACTGAACTTTGACCAGAGACGAGCGAGAGTACAGTGAAAGGAACTGACCCAGCGGGAGAAAAAACTGCCATTGGTAGCTAAGTGAAAATATCCGCTGCCAAAAGTGACTTCCTTTATTCAGTTAAATCCCTTCCAAGTGATGAAATTCTTTTCATAAATATTCCAATGATTTATTTTCCAACTGTTAAACTTAAAGTATTTATTAAATTTTGTTATTTGTAATGTTACCTCTACACCTCACGGTAGAAGGGGAACGACTAAGTAAGTAAGTAATGTTACGAATTTAACTTCGATTCAATCCTTTTAAATGTACTACATGTTTGTCTAAGTCAAAGTTACTAAACACACACTCTAAACTGAGCTATATATCTTATAATAATAAATTCCACTTATTAACTCAGGGATGGGGGCTTAACGAGCTAGAATAACCATTGCTTAAATTCTTCATAAAAAGTGTCGGCAGATTATAGAATTAACGTGCTCAGCGACAGCCAGCATTGTTTTCGCCTATCTGAATATTTTGTGAAGTTTCCCAAGTGATAAAAGCTTTACTGCTCTTCTATCAACATTTCTGCCAAGAGTAATCTTGTGTAAAGATAGACTCCATTGAAGCCTATAATAGATACTCTTGAGTTTTGGCCACTGTTGGACCACTACTGCAAAGCAGGGGAGGTAATACCGTCACATTTCCAGTCTTATAAAGTCGGTTTTCTTGCTGGTTATTTTCAGAAGATCTTCAATTTGTTCCTATCCTCTTTCTTGAAATCCTATATTTCTTCGGTCCTGGCTAGTCTAAAAGTGTCTGACTCAATGGAACACAGTGCTTGTGTTTGAAAATGGGATACATTATATGGGTCCTTTAGCCCATGCTCTGTAAGCTCTCTACGCGGAGCAGTCGCCAATGAAATGAAGCCTATTTTAATATATCTGGACCAAGCAAATCTAAACGTTTGACTTAAGTATATATATCTTCTCCCCTTTTCTCTCTCATTAAATTTCGGTGACACAGGTACTTTCTAACCCCTCCCACATAAGGTATTGACACTTTCACTTTCAGATGACCCATGTCTTTACTTCATAACAAACCTTCCGTTTAATTTGTTATTATGCATGTTGACAAACATGATTATCTATTCCCTGGTAGGTTATGTAACTTCCCTGCCACTAATTCGTGTTTATCTTCCGATTGTCAATACAAAAAGTATCGGCGCCCAGATTAGTGTGAGCGAGATACGCGCCTGGGCTTGTTTATTTTTTTTATCTTTCTGCTCTCAGCTGGGTTGTTAATGTTATCTCTACCCACGGTAGATCAGAGAAAATGAGAACTTGATACTTGAGTCATGCGTTCAAATATAAGAGAAAATACGGGCTAGGAAGACATATAAGGAAGGTAGAATATGGAAAAGAAGACTGATAGGACACAATAAAATGAATAGCAAGGTCATTTTATGACAAAGTCCCAAAACCTGACTCTACTTTTAGATGTGCCTACATTAGTGACGTCACTATTTAGACGATGTATTTGGTAAAAGCTAAAGGTTGTCACATAGCAGATACTCCCGTAGGGAAGTATAGTATTAGAGACTATTCTATACTAGGTCTATCTTCAAGAAGTAGGACAATGAGTTCCCTTCCTCCCTGCCTTTGCCTTACTTAACTCAAAAGCAGAGTGATGAACCCAATTACAACTGGGTAGACTGAAGCGTAACGCTACCGTGTTTCGAACCCTTCGCTATAACCACTCTGCCAACCGGACGCTGCTGATGTGTTAAGTAAATTTTACAAAGACAGTATGACCTATTTTTTCTTTTCTTGGACGCATCTGCTGATTTACTTATATAATGACGTCACTAATATATGCAGACGTAAGTGTTGTCAGGCTTTGGGGGATATGTAATATAAGTGTAATGTAGGTTGAACAGGTGCGTCCAATTGGTTAAGCAGTTAGAGTGTTTTCCTCTCACGGCACAGTTTCTGGGTTCCGGGATCAAAACCAATCTGCCCAGCTATAAATGGGTACCTTTATCTGTTCTTGAGTTAAGGAGGGCAGAGGCAGAGTGAAAGGGAACTGGTCACCCTACTTCATAAAACTGGACATTGTGAATTCTCTAACACGTGACTCCCCTATAACACTTCACGTCTGCTTTGGGATGACCTTTACCTTGTAGGTAGAACAGACTCTCTGCCGATATAGTTGGGGAAAAAATATCATCATCATCATCAGTTGCCATCTCCACAACGAAGGTTGGCTGTAATGGATCTCCAACGTCTTCTGTCTCTTGTCTTGGTGGTACACTCTGATAGACTCTTTCCTGTCCATCTCATGATGTTATCTTCCCACTTATAGCGCTGTCTTCCCCTTGCACGTTTGCCTTCAGCTCTACCCTCTGTTATGGTCTTCTGCAAGGTGTTATGCCTTTTTATGTGGCCAAAGTATTTTAGCTGCCGAACCTTGATTTCCCTCATTAGTTCTCTTTTCATACCTAGATTTTCTAGGACCTTTTTTATTTGTTTTCATCTCTTTCCATGAGATACGCCCCATTCTTCTATATATCCACATTTCAAGAGCCTCAATTCTTTCTTCCAAATGCTTATTCATCGTCCATGTTTCAGCACCATACAGAAATGCAGAATATATATAACACTTTATGATTCTCAGTTTTAATTTGTGAGATAACTGTTTAGATGTCAGTATATGTTTCATGTTGTTGAATGTAGCTCTGGCCATTCCTATTCTCTACTTGATTTCTGTTTCACATCTGCCATCTTCTGTTATTATATGACCAAGATATACGTAGCTTTTGACTTGTTCCAGGATTTTCCCATTTACGCTTATCTTTAATGTGGGCTTATCGTTTGTTTTGCTAATTATCATAGTTTTTGTTTTCTCAATATTAATGTCGAGTCCATATTCATGACTTATACTGTTCACTTGCTTCACTAGTTCTTGTAATTCCTGTTCGCTTTCAGCTAACAACACGGTATCATCTGCATATCTAAGGTTCTTTATTGACCTTCCACTGATGTTCAGTCCTGGTATTTCCTGTATCTGTTTGAAAATTTTTTCGGTGTATAAATTAAATAGGCAGGGAGACAGCTAAAAGCAACCATAGCACAGGGGCAAGCCTTGCCTTAGGGGTTTCCCCAAATACAATGAAAAAGTTAGAATTGTGGACACTACGGTCATGTAAACATGTTAAGCTCTTATTGTGAATGACCTAAGCTCTCGTATTTAGCTTGATATTACATGGAAAAAGAGTGAACGAGAGGTAGTTTAAAAATAAACAGCTAACATAGAAAGAAAAAAAAATAGAATTTTGAACCAAACCACATAGCCCCTTAAAAATCGTAGATTCGTGTACTTGAAGACTTGCTGACCAAGAATATGGTGTTAGTTATATAAATAGTCCCTTAACTAATCAACTATTGATAAAACCATACATAGAGATCAGAGATACTGTCAGGTCAAGTCATATCTGCTTAGATTGGATCGCATATCTTTTGGAAAAAAAGTAGGTGACAGATAGGCTCAGATAGTACAGTGAATCCGATTGGGTGGCATTTGAAGTAAGACGAAATATTATTGGCTGACCTTTGAATAAACATAAATAGCCTAGTAACGTAGGAAAAGTTTGAATGATATTTTTTGAAAGATTGTTTACCCTTGTAAAATTAAAAGTGATTGGCCAACTGAATAGATATTGTCAGAATAAGCGCTTAGGGGGGGGGGGGGACGGGACTGGACGCCATTTCTAGAAAATTTTTCACAGTGATAGATGAGATCAGGCTGTGCTTTTAAATACATTTCTGGACAGCCTGGGCAACAAAACAGATCGAAACTGTGTCAGTCATCGTCTCTGTGTATTTCATTGAACATTGTGGTAAGATTGACATTTATTAATCTGTGTTTTATATAAAAATTGAATGTGAAATAATAATATATGTCTGGACATGAGTGGGTCTATAGCGAACATGAGGCAAAGCCTAAAGATTGATCCACCATGTGATAGACTGTCAGAGAGGTGTAAAAATATAAGAATATGTATGATTGTCATAAAGGAGCATAACACCTATCCTATTATATGGAAGAGATTACAGCTGGAATTGCAATGGCGTTGTAACTATTAGGGGAGAGGAATACTGGTGTACATTGTCACATCAAAAGAAAATGGTGGCATAGGTTTGTATAAGGATATGATCCTTTTTGTTTGTTTGTAATGTACACGTCCTTAACTGTGGACTATTGGTGTATGCTAGATATTACGAAGGATGCATACCTTCACATTTCAGAGGTCCTGAGTACTGACGTTAATGTGGTACCAAACGCTTGAAAACTGATTGATTCAGGACTCTGCCGGTTTACTGCGAGCCCATGCTAGTGGCCATTGCCTATCAAACAGGGAACAGATTGTCAAGCGAGCAGAGGAAAGGTTCAACCTATATTCTACTGCAAAGATAAGTTCTCGTTCGGCACCTGAAAGCTCAACTACAGAACTTTATAAGAAGAAATAGAAACAGTGACAGTGAATAAAATTGGGACAAATATTAATAATTCCACAAGTGACAAAATAGAAACAAACATTATTAAAATGATATGATTCAAACAACAACCTAGTGGTACTACCAGTATTTCCTTAAAGTAGGAGAACACTACAGACGTATATGAGAATAATATTTTTATGTATGGACAGAGGATCTATTGTGCTATTTGACTGATGTAATTGATTATTTTGATTTCACTTTTAAATTGTCAATCCTGATTCCAAATAAATTAGAATCAGGATAATAAAATTGTAAAAATTATCTTTACACAAAATTCAACCACAGTCTTAAATAAGATAGCCTTTTAGAGTGTCGTTTGTATGTTATTGTGGTAGTACTGTGTGCTGTTGTGAATAATAAACTATTTGTTTGTATGTTTGCTGATTTTTGTACATTACACTCTACATTCATAACCCTAGACACTAAACGAAGTCATTTAATATAATAATATAAATACATTTTGATTGAGATAAAAGAGGTGGTAGCGGAAAGGTACCCTGAAAAGTTCACAATACTATTGGGTAAATTCAGGGACCTTCATAGCTAATCTCAATTAATATAAATATAATAATACCTACAACAATTCATAACATCAAATCCACCACATATATTGGGGTCTCGCTTCTGGGGATTGAATTTCTTATAACACCAGCTATATTGGGTAGTTTGATTCTGGGATTTTAAATTCTTAAAATATTATCAAGTATATTAGGAATCTCAGAGAGTATAAAATTAAAAGCATTCCTTTTGGAGAAATTAAATAATAGTTGAGCTGTCAGTGCCTGTGGTTGTTCTTGGTTATCATTAGAAATTATTAGCCATAATTAGAGATTTGTATACTTGGAAATTTTAAAGGTTCCATAGTACAAATGGCTGATCTGGCAAAGTTTCGATCTGCTGCTGTGCAGACTGCGAAGGAAATGAACATGGAGGGTCAAGCTTTGATCCAATATGTAAATTCAGAATGCGACAAGTATATTGAAAGGGAGGATAGGAAGATAGCTGAAGAGAAGAGGTTACAAATTGAGGCTGACAAAGAAGTTAAGAGGCTGCAGATTGAGGCTGACAAGGAGGCTAGGGCATTGGAGGCAGATAGGGAGGCAGAGATAAAAGGCTCCAATTAGAAGAAAATAAAGCTGAAAGAGAGGCAGAGGAAAAAAGATTGACTGCTGAAAGAGAGTAAAAGAGACAGGCAGCTGAAAGGGAAGCAGAAGAAAAAAGATTGGCTGCTGAAAGAGAAGCAGAAAAAAACGACTGCAAAGGGAAGCAGAAAAGGAGGAGAAGAGATTACAGAAGGAGCATGAGCTACGACTAAGGGAGTTAGAATTTCAAGGCCATGCTCCTGAAAATGGTGCCAGCCCCTTTACCTCAGATGCCACTGCTAGTCAGGGAGCCTCAACCTCAGCTATGGGTTTTCATGTAGATCATTTTGTTGAGAAAGAAGATGATATCGAAGGGTATTTAAGTAGATTTGAACTTTTAGCTACTACATATGGGTTAGAGAGAGAGAGAGAGAGAGAGAGAGAGAGAGAGGTGGAGCCTCAAGTTATCACAAGGACTTAGAGGAACGGCTTATGAAGTTTTTGCCAAGATGAGCAGAGATGACCAAGACAATTATGACATGCTAAAGCAGGCTCTTTTATTAAGATACGAAAAGAACGGAGAATTTTATAGAAAAAAATTTAGGAATGCCAAACTACTGTCGGGTGAGACTTATCACCAGTTCTCTGCACGGTTAGAGACCTACTTGGAGAAATGGACTGCTCTGGGGAAAACCCAAGATCTTAAGGAGATGATCCTTATTGAGCAGCTAAGAGAGTCCATGGCTCCAGACCTGAGAAAGTTTTTCATGGAACAAGGTGCAGAGAGGCTGGGTGAGTTACTCAATGTCGCTGAAAGGTATCAGGCAGCCCAGGCAGAGGTAGTTGGTAATAAAAAGAAACAGGTAGACAATTTTAAGGCACATCAAAACTTTAATAAGTTTGACCATAGAGACCAGAACAAAGGTAAGCAGTATTTTGATAGGCCACGCAATGACTATAATAATAAAACCTCACAATTCAATGAAAGGAAATATGATGATAGAAAACCTTTTTATAAAGGTAGATCATATTGTAGTTGGTGTCGGATGGACAACCATAATACCGAAGTGTGTAAAAAGAGACCTGTGTACATGGCCACGCTTCAGACCAGATCACAGTCTAAACAGGAGGAGGATAATCTGATAAATACCCCTCCAGATGAGATGAGGAAGGCGCAGGATGGGGATAAGACCCTCAAGCCTTGTTTTAAGAAATTGTCAAAATGTCATACACCTCCAGGCAAAGGAGACTTCTATATGAAGAACAACCTGATATATAGGAAGGCTGGAACTGGATCCAATTGTCAGGTACAGCTGGTACTTCCTAAAAGGTATAGGGCAGAGTTAATAAGGAGCTTACATGTTGGGAAAGATGGGGACCATGAGAAAATAGGTACCATCATCCAAAAGATTGCTCACAATTATTATTGGCCCGAGGAAATGATTGACATTGAGAATTTTGTAGAAGCATGTGGCATATTACATGAGGGAACACCCACAAGTGGGAAAATTTATCAGGACCTAGACACGCCACGGGGCAAACGTAGGCCTGACAATGGAAAGAAAAATAAAATTAATAATGTAGACAAAGTGGAATGGGAGCCCCCTTTTGACAGTCAGTCTTCACTTGGATGTTTTACAATGGCCACAATGCAACGAGTACAAAGAAATGTTTTACCCCAGGATAAACCGACAATCCCTCGATCGGAATCATGTGAACTGGGTGAAAATAAAAGAGAGAGAAGATCTCTCACAAGGAATTTAAAGTGGGAAGAAAACCCCAAGAGAAAAATTGGTAGTGGAAGATTCTTATATGATGACAAGAGGAAGAAATGTCCTCAAAACAAGGCTTCCAATATTATGAAAACTATGTCAGAAAAATTAAAAGTCCATATGTAACCTTGTTAAGGACATGGACCGATGAAAAGGCAGAAGAAAATATTACCTCATCATATTAATATGTGAACGAGCTGACCACTCGTCTTAAAACTGGCTGGAAACTTGATAATGAAAATTTAAGACAAGCCAGGAAAAAGCATGCTGCCTATTACAATAAGAAAGCAAAGGATCGAGAATTAGCTGTGGGAGAGAAGGTGCTCCTTCTACTGCCCGGCAGCCAGAATAAATTGCAAATTGGATGGCAAGGTCCATATACAGTTCTAGAGAAGGTGTCTAGAACAAATTATAAGATAGATAAGAAAGGGAAAGAGAAAATCTATCATGTGAATCTCCTGAAGAAATATCTGGACAGAGAAAACCAGGAAGAGACACACCTACTGACCTTGTCTGTTGCAATGGAGATGAAAAAGGAACCACTCACTTCTCATGAATATCCTTTACATCCCTGTTAAACCGCTGCACAGGTAAAAATCAGCACACACTTAATGGAAAATCAGAGGGAGAGGGTTCAACAGGTTCTGAATAATCATACAGATGTGTTAACGGACCGTCCCGGGCATACAAATTTATTGGAGTATGATATGAAACTCATAGACCCAACACCAATCTGTATGACAGCCTATTCGATTCCGTTCGCTAAGGAGATAGCTTTAAGGGAGGAGATAGATTATCTGTTGAGAGAAGGGATTATCTCGCACAGTGAATCTCCCTACAGCTCCAGTGTGGTTCTGTTAAGAAAACACTCTGGAGAACACCGGCTGTGTATAGATTACAGGAAACTGAATGCTGTCACAGAAGGTCAGGTGGATCCATTACCTGATACAAATCAGCTGTTTGCCAGGCTGAATAGAGCTAAATATTTCTCTAAAGTGGATCTGAGCAAAGGCTACTATCAGATTCCAGCAAAGCCGGAAGTCAAACCTTATTTAGCCTTTAGCACCTCGGAAGGGCATTATGAATTTAATATGTTGCCATTCGGGCTGAAAAATGCACCGAGTGTGTTTTCGAGGATGATGAGAAAGTTACTGGATCCCCTGAAGAATCCATGCATCACCAACTTCATGGATGATATTCTCATAGCAACAGAAACATTTGAGGAACACATTAACTCTCTGAATATGTTGTTTGATCGACTGAGAGAGACCAATTTGACAGCTAGACCGACGAAATCCTGTGTTGGATGTAAAGAGCTAGAATTCTTGGGACACACAGTACATCAGGGAAACATGACCCCTGACCCCAAGAACATGGAGAAGTTAAAAAAGGCACCAAGACCACAAACAAAACAAAGATGTGAGATCTTTTGTCTCATTATGTGGTTTCTATCAAAAGTATATTAAAAACTTTAACTCCATATGTGCTCCATTGACTGATTTAACGCGCAAAGGAAATCCTGATAGAATTATTTGGACAGCGCAATGTGAATTAGCATACCAAGAATTGAAAGAAAAGCTCACAAGCAGGCCTATTTTGAAATTACCTGACTTGAGTCAAGAATTCATAGTGAGAACGGATGCTAGTAATATCGGTTTGGGTGCAGCTCTATTACAACGGTCAAATTCTCTTGATGGGGAAATAACCCCAGTAGCTTATGCTGGCCGTAAGTTGAACACAGCAGAACAAAAATATTCAACAAGTGAAAAAGAATGTCTGGCAGTCATATGGGCTATAAAAAAGTTAGAGATTTATCTTTATGGAAAATCATTTAAGATCCAGACAGATCATAAACCACTCGTGTGTCTGTCACAAGCAAGGCATGAAAATGCTAGATTATTACGCTGGTCTTTGCTCCTACAGCCATTCCAGTTTACCATAGAGTACATTCCCGGAAAAAGCAATGTCGGCGCTGATTTTTTAAGCAGACATCCGTACGACTAACATCAGAGTAGTCACCAGGCATAGATAGTAAATTCATCTATGTGTATTTAGAAGTAGGAATTGACATATGATCGTCTGTTCTAAAGCGAGGAGATGTGTAGTGATTTCTAAATACAATATCTAAATTAATATAAAACAGTATAGGGCATAAAGGCAAAGATAAGAAAGTACAAAAGAATTTTCTGCTAGAACGGTTGGTGTCGCCTACGCCTTCAGATTATTATTTGCTAACGAATAGCCGAACAAAACGGTACCCAAAATTTTTCAAATTCGTCCTTGACATAAACAACCACTTTTCCTAGTTCTAAGAAAATATTTGCCTAAAATGCATTGTGGAACGAGGAGGGGCAAGGATAGATGAAATGCTAATTCGTTTCGCATTGATTTTAAACTAAAAGCAACCATAGCACAGGGGCAAGCCTTGCCTTAGGGGTTTCCCCAAATACAATGAAAAAGTTAGAATTGTGGACACTACGGTCATGTAAACATGTTAAGCTCTTATTGTGAATGACCTAAGCTCTCGTATTTAGCTTGATATTACATGGAAAAAGAGTGAACGAGAGGTAGTTTAAAAATAAAAAACTAACATAGAAAAAAAAATATAGAATTTTGAACCAAACCACATAGCCCCTTAAAAATCGTAGATTCGTGTACTTGAAGACTTGCTGACCAAGAATATGGTGTTAGTTATATAAATAGTCCCTTAACTAATCAACTATTGATAAAACCATACATAGTGATCAGAGATACTGTCAGGTCAAGTCATATCTGCTTAGATTGGATCGCATATTTTTTGGAAAAAAAGTAGGTGACAGATAGGCTCAGATAGTACAGTTAATCCGATTGGGTGGCTTTTGAAGTAAGACGAAATATTATTGTTTGACCTTTGAATAAACATAAATAGCCTAGTAACGTAGGAAAAGTTTGAATGATATTTTTTGAAAGATTGTTTACCCTTGTAAAATTAAAAGTGATTGGCCAACTGAATAGATATTGTCAGAATAAGCGTTTGGGGGGGGGGGGGGGGGGGGGGGGGGGCCCCTTTTCTAGAAGATTTTTCACAGTGATAGATGAGATCAGGCTGTGCTTTTAAATACATTTCTGGACAGCCTGGGCAACAAAACAGATCGAAACTGTGTCAGTCATCGTCTCTGTGTATTTCATTGAACATTGTGGTAAGATTGACGTTTATTAATCTGTATTTTATATAAAAATTGAATGTGAAATAATAATATATGTCTGGACATGAGTGGGTCTATAGCGAACATGAGGCAAAGCCTAAAGATTGATCCACCATGTGATAGACTGTCAGAGAGGTGTAAAAATACAAGAATATGTATGATTGTCATAAAGGAGCATAACACCTATCCTATTATATGGAAGAGATTACAGCTGGAATTGCAGTGGCGTTGTAACTATTATGGGAGAGGAATACTGGTGTACATTGTCACATCAAAAGAAAATGGTGGCATAGGTTTGTATAAGGATATGATCCTTTTTGTTTGTTTGTAATGTACACGTCCTTAACTGTGGACTATTGGTGTATGCTAGATATTACGAAGGATGCATACCTTCACATTTCAGAGGTCCTGAGTACTGACGTTAATGTGGTACCAAACGCTTGAAAACTGATTGATTCAGGACTCTGCCGGTTTACTGCGAGCCCATGCTAGTGGCCATTGCCTATCAAACAGGGAACAGATTGTCAAGCGAGCAGAGGAAAGGTTCAACCTATATTCTACTGCAAAGATAAGTTCTCGTTCGGCACCTGAAAGCTCAACTACAGAACTTTATAAGAAGAAATAGAAACAGTGACAGTGAATAAAATTGGGACAAATATTAATAGTTCCACAAGTGACAAAATAGAAACAAACATTATTAAAAGGATATGATTCAAACAACAACCTAGTGGTACTACCAGTATTTCCTTAAAGTAGGAGAACACTACAGACGTATATGAGAATAATATTTTTATGTATGGACAGAGGATCTATTGTGCTATTTGACTGATGTAATTGATTATTTTGATTTCACTTTTAAATTGTCAATCCTGATTCCAAATAAATTAGAATCAGAATAATAAAATTGTAAAAATTATCTTTACACAAAATTCAACCACAGTCTTAAATAAGATAGCCTTTTAGAGTGTCGTTTGTATGTTATTGTGGTAGTACTGTGTGCTGTTGTGAATAATAAACTATTTGTTTGTATGTTTGTGGGTTTTTTTACATTACACTCTACATTCATAACCCTAGACAATAACGAAGTCATTTAATATAATAATATAAATACATTTTGATTGAGATAAAAGAGGTGGTAGCGGAAAGGTACCCTGAAAAGTTCACAATACTATTGAGTAAATTCAGGGACCTTCATAGCTAATCTCAATTAATATAAATATAATAATACCTACAACAATTCATAACATCAAATCCACCACAGTGTTCAAATGTCAATGCTTGTACGTATCTGTGTGTGTGTGAGAGAGATGAAGGGATCCTATTCTTTCATCGTCGTTTACCTTTTTTTTTAACATGCTTTTATTTAACTTCACTTGTATGTCACTTTCATGTCACTTTTATGTCACTTTCAAATTTTGCAATCAATTTTTCAATCACTTCCAGATGAGCAATAGCTCTGAAACTTGGCATAGTTGTGTATTCCCGATGACAATACAATAATCAGTCAATTATTTAATAATTTAATATTGTAATTATGACGTTATGAGTAATTAAAGTTTTTCGTAAAGAAATGTAAACATACCAGGGGCCATAATCAAGTTAATTAAAAATTCAAGAGTACGTGGTATGCTTTATTTTTTTCTACGCGCAAAACAGGGCAGTACTCAAACAAGTGTCTAGCTAAATCAAGGGAAACAATCCAAATTATAAAATTATGAATCAAGGGAAAGTCGAGTTCTTTCTCTAGATGGCCTTCAAATTGAAGAAATTGATTGCACCTACTTAACAGGCACAAAGCCATGAAATATTGACGCTCTAAAAGAAATGGATCGCTTAAGAAATTTTAGACCAGATTTACAATAAGTAAAAATAGTGCTTATGTTTTAGTATGTCATAATCTTTCTAACAATAAAAAGAAGAAAATAAAAAAATATTTTAAACAAACGCTTTTAATGCACTAAAAACCCAATAATAATTTTTCAAGGAGTTTATAGCTTCCAGTCAAAAAATGTAACATCCAATTGACAAAAAGCCTGGGGCGCTGATTCTACATGAAATTAACTTCTGCTTTATACTTCATTAGACCCTTATGGGTAAAATATTTGATAAGCGCTTAAGCGCCGCACGCTTTTTGTCAATTTGATGTTACATTTTTTAACTGCAAGCTATAAACTCCTTGAAAAATTATTTTTGGGTTTTTAGTGCATCAAAAGCCTGTGTTTAAAATATTTTTGTTTATTTTTTATTACATCGTCGTTCTTGTTTTCTTGTTCCCACGTCTTTGCTTTATAATCATTGATTAATGTGATCGCTCATAATCACTCGTTGTATTTAATTTTAAACTTCCCATCTCGATGCTTGGATTAAATAAATCTTATCGTTCAAACACTTTGTATTATTGGACGCTATTGTCATCGATGGGAGCGGCAAAGTTAGTGAGAAGGTCATCGGATAAAATAATCCCCTGTTTAAATTCCCGGCATTTGATACAATAATTCCAGCAGGTGGTGGTTGAAGTCCAAGGACTTTCGAGACTGAGCCATCTAGGACAGACATGAGAAGTTTTTTTTACAGATGACTGGCCTGTGAAGGCTAATAGAAGCTTAAATTTTGATTGCTTTTCGACGACTAAAGGAAGAGATTAAAGGAAGCAGCTAATCGGACATTCTGGGTCTGCAGTCATGTTTGTCTGGTTATTATGCCCATCCAGTGTAAACAAAGTGGAGCATACAGACTCATTGGCCTATTTAATAAGTGATCTTATGTAAACATTAACGGGTAAGTGTGGACACGGATTGATTGCAGATTACACAGGCTTAATACACGATTGTTTTGAGTGATACTTAACTCTATAGTAACTACGGACAAGATCTCTCTTGGTCCAGTGGCGTGGTAATAGTCCTTTTCAGGACTAGCCTTTGTCGTGGCTCCATCCTCACTGACACTAGTTGTCATAATTCAGGTCTTGGTATTAATCAACGTTGAACTATTTAAGGCATAGAGTTTGTTGGTTTGTTTTTTTTTTTTTACTGATAATTGTGCCCTGATGTAATCTAAGGACTCTTGTCTTAGGTTGACAGATGCGTGCCTTGCCACACAAGGGCATTCATTTAAATAAATAAGGTTTTTGTGTGTGAAAGAGCTTTACGTGGCATTGTCTCAATTCAACATTTCGTCTGAAATTTCTTCACTATACAAATGTTAATTAATTTTCATTATTATCGCAATCATCATCATCATTGTCATCAAATATCTTTTATTTCTTCTTTCGCTTTCTCCTTTATATTTTTATACTTTTCTACCTCATATCCTTTTCTTTTCCTACTCAGACTTGTTTTTCATTTGCCTTTTAATCCTTAATTTTCTTAAGCCCTTTTAGTGCCAGTAATAACCACTGAACTTTCATTGGTACTCCACGCTCTCCCCTCAGAAACCCATATTGGTAAAATCACCTGGCTAACTGTTGTTATGTCATCTCATGTTTGACGCACAAACACGCAACACTCTCATACCTATTCTCATATATGCACACAAATCCTCAGCATCCTTATCACCATCATCATCACCATCACCTTTTATTTCTCCCTTCGCTTTCTCCATTAAATTTTTATTCTTTTTTTACAGTTCATCCCTTTCTTTTCCTATTCAAACTTGTTCTTCATTTGTCTTTCAATCCTTCATTTTCTTTTACCCTCATTTTGTCAGTAATAACTATTGAACATTCATTGTTATTCCATGCTGACCCCTCACGAAGGCAAACTACTTGTAAAAGCATCTAGCTGTTGCGCACATATTCTTTTGTATGGAATTATGCGACGCACGGATTACTGTAGGTAGGTAGGCATACAAATGTATTGTATGACTATTTGATATGAACAGTATTTATTTTGAAATGCTCTCATAGTCAAAGTTATATCACCCATGATTAATTCATACTTTTTGTTGTATGGGTGATCTCTCTTGAATATCGATTTGGCGGATGGAGCTAGACTCCGTTGATCTATTCTCTGTTCGGTCAGAAACATATTATTCTTGCTTAG
Organism: Oreohelix idahoensis; assembly: GCA_024509875.1. Taxonomy (NCBI): domain Eukaryota; kingdom Metazoa; phylum Mollusca; class Gastropoda; order Stylommatophora; family Oreohelicidae; genus Oreohelix; species Oreohelix idahoensis. The sequence continues at coordinate 657,674 of JAMPIV010022712.1, forward strand.
GTTTATGCAGGGATTTTTATGGTCCGAGTCTATGTTTACTCAGTGTCTGTTGGAGACGATTCGGTCTTATATCGGGTTATCTTTGTATGTCTATGTCGGACTATTTTCCTTGTACTGTATTTTGGGGTCAGGTGCCTTTCGGCGCATGAAAATACGTTAGGGGGTTCTTCGGTGATGGAGAAGCCTGGCGGGAAGTCATGTCTGAGACCTGTCCAAAGTTTGTGATCTCTTTTTGATTATGGGAACGAAGATAGTTTCTTCTGGGATGGTTAAATCCATGAGTTCCCTAGTGTTCATTCCATAACGCGAGGAGAAGAGCGTTTCTGTGTTTGCTAGTGGTTTTTTCCTATGATAAGGTAAAGAACTGTTTACCGAACTTTTTCCATTCCTAGGCCTAATATGGGCGGACAGCTACATGAATTGAACCATGTCAGTATGTCGGAACGACATGTTATCTAGCAGCACTGATTATGTATATATGCAGCAACTATGAGGAAAGAATATGCTGAATGTTATAGAAACAGTTATGTTCATGAACTGAATCTTTATTGAAGCTTCATTGTGCATCGTTATCGTGAGCGAGGCTCACAAGACTAGAAGCCATTTTGGAATGCTATTTATTGTTGATCATTTACCAGAGAACAGGGACGCCCTTATTATCAGGTGATGATAAAGAGATCATCCTTATGAAAGGAAAACCTACTATTGGTAGTTTAACGTTTTCTCAGGAAATAATGGCTGAACTGTATTTAACGGAATCTTCGCTAGAGTGCAAGTTACGTTTATGCTAAAGAGGTTCGATCTAGGAATCAGGTTGGAACCTTGTATATTAACTGACATGATTAGTCAGTAAGACCTGATGAATATTTATATAAGATATGGAACTCCGAATGCTTGTATACTGACGTTCCATTGTGATTTCCTTCTACATGAATGCCAATTTATTATTGTTTAAACCGTGGGGTCAAACATATGTATTATTAACTGTACTACCGTAGTTCTGTCAGTACGTATGCGGTGTGAAAGAAACAGCGTTTATCACTAGCTAACAGTTGTTATGTCGGTCTTACCTTTAAAACACAAACACGCAACACTTCCTAACATTTGCTCATATATGCACATGAAGCTAAACTCTTATAAAATTCATAAACAATTCATTATACACTGGATCAGTAGTGCTTTAATACATTAAGATACAAAGGAACTCTCTACTGAATGTTTTCTAAAACCAGCGTGCAGAACAACAAACAAATGTTAACTGAAATTATACATTCTGTGTAATATATTACATTCATCAATATTACTACAGTATATAACAGTGTCGTAGGGACTACGAGAAATTTGGGTATTGATTTTACATAAACTGGGTATTGTACACAAAGTACGTGTAAGTTTATATTGCATTCTGGGATTATGACTATAAACTGAGTATTTTTATAACTTATAACACAGAATATTGGATCACAGTAAATGACTAAATTTGCAACATTAAAAACAAAGTATTACAACAAATATAACAACACAAACGACAACGATTTTTATACATTGGTGCTTGCGTAGAATTGAAGGATTAAAATCGTATGACCTGATCACCAATGTGGTACTGATGACAAGAACTGAATAGGTGCCCGTGGAACAAGAGATGAAAAGTCGCTGGCGATGGATGTGACACACACATTACGGAAAGCTGTTGATAGCATTGCAAAGCAGTCCTTATTCTGGAAACCAATGGATTAGGGAGGTTCAGAGAGCCCGTAATGCACACCATCATAGCTGGCAGACGCTGGAGCTGGGCTGGCCATGTCCTCAGAAGAGATCCCGATGCCGTCACAGGAACAGCTATGCGTTGGGCCCCTGAAGGAAAGCGAAAGAGAGGCCGACCAAAAACAACCTAGCGGAGGACTGTGGAGGCTGAGATGCAAAGAATGAACCAGAGTTGGGGCACTGTACGAAGGATGGCCGCCGACCGAGCAAAGTATAATCACTTTGTTGTTGCCCTACAAGACGCCACTAGGCGTGATGGCCACTGACTGCTTAGACGGTAGGCGGCTAAGGATCAAAGAAGAAGAAGAAGAGAGCCCATAAAACACACGAAGATGAGAAGAAGTGGAGACAGAAACGAAAAGGGAAAAGAAGACACGAAAACGCTTTCAGCGGATTTCACGGGACAGGCGGAGTTTGCATGACTTTGTTGAAGGCTTATGATTCTTTGGGAGCTTAAGGGAAGCAAATAGATGATTGAATGTATCCCAGTAAATGTAAATATCGCTTATATCATTATCCAACAAAAATCACACATGGTTATTGAAGTAATCTGAAATGGATTAATATTCGGATCACAGAAATGAACAAACAAACGAAAAATACCAATAAGAGGTTTTAATTGGCTGGCAACCTGTCATGTAAAACAATTGCTACAAAAACCGCCACTGTAGACGATGTACATGTGCTTGGTGAAAGATTCTTAGAGAATTATGCTTGCAATATTGACTCCATGATACTTAAGGAGTGAATGAGTTAGCGCAGGCTCTCTAAAACCTACTACAGTGCCGGCTCCATGCTCTACCGTTAGGAGCTATACGGAGACAGGAGGAGAAATGAACATTATTAACGATGCACTATCTTGTGTTACGAGACCGCCCAAACGTCGGTACAACTCTGAGTGAGATACGTCAATAAATGTCAAACGGTTCCAACAATGTTTTCCTCTCAGTAAGTATAATAATCCATTTTCCTTGTTTTTCGTTGCACTTATTGTACAAATAACCCCGTGTAATCCCCCGTGGTCTTCAATGAAGCAATCTCCTAAGAGGCGGCTGTGAGGAAGTTGTGCGTGAGCCTGGTAACCCCACCGCGCAAAACAAGTAGCCGCTGAAGCTACAACTCTAATAGCACTCAAGTGCTTTAGCACACGTTTTTTTTTTTTTTTTTTTTTTGGCGGTTACTATAGAGGTGGCCCTTTGCTCCATAAGGAGTGACAAAAGCGGAGGAAAAAGGATTGTTTATTTTATACCTGATACAATAGATTAGAGTGCGTTATCTAGAAGGAACAACAAATGAAAACGTTAAGAAAAACTAAAAACGTAATCACAAAGCTACGCTGTAAGCGAGAAATCCTTAACTATATAAGTAGGCTGGAAATAATTTATATGAAAATATTATCAAGTCAAATATGATAACAGTTAAAGATCGGTACAGCCAACCTTCCATGTGGAGACGGCATCTCATCTGGTGACCTTTATATTCAGCATCTCATCTATATCACATATGCCGTGTTTATTCATGTATCTCCGGTTAGTTATCATTACTTGCTTGTTAAATTTTTACGTCTAGTTCTTTATCGTTGATTTCGTCTCCGTTTTCTTCTTGCAGCTTTTTCTTCAACTTTCTCTCTTCCCATTTAAAGACAAAGACCATCAGGATGAATGTGATCTGGACAACTCCGTGAACTCCGACATCGATGCCAGACATTAAATACCTGGAGATAAACAAGTAAACAATCGTATGTTTATATATGTTTGTGTATGTGTGTATAAAAGAGCGCTGAGTAAATAAACTAATCGTGTCACAATGTACAATAAGTGCTTCAGAAACCAGGATCTCATGAGAAACGTGACGTTTTTGGTGCAGGCTTTGTGTAGTATAGACAGACAGACAGATAAACAGACTTATTGATAAACGGATAGACAGGCACACGGATAGATAGGCAGACAGATAATCGGATAGATAAATGGATAGATAAGCTGATAAATAAATTGATAGATATGCAGACAAATAGACATATAAACGAATTGTCAGGCAGGCAGACAGATAAACGGATGGGCAGGCTGACAGACAGATAAACGGATAGACAGACAGATAAACGGATGGACATACAGTCAGACAGATAGATGGGTATATAGATAGACAAGCAGAAAGAAAGACAAGTAGACAGGCAGATGGACAGACAGCCAGACAGACAGACAGACAGACAGACAGACAGACAGACAGACAGACAGACAGACAGACAGACAGACAGATAGATAGATAGATAGATAGATAGATAGATAGATAGATAGATAGATAGATAGATAGATAGATAGATAAACGGGTATGTAGATAGGCAGACAGACAGCTAGACAGACAGACAGACGAACAGATAGATAGACAGACAGACGGACGGACAGACAGACGGACAGACAGACATATACCTGATCCTATCTCGATCATAAAGAGTACAGACATTGCCGTCTTTGACCAAGCAAGTATTGTCGATGACTCTGCCGAAAAGGTTAGGGGACGGTAGACCCACTGCAGAACATATAGATAAACATCAACTGTAACGTCAGTGAGGACTTAATGAGAGGCGTAATTGATCAATTACTACTTCCATTACCGACATTAAAACTATACAGTACATTTATGCTTTACTTGCAAAACTTCTATAATGAATGAATCAATCAATACTCTTTAGCTCCCCGAGGAGCATAGGCCTTCAACAAACACTTGCCAAGTCTTCCTGTCCTGTGCCATCCACTTAAGTTCTTTCCATGTTTTCCTCATCATTTTCACCTCTGTTTCCAGTTATATTCTCCATGTGTTTTTTGGTCTACCTCTGCCTCTCTTTCCCTGTAGATTCCAGAACAAGGACTGCTGATAACTCTGATAATGTTATAATGGAGGGTTTGTTTTAGAAGTACAGTAGGTACGCGAATGAAATAACTTGACAGAAGTCTGGGTCACAGTTCCATACATATAATCTCAACAGCATAGTCCTGGACATCAGCAACAATAGTACAAATACTTGCATAATTAGAATATGTAGTACAGTCATCCTTACGTTCTGGTAACAACTGCATTCAATGCAAGTGCGGCATTCACCCCTCGCACATAAATCTCTATCTCTGATCTATATTCAATGTAAGTGCGGCATTCTTCTTCGTTCACCCTCAGATGTCAACTTGAATAAGTTCAAAGAAAGCGGTGGTCACTCCTCGCACATAAATCTCTATATGGTCTGTATACAATGTAAGTCAATGTAAGTGCGGCATTCACTCCTCGCACATATATTTCTATCTCTGGTCTAACCACCAGGCATCCAAGTTCCTCCAGAACTTCACAGCTGGGAAAATCACAGCGCGCTTACGTAGACCTCCTATTGGTGCGGGAAAGCCAACAACGCGCATTCAAATAATAGCATATAATGGTCCTAACATAGACCTCCTTCTGACACGGGAAAACGACGTGTCTTTTTAATCCAAAGTGCGGCATTCCCTCCTCGCACATATATCTATACCTCTGGTCTAATCACCAGGCATCCAAGTTCCTCCTGAACTTTACAGCGCGGGAAACCCACAACGTGCTTATAAATAATAATATATAAAGGCCTTGTAAATACACCTTACGCGGTACATCATCGCGTCACATCCAATATATTATAATGAAAATCACATACTCTTTTCACATACTCTAGAAACACTGACCGTCTCCCACGACGGATGGCCACAGACTCCCCTTTAACAACTCAGTATTCTTCTCTGACACGTATGCTAACTTCATTCACTTCGCACGCTTTTCTCATGTCCTGTAAACCTCAATTCACACATGAACGCCCCTGAGTATTCTTCAACTATACTCTACGTGCTTCTAACAGTGAACTTTTAAATGTCCCATTCCAAGCTTGCATACTTCAATAAAAATACACTCTAAACAGAGTTACTCCTTTCTCTACCCACACACATGTATATACACGTCATGTATCTCATGACCTTAACCTAATTACTAACAAACTCCAGCCCCGTACACCAAAATCCTTAATACCTAGCTGTAACTTCGAATATGACTTAACAACTGCCTTGTAATGCTATCAACAGGTTTCCTCAATGTGTGTCCTATCCATCGCCAGCGTCTTCTTCTCAACTCTTGTTCCACTGGCACGAGACCCAAAGACGCCGCAATAGAGAATGCAGTCAGCGACTCGTAGCTTGACTGCTTGCGTCAGCGAACCAGAGCTGACCAAGACCCTACTCCACCTCCACGTGGTGGTCCTGGAAACAGGCTGCATCACTGCAGTCTGGCTGAGACAGTAGGAATCGAAGAGGGAAGGCAAACCCGGTCCCAAAAAATGCCGTGCTGAAGTCGGAAGTGCCGGCCGGAAGGTGCAGATATCGCAGCTCCGCTGTAAATAGACACAACGCAACCAACGTCCTTTTCAGGACGAACGAGGAAGAAGAAGAAGAAGTTCCACTGACACTTGTCTGGTTCTTGTCATCAATTCCCACATTTATGACTTTGTCATACCATTTCAGTCCCTCTATTCTACGCAAGCACCCGTTTATAAAAGTATGTAGCTTTTTAGTTGTTGTTTTTGTCTATAATGAATATTCGTGATAAAATATGACAAGTGACGATCTCTGTGATAGCTCACATTATCTGTAATAGTTTTTTTGTTTTTTTCTCTAACCAGCGGCACTCGAGCTTTCCAGCTCTTTTGGCTCAATGACATGTCATTGCGAGGCTGGGGAGTCAGTGGACTTTCCTTCCAACCCGGTCAGGAGCTTCGCTCCTTCCCATCCACATGGGATTTATGTGCAGGAGCCGTTCAGGTTATTCAGTCAAATTTCCGGTCGTAAACATTTCTTCAAATGCTGACGCCCGGGTTTGAACCATGAAAACCTGGTCGCCAGTACAACGCCGTAGCCATTACACCAGCGCGGCTCCCATCTGTAATAGTTAACACTATGTGTGATAGTTAACGCTGCGAAATATAACTCTATCTGTCATGTTTAATACTCTGTTGTACTTAACACTGTGATAGCTTACCCTTTCTGTGATAGTTAAGACTCTATCATAGTCAACACTCTCAATCAATACCCTATAGCCCCCAAGTAGCATAGGTCTTCACCAAGCACATGCCAAGTCCTCCTGTCAAATGCCATCAACTCAAGTTCTTTCCACGTTGTCCTCTATCATTTTCACTTAGGCCACCCAGACTCCGTTCGGCTTTCTCTGAGTTGCTTCATGTGCCTCCTTTTCAGAGGGCATTCTTCTGTCTTGGGTGGCTGAGTTTATTTGTAATCTATATTTGACTTATCCATAGCGTTTGTTGAAGTTTTTGAGGTAAAATGTCTTTTACGGGATGGGGTAACCAGCCACATGCCCAACCCTCCTTAGTTGCTTTTTACGACATGCCTTGTAGAGCACAGTGTTACTATTCTTTGCTTCCCCCCTTCGGGCCCCGGTAACTCACGGGTGAATTGACACTGTGGTACTTAACAATGTTTATGATAGCTAACACTATATTTTATAGTTATCGCTATTTTGTAATTGCCCTATCTGTGTTAGTTCTGTGATAGCACTATTTGTGATGACACTGTGAAGTTAATACTATCTGTGGTAGCTAACACTATATGTGATAGGTAACACTATCTGCGATATTTAACACTATCTGTGATATTTAACACTATCTGTAATATTTAACACTATCTGTGATAGTTAAAACTGTCTGTGATAGTTAACACTGCCATTTTTAACACTGTCTGTGATAGTTAATTCTATGAATTATAGTTAACACTGTCTGTGATAGTTAACTCCGTGAATTAACGTTAACACTCTCTGTGATAGCTAACACTACATGTTAGTTAACATTGTATGCGATACTTAACCATATTTCTGATAGTTAACATTATGTGTGCTAGTTAAATTTAGTTGTAATAGTTAACCCTACTTCTGATAGTTAACACTATCTTTGACAGTTAACATTATCTGCATTAGTTAACACTTACAAATAGTGCCGAAGAAAGCAAAGAGGCTAGTGGCGAAGGCCCGGTCACTTGGATCAACAATCCTGAAATGTATTTATGAATATGTTATAATCATTATCATTATGTTATAATCTATACCATTATGTTATAATCATTATCATTATGTTATAATCGTTATCATTGTGTTATAATCGTTATCATTATGTTATAATCATTATCATTATGTTATAATCATTATCATTATGTTATAATCATTATCATTATGTTGTAACCGAGCTGGTTACGGCATCAATTTGAAGATATGTGGCCGTGTAGGTCATACGGCACTAGTAGTTATATTGATTTTATTTAGTCAGAGTTAATCTTTTATATGTCGTTGTGGTTCAAGTCCTAACTGGCCTTCCGCCAGAGATGGTAATACTTGACCTTTTGTTATTTTTTTCAACCCAAGAATGTTCTTCCCTTTGAGTTTGGTGATAAGCAAAACAGTTTCAGCATAACTACGTATATCCAAAAGAAATTACTGTAAAGTTCCACAAACAGCAATGTAAAAAAATTCAATTAGAGTTTATTGCTGTCAGAGCAGTAACTGCCAACTGAACTTTGAATGATACTGCGTTTGTGTAAAAACGTCTTATCTATCTATCTATCTATCTATCTATCTATCTATCTATCTATCTATCTATCTATCTATCTATCTATCTATCTATCTATCTGTCTGTCTGTCTGTCTGTCTGTCTGTCTGTCTGTCTGTCTGTCTGGCTGTCTGTCTGTCTGTCTGTCTGTCTGTCTGTCTGTCTTCGTGTGACTGTTTGTCTCTCTATCTATCTCTGTATCTGTCTGTCTATCCATTCATCAAACCATACCTAAGTATAAGCAGTCTCCGAGGAATGGACGCCATAGAACCAAACATGCCCTGTATGGCGTGAAGAGCTACGTAGAGGTAAAAGTTAGGGCGGCAATCTGTTGCGCAGAGACCTGGTACCAGGGTCATGGACTGGTCAGATGTCAGTTCAGACAAACCGCTACAGTTGGTGAATTTCTGAAATTAATTAGAAAATTTATTGTCTGGGGACTGGAAAAAAAAATTGTAAAATTAGAATCATTTCCAAAATATGAAACTTTAATGTTTGGTTTGGTTTGGTTTGGTTTGAAGGATTATCTTCATTGCACACGGACAACTCCATCAGTGCTCCGATCTCCTCCCTTAGATCACACAAAGAGGGTCTTAGCACAGTGCACGAACTCCGTAGCACCGGCGAGAATCCCAATGTGTGTATATAGGACTCACACATTCTATAAATATTTTTGTGGTGGGTAGGTTTCTAATTTTTAAAATTGTCCAAGGCAGCGGCCGTGGGATTTTTAGCGTGCGCAACTTGCACACGGGACCTCCTATTTTTTCGCCCTTATCCGAGAAGGCGAGGCATCCGATCTCACTACCCAAGAGACCCGGGTGGGGGGGGGGGGTGTATGACATCGTTAGGACCACTGGTTCTGAGAAAAAAAATTCCGAAAATTATTTTCCATCAACTGGGAATCGAACCTGGTCCTCTAGCGCTAGAGGCGGACGCCATACCTCTCTTTTTCTTCTCTAACTCAAGAGCAAAGTCATGTACCACTTTACAGCTGGGCAGACTGGAGTGTGCCGATACAGTGAATCGAACCCGGTACCTTTGCAGTGTGAGACCAGCAATTTAACTACTCCGTGAATCGAACCCTCTGAGCTGAACGTGCCATTTAAATCCAGACTGGATGAGCAACACTCGTTCAAAGTGGCTCGTATATTGATCTGGCCACAGACTTGAGACGCGATGGGTTCACTGTAAGGGTCATGGATGTTTAGATGGGTGCAAGAGATCTCGAGGCTGCCTCTGTGAATGATCTACTGAAACTGTTGGGCTTGAGAGGACAGTCAAGAACAAGGGCACTTTGGAGGCTCAGCGAAACTGCGGAAAAGGCATCGCGCTGGCTGTGGAACAACCGCAACGGCTATGGAACTCGGGACAGTAATTTGTTTTCAACATAGGGGTTACTTTCACAATTGCCTTCAGCTGGTAGAAAATAGGGCTGAACTTGAAAGCTGCAACCAAGGTGGAGTGGGTTCAATTCTCTGCACAAGACAACAGGAGTCTGACACTTGGGAGTCATGACCTAAGTGTCCCCCCCCTTCCCCTCCACCCTTAGAATGTAAAGGAGATTAAAGGGCCGAAACACTTGATCGAGGGAGTGGAACTTTTCGGATGATCAGATTGCCTCCTGTTGAATCGCTCTGTATACAGTTTCCTATCATAGGCTTACCTGCAAGGTTTTTAACCCTGCTTCTTTCGTCGTCACCTCAAGTATATATACCGGTGTAGACTTTAACCCTTCATCTGTAATCTCATCTTCTATGTTTAGTTTTTAAATCTTGCATCTACTTAATTGTCAAAATGTATAGTCTTTAATTCTTTACATAGATACAATTAAAAGTATCTTTTTATATACAAAAAAAAACCCTCCATCAAAAGTATAGACTCTTTTTAAAACGCTTGTTCATTCCTCATTACTGTGGCGAGAGGTTTTATTTTGGCTCTTGGATCAGTATAGTACTGACAATTACAGAAATAGGATTTCTGCAGAAAATGGTGAAGTCCCAGTGTCTGAGAGGACTACTGGTATCACAAATTAGTTACGGCTGTGAATGATCTGATCTTGAAACAATAGTATAGAGGAGACCGACATAAAGCGCCACCTCTGCTGTGTAACCAATTGTGATATTAAACAAAGCAAGGAAACAGATTTTTACTTAACAATGATAAAATTGACAAGTCGTTCAAAATACAATTTCCTTATATTTTATTTAGTATATATACACTATCTACTCTTGTGCTGAAAGGTGAATGTTGCAAAAAAAATGGAACGAAATGAATTGGTAAGTTTACATATGATTTACAAATATTTATATTTATAAATATTACAACACGTTTTCCAATTATAGGAACAAAAAATTATATCAGCGGTGCTGTTAATTAAGGATATAACGTTTATCAGCTATGCTGTTATTTACGTATAATTTATCCACTATGATCTTATTATTGTCTCTTGCTACGCTAATTCACGTTTTCTTCATTGACAGTTCTATGCTCACAATGCCGACAGAAATGGTACTAATGTGTACTCATCTCTCTTAAGTCTGTTCTTCTTTGTTTGGTTCACACCACCGGCAGAGTATCGTTCCTTTAGCCCACCCAAGACTGAGGGGGACCAAAGATGTAGAGTCTGGTCAACCTCTATGCTCCTGTGGAGTTCCAGGCAGCGGGATTGACTCGAACATACGACCTCAGGTCTTTAGGACACAATTAAACCTGTAACAAAGCAAAAATAGGGGCTAATTTCTGTCCTCAAGCCCACCTATTTCTAGTGTGAGTGAAATGAGCGTGTCTCCGATGTATGCATGTGGGATGAATGACAACATGGCTCAGTATGATTTAGCAATAGCGAGACAAGACAGGTGTCTACTTGCAAAACATTCTTTCTGATAAACTAATACATGGATACATTCAATAATATAGATTCAATACATGAATACATTTTATACATGAATACATCCCATAATATAAATCAATACATGAATAAATCCAATAATATGTACACCTAGGTGTGATACAACAATGTCCTTCCCCCTATACTATATCACGCCCTCTCTGACAATAGCTGGTAACATATATCCTAACAATATTGTTATGTTCTTATGATAGGAGTATATGAGACGAGGACTGGTTGGTGATATATCAGGTTGGAGTTATAGGAGACAATAGATTGGAGTTAGATGCGACAATAGAATGAGTCCTGACAAGGACTGTTTTGGTTATATTGGAGCTGGTCTTATCTGAGACAATAGATTGAGTTATAGGAGACAATAGATTGAGTCCTAACAAGGACTGTTTTGGTTATATTGCAGGTTATAGGAGACAATAGATTGAGTCCTAACAAGGACTGTTTTGGTTATATTGCAGTTTGGAATTATCAGAGACAATAGACTGAAGTTATAGACTGACAATAGATTGAAGTATAGGAGACAATAGGTTGAAGTATGAGTCCTATTAGTCTTCGTCTATTCAATCCTAATAGGAAATACAATCATTATACTTAATTCCCCCCAAGATACAATCAGTAACCTGATAGGTAGTATAAATGACACACAACAAATACCAACGGTTATCGTAAAAAATATTTACCCTCCTAAGATTTTAAACTGGCCAGGTTTTGACGCGACTTAGTGAAGTAGGTTGCAGGTCGATGCCCTCAGGTAAGTTACCATAAATCAAGGTGACAGCTTCTCCCTCTTCAGTCTGTATCTCTGGCGTCAAGTTCGGGGTTGCGTGGTTAGCATAAAATCCGCCCGATTATATAGTCAAGTAACTACTTGAGGAAAGCTTTCGGTTGGTTCCTGGCGGAGCAAGTTGATTGGTTTCCTCCGGTTTTGTACCTGGTCTCATACAGCCTAATTTTATTCAGTTTTCATCGGCCATCTTGCGTGAACAAGATGGCCGTTAATTTATTCTGTCTCAGAGACTGGTGAACGTTGATCGTTGATTGGTTGAAGCAAATCTGTATCTCGACATAGTGATTAACAAAGTAGTGGGTTACACTTCGTTTCACGACAATTACCATTACGTTAGTTTTCGTTCCCTAGGGAACATGAAGTCCTCACTGCAGAATTTCTTCTTGCAGGAAGCTGGCACCAAACTAATTATGTGCTCTAGTCGTGACGACTTCCGTAGCAATTTATTTTAAAAGATGAGGTTGCCAACCCCTTGCACAATCTTTTAAAAGTCGCTGCTTACAGCCGACCAGAGAGAAGAGTAGTTCTATGTTTATCTCCACAGAGACGCGGGGGGGGGGGGGGGGGGGGAAGGAGACTAAACGGGGGCTTCTTTATTTGTGTATTTATATATCTTTCTCCAGCATACGCCCATTTATTTAAACAAACAAATATAAAGGATATCAAAATACAAGGCAAAGGTAGGCCCATAACAGATACTGATGTATGGGAGTGACGTGTTAAAGACTTCACTTATACTAGGTCTCATCATTATGAAGTTGGTTGGCCAGTTCACATCCTCGCTGCCGCTGTCTTTAACACGATAGCTGGGTTAGGATATCCAGTTTTACAGACGGGTAGACTAAAGTTTGACTTGACCTGGTTTCGAACCCAGTCCCTTGCCTCGTGAAGCAAGCACTTTAACCACTCTTCCACTCCGACGCTACCAGTTCTAAAAACAAAAATAATACCAATAATAAAAAAGAACAAATACCTTGCCTATGGAACTCAAACACCCTGCATGGCACGGAGTTAGGTAGTTGTTACCATCAGAGCCACACGAGATGAGCTGTTTGGTGAAGCTACAGCCACACATATCTGTCACATTTGCTGGCATACCACTAAAATAGAGTTACGAACATTATAAAAGGGTACAGCCGACAGTGTCACTAATGAGCAATATACTAAACTGCTCCGGATACTTCCCTTCGTTAGCCACAGGTAGTTAGAGGAAAGAAAGATGAGAAATATAACAAAGAGTATAAGAAAATACTTTCCCGTGACGTTTCCGGGGTATCCGTGGGGACACAGAAAGATAAGGACTACTGCTGCCTCAGGTAACCGTCAGTAAGGTATGATAAATGTGTGGTTGTGTATGATATCAGCAACCTCATCGTATAGAACATATTGCTAGAGAAAGAAATGCAGCATATATGCTTTGAAGGAGGCTTTATGTAACTACTAGAACAACTTCAGTGCTTGCCTCATGCTCCTTAAGGAGCGAAAAAGGAAGTAAAATGAATGTATATAAATACATTCATTCCACAAAAATTTTGTTTATATTTAGATATGCGCCCTAAAATACCGATGCTTACTGTGTCTAGGTTGAACGCCGTGCGCCTCGCCAAAACGAGGCAAATGTTTAATATATTTTTAATATATGAACGAGACAGTACTAAAACACAAGAAGACACGTAAAAAAATTATTATTAATCAAATAAAGAACCTAAAATTGTACTGTTATTACTATTTACATAAAAGATGGATTATAGTATATATAACCTGTAATTTCTTCACGCATAAATGCAACTACATCAACCAGCCAGTGTTCGTTCATCATCAGCAGAAGAATTTAACTGCCCATTTCAACAATGGGCATGTAACGGGACCATTTTTTTCCCTCAGATAACAGACGGACATGAACGTTGATTGTACGTTTAATAAGTCAGATTGTCATAACAATGTCCATTGAGGCATACTGAGAATATGGTGTTAGGCCCGTATTTTCTTGACCATCGGCACACTAGGGGTGATGTGGTCAGCATTACACCGGCCGCCTTAACCTTCCCAGAGATATATTAGCGGAGAGTTGCATCATAAATTATGTACATGTCTTGCCTAAAATCGCAATAATCTTACCTATATCTGAACTATTAAACTTTACAATCATCCATCATGTCCATATATCAGTTGAGAGTCATTCCTACAATTCCAATAATCTTACCTATATCTGAGCTATTAAACTTACAATCTTCCATCATGTCCATATATAGGCTGATTGCCACATCCAAAGACTATGTACATGGGCGTGATGCAGATCGTGATGAGGTATGTGCCGAAGATGATCCACATATACCCAACCTTGGTCTTGACCCTGCTGGCCAACCAGCCGCTGACGAGAGTACCTATAACATGGCTGACAGCGGAAGTGACCCCTGTGGATCGCGGAATCAGCAAATTTTTATAGTGAAATAGTTAAAACAACATTTTGTACATAAACATTTTCGAACTTCAGAGTAATGGTTTTTTTTTTTTTTTGACACCCCGTTCAGCCTGACCCAAATGAACACTTTCGGTTATTATGAGGGTAAATTGAGTGAATTTCGTATCTGATTATGAAGTCTAGACTGTAATCATTAAAAGGGCTGGTCCTGGTAAGAATCACAAGCTGATTGTCAAGCGCCTATTCCTAAGATTGTGTATTCAATTTATTGTTCTATCTGTTTTTGCAGACGAGTTACAGTTATTTCTGCATCAGTTATCGCTAGTTTGAGGGCAGCTTTGAAAATGGTTAATACTTAAGAGAACTACTAGCTGAAATAAAGGCGCATGTGCGTTCTTGGTTGGTTTTTAACCTCCCCTGTTTACCGATTGTATCATCTCTTTTATCTCCACCTGATTTATGGCTTTGTCGCAGATGATTGGAAGATGGCCATCTACAATTCTACTGAAACGTTTTTCTTTGAGTTGTACATCGTTTCCTTATGTAGTTTTATTTGATACGTCCGCGATGGTCTATCTATATTTTTTCTTTTGTTATAAAATGTCTTCGTTGTCAGCTTTCAGTTGAGCTAATTTTGCGATGTCTACTTCTATTCTTTGCAGTATTATTTTCCTGCAGTGTACCTTGTGTTTGTTTTGGTAACTTGAACGTGTAAGAAACTCATAGCGGAATTTTAGGTGTAATGTCGCGATATATCCTAAATTTTGGGAGATCAATAACCGAAGAACTGAAATCACATGATAATGTCACCAACGTGGAAATAATGACAAGAACCATACAAGTGTCAGTGGAATGAGAAGAAAACGCTAACGATGGATAGGACACACATTGAGGAAACCTGTTGATAGTGTTGTAGACAGTCCTTGTTCTGGAACCCCTGGGGTAAGAGAGGCATGTGTCAAAATAACACACGGAGAAGAGAACTGGAGACAGAAGTGGAAAGGATAAGACAGATGTGGAAAGAACTAGAGCTGATGTCACGTGACAGGAGGACTTGGTATGCGTTCGTAGAAGACCTATACTTCTTGGGGAGCTAAAGAGTATTGATTGAGTGAACAAGCGACGCTTCTGAGATTATTCTTGACTTGTTTAAACGGAGAAGGAAATAGAGGCAACTAGAATTACTTGGACATTTTATCGGACTTCATTATATTAATTAATACACTGTTTTAGACAATACGTCAGAGTTAAGTGTGTTGCACATAGAGGAAAAACGGGGTAAAGCTAAATTTACTGGGGAAAGTGCTGATTAACCCATTAAAAAAGGTGTGAATTAACCATAGCCCCTAGGGTCATTTGTAAATAAGGGACTGAATTAATTACTGTACGCTTACTTTCTGATTCTGGCCGCACAATTTTAATTTTTGAGCGAACTTTTCATAAGTAGAGTTTCTGATAAGTAAAAGTATTTTAACGACTGTATACATATGAAGAAGAAGTTAACACCTTTAAATATCTGGGGTCCACTATATGTAGTGATGGAAGATCAAGTAAAGAAATCAAGACAAGACTTGAGATGGCCTCAGCTGCTATGACAAGGCTGAATGTGATCTGGAAAAGTAACATCAGTTTACCTGTGAAGATCAAATTATACAAATCACTTGTATTATCTATTCTCTTGAATGGGTGTGAGGGCTGGACACTCACTGCAGATACGGAGCGAAGGATTCAGGCTTTCGAGTATAAATGTTATAGAAGAATTTTGCGCATTTGCTATAAAGAGCACACAACAAATGTCTATGTTAGAGAGAAAATAAACACGTATGCAGGCCACCAAGAACCACTTTTGTCAGTAGTGAAAAGTCGAAAGCTTGCCTGGTTTGGGCTTGTAACTCGTCATGACTCCCTTTCGAAAACGATCCTCCAGGGAACAGTCGAAGGTAAACGGAGAAGAGGAAGGCAAAGAAAATCATGGGCTGATAACATCAAAGAATGGGCAGGGCACGGTTTTTCCACACTTGTACGCATTGCTGAGAATAGAGAGCAGTGGAGGACCATGTCTGCTGATGCTTCCTCCATGGCACCCCTATGACCCATGACGGGTTACGGGTTGAGATGATGATGATACATACGAATACAAACAGGTCAGAAGAAACGAATAGGCAGAAAGACAGAAGGGTCTACAGACAGACAGAAAAAGAGATACATAGATAGATATACAAACACACATATACGCAGGCAGGTAGGTATATAAGAAGGTAAGTCTACCTGTTATAGTAGCGACCTCTGTCATTGATACATTATACTCGCTTGTTATGTAGACGCTTCTAAAGATGGACGTGCCGGACATTGGAATAGACACAATGGCGATGTCCACCAACATGAGAAGGAAGATTGGGCGTCGAAACACTCGAACCAATGCCTTTGGAAAGTCTGTAAGATGGAAGAGAAAGGAAAATACTATAGGGGCATTTCAACTACTTACTTTGGTATACTTGGTATCTTCTTCTTCGTACACTCTCAGACGTCCACTTGAATGTTCTCAAAGAAAGCAGTAGTCAGTTTGAGGCTATTTGAATCCCCGTAAAGCTTTTCCACGAAAGGAGCTGGCGTCGGCCATATGCACTTTCTCTGTACCACATGTAAGGGGCAACTTTGAAGCAGATGTTCAGCAGTCATTTTATCAGTGCCACAGCTACACTGATCGGTAGTTCCTATCTTTAGCTTGTTAAATAGATGGTATCTCAATCTGTTGTGGCCAGTGCGGAGTCTGAAGATTACCACTTGTTCTCTTCTGTTGAGCTGGTAGTAAGCATCATTCTGTGTGTGCCCTGGATGTTCTACATTCCATTTGTTTCTGTATCTGATTCTGATAAAACTCTTTGCCTCCTCAAAAGTTATGCTTGCATCAGGCTGAGGTAGATGTGAACCTTCTTTTCCATTCTGTCAGCCTCTTCATTGCCGGAGATGTTACAATGAGATGGGATCCACTGGATCACAACAATTTTGAATCCTTGACAAAGTTTATGGAGCACTACTCTGAGATCATCCAGGTCTGTATTATTTTGGCTTTTCAACGTTGCAATTACTGACTATGCATCAGTAAAGAATGCAACTTGTCTCTCTGCCCTTTCTTCTGTCAATAGAACCTCTGCTGCAATTTTCAAGGCATCTGCCTCTGCTCTGATGTTGCTGGAGAATCATCCTGTCGTCACCGACAGCCTTTTTTCTGCACCAGTGCTTACTTGGTTTGATTTTTAATATAAATTCTGCCGCAACCACTGCTACTGTTTCTACTCCTAATGCTACTACTACCACTACTAACACTTTTACTACTACTACCACTACTACCACTAATACCACTTTTACTACTACTACCACTAGTAGCACTTCTACTACAATTAATTCATCACCATCATATTTATCCTTTGCGCTCCCTACGAAGCAGTAACCAGCACCCTAGCTGGTCCCCTTGCAGGAAGGCTGCACATAGCGTTCACATGCTCATGCAGCAATAGCTTCTCATGTAACTAGTTTCACATGATGAGATTGCCAGGCCCGTGCACAACATGATATTAGTCGCCTTGTACGACATGCATGAGTGTTCAGTAGGCCTATTCTTTTTTTTTATTTCTTTAGAAACCCCCACAGAAACTACTACTATAACTACGGGTACCAAGGTTACTGTTACTATAGTTACTACTACAGTCATTTGGAATATTGCGGTGGTTTTCTTGTTGTCTTGTTTGTGTGTTTGTTTATTCGTTTGTAAAAACACTTTTAGATTATAAATGCATATACTATCTTCTCACATGTTGGGGCAGGTTCACTTGGAAGGTGAGGAGATTCAGTCCTCTATGTAGATAAGACAGTTTGCCGTTTTAATTACCAATCCTTGATTCTCTCAATTTTTTACACCAAAAATTGTTTTTGTAAATTTCTTACTGGACCCATGTTTTTATCCCCAGGTGTATATTTTTCAAAAGTCACGTTGAATTTGTTGGTTACCCATTTATGACATTGTATACGTTTTGTACACTGGATCAATTTAGTATACTTAACGCACCTTTTATAAGTTCGATCAAATTAGCGTACACTACTCACCTTTAATAATATCGGTCATAGCATATCTAAGTCACCTGTTATAAAGTCTATCTGATTAGCATATATAACTCACCCTATAAGCTTGATTAAATTAATAAATTTTACTCACCCTTTATAAAATTGATCAAATTAACGTTTTACTAATTTTTTATAAACTTGATCAAATTAATATATGCTACATCGCCTTCTACAATCTTAGTCGAATTAACTTAATGTACTCATTCTTTTTTTTATTAAGCTTAATCAAAATAACATATTTTACTCACTCTTTAACTTGATCAAATTAACACGTATTACTCTTTTTTTAAATAACCACGATGAAATTAACATACGTTACTCATTTGTTTATACGCTTGATCAAATTAACACATGTTACTTTTTTTTAGCTTAATCAAATTAACACATATTACTTTTTATGAGCGTGGTCAATTAAACATATGTTACTCTTTATAAGCTTGATCAACTTAACATATGTTACTTTTTACAAGCTTGATCAAATTAACAATTGGTCTTTTTATAAGCTTGATCAAATTAATATATGTTATTTTTTATAAGCTTGATCAAATTAACATGTTACTTTTTATAATCTTGATCAAATTAACATGTCACTTTTTATACACTTGATCAAATGAACAAATTAACACATTTTACTCTTTACAAGCTTGATCAGATTAGCATATGTTACTCACCTTTTATGAGCTCGACCAAACTAGACCGCAACGTCCCTCCTGTTTGTCGCGGTTTCACTTTGATAGGCTGATCAAAGGCCATGCTGCCATCTATACTGACTTTCCTCTCTGATGGGCCATGCACGGGCGGAAACAAACTAGACCTTTAAGAAAATATAGACAATGGTTTGATTATACACCTATTCCCCCGTCTTACGGTGTTCGATTAGCGCTTTTTCGATGTAACACTGTTTATATTTTATGCCACATTTCGGTTATACGCTTACAACATTCGAGCGGACCTCTGCATGGGAGGTAGAAATATAACTTTCACATGCTCATCAAATTCATTCAAGGTGGCGGGATGGCCAACAGATGTTGTCATTTCTAGGATAATAAAGCATAACTAGAAAATTGAATGTAGCTCTATGTTAATCCGTAACATAGAACAACATCTTAATTGCTACAAAGTGTTTTATTGTAAGAGAAAAAGATGGCGGCGATTGTAGCTCGATTTTTTTTTAAAGCCTCCTGAACATCTTCTGCCCGCACTGACCACACAGCAATGCCTTCGACATCTGGAGCCAGAAAAACGTTTTCAACGTCTCTAATGCCTTCTACAAACCAGTCGTCTGATGATGAAGACAGCTTTGCCGTGACAACTGTAGCCACAAGCTACGGAAGTAGCAAAGGTGACTTTGCAACTGGTTATAAAATGAAGGGCAATTCAGAGATAGCAACAAACTAGACATTTAACAAAATATATGCAAAGGCGTGTTTATAAAGTAATTCCCTGTATAAAGAATTGTCTCAGTGTCCCATTACGTTCGTCCGTAGCACATTCCCATCAACCTGCAATATTTTTATGGTGCATTTTCGGGAAATTAAGGAATGACCTTGCAATATTGTATGGGAACCTAATTGCATGCCCCCGTTGAAATAAAGCGCATTTCCTCCCATCCCTTCAGGGCGCGGGTGTTTTTAGAAATATTCACGCCTTCTTTCTGTTTTGTTTGTTTGTTGGTTTTTTGAGGGTTTTGTTCGGCAAAATGTTTGGAATTTTCCTCATTAAAAAAATAATAATAAGACAAGATTACTAATTTAAAACTGATAATAAGTACCAGACAAGTGCCCGTGGAACAAGAAATGAGATGAATACGCTGTTGTTAGATAACACACACACTCTAGGAATCTGTTGACATCATTACAAGGCAGTTCTTGTTCTGAAAACTCTGGAAGAAAGTAACCGGAGAAGAGAACTGGAAACACACATGAAAGAACACATGAAAAGAACTTGCACAAGCATCAAGGGGATGGATGTTTTAGCACTCAATTGTTGATGACCTAAACTTCACAGGGCGCTAAAGGTAATGAATTACTTAATATTTATTACCAGTGTATATATTAACATCATCATCATTATATTTCAATACGCTCCGTATGGAGCATGGATCCGCCACAACAGCGGGTCCTCATGCAGGTAACCTACACCAAGATCTCATATGATTTTACAGCAATGGTTTCTGTGGTGATTTATCTTACATGATGAGGATGCCAGCTCCATGCAAAACTTGATATAAGTTAGCCTTTTACGACATGCTGGCGGTAACAGTAGTCCTATTCTTTCTTTATGTCTTCCGGGGCATCCGAGGCTACACAGGACACATTCAAACAGTCAATAAATAAATAAATCTTTATTTCTCACGAATGTTTGTGTGACGATACGTGTGTGCGATCTCACGTCCACTCCGTCAGTTTCACTTTTTTCTTCATTTTTCTCTTCCTCTCACTCATTGCTTTTATTTGGCATAAATGTTGTCCTTTTATTCGCCATTATGTGGCTTATCTTATGCAACATTTTTTAACTCTCTATGCTGAATCTAGTAGGGGAAAGTCTCTAACACTCCACTCCCCTATGGAAGTATTTGCTATAGAACTGTCTTTATCTTGTTTACCACTTCTCAGACGTATTTACGTTCCGCCAGGTGAACTGTGGTATTATCGTAACAATACCCAGTCATCAGACCGGTCACCCGCTTATCTCATTGAATCCGTCTTACCACCTTTGGAAACGTGTCAGTAAAACATTTGACATCAGTGAAAATCTGCTGATCGTGTTGACACAAGCTTCTATTGTGCGTACGATGAAAGACGACAACGTTGTCTGAGCAGACATCTGTCTGGCGGAGGCACGCAAATAAAGGCGATAATTAGATAATCTGTCGCGGTAGACATCTGGGCGGAAGACATTAGGCCAGGAAACATGGTCACAATATTGTGCGAGGCAGATGGGTGCAGCCGGAACGATATTACGTCTTATAAAGAAGTCTCGCGTGGAAATTAAAATTAATATTTTAAACACGCGAGGGGATATTTAAAACTTCCCCACCCAAACAGTACTAGAGAGATTTGATTGGTTTGATTTTAGATGCCGGAGTAAACAATGCATTCTGTTGGAATATTCGGCGAAAACCCCATCTGTGATTTGAACTGAGAATGGGATATATAATCTAGTGAACTCAGTAACACAGAACAGACAGCTTCGCAACTTCAACCGAGCAACTCCCAACAGCCAGAAAGAGAAGGATCGGACCTAGACTTCCTATATCAAAAGTGACAGATCTACAGTATTTGGGCAACTCTGAAACCTTAAGAGTAAACCCGCATATATAAATACACAGACTGTAAAAAACTTCAGGGACCAGGACTTTATAAATACAAGACTGGAAACCTAGGAATTGTATCATCAGTCATAAGAGAAATAATATTCCAGGCCAAGTGTTTCACCCGTCATAAGAGGAATTATAGATTTCCAGACCAAGTGTTTCACCTGTCATAAGAGCAATTTCTCAGACGAAATTGATTCGAGAGCATATGCACCAAAATTGCTTGGATCTATTCTAAATCTGCGCATGGAGATTGTGTACAACCCAATTTGGGTTCGCGGTTACAAGATTTATGCAAATAACGCAGCTAGTGTGAGAGAAAAGCATCCACCATAACCGCCTACAGATGAAGAAAGTGTGGAGAAGGCTTTCGTCATCACACAATTGATGAACCACAGCTGCAGGACTCACTCATGAAAGCTAAGTGCTAACTAAAAGGCACCAGCAAAAAGGGACTATTCCAGTTAAACGTTTAGTATAAAAGTTAAATTTCCACCTATGTCTCAATGATGAGAACTTTATAACTATCAAAATTCCACGAATCTTGCCTTATTTATTTTAACCTGTTAAAGACTATTTCCCTATTAAATTTGTTACCTGTTGTTTTCAAACTAAACAATAATAGTTGATTCAGTTATATGTGTGAAAGCAAACGTATGAGCCAGAATAGTTAATCTATATATAAATACCTGGACATATATTTACACTAAACAGAGCTATACCTTAAAAGAGGGATTTCGTTGGATTACACCAACTGTGGGCTTGAACGGGCTAAACCATTGCTTAAATCCTTCACAAAAGGCGACGGACCAGATAATAAGTTAACAAATTGCTCAGCCTTAAGCAGCTTTTGTTCTTGAATTTTGGGAATATCTTGCACATGCTCCCTTAAGGTAGAAGTGTCATTAATCTTCTATCTACATCTCTGCCAAGAGTAATCTTGCGCGCAGGTAGATACCTTGGTCGCCAATATTAAATACTCTTGAGTTTTGGTCACCGTTGGACCACTACTGCAAAGCAGGGGAGGCAATCCATGACAGTCTGAAACACACATTTATGTGTGAAATATTTATTTATTTACTGTTTACAGGCCTCGGGTTTCCCCTCTTTATTTGTTTACACATTTTAACATACTTATGCATGGAAGCATATCTGGAGTCATCTTTATATGACCACCAGTTATGCACAATGCTATAGTATATAGATGTGGATGTGAACCTCTGACTGTGAGGCTTATTACACCCGCATTGACTCTTGAAGTCATCCACACACTTCCAGGGATTCCCCCTGTGGTGAAACATGTTGAGAACCCATCATTGCACGCTAAGCTTGGAGGAGTCACTTGAGCCCCAGACGTAACTCTGCTTTTACCTAGTTGGTAAATTAATATGAAACAAACATAAAGGTATGTTTTCAGGCACTCGTAAGAAATAAAGAAGTAGAACACTAGACAACAGAAAAACAACAGACATGAGTGGCTTACCCAGGATTTGAACACTGGACCTTCCGTGCGACAACCCCGCCTAGCTATGCAAGCGAATCACACTATCCTCCCTGCCATCTACGCGTAGATGCTCTCGAATCAATTTCGTCTGAGAAATTGCTCTTATGACAGGTGAAACACTTGGTCTGGAAATCTATAGCTAGGCGGGGTTGTCGCACGGAAGGTCCAGTGTTCAAATCCTGGGTAAGCCACTCATGTCTTTTGTTTTTCTGTTGTCTAGCGTTCTACTTCTTTATTTCTTACGAGTGCCTGAAAACATACCTTCATGTTTGTTTCATATTAATTTACCGTTTACAGGTATCGGGTTTTCCCTTCCTTATATTTTACCTAGTTGCCTGCATACCTGATGATCTCGCTATGGACCCCATGATTGGCAGGGGTAGCTGAAAAGTGGCTTTGTGTAGTACGTGACGATACCTTGAGAAAGCCCAGAGCCAGATCACTGTATTTTGACTCTGCATATTCAGAGAGTCCCCTTATATGGCAGGGAATGCACAGTATGCCACATGCTTCTTCCTCTTAGCTTGGGACCATATGTGATGATCTTTTAAATGTAAGCCAAGCTGGAGAAACTGAAGCTCATGACTTCAACTCAACATGTTTCAGGATGGCAGAAAAGCCACATATATATAGCCTAGATCTACAATGTAGATAATACCAAGAAGTCTTCAACTTAGTATTGGCTGGAAAAGAGCGAGAATCTCAGTATCACTTCTTCTTCAGGTGTCTGGTCTGGAACAGTCATTGGCGATCATGACCCTCCAATCTTCTCTGTCTTTTGATGGTCTAATGAGGTTGTTGTTGCCCATGCTGTTGTTTGTTGCCCAGTTGTTGTTTAAGCTTTCCACATACATCTCAGTATCAATAGTTAAGCAATCATAAGAGAAACAACAATATACTCACTTTATACTGGAGGTGCGGCTGTGAAAACTTCCTTTGTTGACTGAAGACCTAGGGGTGAAGCTGTGCTTTCCCTTGTCACGGGCAGGTAATGTATCCTTAATGCCGATGACCTTAATACTCGATTTTCTGAAACGAGATGTTGACTATGCCCATGGACAAGAATATTTATGGATGAGATCACTCTCACAGATATGCATGATTTATTATAATTTTTATTTTCATTCGCACACAATGCAAAATTTGCAAAAATAGCTATGGGTTCCCTCGAAATGAAAAAAAAGTCAAAGAATGTAGCTGCGTTACCATAGTGACTTGTTTAGTTCCCTGAGGTCTCTGGAAAGAAGAGAATTACTGCTCACTCACGACTAATACGGGGTTGTGTATGGGAATGGCAACCTCCATATGTGAAACTAGTTGCTTCAGAAACCCCCGCTGCAAAAACATATAAATGGTTTGATGCAAGCTTCCTGCAAAGGACCGTGTGCAGTGGTGCTCCCGCGCCCCATAATGCGTGAAAGGAAAAGAAGACGTCTTATAGCAGATATTGCCGTAGTGAAGTGACGAGACTTCACGCACAATAGGTATCAAATTTTTTAAGGAGGGGTGACAAGTACCCTTTCTCGCTGCCTTTGCCTTCCTTAATTAAGAGCAGAGAGCATTAAGAATTTTTACAGCTGGGTAGGCTCAGCATGTCACGACCTAGTTTCAAACTATGTCAAAAACCTACTGAAGAAGACTTATTGAGAAGAAACCATCTTGCAAGTAGCGCCCCCTAAGGAAGAAGTTAATAGGCGATCTCTAAATTGGAGAACACGCCTGAAGAAGAAGGAAGTGGGTGATGAGTGGAAACGGAAGAAGGAAAAGAACTAATAATAACGGTAGTAACAGTGTTAGCTGTAAGGGGAGGAGTAGTAGTAGTAGCAGTTGTAGTAGTAGTATTAGTGGTAGTAGTAGTATTAGTTTTAGTAGTAGTAGTAGTTGCAGTAGTAGTAGTATTAGTTGTAGTAGTTGTAGTTCTTATTGTTGTAACAATAAAAGTAGTAGTAGTTGTTGTTGTTGTTGTTGTTGTTGTTGCTGTAGTCATTTCCGCCATATTACACAAACATAAAGAAAGGACAATAGTTATTACTTTCTGATAAAAGTTGTAACGTAGTACTACTTCTGCAACTACTACTATTACTACTACTACTACTACTGCTACTACTACTACTACTACTGCTACTACTACTACTACGACTACCACTACTAATACTTCTACTACTACTACTAATATTAGTAGTGGTAGTAATAGTAGTAATAGTAATCATAGTTGTAGTAATAGCAGTAGCAGTATTAGCGGTAGAAATAATAGTACCAGATGAAAAATGAGAAGAAAAGTCAGTTATTTCATGATGTAGGCAAAGAAAGGAGAACTTTTATCTTCTCACCTGACAACATCACTGGCTTTTATCTTATCTGTGATTGTGTCTTCTTTCTCATCGACAGGGGAAAAGCTAACCATTGCTTTCTGTAAGGCCTCTTGTTGCTGACGCCTAGAAACAAGCATTTTAGGGAACAATATGAGCGGAAAGGAGAAGAGGGTTGTTGCTGAACCAAAGATGAGAAATGCCAACCACCAAGCGGCCACAAATCTTTGATCTTTCGGGTCCATCTCAGTCTCTGTTGTGACAAATCGTTAAACATTAATGAACATAAAATATATCTATGATTTATATTGTTCAATTTTTGACAAGCGTGTAATGTTATAAAATATTATTGAAGTTTTCATAGTTTAAAATTTCGACAGCATGAAAGTTGGCAGTCCCATGTCCAACGCTCCTGTGTGAACTTTTACGATGTTGTTTGGTAGGTTACAGCGTTACAATGGTCTTCGTAATAATTTTCATTGTTGACTTAAAAATAGAGAGTTATTAAGTGTAAGATACATTGTAATGTCATTCCGAAACAGAATATATTTATATACAAGAAACAAACAAATATTCAAGATTAATTTAAGAGCAGTGCTTTTTAACCAGGGGTGCATGCACCTCCTGGCTCGCACAGGGGGTGCGAGATTTTTCTGATGTTTTAGAAAGCGAATCATCATAAACAATATACAGTATATAATACACAGGACTCAAATATATTTGTACAGAATAGAACATTGACAACATGAATTAGATACCGAACTTTAGTCATATTCTGTAAATAAAATGTTCTCAAAATAAACTTGTATCTCTTTTAACCATTTCTGGCATGTTTTGCAAGCTAGAAGATGATGGGGTGCGAGGCTTCTTAGGATGCTTTAAAGGGGCTGTAAAAAGTTAAGAAACGCTAATACAGAGGTTCACTTGAGATCTCAGACATGCGACGTTACAAGGGGATAGTTTACATATTTGGCACCAGAGGCGGACCCATATATTATACGTGCATTTAGATTTTTAAACAGTACATTACTGTCATAATAGTATCCGATGGTACCCCCTTCCTGGCAGTCACCGGGACGGACCGAACGCTCGTACTCTCCCTAGTACGACACTGGACGTTACATATTTTTGTTAAAAATTCATAGGCATCTAATAGATCTGATGATGATGGACAAACCACATGGTCTTATATATTTGGACATTCTTCCTAAAATAACCGACGGACCCTGTGTCTTGGTTGAACGGGGCGCGCCTCGTCAAATGAGGAGATTTTTATGTTTAAAAAACATGAAGATGTCCTGAAAGACACCATTGTGCTAACAAAAATCCTCACAGATATATAAGATGTGGAGTTTAGATTTACTGCTATGAGAAACAGAAAGTTACGGCACATTGGACATTCTCCCTAAAATAACCGACGGACACTGTGTCTAGGTTGAACGGGGCGCGCCTCGCCAAATGAGGAGAATTTTATGTTTAAAAAACATGAAGATGTCCTGAAAGAAACCATTGTGCGAACAAAAATCCTCACAGATATACAAGATGTCTAGTTCAGATTTACTGCTATGAGAAACATAAAGTTACGCACATTGTGTTTCGTGGCACAAAAGACTTTTGACACTGTGCCTAGTGGCGAACTTGGTGATTGACACACTGTGTCTAGTGACAAACTTGGCGATTCACACACTGTGTCTAGTGACTTCTTCTTCTTCTTCTTCGTTCGTCCTGAAAAGGACGGTGGTTGCGTTGTGTCTGTTTACGCCTAAGCTGTGATATCTGCACCTTTCGGTCGACACATCCGACTTCTGCACGGCATATTTTAGGACCGGGTTTGCCTTCCCATTTCGATCCACACTCGCTCAGCCAGACTGCACAGCTGCAGACTGTTTCCAGGACCACCACGTGGAGGTGGAGTGCGGTCTTGACCAGCTCTGGTTCGCTGGTCCTGACGCAGGCAGTCAAGCTATGAGTCGCTGACTGCGGTCTCTATTGCTGCGTCTTGAGGTCCCTGTCTAGTGACAAATTTGGTGATTGAAACATTGTGTCTAGTGGCAAACTTGGTGATAGATACGCTGTGTCTTCTGACAAACTTGACGATTGACACACTGTGCCTAGTGACAAACTTGACAATTGACACACTATGCCTAGTGATAAACTTGACGATTGACGCACTGTGCCTAGTGACAAACTTGACAATTAACACACCGTGCCTAGTGACAAACTTGACGATTGATACACTGTGCCTAGTGACAAACTTGGCGATTGACACACTGTGTCTAGTGGCAAACTTAGCGATTGACACATCGTGTCTAGTGACAAACTTAGCGATTGACACACTGTGCCTAGTTGCAAACTTGAAGATTTACACACTGTGTCTAGTGACAAACTTAGCGATTGACACACTGTTTTTAGTGGCTAACTTGGCAATTGACACACTGTGCCTAGCGGCACAATTGTCGGTTACATGGTTGATACATAGAGGGGGGACACGCAGAGAGAAAATCATAACAACGGAATAACGTACCACAAAACAATTTTCATAACAGTAGACTAAAAAGTGCCATTGGTAGAGTTGTCAAGGGGCATTATCGTCAAGGCCAGTAACTTAGGAAGATGATAACGATAGTGATTACTCACTCTTGAGGTCAATGGGAACTTCTGTCAAGATGGCATTCAGTTGCTTCCCTACTGGAGATGCCAGTTCACCGAGCACGTACTTGATCCCTGGGGAGATATAACAATATGGCGTTATTGCTGCTAGTGGAGCAACACTGATAGAACACATGATTGTTACAATCTTGGACGTGGAAATGACTGGACAGGGTGATGGGTGGACATGAAGTTGTATGGTTATGGTGATGACTGGACATGGTGATGATTGAACATAAAGATGTATGGTTATTGTCACGACTGGACATGATGATGGGTGAACATAAAGATGTATGGTTATGGGGATTACTGGACATGGTGGTGGGTGGACATAAAGATGACTAGTTATGGTGATGACTGGACATGATGGTGGGTGGACATAAAGATGTATGGTTATGGTGATGACTGGACATGATGATGGGTGGATATAAAGATGTATGGTTATGGTGATGACTGGGCATGGTGATCGGTGAACATAAAGATATCTGGTAATTGCAATGACTGAACGTGGAAATGGGTGGACATAAAAATGACTAGTTATTGTGATGACTGGACATGATGATGGGTGTGCACAAATATGTCTGGTCATGATGATGATTGGACATGGTAATCGGTGAACATAAATATGTTAGGACATGGTGATGGCTGAGCATACAGATATCTGGACTTAGTGATGACTGGACATAAAGATGTCTGGGCAAGGTGATGGATGAACATAAAGATGTTTGGGCAAGCTGATTGCTGGAGATACGGATGTCTGGACGTGATGGTGGCTGGACATACATATATCTGGACATCGTAATAGCTGAACATAAAGATGTCTGGGCAGGGTAATGGCTGGACATGAAGATGTATAGACATGGCAAGGACTGGAAATGAGATTTCTGGGCACGGTGATATCACGTGGACATTTAGTTAGAAACGTTTCCATTTAAGAATCAGCCCGACCCCCTTACCAAAGAAAATTCCCATCCTGGACTTGTCCAGCATGTTGTCGTCCACGTAAAGAGTTGGAAGAAAACCGGAGTGGAATGTGTCCGTCACTCCTTTCACCGCCTGAACGATTAAGATGACCACATAAGCAATCTGGTTGTACTGTAGACGTTGTGGGAAAAAAATGAAGAATAGTTGTCATTGGTAACATAAGATGATTTGGTTAAATGTGAAATTAATTCATAAACAAAGAACCTTCATACACGCAATGCACTAAATTGAGGTTTCCAAACCTTGTACCTCAAGGGGGTATGAGAGGTTTGTCAAGAAAATACCGGGAATATTTTGTAAATAGCTGCAATATCTTTTAGAAATATTCCAAAAACGAAAGTTCTTTTTTACCTTTCAATTCCCCAAGGAGTATAGGCTTTCAATACACTTATGCCGAGTCTTCCTGTCCGTGCCATCAGCTCACGATCTTTCCATGTTTCTTCATCCTGTTAATACCTGTTTCTAGTTTTTTTCACTATGCGTTCATTGTCTCCCTTAAACCTCTCTATCCCTGGGGATTCAAGAATATGGTGCCCGGTAATTCTGTCAGCATGTTTCCTCTATGTGTGTCCTATCCATCTTTAGCATCTTCTGTTTATCTCTTGTTCTATTGGCACTTGTCTAGTTCTTGTCACTGGTTTCACATTAGTAATCTTTTCATATCATTTCAATCTTCTATTCTACGCAAGCACCTATTTATGAAAGTCTGTAGCTCTAGCATCCAAAACACTAAATCAGGGGGTTCATAATCCACGTTAATCGCACCTCCTGGGGACATGAGAACCTTGTCAAGGGAATCCGAGGAATATTTGGTAAATAACTATATTTATCTCAATGAAATATTCCAAAAGGTCCTGCCACAGTCAAATCCAAAAGCAATAAACAAACTGGAGGCTGAACATTGAATGCGGGTATCTATTTAGTCAATCCTTACTTACTTACTACTTACTTAGTCGTTCCTCTTCTACCGTGAGAGGTAGAGGTTTAGTCAGTTACACAAGTACAAAACATTTGTTTCCAAGACACAGAATCAAGGTTCTCACTCATTTATTTGAAACTGTTCTAATAATAAATTCCATCTACGGTGTCTACGCCACATCCTCGGTATTTCGTGGAAGGACAAAGTGACAAATAACGAGATGTTGTCACGTGATGGCCTTCGAAGCATGTATACACTTCTTAGATAGCGCAGACTACGCTGTTTTGGCCATGTGGCCGCATGGAAGATGGTCGCTGTGACGGTATTGCCTCCCCTGCTTTGCAGTAGTGATCCAACAGTGGCCAAAACTCAAGAGTATCTAATATGGGCTTCAAAGGTGTCTACCTTCGCACAAGATTACTCTTGGCAGAGATGTAGATAGAAGGGTAATGACACTTCTATCACAAAGGGTTTCTTCACAAGATATTCAGATAAGCGAAAACAAGGCTGCTTTGGCTGAGCACGTTAATTCTAGAATCTGCCGACCAGTTTTGTGAAGAATTAAGCAATGATTAATTTTAGCTCGTTAAGCCCCTACATCTGATTTACTCAGTGAAATTCTTATTATTTTGGTATAGCTCAGTTTAGAGTGTGTGTAGTAAATTGACTGAGACAAACATGCAGTACATTTAAAAGGATTAAATCAAAGTTAAATTTGTAAAATTACAAATAACAAAATTTAATAATCACTTACGTTTTAACAGTTTGAAAATAATTGAACAGTTTAGAAGAAAAGTTTCATCGTTGATTGATAGCAGAGTCGATGAGAACAAAAGTTCACTTTGGCAGCGTATATTTTGTACTTAGCTGCCAATAGTAGTTTCTGCTCCCGCAGCTGGGTTCTTTTTACACTGCTCACGCTCGTCGCTGGTCAAGGTTGTAGGGTGTAGCTCGTTTCCCAGAAATGTAAAGGAGAGTCTACAAAGTTGGTCCCTCGTCTTAAAGCTTAGGCCACTGTTCCCTTCTTGTTCCAGAGATAGTACTTTCTGCTGGTACCACCAATAACTATGATAAAGAATAGAAACGAAAGGCTCTCCTGAGTATTGCGTTTCCGGGCACATACTTATGTGTCCCCTTTCTTCTATTCTACCATCCCATTTATCTCAGAATTTACCATCGATGAGAATTAAATTTAATCACTCAGCATAAAACTTTCTTTACATTCAAACTGGATAGCTTTAGCTTTTACATTATATTTAAATGAAAAGGTTAATAGTACAGATAGAATATGTTTACATTTACAACTCCACTGATTGAAAAGTGTTCACAATATAAATTGAATATGTTTTCATTTAATGGTTACACAGATTCGAAAAGTTTGAAACTTCCATTAATTTAAAGTGCATATGTTAACATCGGCATTTACACTGGTTTGAAACTGTAAGTAGTATAATTAAAATATACATCATGCTTTTCATCTTTCCTCCCTGCTCCAAATGGAACCTGGGACTCTTTATGCGTTTAGTTCTCTGTAAGAAATTAGCAATAAAGCACTTACCAGCCCTTGGCAGTGGTGGTTCATGAAATCATGATTCTATACGCTGAGGTTGCCAGCCTCAAATAACTTGGACATCCACTAGCGATTTTCACATATTAATATTCACAGGGCAATATATATATATATATATATATATATATATGTATATATAATATATATATATATATATATATATATATATATATATATATATATATATATATATATATATATATATATATATATATATATATATATATATATATATATATATATATATATATATATATATATGTTAGTTCCCATGTTAGTAATGAAAAATATAGAATGTAAACTGACAACTTACGCCAATCCTGGCTCACAGACGTTTTTGCTCAGATGGATAAAAGAGACTTAAATCGGCCTCTTCTTCGTGTCTGGGGTGTCGTTTCTTTAATAAGATACTTCCCTCTATGACTCCGTGTGTTTTCAGTTTCTCCAGTCCCGGTTTCCTTATTAAAATGATAGAGATTTCCTGGGCTGTTTTTGTAAGTCCGTCAAGATTCTCCTAGAAAAGGTCCGGCCTGATAAAAGGAATTCTGAATTCTAACTCTGGCAAGTCTGGTTGTAGTCTTCCTTGGCAAGCGATTTCTCACAGTAAATTTTCACAGTGAAATAACACAGAAACGTGTCAGGTTATGTGCCTGTCCTACTCCCGCATCTGTTTGTTATACTACTAAGTAAAAAGCCAATCGTTTTCAAACATAAATGCCCTGTGGGGAAATTCAAAATATTTCCGATATCTCTTAGATATATGGTATGAAAACATCCGATTGCCTGGCAGTCGATCTCACAGACACATCTGTAAACTGTAACAAATTATTACTTTATCAGAAATTATTCTATTTGCAAACGGGCAATCTCGTTAATTGTCCCGTACTCTGGCCTTTATCAGCGATTAGCAAATACGCTGGCATTATCATCGGGCGAATCTGTCGAGGCCAAGATTTGGTACAAAGGAATTTTACCAACCTTACTTACTTACTTAGTCGTTCCCCTTCTACCGTGAGGTGTAGAGGTTTGGAAGAGAGAGCGCCAGACTATCCTATCGGCTGTCTTCCTCCTGGCCTGGTTCCATTCTAGTCCTCGGTCCTTCAAAGATTGTCTAATGTTGTCCTCCTAATGGACTCTGGGTCGTCCTGGGGGTTTGGATCCCTGGCTATTTGTTTCCCATGCTTGTCGTGGTAGCCGATCTTCGTCCCATTCTGCAGACATGGCCAAACCATCTTTTACCACCTGCCTGTCGTTAATATTATTTCTGCCGCTCCTTGCAAAGCTTAGCGAAGGGACGGGAAACCAACAGACGTAATAACTTATCTCTGAGAGGAGTGTAAGAAGGAAAATACATAATATCTGCTACACATAGCAGAGAAAGAAAGAAAGTGCGACAATTGAAAGCATACAATAAAAATCAGTAGTGAAACAGAGATCGAGAGGAGTCGCCGCATTCTGTCACAGTCGCATCCCGAAAGAAAGGTTCTACGAACAACTGACAGATGGCAAAAGAACAGCTGGTCGACCGCAGCTGAGGTTCAAAGATGTGTACATGGGAGATATGAGGGCGCTGGACATAAATCCAGCAACCATCGAGAATGAAGCTGCCGATCGCACCAAGTGGCGATGTTCTCAGGTTGGGCGAAAAGAAGCTTTCACGGCAAGCAAAAGAGAGGTGAAAACGTCAAAAAGAACACCAGGAACATAAGCAGCCGAGGGCTGTCACTTCGGGGGCGCATTCCTATGACTGAAGGGGCTATTATTGTTATTATAGTAATAATAATTATTATATTGTTATTATTCTAATAAACATTTAAGAACTTTCTGATAATAAACATGTTGTTATGTGTGGAATAAAGTTTTCTTTATTAAAAGATTTAAAAAAACGTAATGTTTTTATTTATTTCTTATGTACACCCGCAGGGTAAACTCTATAATTGATTTTCTCTCACACTCTCAATATTGGGTACTGGAAAGTTTACTGACAGCCAAGGGTAGGACGATGATAGAATAGGTTGAGAACCCCTACACTAAATCAAACACCGCACAGAGACACATACCTCTGCGCTCGGTTGGTTGTTGTCGCGGTGACGGCCGCCAACACCGTTACGAATGTTAGGGTCGCTGTAATTAGCCGTGTAGCAGAAGTATTTTTCGTTGTCCCCGTAACTGCTGCTGTTGGTGGAGTTGCCTGAGCTTGAGACAGATCTAAATTATAGAAATGTAAGATTGTTGATTGTAAGATTGTTGACATTAATAACAATAATTTGGCTACTTTTCAACATTCAATCATTTCCTTCCCCCCTCTCTCCCTCCCGTGAGAGCGTCTCATTGGCAGAGTGGTTAGAGCGCTGAAATGTCATGGCAAAGGTAACGGGTTCGAAACACGGTGATGTAATGCTTCAGTCTACCAAGCTGTAAACGGGTACATGACTCTGCTCTTTAGTTAAAGAAGGCAAAGACAGCGAGGAAGGGAACTGGTCCCCCCACCTCTCGAAGCTAGACCTAGTATAGTTAAGTATCTAATACTTCATTTTCAATGGATCATGAAGCCGCCATTACAACCGCTCTCTTGCAGGAAGCTGCACCAACACATTTATGTGCCCTTGTTGTAGTGGTTACTGTAGCAACGTGCTTTACGTGATGAGTTCCCATGCATAACCTCGTATTAGTTGATCATTACGACATTCCCAGGGATGCAGTAGTCCTATTTTTTAATGGGCCTTCTCAGATAACCCTGGGAATTACGTGGTATATCCGTGTATCGTCATCATCATCGCTTTCCTTTTTAACAACTTTCGAAGCTTGAAGCTACCACTGTAGCCGGTCCTCATGTATGAAGTTACCACTGTAGCTGGTCCTCATGTATGAAGTTACCTCTGTAACTGGTCCTCATGTATGAAGATACCACTTTAGCTGGTCCTCATGTATGAAGCTACCACTGTAGCTGGTCCTCATGTATGAAGCTACCACTTTAGCTGGTCCTCATGTATGAAGTTACCACTTTAGCTGGTCCTCATGTATGAAGTTACCACTGTAGCTGGTCCTCATGTATGAATATACCACTTTAGCTGGTCCTCATGTATGAAGCTACCACTGTAGCTGGTCCTCATGTATGAAGCTACCACTTTAGCTGGTCCTCATGTATGAAGTTACCACTTTAGCTGGTCCTCATGTATGAAGTTACCACTGTAGCTGGTCCTCATGTATGAAGATACCACTTTAGCTGGTCCTCATGTATGAAGCCACCACTGTAGCTGGTCCTCATGTATGAAGCTACTACTGTAGCTGGTCCTCATGTATGAAGCTACCACTTTACCTGGTCCTCATGTATGAAGTTACCACTGTAGCTGGTCCTCATGTATGAAGCTACCACTTTAGCTGGTCCTCATGTATGAAGCTACCACTGTAGCTGGTCCTCATGTATGAAGCTGCCACTGTAGCTGGTCCTCATGTATGAAGCTACCACTGTAGCTGGTCCTCATGTATGAAGCTACCACTGTAGCTGGTCCTCATGTATGAAGCTACCACTGTAGCTGGTCCTCATGTATGAAGCTACCACTGTAGCTGGTCCTAATGTATGAAGCTACCACTGTAGCTGGTCCTCATGTATAAAGCTACCACTGTAGCTGGTCCTCATGTATGAAGCTACCACTGTAGCTGGTCCTCATGTATGAAGCTACCACTGTAGCTGGTCCTCATGTATGAAGCCACCACTGTAGCTGGTCCTCATGTATGAAGCTACCACTGTAGCTGGTCCTCATGTATGAAGCTACCACTTTAGCTGGTCCTTATGTATGAAGTTACCACTGTAGCTGGTCCTCATGTATGAAGCTATCACTGTAGCTGGTCCTCATGTATGAAACTACCACTGTAGCTGATCCTCATGTATGAAGCTACCACTGTAGCTGGTCCTCATGTATGAAGCTACCACTTTACCTGGTCCTCATGTATGAAGCTACCACTGTAGCTGGTCCTCATGTATGAAGCCACCACTGTAGCTGGTCCTCATGTATGAAGCTACCACTGTAGCTGGTCCTCATGTATGAAGCTACCACTTTACCTGGTCCTCATGTATGAAGCTACCACTTTACCTGGTCCTCATGTATGAAGTTTCCACTGTAGCTGGTCCTCATGTATGAAGCTACCACTTTAGCTGGTCCTCATGTATGAAGTTACCACTGTAGCTGGTCCTCATGTATGAAGTTACCACTTTAGCTGGTCCTCACGTATGAAGTTACCACTGTAGCTGGTCCTCATGTATGAAGCCACCAGTTTAGCTGGTCCTCATGTATGAAGCTACCACTGTAGCTGGTCCTCATGTATGAAGTTACCACTGTAGCTGGCCCTCATGTATGAAGCTACCACTGTAGCTGGTCCTCATGTATGAAGCTACCACTGTAGCTGGTCCTCATGTATGAAGCTACCACTGTAGCTGGTCCACATACATGAAGCCACCACTGTAGCTGGTCCTCATGTATGAAGCTACCACTTTAGCTGGTCCTCATGTATGAAGTTACCACTGTAGCTGGTCCTCATGTTTGAAGTTACCACTGCAGCTGGTCCTCATGTATGAAGCTACCACTGTAGCTTGTCCTCATGTATGAAGCTACCACTGTAGCTGGTCCTCATGTATGAAGCTACCACTGTAGCTGGTCCTCATGTATGAAACTACTACTGTAGCTGGTCCTCATGTATGAAGCTACCACTGTAGCTGGTCCTCATGTATGAAGCTACCACTGTAGCTGGTCCTCATGTATGAAGCTACCACTGTAGCTGGTCCTCATGTATGAAGCTACCACTGTAGCTGGTCCTCATGTATGAAGCTACCACTGTAGCTGGTCCTCATGTATGAAGCTACCACTGTAGCTGGTCCTCATGTATTAAGCTACCACTGTAGCTGGTCCTCATGTATGAAGCCACCACTGTAGCTGGTCCTCATGTATGAAGCTACCACTGTAGCTGGTCCTCATGTATGAACCCTGCACCAAGTATTCCCATGCTCTAGCATCGGTGGTT
This sequence comes from Oreohelix idahoensis, assembly GCA_024509875.1. Classification (NCBI taxonomy): domain Eukaryota; kingdom Metazoa; phylum Mollusca; class Gastropoda; order Stylommatophora; family Oreohelicidae; genus Oreohelix; species Oreohelix idahoensis. The sequence continues at coordinate 694,557 of JAMPIV010022712.1, forward strand.
TCCGTAGCAAGTTTGTCTTACATGAGAAGGTTGCCAGCTCATGCACAACCTCATTGTAGTCGTCTTGTACGACATGCCCGAGGGAGCTCAGTCCTATTTATTCTTGTTCTCTTCAAAGACACCCCCCCCCCCCCCACCCCCGACGCAACACGCAGCGCATCCATGTATGCAAGCAGCATATTACTTCAGCAGTTTTTCAGCCAAACATTCATTCATCAACAAACTGATACCACGTCTGCCAGTTCTGTGCCATTATCTCAAGGTCCTTCTATGTCTACTTCATTCACTTTCTGTCTGTCTTCTGTTCTCTTCTCTATTTGTTCCTTTGTCTCCTTCTAACCCTTCTTATCTTGGGGATTCAAGAACAAACACTGCCTGATAATACTATTAATAGGTTTTCTCTAAGTGTGTCCGATCCATCTCTAGCATCTTCTTCTCATCTGTTTTTCCACTTGCACTTGTCTGGTCCACGTCATAAGTTCCGCATGAGTGATCTTGTCATCAGTTCCACGTGAGTGATCTTGTCATCAGTTCCACATGAGTGATCTTGTCATCAGTTCCACATGAGTGATCTTGTCATCAGTTCCACATTAGTGATCTTGTCATCAGTTCCACATGAGTGATCTTGTCATCAGTTCCACATGAGTGATCTTGTCATCAGTTCCACATGAGTGATCTTGTCTTACCACTGCAATCCTATTCCACGCAAGCACCCATTTAGTCTGTATCTTATTGTTTGAGGTTTTATGGTGTTCTCCATGGTTCACAGCCATACAGTAGAACTGTCTTGATAGAATATCATACAAATAATCAATGTACTTTCATTAGTGCATATTTTCACACCTTACCTGTTAATACAGGTGCTACTTCTTATGCAGTTACTCACACATTTACATGCGTACATAATAACTTACATAAGAGGTAGATGATACGGGTTAGCTATCTGCATGAAGGCTGGAACCATAAGAATGATACCTTGAAACATACCGGCTAGACCCACCACAACGGGAATGTTGACTTTCTAGAAACAAAACCCAAAAAAACATTAAGTGATAATTTAACTTTCGTGCGTCTAGAATTATATCTTGATATTACATCTGTGTGAAGACAAAACAGTACATCTGTATGATATGATGGCAAAAATATGTAAGTGAGTAGAGAACAATGATTACCATTTGTTCATTCATAACTAAGGAGGTGGAGTGGCAAAGATGTATGGTGTCAGGGGGTGGAGTGGCAAAGATGTATGGTGTCAGGGGGTGGAGTGGCAAAGATGTATGGTGTCAGGGGGTGGAGTGGCAAAGATGTATGGTGTCAGGGGGTGGAGTGGCAAAGATGTATGTTCTCCGCCTCTAATACTAAAGGCACTGGTGCCGCTTCCAACACAGGGAATATAATTGATGGACATTTTTTTCCAGATCCAGTGGTTTCTAATGACGGCATACTTCTTCCCCATCCCCCCCCCTTCCCCCCCCCCCCCCCAATCTCCTGGGTAGTCAGATCGGATGTCTAGCATTCTGGGATAAGGACCAAAAATATAGGAAGTCCTTGTGCATGTTGCGCACGTCAAGAATCTCTCGGCAGTTGGAAATTGTAAAGAGTAGGCCATACGGCCGTTACCCTGGCAATATAATACAAAATTAAGAAACTGTGGCGTTGGCTATTGCACGCCACATGTCAGAGAACAACCAAGAGTTTGGTGCTGGTAAGCGCGGCACGAAAAAGAATTATCACTATGTGTATGTCGCACATGACGTAAACATGTTGTGTGATAGAGACAGAACAGAGCTGGTGTTTACCCTGAAGGGTTCGCTTGTGTTTCCTACCAGATGGTAGATATTTGGAAAATGTTCGATGGACAGTGTCTTCAAAGACACCAATGTGTATAGAAATGAAATGTGATCAGATAATGTTTCTGTGGAAACACGGGATGGAGAATTGGATGAAATTAACTTTTCTTGCAATGCCTTGTGATGATGTTCAGTATACGTTGATTAAATGTTGAAATGTCAACAGAGTTTCCAAGTCGATATATTTCCCGTTGATTTAGGCCATTGGACTTACCGTTACTGAGTTGTATTGTGGCTGTTATGAACCGTGAGGACATATCTATTAACCCTAGACACAGTGAGAAAACGAGCATAATACTCTACTGAATAATATAAACTTTGACGCCACAGAAACCTACCCACCACAAAAATATTTATAAAATTTGTGATTCCTGTATACAGACATTAGGACCATCGTCGGTGCTATTGGAGTTCATGCGCTGTGCTGAGACCCTCTTTGTGTGTTCTTCGGGAGGAGCACTGACGGAGTTGTCCGTGTGCACTGAAGATGGTGCTTCAAACCAAACCAAACCAAACCAAACCAAACCAATCATTCATTAACGTTCAGCTTCCTAAGGAGCATCAACCCTGGACAAATTCACGCTAGAAAAAATTTACCTCAGACCTAAGGATCTTTTATGTTTGGACATGCGCCCTAATATAACCGACTAGATTGAACGGGACGTGCCTCGCCAAAACGAGGCAAAACTGTATTACAAAAAAAAAAGCTAGACAATTCTTATCCTGTGCCATTCGCTCGAGATCTTTCCGCGTCTTTCCTATCCACTTCCTTCAGTTCCGTGTGTTTTCCGTCTCCTTCACTCCGGGGCTTGCAGAACAAGAAATGCCTTTTACTGCTATCCTTATGTTTCCTCGGTGTGTTTCCTATCCATAGCCAGCGTCTTCTTCTCAACTCACGTTCCACTGGCAGTTGTCTGCTCTTGCCATCAGTTCCATATCGGATAATCTTGTCATACCATTTTAATCCTTTTCTACGTAAGCGCCCATTAATGAACGTGTGTACCTTTTGCTGTTGTTGTTCTCCGTGTTTATAGGATAGGACTGCCTTGATAATTTGAGCTGAAGATTCTGATATTTACGTTGGATTATTACACACATACGTGCAGTGGCGGACCTACATTTTTGGGGCCCTGAAGCTTGAACTGTTATGGGGGCCCTTCGCAACCAGCAACGAAGTCTGGGTATAAGCAATTTGGACTAAAGTCGCTTTTGGGGATCCTCCGGGATTAGGGGCCCTGAAGCTTAAGCTTCATTAGTTTCATAGTAGATCCGCCACTGCATACGTGTATATAGCCAGCGAGACAAAAATAATGCAACAAATAGAAACTTCTTTCAGAATGCTTAAAACGACCCCAGAAAAACAAAAACAACAACAACAAAACACCCATAAACATGGAAACAAGAATCTTTCAATCTTTTCTTGTGTGTATGTTTTTTTAATCATTCAAGGTTCTTTTATCTCGTGTTTGCTATTCATCTTAAGAATTAACTCTGATACGTCCGTGTATACTACTACTATTTAAACTACACGCAATACAAATGCTTAGAAAGAAACTACAACTTTGAACGAGACGTTACAACATTAATACAAAAAACACACTCTAAACTAGGGTTCCCATAATGTTTTGTTTAAAAACCGGGACATTTCCAAATTTTTACCTAAAAAACCCGGGACATTTTGTAAAAAAACGGGACATGTTAAAAATTAAGGTAAAGCACAAATAAATCTATTATATATTATATGTTGCACTTAAAATAAGATACTGGTATAAAAATACACACATTAACTAACATAACTTCCACTTTATCGTTGAAAAGTTTTTTCACGATGGCTGTTAATGTTGTGCAGTCAATGCTGTGGTTATGCACCGCCGTGTGATAAGCGAAGGTTGCTTCCTGTGCTGCTAATGATAACTGTTTTTCCATTTCCTTTTCACTCTAGGTTTTCGCATTTAAGAAATGACTTATACTGCTGTTGGAAGCCTTACTTTCAACAGCACCTTTATGTTTTTTCGTTTTCACGTGGTTGACTACGTCTGACCACCACCATGTGAAGTGCAAAATTTAGAGCTGCATAAAGTACATTCCACATTTTCATCTACACCTTTGATGAAGGGAAATTCTCTTGTAATGTTATCATTTATACTGCACTTACGTTTCGGCATTATGCGGATGAAAAACGATAAAAATACTGTATAATAATGCTAATACGCATTAAATCATTTGGTAGATGCTCACTGAACACTGTTTTGGTCGACTTTCGAATTTTTGTTCGAGATTCAAACCGAGGGTCCACTGTAACCGGAAATTGATAAAGTAACTACTAAAACACGGAATAAAATCCGTTACCCAAAGATTTTTTTTTCAGGAAGGACCCTTAAAAAGCGGGACATTTGGAATAAATTCGGGACACCGGGACATTTTATAAAAAACGGGACTGTCCCGGTAAAAACGGGACGAATGGGATCCCTACTCTAAACACAAACTACAATTACAATAACAACAACAATTAATTAAACAAAGCTAAAACTTCGATCACAACCACTATTACTACGACTACCATTATTATTACAACTTCTAGAAAGCGAAGAAAAATTGTTTTAACGCCAGTTTTACATATGAATATTAGCTTAGAAACACCGGAAGTGTCTGGATAACTCTTCATCATCTAAAGCATGGTTTCTCAACTTTTGTCTCTCATTCCACCCCCCCCCCCCTCCCCTTTCTGAGCCTCATTTACCTCTGTGGCCCCCTCATGGTCGCTGTTAGCTGGACAAGGGTACTTTACCATCTTACTATCGCCCTCTAGAAATATGGCATAGCCCTCTGCGGGGTTATATGGCCCACGGTGAGAACCACTGATCTATAGTCACAAATATATAGACGGCCTGTGGTTATAGAAATGCTATTCGAAAATTACAAAGGGCACAACAGGCACGTGAAATAAAACTTCATAATTAAGTAATAAATAGAAACACTAAACAATGAAGAAATATGGACACAAATAAACTAATAACAATAACACAGCAAGTAATATCAAATAAACTAAAAGCAAAATGTAGTCTGATGTAAAATTTGCCTCCAACAATGAACTAGTACACTAACAAAATGGCAGACAAACGATCCCCATTATTTAACTTCTATTCGGGAGCCGCGCTGGTGTAATGGTTACCACACTGCGCTGGCGATCGGGTGATCCAGGTTCGAGCCCTAGCGGGCCCATTTGAAGGAGTGTCGTCGACCGGGACTTGGAATGGAATAATTCGAGCCCTGGCGAAGACATTTCAAAGAGTGTCTTCGACCAGGGACTGGAATAACCTGAACGGCTCTTGAGCCGACCCAGCTCTAATGGCTACCTCCGAAATCAGCGAGTATCTGCCTGAATGGCGAGAGGACACTTGTCATTGTACAGGGAGAAAAAGGGATACTCACGTAAAATCAGTCTCAGGTTAGACATATTAACCGGAGATTTCGCCTCGAGTAATAGCGGGAGTACGATAAAAAAAAAAAACAACTTCTATTCAAACAAAATGATCCTAATCTTAATTAATTAATTTATTCGTCACCCTTCAGCTCCTGTGGAGCATAGGCTTTCAATTAATACCCATACTTGCTGAAGTTTTGTTGGCCTAAATTGTTTGAACAGAATAGGGTATCCGTCGTCATGCTCAACCATCCTACGTCACATTTATGCAGGTTACAGTGTTACTTTTCTTTGCTTCCATTTCGTGCCTAGGTAACACGGGCGATAATCTTAATACTGCAAGCTTTGGTTTGGTTTGGTTTTAAGGACTCTTCATTGCACACGGACAACTCCATCAGTGCTCCGATCTACTCCCTTAGATCACATAAAGAGCATCTGAGCACAGTGCACGAAATCAGTAGCACCGGCGAGAATGCCAAAGCGTGTATATAGGAATCACAAATTTTATAAATATTTTTTGCGGTGGGTAGGTTTCTAATTTTTGAATGTTGCCAGGGTAGCGGCCTTACAGCTTACTGTTTATGATTTCCAACTGCCGTAGGATTTTTAACGTGCGTAACTTGCACACGGGACCCCCTATTTTTTCGCCCTTATCTGAGAAGGCTAGGTATCCGATCTCATTACCCAGGAGACCTGGGGGGAGTATGACATCATTAGGGCCTCTGATTCTGAAGAAAAAAAGAATTCAAAAATTATATTCCCTCAAATGGGAATATAACCAGGTAGAATTCGAAGCGGACGCCATAACTCTTATCTCAATAACAAGCATTACCGCAGTCATCACCTTCATAGGTAGAAGTACGTTACATACTCGTCTAATAAGAAGAAATATGGCGCACAACTGTCCACAAGTATCCCAACAGAACACAAAAGACATCAAAATTATCACACAAATATCGGAACACACATGGCATCAATACTTACACAAAAATCACAACATACACATAAAGATATCAAAACTATTCACAAATATCACAAAACAGAACAAAAGTCATAACAACTGTTACACAGATACCAGAACAGATCACACACGCCAATAAACTTTACACAGATATCACAACATATACATAAATATATCAAAAGCTATTACACAAATATCACGACAGAGAACAAAACTACAAAATTGTCACACAGATACCAGAACAGAACACACAAGATATCAAATCGACAGGAGATAAGCTACAACCTTTGCGAAATGTCCAGCGACCAAAATGGTAGACAGGTGACCAGCCTTTGACGCTGTATCGAACAATCCAGCTTTGGCGTTGTCAATGTTAAACTGTCTTTCTATGGAGACCAGCTGAAATGTGCACAACAATATACGATAATATCTATCTATCTATCTATCTATCTATCTATCTATCTATCTATCTATCTATCTATCTATCTATCTATCTATCTATCTATCTATCTATCTATCTATCTATCTATCTATCATCTATCTATCTATCTATCTATCTATCTATCTATCTATCTATCTATCTATCTATCTATCTATCTATCTATCTATCTATCTATCTATCTATCTATCTATCTTATCTGTCTGTCTGTCTGTCTGTCTGTCTGTCTATCTATCTATCTATCTATCTATCTATCTATCTATCTATCTATCTATCTATCTATCTATCTATCTATCTATCTATCTATCTATCTATCTGTCTGTTTATCTATCTATCTATCTATCTATCTATCTATCTATCTATCTATCTATCTATCTATCTATCTATCTATCTGTCTGTCTGTCTGTCTGTCTGTCTGTCTGTCTGTCTGTCTGTCTGTCTGTCTGTCTGTCTGTCTGTCTGTCTGTCTGTCTGTCTGTCTGTCTGTCTGTCTGTCTGTCTGTCTGTCTATCTATCTATCTACCTACCTGTCTGTCTGTCTGTCTGTCTGTCTGTCTGTCTGTCTGTCTGTCTGTCTGTCTGTCTGTCTGTCTGTCTGTCTGTCTGTCTGTCTGTCTGTCTGTCTGTCTGTCTGTCTGTCTATCTATCTATCTATCTATCTATCTATCTAACTATCTATGTTTTTCTTCCCGCCCATTTACAGAGACAAGAAGTCTTCTCTTTTTTTGTTACGTGAAGACACATGATCCGGAAGTTCTTTATTTAATTTACTTCTGTATGTCAACTTGACTTTCTCCTAAAGTTTATTAATGCCCACTTCTTTTTCTCTCTCCTCCCCCCACATTAAGTAGTCTCCCTCTTTCATCTCTTTGCCTATCCCTCTAAATTAACAACCCGACTCACCTGCACGTGAATGACAGAATGAACCATCTGAGTAAAGAGCATGGAGATTCCTACAAAGACAGTGAAGACATACAGGTTGGCAAATTTGGTCCCAAATGCATTGGTCCGGAATCTCCAGATACCACAAGAGAGGTCCACCTTGTCATCTTCCTCATATGCGTTGGAGATTGTTCCTTTCAGACTTTTCCTAAAGGAGGGCTGAATGACAGAGCACAAAGTTACATTATTAAAGCTTTTCGTTTATTATGTTTGTTAAAAAAGGTAAAGGTAATCCTATAGCAGATACTGCCCTAGGGGAGTGAAGTGTTAGAGACTTCACTATACTAGGTCCAGCATCGAGAGGTGGGAGTGAAGTGTTAGAGACCACTATACTAGGTCCAGCATCGAGAGGTGGGAGTGAAGTGTTAGAGACCACTATACTAGGTCCAGCATCGAGAGGTGGGAGTGAAGTGTTAGAGACCACTATACTAGGTCCAGCATCGAGAGGTGGGAGTGAAGTGTTAGAGACCACTATACTAGGTCCAGCATCGAGAGGTGGGAGTGAAGTGTTAGAGACCACTATACTAGGTCCAGCATCGAGAGATGGGGTAACCAGATCCCTTCCTCGCTGCCTTTTCAATAACAATAAGAAGGAAGAGAAGAGAAAGATGCAAGTGAAAAAGAAAGGTTATACTCAGGTTGAAAAGTAAAAGGCTTGGGTAAAAAAAAAAAAGAGATAATGTTAGGACAGATAACAAAATGGACAGACCTCAGAAAAGGCATTGTTAATATGTTTAAGGTAGATGATGATGATTATGTTGATGTCAGTGAAGAAGAGAAATAAATAGTCGTTCGTTCGTTCGTTTGAACCCCAGTGACTTTAGTTTTTAATATTTTTTTTTAGGTTTTCTTGCAACCCCAGAGGACTTCCCCAGCTCAGCGGGCTTAACATTGGTTGAGGTCACATCAGACTCACAAAATAGTAGTAAAAATAATTGCCCCGTGTAGCCCCTGTGGTCTCTGAAGAGACATAGAAAGAATATGACTACTGCACCCTCAAGCATGTCGTATAAGGCGACCATTACGAGATTGTGCATAGGGCTGGCAACGTCATAATATAAAACAAATTTCAAAGAAACCACTACAGCAAGAACATGTTAATGCTTGGTGCAGTCTTCTGCAAGGGCACCAGCTGTAGTAGACGTTCAACTCTCCGTATGGAACGCAAAGGAAAATGAATGAATGAATATGTAATAGTTGCAGTAGTGGTCACTGTAGAAGCAGCAGACATCTTAGCAGCATTAGTAGTATTAATAGCAAGAGTAGCAATTGCAACTTTTAAAAAAACAAAAACATTTTGCCTCGTTTTGGCGATGCGCGTCCTGTTCAGTCTAGTCGGTTATATTAGGGCGCATGTCCAAATATAAAAGACCTTGAGTTCTGGAGTTGACTTCAAAGAAACGCACAATGTACCCCAATTATATCTATTTTTCAGGTTGAACAGGGTATAACAGCAACATAGTAGACAAACGAACGAACGAACGTTGACTTCAATAGCAACTGAAGAAGCATAAGAATGAAGGCTACGATAAAGAAAAAGCGTTGTAGGAGAAGAGAATTGAGATAAAGAAAACACGTTGAAGATACGAAGATGAATTTTTAAAATAAATGAAGATTATTAAAGAGACAAATTAATGACTGAGTATTTAAAGAAATGCATTATGAAGGAGAAACTAGATAGACGAAATGTGAAGAGGGAAGAAATAAAGAACGAAAGTAAGCAGAAGAATCTTAAACACGGAAGAAGACCGCAGAACAAGAATGATGGATAAGGTAAAGAAGTAAATAGGCAGACCAGATTTGTTGGATGTAATTCTCATGCTTTGGGCGATGATAAATGGAGTTTTGTAGTTACATTTATGATGATGCTAATGTGGTAGTCACTGACGTGATGATGCTATTGTAGTAGTCACTGATGTGATGATGCTAATGTAGTAGTCACTGATGTGATAATGCTAATGTGGTAGTCACTGACGTGATGATGCTAATGTAGTAGTCACTGATGTGATGATGCTAATGTGGTAGTCACTGACGTGATGATGCTAATGTGGTAGTCACTGACGTGATGATGCTAATGTAGTAGTCACTGATGTGATGATGCTAATGTGGTAGTCACTGATGTGATGATGCTAATGTGGTAGTCATTGATGTGATGATGCTAATGTAGTAGTCACTGATGTGATGATGCTAATGTAGTAGTCACTGATGTGATGATGCTAATGTAGTAGTCACTGATGTGATGATGCTACTGTGGTAGTCACTGATGTGATGATGCTAATGTAGTAGTCACTGATGTGATGATGCTAATGTAGTAGTCACTGACGTGATGATGCTACTGTGGTAGTCACTGATGTGATGATGCTAATGTAGTAGTCACTGATGTGATGATGCTAATGTGGTAGTCACTGATGTGATGATGCTACTGTGGTAGTCATTGATGTGATGATGCTAATGTAGTAGTCACTGATGTGATGATGCTAATGTGGTAGTCACTGATGTGATGATGCTACTGTGGTAGTCATTGATGTGATGATGCTAATGTAGTAGTCACTGATGTGATGATGCTAATGTGGTAGTCACTGCCGTGATGATGCTAATGTGGTAGTCACTGACGTGATGATGCTAATGTGGTAGTCACTGGCGTGATGATGCTAATGTGGTAGTCGTTGATATGATGATGCTAATGTGGTAGTCACTGACGTGATGATGCTAATGTAGTAGTCACTGCCGCGATGATGCTAATGTGGTAGTCACTGACGTGATGATGCTAATGTGGTAGTCACTGACGTGATGTTGATAATGTGGTAGTCACTGATGTGATGATGCTAATGTAGTAGTCACTGCCGCGATGATGCTAATGTGGTAGTCACTGACGTGATGATGCTAATGTGGTAGTCACTGACGTGATGATGCTAATGTGGTAGTCACTGATGTGATGATGCTAATGTAGTAGTCACTGCCGCGATGATGCTAATGTGGTAGTCACTGACGTGATGATGCTAATGTGGTAGTCACTGACGTGATGATGCTAATGTGGTAGTCACTGCCGTGATGATGCTAATGTGGTAGTCACTGACGTGATGATGCTAATGTGGTAGTCACTGACGTGATGATGCTAATGTGGTAGTCGTTGATATGATGATGCTAATGTGGTAGTCACTGATGTGAGAATGCTAATGTGGTAGTCACTGAAGTGAAGATGCTAATGCAGTAGTCACTGACGTGATGATGCTAATGTGGTAGTCACTGATGTGATGATGTTAATGTGGTAGTCGTTGATATGATGATGCTAATGTGATAGTCACTGACGTTATGATGCTAATGTGGTAGTCGTTGAAATGATGATGCTAATGTGGTAGTCACTGATGTGAGGTTGCTAATGTGGTAGTCACTGAAGTGATGATGCTAATGCAGTAGTCACTGACGTGATGATGCTAATGTGGTAGTTACTGATGTGATGATGCAAGATATCATCATCATCGGTGACCCTTCAGCTCCCTCGCGAGCGTAGGCTTTCAATAAATTCATGACAAGCTTTCCATTCATGTGCCCTCCGCTCAATGGCTATCAATTTCATGTCTGTCTCCAGTTATCTTCTCTATGTGTCTCTCGGTCTTCCCTCTACCTCTCTTACCTTGGAGATTCCAGAGTAAAGACTACCTTGTAATGCTAAGAGAAAGTGTCATCACCTGTGTCCTATTTAACGTCACTGTCTTCTCACAACTTAATCCGCCTACCGTTTGTTTGGTTCTTGTTATCAGTTGCACTCTACTGATCTCGTCATACCATTTCAATATTTCTATTCTTCGCTGTTTGGTTGTCATTTTTTGTCGTTCTCCATGTTTCACAGCCATACAATAGCGCAGCCATGACATTTGAGTTGAAGATTCTAATTGTTCTATTGAACTTGATTTCTCTTCACATCCATATGAAAGATGTAAGAGACTAATTTACCTGAAAAGATAAAGGCAATGGTGAACAAAATCGTGATAGTTACTCATGGCAAGGACAACAAAAACATTCTTACCTCCTTGTCAGGGACATGACCATTTTGATGTTTATCTTTGAAACTTTCTTTCGATTGGTTGTTTCCGCTAACTGTATCTTTAATGTATCCATAGTTGTCCACTCCACTGCTATTTTCCTTTTTCTCCTTCTCGAGTGTCATGATCAAATGTGGGAAACTTTCTGTTTTGCTATATTATACTTTGAACTTTCCTAATGTCCACACTATATCCACGCCAAATCCGATGCCCTAAAGTGTTATTTACAATATTTTCAGTATCGTTTAACCGCCCTTTAGGCTCATAATACTTATAATGTATAATAATATATTGTCTAAATATTCAAAATTGCCTCACTTTATTATCCGGCGTTAGTAACTATATTTCTGGGGTTAGTTTGAATTAACCTGGCTATAACTCAACCTAAGTTTATTAAATTACAAGAGAACGTGTTAAAGAGACGCCGCAGATTCTAGACTCCCTTATCAGATGGTTCAGTTCTACAGAGTACTTTACGCTGTATCTTATATATATGTACCACACATCCTAGAAAACCCTTCCTGAAGGACGTTAGTGTTTGTTAATCACGAGTCCTCTTGGCCGCGTGAGACCTGGATACTTCAAAAGTTGTTAATTTGCGTGATTTCCTCTATAAGGGTCAACTTGAGGACAGTCTGTAAGTCATGATCCTGTAGAATGACGCAAACATAAGAACTTACCTTTATAGTGTTGTCTCTTCCTTATCTGTATAGCTCCCTATGGAGCAGTGGGAAAGGATTGTAGTAGTCCCCATGTGTGGTGAAGTGGGATGTTATAAATATTTATAAGGGACTTAGTGTACTGACTGAGATCAGCTGTGAAGGTATATATATATCTAATAAGAGTAGTATATTATATATATAACCTTACTTGCTACCACATATCTATATATCTCAGTCAGAATTATTCTGGAATAGTGTGATGCTACGTTATGTGTCTAGGGTATGTGTATGGTGAAGTGTAAGTCACAACAACAGACAGATAAACAATTTAATTTAATCCACTACTCTTAACAACACTGTGACACTCACATACATATAACACTCTATGAGAATATCTTAAAGAAGTCACTAGTAACGTTTCAAATAACAATATGTATTCATTACTGGCATGAATGAATATGTGTCCTGATTCAACTACAAGGGAACCAGGAATCACAATCAATTTAAATTACAAGTTATGTACAGAATGTATTTAATATGAATATTGTAGTGACATATATTATTACCAATGTTCTATGTGTGTCATTTGTGTAGTGGTAAAATGAGGTAATACTGGTTTTGTTTTGTTCAAGCTCTGTTGGTATTTGTCATCATGACTTCAATAGTTTGTCTTTAGGGACCATTATTGTAGATGTTCACAGTTCCTGATTTTAAGACAAGTAAATTCCCCTCTGAATAGTATTTTTATAAAGTTTTTTCAAGATGAGGGGACATAATGTTGAGCTCAGCTGGCCAATTCGCTTATCTGGCGTGATGGCGGCAGGAAAGGACTCCTCTGCTCGAATTCTCCTCTGGGCTCAGGAGACACCTCCCTGATAGCTAAAAAGACCAAGGAGTATGCTGTCCGACTCTGGATTCAGCAAATCTCTGACCAGGTGCTGCTCACTACCATCAAGACCACTGTCCCACAATTTCATGGAAATAAACACAGATACGTTGATTAGCAATGAATTCTGGCACAAACTGGCACAAATTCCGTCTGCCTATGTTCCAGGCTTTTATTTTAGCAAAAATGTGAGCTAGCTTCAACGTACTGTCGCTTTATCAAGCTTATTTGAATTAGTGGTCTCGAACTAACGCTCCCAAGTGTGTATATCAGCGAGACTGGCCAATGAGCCACGTTTCGACAAGTGTTTGAAAAAATGTTATCTTTTTCCCGTCTCCCCCAACAACCAAGATAGTATTTATAGCCCGACCAATCGTGGTTAGGCTTTCATTTGTTGCGCTCCAATCAATTTGGAGTTTACATGGTAGGCTATTTATGTAACGTAAGGTTTTTTCAAACACGTTATAAAAAAAATTTTATGAGCAGAAATGATTTTATGCTGTCAGGCACCCCCAATATTTTATTTTGGGTATAATTTATTAATTCCTGGACTATTTGCGTAACGTTTTACATATTATTTGTCAGCAAACCCTAAGGAACCCAAAAATACTAATTTAAAGGAGCTACGTGGCTGCGTTCAAAATATGCAATTTCTTCTATCTCCTGTTTAGAAGATGTGCTGTCTGGGTACTGTTATGTGTTCAAACGTAAACCCATATAATGTTGTCTTTTCTAATAAGAGTCTGTTATGATTTATAAACCTAACTCTGGGAAAGGGTAGTGTATTTTATCACTGTCCGTCTGAAAAAAAATTAGTGCATGTAGACTTACACGCGTGATGGTAGTAATTGTGTATCGCGCGAAGCGGGTTTAGTGTTCGGCTTTCTGCCTCTCCCTTCTCTTTTTATCCCTTTAGTCCATCTGTTCGTTCGTTTTGGTAACGCAGTATAATTAATGTTAGGGTTAATTTAGGTCATTACGCAGTACGTCTCAATGCTTTTCCAAGAAATACAGCACACGTTTCATTGAAGAAGGCGGGTAATAATACAGTAAGCTTTACTATCAACGTGAAAGCGTTACAATTTGCAGACGAAGCAGAAAACAAGGGGGATTTCGAGTACATTCTTTGTGACAGCACTGTTATTTTTCCATTGCTCTTCTCTTTATTAATTTTATTTGTTAGGCTTCATATTTACCTAATAATTTATATATGTGGATTAGAATATTTCATGACACTTCCCCTCTTAAAACAGACATTATATGTCAGTCCTTTATTCTATATACACATAGAGAAATTTATTATTATTTCTGGGGTTTACGGTGATTCTCATCACACGGATGGCGGCTTAAAAAATCCGCTCCCAGATTTGTTTTTCCAGATATATATTCAATGCTAAAATTATATGGAGCCAGAAGCAAAGACCATCGGAGTAACCTAGAGTTCTCATGCTTAGCCTGTGCTAAAAAACGATAAAGGTTTGTGGTCAGTTTGCAACTTAAATGCCTTCCCATATAGATAAATATTGAATTTCTTTATTGCCCATATTACTGCAAGACATTCTTTTTCGCTAGTTGAGTAGTTGATTTCAGCTTTATTCAACTTTCTGCTAGCATATGCCACTGGGCTTAATTCCCCATCCAATGCATCTGATTTCTGTAGTAAAGTTGCACCTAGCCCAATATTACTTGCATCCGTCCTTACTATGAATTCTTGACTTAAGTCAGGTAATTTCAAAATGGGTTTACTTGTGAGCTTTTCCTTCAATTCTTGGTAAGTCATTTCACATTGTGGTGTCCATGTAATGCGATCTGGAAGTCCTTTACGTGTCAATTCCGTTAAAGGTGCACATATGGAAATAAAGTTTTTGATATACTTCTGGTAGAAACCACATAATGAGACAAAGGATCTCACGTCCTTCTGGGTTTGTGGTCTCGGGGCTTTCTGTAGTTTCTCTAAATTCTTTGGGTCAGGGGTCATGTTTCCCTGATAAACTGTGTGTCCCAAAAATTCCAATTCTTTACATCCAACGCAAAATTTGGTTGGTCGGGCTGTTAAATTTGCCTCCCTAAGTCGATCAAACAGCATGTTCAGAGAGTCAATGTGTTCCTCAAATGTTTCTGTTGCTATAAGGATATCATCCATAAAATTTGTTATACAGGGATTATTCAGAGGATCCAATAATTTTCTCATCATTCTAGAGAAGACACTAGGCGCATTCTTCAATCCAAATGGCAATCTATTAAACTCATAGTGTCCTTCTGAGGTACTAAAAGCTAGGTATGGTCTAACCTCAGGCTTTACTGGAATCTGATAGTATCCTTTACTCAGATCCACTTTTGAGAAATATTTAGCTTTATTTAGTCTGGCAAACAGCTGATTTGTATCCGGCAATGGATCACCTGTCCTTCTGTAATAGCATTCAGTCTCCTGTAATCTATACAGAGTCTATGTTCTCCAGAGGGCTTCCTTAAGAGTACAACACCGGAGCTATACGAAGACTCACTGTGCGAAATAATTCCTTCCTTCAATAGATAGTCTATCTCTTCCTTCAAAGCTTTTTCCTTAGCAAACGGAATCGAATATGGTTTCATACAGACAGGTGTGGAGTCTATGAGTTTCATATCATATTCCAATAGGTTTGTATGTCCTGGTCGGTCTGTTAACACCTCTGCATGATTATTTAGAACCTGTTGCACTCTCTCTTTCTGAGTTTTCGTTAAATGTGTACTGATTTTCACCTGTGCTGCTGTCTCACAGGGGTGTAATGGATATTCAAATGATGAAAGTGGTTCCTTTTTCATCTCCATGGCGATGGACAAGGTCAACAAGTGGGTCTCTTCCTGATGTTCTCTTTCCAAATATTTCTTCAGGAGATTCACATGATAGATTTTTTCTTTCCCCTTCTTATCTATCTTATAATTTGTTCTAGACACCTTCTCTAGAACTGTATATGGACCCTGCCATCCAATTTGTAACTTATTCTGACTCCCGGGCAAAAGAAGCAGTACCTTCTCTCCCACAGCCAAATTTCTGTCTTTCGCCTTCCTGTTATAATAGGCAGCATGTTTCTTCCTGGCTTGTTTCAAATTTTCATTGGCAAGTTTCCAGCCAGTTTTTAACCGAGTGGTCAGCTCATTCACATACTGGTATGAAGATGTAATGTTTTCCTCTGCCTTTTCATCAGTCCACGTTCTTAACATAACTACATGTGGACCTTTAATTGTGTGGACCTATTTGTCCATGCACCGGTATGGTCTCTTCCACTTGAAGCTTTATAGTGATGATTTTTCCTCCCAGAATTATCATTCACAAAACGACCGCTACCAATTTTTCTTTTGGGGCTTTCTCCCCACTTAAAATTCTTGATGAGAGATTTCCTCTCTACATCTTCTTCCTCCAGTTTGTTTAAGTCCGATTGAGGGATTTTCGGCTTATCCTGGGGTAAGACATCTTTTTGCACTCTCCGCATAGTGGCCATTGTAAAACAGTTAAGTGAAGCTTGTCCGTGAAAAGGGGCTTCCCATTCCATTTGGTCCACTTTATCAAATTTATTTTTCCTTTTATTGTCAGGCCTGATTTTGCCCCGGGGCGTGTCCAGGTCCTGATCCATGTTCCCACTTGTGGTGTTCCCTCATGTGCTATGCTACACCTTTCTACAAAATTCTCAATGTCCCATCTTGCTTTGGGCCAATAATAATTGTGAGCCACCTTTTGAATGATGGTACCTATCTTCTCATGGTCCCCATCTGGTTTCACATGTAGACTCCTTATTAATTCTGTCCTGTATCTTTTTGGAAGAACCAGCTGTCCGTGACCATTGGATCTAGCTCCAGTCTTCCTATAAATCAACTTGTTTTTCATGTAAAAATCTCCCTTGCCTGGAGTTGTATGACAAGTTGACAATTTTCTGAAACAAGGCTTGAGTGTTTTATCCCCCGCCTGTGCCTTCCTCATCTCTTCTGGAGTGGTATCCAACATAATATCCTCCTCCTGTCTTGAGGTCGACCTGACCTGAAGGGTTGCCATATACACAGGTTTCCTTCTGCAACGGTCAGTGTCATGATTGTCCATCTGACAATTCTTACACCACCTTTTTCCTTGGTTGAAAGATTTTCTTTCATCATATTTCCTTTCATCGAATTGTGGGAATTTATTTTTATTTTCATACCGTGGCCTATCAAATTGGTGCTTACCTTTATTTTGATCCCTAGGATCAAATTTATTAAAGTTCTGTGGTGCCCTAAAGTTGTCCACCTGTTTCTTTTTATTACCTGTTACCTCTGCTTGAGCTGCTTGATACCTTTCAGCAACATTTAGCAACTCATCCAGCCTCTCTGCACCTTGTTCCATGAGAAACTTTCTCAGGTCTGGAGCCATGGACTCTCTTAGTTGCTCTATAAGGACCATTTCCTTAAGATCTTGGGTTTTCCCCAGAGAAGTCCATTTCTCCAAGTATGTCTCTATTCGTGCAGAGAACTGGTGATAGGTTTCACCTGACAGTAGTTTAGCATTCCTAAATTTTTTCCTGTAAAACTCTGCATTCTTTTCATACCTTAACAAAAGAGCCTGCTTTAGCATGTCATAATTTTCCTGATCACCTCTGCTCATTTTTGCAAAAACTTCATAAGCTGCCCCACGAAGTCCCTGAGATAACTTTAAGCTCCACCTTTCTCTCTCTAACCCATACGTGGTAGCTAATAGTTCGTACCTATTTATATAGCTCTCAATATCATCGTCTTTCTCAACAAAATGATCTAAATGAAAGTTCATAGCTGAGATTGAGGCTCCTTGAGTAACCGTAGCATCAGAGGCAAAGGGGCTGGCACCATTTTCAGGAGCATGGCCTTGAAACTCAAACTCCCTTAGTCGTAACTCATGTTCCCTTTGTAATCTCTTCTCCTCCTTTTCTGCTTCCCTTTCTGCAGCTTGTCTTCTTTCCTCGGCTTCTCTTTCTGCAGCTAATCTTTTGTCTTCTCTTTCTGCCTCCAATTTCTTAGCCTCAGCCTCAATCTGCAACCTCTTAGTCTCAGCCTCAGCTTGCAACCTCTTAGTCTCAGCCTCTAACTTTCTTTCGGCTTCTTTTTCTAATCTTCTTTCTTCGCGTTCAATAAATTTGTCACATTCCGTTGTGACATAGGCAACCATAACTTGCCCATCTAATCCTAACTCTTTTGCAGTCTGAACCGCAGCAGATCGAAATTTGGCCAGGTCCGCCATTGTCTATCAGGTAACTTAATACAATGTCTAACCAACAATTCAATCTCTAATGGACAAAACAGGCACCGTGAGCTCAACCTTATTTAATTCCACCCAAGGATACCTTTTAATTCTTATATTCCCTGAAGTGAATTACCCCCAATATTTTTAATAGTTAAAGATTCAAAATCCCGAGAGCGAGACCCCAATATATGTGGTGAAGTGGGATGTTATAAATATTTATAAGGGACTTAGTGTACTGACTGAGATCAGCTGTGAAGGTATATATATATATCTAATAAGAGTAGTATATTATATATATAACCTTACTTGCTACCACATATCTATATATCTCAGTCAGAATTATTCTGGAATAGTGTGATGCTACGTTATGTGTCTAGGGTATGTGTATGGTGAAGTGTAAGTCACAACAACAGACAGATAAACAATTTAATTTAATCCACTACTCTTAACAACACTGTGACACTCACATACATATAACACTCTATGAGAATATCTTAAAGAAGTCACTAGTAACGTTTCAAATAACAATATGTATTCATTACTGGCATGAATGAATATGTGTCCTGATTCAACTACAAGGGAACCAGGAATCACAATCAATTTAAATTACAAGTTATGTACAGAATGTATTTAATATGAATATTGTAGTGACATATATTATTACCAATGTTCTATGTGTGTCATTTGTGTAGTGGTAAAATGAGGTAATACTGGTTTTTGTTTTGTTCAAGCTCTGTTGGTATTTGTCATCATGACTTCAATAGTTTGTCTTTAGGGACCATTATTGTAGATGTTCACAGTTCCTGATTTTAAGACAAGTAAATTCCCCTCTGAATAGTATTTTTATAAAGTTATTTCAAGATGAGGGGACATAATGTTGAGCTCAGCTGGCCAATTCGCTTATCTGGCGTGATGGCGGCAGGAAAGGACTCCTCTGCTCGAATTCTCCTCTGGGCTCAGGAGACACCTCCCTGATAGCTAAAAAGACCAAGGAGTATGCTGTCCGACTCTGGATTCAGCAAATCTCTGACCAGGTGCTGCTCACTACCATCAAGACCACTGTCCCACAATTTCATGGAAATAAACACAGATACGTTGATTAGCAATGAATTCTGGCACAAACTGGCACAAATTCCGTTCTGCCTATGTTCCAGGCTTTTATTTTAGCAAAAATGTGAGCTAGCTTCAACGTACTGTCGCTTTATCAAGCTTATTTGAATTAGTGGTCTCGAACTAACGCTCCCAAGTGTGTATATCAGCGAGACTGGCCAATGAGCCACGTTTCGACAAGTGTTTGAAAAAAATGTTATCTTTTCCCGTCTCCCCCAACAACCAAGATAGTATTTATAGCCCGACCAATCGTGGTTAGGCTTTCATTTGTTGCGCTCCAATCAATTTGGAGTTTACATGGTAGGCTATTTATGTAACGTAAGGTTTTTTCAAACACGTTATAAAAAAAATTTTATGAGCAGAAATGATTTTATGCTGTCAGGCACCCCCAATATTTTATTTTGGGTATAATTTATTAATTCCTGGACTATTTGCGTAACGTTTTACATATTATTTGTCAGCAAACCCTAAGGAACCCAAAAATACTAATTTAAAGGAGCTACGTGGCTGCGTTCAAAATATGCAATTTCTTCTATCTCCTGTTTAGAAGATGTGCTGTCTGGGTACTGTTATGTGTTCAAACGTAAACCCATATAATGTTGTCTTTTCTAATAAGAGTCTGTTATGATTTATAAACCTAACTCTGGGAAAGGGTAGTGTATTTTATCACTGTCCGTCTGAAAAAAAATTAGTGCATGTAGACTTACACGCGTGATGGTAGTATTGTGTATCGCGCGAAGCGGGTTTAGTGTTCGGCTTTCTGCCTCTCCCTTCTCTTTTTATCCCTTTAGTCCATCTGTTCGTTCGTTTTGGTAACGCAGTATAATTAATGTTAGGGTTAATTTAGGTCATTACGCAGTACGTCTCAATGCTTTTCCAAGAAATACAGCACACGTTTCATTGAAGAAGGCGGGTAATAATACAGTAAGCTTTACTATCAACGTGAAAGCGTTACAATTTGCAGACGAAGCAGAAAACAAGGGGGATTTCGAGTACATTCTTTGTGACAGCACTGTCATTTTCCCATTGCTCTTCTCTTTATTAATTTTATTTGTTAGGCTTTATATTTACCTAATAATTTATATATGTGGATTAGAATATTTCATGACACCATGTTGGAAATCTCGTATGTGCTCTCGTAGTGGCCGTTTCAGTAGCAATTTGTTCTATATGGTGAGGCTGCCGACCCTACAACCAAAGCCACCTACGACACGCCAGATGGGAGCAGTTGTTCTACTCTTTCTGTGTCTCATCAGAGACCCCCCCCCTCCCCCCGCGGAACCATACGAGGCGTATTATATTGGATAAATTTATCATAAAGTATTTTTCTCCTCAGCTGCAAAAACTTTCGAGATACATGAACTCATTAAAGATAAAGGGAAAGAAAAATAAATACAAAAAAATGTTTCAGCGACGCTACATATTTCAGTAAAACTTTTTGTCCCTGCTCATCTGTTAATTTCCCATATTTATTATGAATATGATTATAATGATGATGTATGTTATTATTAGTATTTTGTCTTTGGGATTTATCACACAGTGTTATACTGCAGAGTATGTATATTTGAAAAAAGTTCACTCCAGGCCATACATCTTAAAAACATGTAAATTACAGTAAGTTTTTAAAGGAAACAAAATAAATAAGGGAAAAACACATGAGGAAAAACTGGAAATTTAAACAACACACACAACACATGAAACGGAGCTACGAGTCTTCAACAGACAGAACTCAACGAGAACACAATGCACCAACACTTATGAAGTTACATTTTCGCCTATGCATGAGACATGATGACCTTAATGAAGACGAAGATACAAATAAACTATAAAAAACAGCTGAGCAAAACGTACACCATTTTTATCCATTAAAAAAAACCCAGTTAAATACACTACATAGAGATTTAGGTCTTGTTACAGACTAAACGTTATTTGACCCATAATTCTCTATACATGTTGCTGTATTTTCAAATCAAGAACTGTTGTTGAGCAATATCGTGCTGAGAATATATTTCCAAGAGGAGTACTTAAACATCTTTGACAGCGATGATAAGTAGCACGGTAACCAGAAGAGCATCGTATACTAGGTCCACTGCCCAAGATGCGAGTGAAGAGTCAACAAAATCAGGCGACATTTTAAAAGCAGGTCACCCAGTACTGAAGACGGATGACAGGCACAGATACAGGATATGAGGTATGACCAGTGGACAATTGTATCCTTCCTCAGACAGTGGATTTAATGATTGATATACGGAGATAAGAAAGAAGAGAGAGAGTGTGTAAAATAATCTTTGACTTCATGACCATGGTTCTCGAGAATCATCCGACGGATTCATTTATGGGAAAGGATAGACAGCTGTCCCGAACGGGTTATAGAATGAATATCAGCACTTATGCTCCGACGGGAGCTAGAGGTATTTATGTAAGTTGTGAGTTGAAGTGAGTGAAACTTACGTTTGACTGTGGGCATGAATGCATTAGTAGCATTAAGCGCTAATGCTGAGTTCACGGGCATGATTGAGTTGTTATGAACGAAGTGGTGGTGAAGACTGGTCAGGTGTGAAAAGGGTCATGTGTTGGTAAGGGATTCGAGAGAGAGATTGGAGCGAGGAGAGATTATGTGGAGAGTGAAGGCGAATTGGATGAAGGAAAGTAGAAAATATATTGAGATATAGTGAAATTCGTTCCATTAGATGGTGTTCCAATTATGCACATCATACATTGTGCTTTTCTTGTGATTTATGGCCGAAGCGGCAGTCTGCCTGTGTTATTGTGTTTATGCTCAAGTTTGTGACATAAAGTTGTCGGATATCGTACCTACTTGTTGGAGTTCAGTGAGTTAACATTAGCTGTGTATAACGAGCCATGTTTGTCGCTCCATTTGGAATGTAATACATATTTGTCAATGTGCACACACAGCTAAGCACTTGACAACAGCAAACCCGTTAAAGTAGCGTGACTTTATAAGCATCGTTAAACACACCTGACAAGGAACCTGACTGCCGTTAAATCATGTGACGGGCAATCTGATTTTACAGCTCATGAATACAAGTTTTAAAATGAAGCAAGACAATGGACAGTATGAAAGACGAAAGTATAAATATTACACAAATATAACACAAAATATATAAAATCTATTTACAGCAAATAAATGAGTTAAAACTCAGAACACACACACAGAAAGCACATAGGCCGCCTGAAGTCACAAAAAGGAACAATAATAATGGGCCAAGAGAACGTAATAATGTAATTGGAAGTTCGTGTGTCAGAAATCCGGTTTACAAAATTTGCAAAAGGTAAACTAACGGACTGTGAATTTAAATCAAAGGGCAAAAATCTTTTGACTTATAAAATTGTAAGCTGTCGTACAGATAGGTTGTGAGTTATTTTTGGCCCGTCTGAGTAGAGTGGATGGTGATAGATACGCGAGAAAGGTGTGAGAAATAGATTTCACGGGTGGTAGTTTAAGGAAAAAGATAGATATGTCTCTGGAACGAGTAAGTTTCTCTATTCCAGCCTATCTATACGACTGTAATTTAGTACAAGACAACCTTGCCCTCCTCATACATATCAATATAAGTTTAATTACACACACCCAGCTATGTGACAACAAGACACACAAACGTGAAAAAAATCAGGTTAATTGGGTATTGGTCTGACCAACACACAAAGTTAAGTTTCTTTGTTGTTTATTATCATTAAACTTGACAACACCAATTATCTAAAGAAAAGATCAAACAAATCAGATTTACATACATATGTAATAACAAAAATAGACGCACCCTCCCCCTATGGAGAAAAGAACCCAAAGGTAGAAGGATAGCACTATGATACTTCTTCTTATTCTTCTTGGTCCTGAAAAGGACGTTGGTGGCGTTGTGTCCGTTTACAGCGAAGCTACGATATTTCCGCCTTTCGGCTGACACATCCGACTTCAGCACGGCATTTTTGGGACCGGGTTAGACTTCCCTCTTCGATCCCTACTCTCTCAGCCAGACTGCAGTGATGCAGCCTGTTTCCAGGACCACCACTTGGAGGTGGAGTAGGGTCTTGGTCAGCTCTGGTTCGCTGACCCCGACGCAAGCAGTCTAGCTATGGGTCGCTAACTGCATTCCTCACTGTTGACGCGTCTTAGGTCCCGCACTATGATACAGAGTAGACAGTAGAGTAAACAAAATCTTACTCTATAAGTACAGAAAAGTAAACAAATTAGGCGAATCCAGAGTTGGTAAAATCTCTGTAACAAAGAAACATATTCACTCTCTCTTGCAAACAGTGGCCACTCTCTCACTCTTACCTCCTAGGAGATATTCCTCCGCGTACAACTATCCAGTCAATCCCCACATTGGCCCCAGTTCATCATCTAACAACAACTTTTGAGGGGAACGTCAAATCTGGTAGTTTTTGTAGCTAACAAATGTTACTGTGAATAATCGATGTAGGAACGTACTCTTGTGGTTCACAATTAAAAAGAGGCAAATACTTCCAGTATTGGAATACGTCTGGTTGCAAAAAAATGTTAAAATGATGAATGATGTTAGAGTGCAGATTCTGAAACAGAGTAAATTTCTGGATGCTTCGCTTGAATACGACTGTCAGAAGTCTGGAATAAATGTTATTTTTTTGCCCAGTGGGCTGATAAAATTGAAAAATATTGCTAGGTTTGGTAAGTCCAGTTAAATTACTTTTAGTGTCAGAACTGTTCTCATGTATCTTTGGGCGCGTATACGCTAATAATGAAGATCGGTACCGCTCAAACCAATTTGGGGCACAGGTAACTAACAGTAAAATCTCCCAGACCAAAACAAACAAAAGAAAAGACCGCCGAAAGCTCTTGATCAGGTCTCCTAGAAATATAAGAAAAACATTTATGGAAAAATGCTACTATTCTATACAGCTATAATATATGCACACAGACAGGGAAAAGACGGTCTCTTATCCACTCCGTCAGTCCTGATTAAAGTTAAATGGCACAGGTGTTTTCTTTAGCCTACCCTATCGTGCGTCGCTTAGCGAGTGTAGGTTGGATTGAGTTATGCGCTCGCGCTTAACGATCAGCGTACCGTGTCAATTATCGCAAACTATCGTCGGTCGTTAAGTAGCTATTAATTTGGTTGGCGTCTGATAGTTTAGTCGTATGATATTAAATAATAGGCACTTATAATAAATACGCACAATGAAATAAAGCATGAATTCTTTTCTGTCACTATCAGTCGCGCCTAGCAGCTAAACCAGTCAGCTAAAACCGTCTTTTCTTGTGTGAGAAAGCGTGTGGTGAAATTAACATTATAACTGAACATCTGGTATGAAATAGTTACGCGTTATTTTATTTCACTAGTTTTAACAGCTAGAAAATCTAGATGAATTATAATGGTAAAAGCTAAATTTTAATTGGTAAAAGCTAACACTTTTAAACACGTAAGCACTAAGTTCTATTACCAGAAATCAGAATGGAAAATTCCCACGAATTGCTAACAACACATTTAACTAAATGGTTCTAAAACTGCGTGCTTTAGACTATCCAAAAATTCTGAGTGACACTGATGGCAGGTTTAAGAAAACCCAGTTTATATATCATTATATTTCTCTGATCTTTAGATGTTGTTAATTTTCGCGCTACTGTGTGTAACGGAGAATCAGAAACAGAGTTACAAGATAAAGGCTTACATGTCGCTCTGTCGAGCGTTGCTAACCGACACCAGAAAAATTCTTACGTCTAACGGGTATCTCGAAGATTTTGCCCGTGAGTCTACTTCAAAGCGTACTTGAGGAATTTTGGATTTCCCTTCGTAGACTTCAAAAGATTCTGTGTTTTTCACAAGCGGTCTGTCATGTATCGTATGATTCACAGATTAGCTCGCGTGAGAAGACGAGGTAAACAAACCTGATTCGCTATCTGTTATGTCGGGAAGGTCACGAAAGTTTGTAAACACTTCGTTTGCTTGAGTTCCAAGAGAAGAGGCGGGGATAAAAAAAAAGTAAGCTTGTGTGAGTAAAGACAGGCAGTAAATGCATCGTTTTAGCTAGCAAATCATAGAGCGCTACGAGGTCACAAAGACTGTCAGATTACTGTAGGCTCTTTTTCCATTAAACGTCACATAAGCAAAGGACGATAATCCAAAATAGGCATTAACGGTAATGTTTTTACGCCCCTTGAGAAAAAGTCGTGTTTTTAGTTTGGAATTTCTGGGTTGGTGTTGCGTACTTTTTACATAGTGGGTAGTCTTCGGTCCTGCCAGTGTACGCACCAGTCTTGATATAGTTATATTATTTGTGCGTTCGATTTATTCACGCACCGACGTGCACAATGCAGAGTATGAGTTACTCTTGGCGCACGGGTTACCTAGTTTAGGGGTGATGACGTCAGGATCTTGTATGGGCAAGTCGGACTTACTGTCCGTGTGTTTATATTATTTATTCTGGACAATTCTGTGGAAGAATTGTTTGTGAAGGATGGTTGGTCTTCAGGTGGAAGCCAACATCCAGTTCGATGCGTAAGTTGTTTTGAGCCCTCGTTTTATATATGTATTAATGATTAAGTGGAACGGCTTCTCATCACTGGAGTCTAGCGGGAATCCATATTTGCTGGATTCCTAGAATGGAACAGTAGAGATCTTAGCCTCACTTAAATCTTACGTAGTGGGAAGTCCTACGAGTAAAGGATGTATTTGATCATATGTTGAATATCGTATTTTGTAATGCTAATGCCAAGGTCGTGGCATATTGAAGAGAGGTTAGCCAAAGGAAGTCTCTAACCTAATTGTATTTTTTATGCATGACTGTATGGATCTTATCAACCGTATAAATTAGTGTCAGGAGAAAGTCTTGGATTAAGACAAGTCTTGTATGGAAGAGCCATTCATTAGTATGAAACTGTTTACTATGACATATGTCCTTGGAAGAAGGTCAACGGACATTACCTTAATGTATCTCAGATAGTAACTGTTGGTGAATCCTAATCACTTGGATAGAAAAGGACTTGATTGATAAAGAATCTGCAAGAATCTTATATATTATTATCAGAAACTGTACATTATAATACTATCATAACTCATCATGATCGTCCTGTTGATCGTCGTCCGTAACATGTCAATAAATCGTAATAACTTTGACCAACGAGTTAATTACAGTCATGCATTGGCCAATTGCCTACCACTCGTTGGAGTTTGCTTGAAGAACTTTCTTTGACATTTTTTATTGAAACCATTCGCGTGTTTAAGCTAGAACATTAATACACCTATCACTAGCTTACTATTACATCATCACAAAAGAACCCAACAGTAAATGGCGGCACAGTGTGATTTGGACAAGTTTCAAAGAAGGGAACTTACTCAATATTTTTTCAAGAATCGTTAGACAAAAAGACCCGTGTCTTCATCATGGAATCAACACGACGGGTATTAGAAGGTCACGGTCTGTAAACCTCAACATCAAGTTCTAGAGTGACTGACTACGTTGGAAGCATCCTTTAGTCCTCAATTACGTGCGAGCAGTACTCAAATACTCAAGAAGTAGTATTTCGAAGTCTCAAACGTACATCTACGGAGACGAGGCATTAATTTTTATCAGCCGAGATAAGTATAAACGTAGTATCGTTTATTGCTGTATTGTGTTTGGCTGTGCCTATTCTCGTTATATGTCCATTTATTAGTTATGTTGCATGTTCTGTGTTATATATTCATCGTGGGAGGTTGGGTACGGCGGCTTAGGACGGAAACATACCAGTTTTACCACAGGTCCGTCTTAAGTGTTCTGTAGGATTATATTTGCAGACTTCCCTCAGTGGAAAGTTCCTACACGTGAGTGTAGAAGGATTCTAGGTCCACTGTGTCTGGTAGTCTGTGACACCTGACTGTTTAGCTGTTCCGTCAAGTTTTAATCGTTGTTTTCATAGTTATTTTTATTCGTACTTTAGTTTTATGATGTATTTTGTTTGTATATTACGTCCTTCTCACCTGGCTTTCGTTCAGTTTTTTACACCATCAATGTTTATACACTGTATTGTCAATTGTCTTGTGTAAGTTTTTATCGCATATTTCATTGCATTCTTTGCAACATTATTTCTTAATTTTTCCATTTTTTATTTTGGTTGATTTATGCGAACGTTTTCAGTCGTTTATTATATCTTGTCTTGTCAGTATTGTTTCTATTGTCTATCACGTTGTTGCTTTCATAACATTTCATTACAAAATTACTTTATTGATTATTAATATATTTGACAATTATATGAGAATAATTTACCGTTCTAGGACAGGAACGAAGATCACTTGGTATAGTAACAAGGATAATTAATCTACATTAATTAATTATCATTTTTAGAAATCAAGAGTATTGTGACTACTTATAAAGCATAATGTATTCACTAGATTATTTCATTAAACAAGCGAAAGCTCTTCAGATTCCTGCTGAAGAGGTCAGACAATTCGCTATGTCGGAATATAAAGAAACTTAGCCGAAGAAAACTCGTGTCAGATGGAAATGCTAGACGATATGTCTGCCATCTATGTCTGACTAGACGAATATTCACGGTATTTGGTCCACCTCCAGAGCCTGACATCTTACGTAATAACGTTTCTAGTATGAGAAAAAGAAACGGTAAAGTCAGAATGGGAAAGTAAATTTTGTCGCAAACGAACGAATGCGAAAAAAAACAGGAAAAGGTACAAGAGCGATACTAAAGTAGAGGACAAGGGTAGAAAAGAAAGAATATAGAAAATTTATTGATCATAAATCTTTTTGCGACAGTAAGTCAGATAATTCCCCAATTTGGGAGGACATGTTGAATGTGAGAGACGTAACTTGACCAAGTAATAATCGGATGTTTCCAGCCCAATTTTAGAAAAGTAACGTTTGAAATTTTGCACTAGATGAGTCAAGCAAAATATTTTATCATAAAGTGGCCACAAATGTAAAAGTTCAAATAAGATTGGCTGATCCTTTGAGGTGCGAATAACAATTGCGTCGATTGGGCGTTTGTCCCAACAGCTCTGCAAAGCAGGGGCAGAAACCTATAATATAATCTGACATTTTTTGCAAGTCTAGTTCACTGTGAGAATCGCTTGCCATGACGACAACCAGACCTTGCCAGAGTTAGAATCAAGATTCTTATATCAGACTGGACCATTGTTTGAGCAATTTTGAGGACTTCAGAGTCCAGAATAAAGTCTACCATTTAACACGGACAACAGGAATCTGAGGGATCTAAAGCATAGAGTCATAGTGGGAACCTATTCCCAACAGTAACGACCTCCCAGACGCGTGAAAAAGGCACCTGACAGTGCCTTAAACCTACTCTTCTGAGCAAACAGTCTGAGGGCCAAGAGTGGCGTAAGTTTTACATTGTAATTTTCTATATTTTTTATTTCTAACTTGTGAACTAATATGTATATATTGCCATGTGAATATTAGTATGTGAAAATTGCTAGTCGATGTCCAAGTCATATGAGGTTGGCAACCGCAGCGTATAGAATGATGATTTCATGAACCACCACTGCAAGGCTGATGACTGCTTTATCGCTAGATTCATAAAGAGAACTAAAGCATAAGTAGTCCCAAGTTCCATTTGGAGCATGGAGGGAAAGATGAAAGAAATTATGTTCATTCTAATAATATTTACATTTTCAAACTAGTGTAAATGTCTGTGGAAACATATTCACTTTAAAATTAATGACAGTTTCAAGCTTTTCAACCAGTATAGATCTTGACCAGAGATGCGAGAACTCCACTGACCTTTTTGCACAGAACCCAAAAACCAATCAGGAGAAAAAAACTACCATTTGCAGCTAAGTCAAACCTAAAAGCTGCCAAGCGACTTCTTACATAAAACATCATACCATCACAAGATGATGAGTATTTTCTGTTAAAGATTAATTTTTAAAATTTGTTTAAACTTAGTTTATTATTAAATTTGCTAATTGTAAAAATACAAATTTAACGTCGATTTAATTATTTTGAACGTATTGCATGTTTATCTCAGTCAATTGACTAAATACACTCTAAACAGAGCTATACCATAATAATAAGAATTCCACTGAGTAAATCAGGGTGGGGGCTTAAACGAGCTGAAATTAATAATTGCTTAATTTTTCGTAAAAAGAGGCGGATCAGATATAAGTTAAAAATTGCCCTGTCCAAAGCAGCATTGTTCTTGGCTTCTGAAATATGTTATGAATAATCCCCTGAGATAGAAGCACCATTATCCTTCTATCTACAACTCTGCCAAGAGTAATCTTGTGCGAAAGTAGACACCTTTGAAGACCCATAGTAAATACTCTTGAGTTTTGGCCACTGTTGGACCACTACGGCAAAGCAGGGGAGGCAATTTCTTGACAGTCAGTCAGATCTGAAACGCGATTAGCGTTAGGAAGCAAGTTGCTTGTGCTAAAAGAAAAGTGGCAAGCGCAAATGAGGGTTATTATCGGACAATAAGCCACAGTCCTTTGGTTGATTTCTGTGGTCACAGAAAAATGAACTGTTCTCTAGACACTCATTTGCTTGGTACGTCACAATTATATATGATAGTTTGTTATTCATTTCTGTGGACAAGATTGACAAGGTTGCCAGTGCGAGAGAAAGAGTGTTTATTTTCAAGTCCATCGGGTACGTTGAGTCTCGCCAAAATCTGATAAACTGTTTAGTATAAAATAATAACGATAGACAGCAACTAGCCATGAGAAGTAGAAAATAATAGACTTTGGCTAAAATTATCATCCCTGGCAGTTAGGCCAGTCTTGCCAAGATACGCGAAGCAGAACACAGAGAAAATAAGAGACAGAGAAGAATTATGTCAAAAGTTAGAGAGACAAACGACTTCACATAAATAAAGAATTTGATGACAGCAGAAAATATATCGACAGCAGTGATTCTCAAGCCATGACCACCATAGATACTAGAGACAGCAGTGATTCTCAAGCCATGACCACCATAGATACTAGAGACAGCAGTGATTCTCAAGCCATGACCACCATAGATACTAGAGACAGCAGTGATTCTCAAGCCATGACCACCATAGATACTAGAGACAGCAGTGATTCTCAAGCCATGACCACCATAGACCATCAATTCGGGGGGGGAAGACAGCAGTGATTCTGCAACTAGAGACACTATGACCACCATAGATACTAGAGACAGCAGTGATTCTCAAGCCATGACCACCATAGATACTAGAGACAGCAGTGATTCTCAAGCCATGACCACCATAGATACTAGAGACAGCAGTGATTTTCAAGCCATGACCACCATAGATACTAGAGACAGCAGTGATTCTCAAGCCATGACCACCATAGATACTAGAGACAGAATTGAATACAGAGTTGGCGACCGTCAACATAGAGTGACAGTAAGAATGACAGTATCACTTATCTACAGGAGTTTTGCTGTATTAAGTATGCCAGCCTCATGAGGAAGGTTGGGTAACTGCGCAGAATACACCCGCTCACGAACTCATAACACTCACAGACATAACCCGGACTCCTACGGGAAGTTCCAACACGCAAAAACTTACACTTAGGGAAAAGACAAACCTGCTCATTGAGAAAGACCGATGTGCCTAAGGTGAATAGAAGGTCTTAGCAACATTTAAAAAAATGCTCAATGGAACAACAAAAACTGATACAACACTGGTAATACGGCTAGTCCGTTAAGATACTCGAATAGTCTTAATAGAAGGAATAACAGGATAGCGGTACGAAATTCTATTACAGAAAGTAAGGTGGGAAATAGACAGCAACAACAAATATAGCGAGATTGCTGGAGTTGGAAAAATGGAAAAGAAAGGAGAGGTGATACAAACAATTAATGGAACAACAGAGCACAAGCACAAGATAAGAAAGAGAAAGGACATTGCTATACAGCAAGTAGAAGACGACCACTTGTGCATAAGTTTAGAAAAGCACATGAGAAATATAACTACCAACCATACCATAGACAGTGGGAAAGAGATACAGTTAGAAAGGTGCAGATTGGAACAGCCTGGACAGAAGAAGACATGTTACAGTATTGTCTCCCCTGCTTTGCAGTAGTGGTTTAACAGTGGCCAAAACTCAAGAGTATCTAATATGGGCTTCAAAGGTATCTACCTTCGCACAAGATTATTCTTGGCAGAGATGTAGATTGTAGGGTAATGACACTTCTATTACAAAGGAAGTCTTCACAAGATATTCAGATGAGCGAAAACAATGCTGCTTTGGCGGTGCAAGTTAATTCTAGAATCTGCCGACAACGTTTGTGAAGGAATTAAGCACTTATTAATTTCAGCTCCTTCAAGCCCCCACCCCTGATTTACTCAGTGGAATTCATTTTTATTCTGGTATAGCTCTGTTTAGAGTGTGTGTAGTAAATTGACTGAGACAAACATACAGTAACTGTAAAATGATTAAATCGAAGTTAAATTTGTAACATTACAAATAACAAAATTTAGTAATTATTTAACTTTTAACAGTGTGAAAATAAATTGAATTGTTTAGAAGAAAGGATTCACAATTGACAGATGATTGAATTCTTATGAAGGAAGTTCACTTTGGCGGCGTGTATTTTTCACTTAGCTGCCAATAGTAGTTTTTGCTCCCGCTGATGGGTTCTGTATACACTGCTCTCGCTTGTCGCTGGTCAATTTTAAAGGCGCCGCGCTTTCCCAGAACGTCAAGTAGTAATAGATAAGCTGGTGCTGCGTCTGTCTATAAGACCCTCTTATGATGGCGTCTCGCTCAACGTCAGTCCACTTCTACCTTTACTTGGTTCCAGAGATAGTACTTTCTGCTGGTTCCACCAATAACTATGGTAAAGAATAGAAACGAAACGCTCTTCTGAGTATTGCGTTTTCCAACCCATGGTTAAGGTTCCCTATCTTCCCATTCCACCATCCCATTTATCTCAGAATTTACCCTCGATGAGAATTAAATTTAATCCCACGGGATAAACTTTCTTTACATTTAAATGGAATAGCTTTAGCTTTACATTACATTTAAATGAAAAGGTTAATAATCAGATAGAGTATGTTTACATTTACATTTCCACTTATTGAAAAGTGTTCACAATATCAATTGAATATGTTTTCATTTATGTTAACACTGAGTTGAAAAGTTTGTAACTTTCATTAACTACAATGAATATTTTCACATAGACATTTACACTGGTTATTGGAGCAGTGACTTATGCAGCGGTTTGTACAGTCTCTTATTAGTTCCTTATTACAACGTGCCTGAGAGAGTAGTAGTTCTATTATTTCATGCCTCCTAAGAGGCCTCTCCCCCGGAAACTCCACGGAGCAACTACATACTATTCCACACTAGATTTAATCCAAGCACGTGTATGTAGTATTTACATTACTATATTTTAAGATTTCTAAAGAAGAAAGCTATAAGTATTCAGATAATAATTTCTACATGAATCTTGTTACAAACATTTACAAGAAATATACATTATCAACTCGTGTAGAGTGATGTACCTGTTTTTTCAACGTCTTTGCTTGTTGTCTATCTTCTCTCTCTCTCTCTCTCTCTCTCTCTCTCTCTCTCTCTCTCTCTCTCTCTCTCTCTCTTTCTCTTCTCTCTCTCTCTCTCTCTCTCTCTCTCTCTCTCTCTCTCTCTCTCTCTCTCTCTCTCTCTCTCTCTCTCTCTCTCTCTCTCTCTCTCTCTCTCTCTCTCTCTCTCTCTCTCTCTCTCTCTCTCTCTCTCTGTCTGTCTGTCTGTCTCTCTCTCTCTCTCTCTCTGTCTGTCT
The DNA here is from genome assembly GCA_024509875.1 of Oreohelix idahoensis. NCBI lineage: Eukaryota > Metazoa > Mollusca > Gastropoda > Stylommatophora > Oreohelicidae > Oreohelix > Oreohelix idahoensis. The sequence continues at coordinate 727,808 of JAMPIV010022712.1, forward strand.
GTCTGTCTCTCTCTCTCCCTCTCTCTCTCTCTGTCTGTCTGTCTGTCTGTCTCTCTCTCTCCCTCTCTCTCTCTGTCTGTCTGTCTGTCTCTCTCTGTCTGTCTGTCTGTCTCTCTCTCTCTCTCTCTCTCTCTCTCTCTCTCTCTCTCTCTCTCTAACGTTGAATTCCTTGTAATTAATATGTAAAATGCATGTGAGAATAAATGAATTCAGTATAACAGGTGAGAGAAAGGAAGGGCAGAATGTTAGACGGGCCTGCGTGCCCAATTCTAAACCCTTTGAAAATAAGTTCGTTCGTTCGTTCTCTTTTCTCTCTCTCTTTCTCTCTCTCTTTCTCTATCTTTCTATCTTTCTATCTATCTTTCTATCTTTCTCTCTCTCTCTCTCTCTCTCTCTCTCTCTCTCTCTCTCTCTCTCTCTCTCTCTCTCTCTCTCTCTCTCTCTCTCTCTCTCTCTCTCTCGTAAGTGCGTAAGAAAGTATTATTATTATTTCATTTTACCTCAAGAATGAACAGATATAAGCGAAAATATGTTTGTGTAATTTGTGTATTGATGTTTAATGACACATTCAAAAATGCAGATTAATTGCTGATGAACACATGTGTGAGTGTCGGGATACAGAATGAAAGATAAAGGGCTGGATGGTCGGACAGACCTGGGTCCCCAATTCTTTACCCTTTTAAATAAAGTTATGTCCATCTATCTCTCCTGGAGGAAAGTGACTGTTTACCCCTCCTCATCTTGATGAACCTATCATTGCACTAATTGCAGCAGTATCTGCTATGAGACTCAAAGCTGCTCACCTCTCGTAAAGTTTTTCGCGTGCACTGGAATAAACACAGAGTCCCTGAGTCATTCAGTAGCAGACCGTTTGAATATTTCACACACATGAATCTTTCTTATACACACCTCTGAATATGTCTCAAATCACTAATTTACTGTGCAGGAATTCGATTTTTATCAGTCTTGTTGATTGTTTGTTTGTTTATTTTTATTTATTTATTTATTATTATTATTATTTTTTTTTCATTTTCATTAATTTTTTTTATTATTTTTTAAAATTCTTTATTTTTCAATTTTTTTTTCTTTAATTTATTTTAAAAACATACCTTAATTATGATGATTATTGCAAATGTATGATGTTATATTACTTTTATAATGATAAATGCCTTAATAATGCTTAAAGTAAATGTGAGGATGAAAGGATACAGTATACATGATGAGAGAGAGAGGAAGGGCAGAATGGCAGACGGGCCTGCGTGCCCAATTCTTAACCCTTTGAAAATAAAGTTCGTTCGTTCGTTCGTTCGTTCGTTCTCTCTCTCTCTCTCTCTCTCTCTCTCTCTCTCTCTCTCTCTCTCTCTCTTTCTTTCTTTCTTTCAATTTATTGGCATCACATAAAGCCGGACATAACTTTATCAGCCATTTATTCTATCCCAAATGCTGCCATAGCCGAGATTGATATTAAGGATCAGATCTGAACCTCGTTTAAATGCTCTCAAACCAAGCGATTTAAATAGCCACTGACAACAGAAGCCCAACTTCTATCTTCTCGATCCCGGTGATTGATGTTTAACTAGCAGAAGAAAAAGATAGAGTGAGTCTCTGAAGAACTAAAAGTAGAACATTATGGTGGAAAGTGTAGCTCATTATCTCTGAATGCCAACTCATCTAGGAGATTCAAACTGATGTCAAATCACCATTTCCTTTATAGGTAAACTGGATACTCCCAAATGATAAAAACGCACACATGAGTAGAGGTGAATGCTGAAATCGGATGTACCGGACCGAATGGTTCAGATATTGCAGCTCAGGTGTAAACTACGACACAACGTATTTCCAAAAAAGCACCACATATCAATCACAAATGTGGCATTCCGTATAGAGAGTCCCGCCGGGCTGAAGGGTAAAAATGTAGTGCCCCAAGTCTCGAAGGGGTCAAATAAAGGCTGCTAGTGGTCATTCTGTTACGTTCGGCGGAGTCCAAATGCAGAGTAAAATTCTACTGACTAAAACGTCTGCATGGCAAAGATTTCAAATATTTTCCAATGGAACGCGGAAAAAATCTTGACTAGCAAACAATGGCTTGCATCAAGACCTCAAAATGAAAATATCGCTGTGAACTGCTTCCAGGAAATCTAATTGAACCTACAGATTTCAAATAAGAGAGCACTAAACTACAATGGTATACAGGAATGAGTACAAAGAGGGCATCCAGAATACAAAACTAACAACCAAAGAAAGTCGCTAACAACCAAAGAAAGTCGCTAACAACCAAAGAAAGTCGCTAACAACCAAAGAAAGTAGCTAACAACCAAAGAAAGTCCAAACAAACACGAAGACAAAAAGCAAGAACAGACTTTGTGATAGACTATTAGAAAATACGACATAATAATGTCCAGGAGGTAAACCCATGGAACCTGTATTGGTCAAAATACCTGAAAATAATTGTATTATAGTTTGAGTCTTCAACACTAACTTAGAAAAGTGTGGTTACAGACAGACAGATGCCAGAGAAGAGGAAGCAGAAGACTGGGAAACTGATAACTTACAGCTAATACAAGGTAAAGCAGACAGAGACGATGGAAAATAATAAACTACTCCAGATGTGGCCTTTGCCACAGATTATCTGGCATAAATAACCCATTGAACAGTACAAGAACAGTGAAGTTGAAGTCATCATTATCTTCTTTGGTCCTTGGCCGCTGATTGACAAAGTAGTCAGTGACCATCACGCCTGGTGGCGTTTTGTACGGCAGCCATCCATTATGTGGTCCCCCCCGGTTCATGCTTTGCATGTGTGCCTCCTCAGTTCTCCGCCAACTAGCTTTTGGCCGGCTTGGCTTTCGCTTTCCATCTGGACTCTATAAAATGGCAGCTCTGGTGGCAGTGTCCAGATCTTTTCTGACGATGTGGCCGAATTAATTAAAGCGTATAATCGCTATGATGCTGTGCATGTCTTCTTGGTGGCTATGAGTTAGCAATTCGGGCAGAAATTTTGAAGAATTTTCCTTAGGCAGGTTGTGGCAAAAGAGGACAGTTTAGACATTTCCTTTTCTGTTACTCTCCAGTATTCTGCACCGTGAAGAAGGTCAACAATTACGCAGCTCTCGTATATTTTTTAATTTAGTGTTTGTACTGGACTGAGATTTTTTCAGAACCATCGGTTCCTAATGATGCCATACTCCGCCCTGATCTCACGGGTAGTGACATCGGATGCCTAGTCTTCTCCGATGAAGGTGAAAAAATAGCAGGTACCGTGTGCAAGTTGCGCACGTTAAAAATCCCTTGGCAGTTGGAAATCGTATAGAGTAGGCCATACAGCCTCTGCCCAGGTAAAATTTACAAAATTAGAAAAACCTACCCACCATAGAAATATTTATAGAAGGTGTGATTCCTTACCTCGTCAATCACCTTACCTCCTCATACTCCTTATGGACGATGTCATCAAGGCATGTAAGGAGAGAACAAGAAAGTATTCAGTGGGGTACTGGAAGATGAGACAGGTCTATATTTCGGAGCTGGCATTTGCTGATGATGTTTCCCTGATTGCTAAATCAGAGGCACATCTCCAATCCAACCTGCAAGTCTGGAAGGAAGAGCTGGAGAAAAGAGGGATGGTCATAAGCAGCTCTAAAACAAAATCCATGGTGATATCACGAGAAGAAAGAAGACATCAGATTAAGCTGGGAGAACAGCTCTTGGAGCAGGTCGACCACTTTAAATACCTCGGAGCTATTATAGACCGAAAGGGAGGCATCAAAGAAGAGTTGGCCATTCGAAAAGCAGCAGCTGGGAGACTTTTTCAGGCCATAAATCGAGGATTCCTCAGCAAGAGAGAGGTTGGTAAGAAAACGAAGATGGCTGTATACCGCTCCACCTATGTCCCAGTTTTGACATATGGATGCGAGTCATGGGCAATGACTACAATCCATAAAAGCCAGATCCAAACCTCAGAAACGAGGTATCTGAAGAAGGTGGTTGAAGTAACAAGAAGAGACATGGTACGCAACCAGACGATACGTCAAGGCCTTAAATCCTACCCCCTGCAGACCCAAGTAGAACAGTCCCAATTAAGATGTTTTGGCCATGTCTGCAGAATGGGAGAAGATCGGATACCACGACAAGCATGGGAAACAAAGAGCCAAGGATCCAGACCCCGAGGACGACCCAGAATCCGCTGGGAGGACAACATTAGACAATCTTTGAAGGACCGAGGACTAGAATGGAACCAGGCCAGGAGGAAGACAGCCGATAGGATAGTCTGGCGCTCTCTCTTCCAAACCTCTACACCTCACGATAGAAGGGGAACGACTAAGTAAGTAAGTAAGTGATTCCTGTATACACACAAATGGATTCTCGCTGGTTCTACGACGTTCGTGCACTTTGGTTAGATCCTCATAGTGTGATCCAAGGGAGGACATCGAAGTACTGATGGAGTTGTCCGCCTGCAATGAAGATTTTCCTTTAAAAACCCACCAAACTGTACTAGGAAGATTTCCAGAAGTTGTTGAGATTGGTGAAGGCTATTTTGGCTTTATTCATTCAGTTACTGATGTCTTTGCCCGCTCTGCCATCTGGTGATACAGTGCTTTCTAAGTATGTAAATATGTTTGTATTGTCTAGTTCTTGGTCTCCTATTTTTATGGGTGTAGAATTCTTTACATTGAGTGTCATGGCTTCTGTCTTCTTGAGATTAATGTTTAGTCCCATCTGTTGGTTATGTTTATTCAGTCTGTCTGATTTTTCTTGGATGTGTTGATGTGAGTGTACGAATAATGTAATGTCAATAGCGTATTCTAGATCCTCCAGTGAAGAGAATTCTGTCAATTCGTTTCTTCTACGAACATCTGCTGTTGTCTATCACCCAATCTATGACAGTTAAAAACAGAGTGGTTGATAAATGGCATCCCTGCCGTACTCCTGTTTTCCCCTCAAACGTTAGGGTGCTTTACCTAACACTGTATGTGAAATTAGCATACAGGCTTTTAATGGTGGAAACCTGGCATTTAGAGATGCCACAAGCCCTCAGTATTTTCCATATACTGTCCATGTTTATGCTATCAAATGCCTTTTTTCAAAATTGACAACATTTATATACAACTGCGTTTGCCATAATGAACATTTCTCTATTATGTTCCTGAGGATGAATATATAATCTGCACAGTGTCTGTTTCTTCTGAATCCTGTTTGTTTATTCCTAAGTTTAACGTCTTGCGCTCTTCAAATTCTTTGCAAGATTAATTTTCCAAAATATTTTGCTAGAAACGGATAGGAGAGTACTTCCTCTCCAGGTGTTGAAGTCAGTGAGATTCATTTTCTTTGGCAATTCGACAATTATTCCCTTTTTTTACTCAATTGTTTACCAGATTTGTGCAAAAATTGGCTCCAACAGGATATAATTTAAATAGTTCTGCAATTTAGTTGTCATGACCTGGAGCTTTTCCTTTCTTCAACCCCTTGATGATGTGATGAAAGTTATCATCTTCTTCTTTGATCCATAACCGCCGACCGCCAAAGCAGTCAGTGGCCATCACGCCTGGTGGCGTCTTGTAGGGCAGCAACAAATTGATTCAACTTTGCTCGGTCTGCCGCCATCTTTCGTACAGTGCCCCAACTCTGGTTTATTCTTTGCATCTCGGCCTCAACAGTTCTCCGCCAAATTGTTTTTGGTCGGCCTCTCCTTCGCTTTCCCTCGGGGGTCCACAGCATAGCTGTTCTTGTGATGGTATCAGGATCCCTTCTTAGGACGTGGCCAACCCAACTCCAGCGTCTGCCAGCTATGATGGTGTGCATGTCCTCCTGGTTACTCCGAATAAGTAGTTCTTGGTTACTGAGGGTGTTTGGCCAAAAGATTCGGAGAATTTTCCTTAGGAAGATTGTGTGGAACGAGGGCAGTTTCGACATTTCCTTCTCTGTTACTATCCAGCATTCCGCACCATAGAGAAGCACAGAAAGTACACAGCTCTCATAATTTGGTGTTTGTGCTGTACTGGGAAGACTTCCAAATGTTGTTGAGACTAGCAAAGGCTGTTAGGAAGTTATCATAGACCAGTAACATTAGCATTAAGTTTAAATTAAACACCACCACATCAAAAGTCCTTACCACAATCGAACAAAAAGAACATGGACTGAAAATAAAGAAAGAAAGAAACGTTGAAAACCAAAAGGTAAGAGAAAGCAGAGGAATACTGAAAAGCAAGTGGAGGCGGATATTACAGCCAAATCTGAAAGGGATAAAAAGACAGTAACGATCTACAACGGAAGACCCAGCACAGGAAGAGATGGTGTGATTATGTTGAAGGACTACGATCCATAGAGAAATACTTTCATAAATTAAATAGTATTACAATCCATAAAATAGGTATTCTTCATTTGTTCATATTGTGTTTGTTATACGATCTTAGTATTACTAATACGACCACTTATTGCACTTTCAAACTCTCGTCGTCAAGTTTTAAGATGGAGAAGTAGAAGAAGACGACGAGAAGAAAAAGAAGAAGAAGAAGGAGAAATGTGATGAGGTGTCCAATTCTTTCTCTCATTTAATTATCTCTTTCCAACTATTTCATCAGACCAACCGGACATATGTATACAATCCATAAACACAACGGTTGTGAAAGAACGTAAATATCACTGCACTGCTTTTTGTTTAAGCCAGTGTAATATTTAGTTCAAACGGAACAACCGGCTTTTTGCATAGGTGAGATCGTTGCGCCAGAAAGTGTCCAATTTTGGTAAAACAGCGCCAGATTTAAACTCTAGGTAAACTTTTGATTAAATTTTAAAACGTGAGGACATATTCAACCCTTCTTCTTCTTCTTTGATCCTTAGCCGCCGACTGTCAAAGCAGTCAGTGGCCATCACGCCCAGTGGCGTCTTGTAGGGCAACAACAAATTGATTCCATTTTGCTCGATCGGTGGACATCCTTCGTATAGTGCCTCAACTCTGGTTCATTCTTTGCATCTCAGCCTCCAAAGTTCTCCGCCAAGTTGTTTTTGGTTAGCGTCTCTTTCGTTTTCCTTCAGAGGTCCAAAGCATAGCTGTTCTTGTGATGGCATCGGGGTCTCTTCTGAGGACATGGCCAAACCAGCTCCAGCGTCTGCCAGCTATGATGGTGTGCATGTCCTCCAGCCCGCTCCGATCAAGAAGATCCCGGCCGGTGATGGCACTCCGCTAAAAGACTCGGCGAATCCCTCCTAGGTGTGAAAAGAAGACAATCTCGGCATCTCCCTCTCTGCACCCCCCAGCACCCTGCATTACAGAGAAGCACAGAAAGTACACAGCTCTGACATAATCCCAATTCTGTGCCCCTGCTGCACCGAGAGGACCCCCATATGTTGTCTAGACAAAAAATGCTGCTCCTGCTCTGCTCACTCTGCCACCGATGTCTTCGCCCGCTCCGCCGCCTGGCGTCACCACGCATCCTAGGCATGCGAAGGTGCAAGTTCGCTCCAGCCGCCGATTCCCCACCGACATGGGCCCAGGGTTGCTCACACCGAGCGCCATGACCCCTGTCTTCACTAGATTGATGCTCAAGCCCACTTGCTGGCTATACTTACAAAGTCCATCCATCCCCTCCTGGATGTGCCGACGCGAATGCGCCAGTAGTGCAACGTCATCTGCACACTCCAGATCCTCCAATGTAGAAAATGCAGTCAATCCCACCCCTCCTGGACCGCCCTCTGTTGTCTGGCGCATCACCCAGTCTATGACTGTTAAAAATAGAGTGGTTGACAAAGGGCATCCCTGCCGCACTCCCGCCCTCACCTCAAAGGCCAGGCTGCTCTGCCCAACGCCACACGCAAAGCCGGCACAGAGGTTTTTTATGACCGACATCACCCAGCCTGGAACTCCACAAGCCCTCAGCACTTTGCATAAACTGTCCCTATACATACTGTCAAAAGCCTTTTCAAAACCAACGAAACCAATGTACAGCTGCCCCTGCCACTCCGAGCACAGCCCCACAAAGAACCCGAGGGCAAATATATGATCCACACATCCTCCGCTCCCTCCAAATCCTGCCCGCTCTCTCCTCAGCCTGTGGTCCACCACCCCTGAAACTCTCTATATAACTATCCTGCCCAGTATTTTGCCGGGAACCGAGAGAAGAGTGACTCCTCTCCAACCATTGCAGTCCGCAAGATCTCCCCTCCCGGGTAATCCGACAACCATTCCCCCGTTCCACTCCGTTGGTGCCGTCCCTGCCCTCCAGACCCGCGCAAACAGTGGTTCCAATAGTTCTGTCGCTAGCCCAGGGTCTGTTCCAAATAGCTCTGCACCTAAGCCATCATGGCCAGGAGCCCCTCCATTCCCTAACCCCTTGACCGTTGTGATGACCTCCTCTCCCCGTGGAATGTCTGCACCAACATCCAGATCGTTTTCAGCCTCAAGAACATTCAACTGCGTCTCCGGTGGCCTCCTGCCCAGAGCCTCTCTGAAATGCTTTGCCCATCCCGTTTCCCGTCCCCCTGCCGTCGCAGAGACCTCCCTGTCCATCTCTTACTAATGTAAGTCTGTTTGCACCTCGCTTTCCGCCGACGATTGCAGCCATTTTGCATACTGTGCTCTGTTCACCTCTCAGCGCCGCGTTCCTCCGCCTGCCCCGCAAGATCGCCCAGGAAATTCCCTCCGTTGGCTCGGGCCTGGCGTTCAACCTCCCCGTCCAGCTGACTGCACCGCTAGCTACATAGTTGCTCCAACCTGGGGGACCTCGCCTCTGCCCTCCTTCCCCTTATGTCCCCTCTCATCGCCATGGTGTCCAATGCCTCTGGCGCTATCCAGCCCCCCCCCTCCCCCCCCTCCCCTGGAATCTCAAGCATGACCCGCCGCTTTCCTTACATACCGTTGAAACGGTGTTGAACGTCTGATCTAGAGGTTAAAATCCTGTGAGGCTCCCTAAAGAAGAAGCATCATTCTTCTATCTATATCTCTGCCAAGAGTAATCTTGAGCAAAGGTTGATGACCTTTGAATACCGTCATTATTATACTGTAAGTTTGACCATCGTTGGACGACTACTGCGGAGCAGAGGCGACAATATCGTCACAACGAATCATTACTAAAGAAGGCGTAATTGATTATATCCCACTATCATTCTTCATTTCAACCTTCTCATAATTCGTATTTGCGACAAATAAGAAGGAAGAAAACTTGTATTTCTTGGTCCAACCATTGCTATATTGCTGTTTCCTCCTTCATATTGGGGCGTGCTTTGAACTTGGTCTTTATTTGGGTTTAGAATGCAAACGTGAAGCAGCCATTTGGTAAGCACTGGAAGAAAAAAGAGAGGAAAGCGTAGGAAAGTCATCGATGATAATCACTGAGATTAATTAAAGATTGAATATCATCTAAGATGGAGAGAGTCGCGGACAAACGAAAGAATAGAGACACTAGAGGCAATTATAGACGAGACTACTTATGTACTCATCTAAAGGGGTAAGACCAATGAATATTTGACTGTATGACTGAAATCAATCATTGTTTTAGTCAATGTCAGTCATGCGAATCTAAAATGCACAATACATTTATGATAAAAAGTAAAACATTTACGATGCGTAACAAAATATAAGTTTATTATTTATTTCACAGGACCAACAGTACATGTGGTATACACATTGATATTACACCAAAATTGATATTACACCAAAATTGATATTACACCACAATTGATATTACACCAAAATTGATATTACACCACAATTGATATTACACCAAAATTGATATTACACCACAATTGATATTACACCAAAATTGATATTACACCACAATTGATATTACACCACAATTGATATTACACCACAATTGATATTACACCAAAATTGATATTACACCAAAATTGATATTACACCACAATTGATATTATGTTGGATAATTAAAGTGGTATAATACTAGAACTAAAATATAACCGACGGACTCTGTGTCATTGATGAACAGGACGCGGCTTGACAAAACTGACCGAAAAATACTGTTTAGTTTGGAATGATAATAATAAATATGGTCTGTAATTTTGACAGAACTAACATAATGTATTTCATAAAGCAATAAGATGAAACATAATCGGGGAGTTAGGGTGACGATCAGAGAAACATGGAGACAAACCACAAAGAGGGAAAAGACAAGTGGAACAGAAATTAAATATTCAAAAACAACATCAAAGAAAAAAAGTTGGACTGGTATAAACCAGAAGAATCTTGGAATGTCACGAAAAAAGATTACTGGACCCAAGCGAAAGAGAAAGCAATCAGTTTTCAGCACTGTTTGAAAGCTAATTTTACAAAGTCTACTGTAATTGGTACTTCGTGTGTCATCAGGGTATCCAGTATGTTTTTTTGCAAGTTTATTTTACAAAGTCGAGGTTTGGTGGTACTCGGTGTGTCATAAGCGTCTACGACAGCAGTAGGCAACACATAACTTGTGGGGATCTACTTTAGAAACACTGAGATCTCCAAAAATCTACTTTGAAAAAAATAATGTCTTGAAGACTTAAGTGGAAAATCAGTGTCAGTTGTAAAATGAACAGTTATAAAACGTATCTCAGCATTACCGTTCTTAACAAAAGTGATGGATGCTTCGAAAATTTAATCTTGAAGATAGCGCGCATTTAAACGCTGTCGGAATATGGCTAATCTGAACGTCTCTAGCATAAACATTCTTTCTTTCTTCCTCTTTTCACTAAAGATCTACCAAATCTTCCCCAGGGATAATCCGTACTTTCCAATCGAACGTGAAGTGACCACCAGTCTACTGTATTGCTTTCTAGTTTATTTTACAAAGTTCAAGACTGATGGTATTCTTCGTGTCATCAGAGTATCCAATACAGTTTGCACGTTTAATTTACAAAATTTAGGTGGTATTTCATTTGTCATCAATATATCCGGTGTGGTTTGTAATTGTTATTTGTTTTGACAAACTCTACATTTTGTGATACTGTGTGTGTCCTCAGTGTCTCAATTAATTGTTACAAATTTATTTTACAAAATCTACCTTCGATGGTACTTTGTGTGTCCTCAGCATCTCAATTAATTTTTACAAGTTTATTTATAAAAGCTACCTTCGGTGGTACTTTGTGTCTACATACATTTTACAAGTTTATTTTATAAAATCTACATTTTGTGGTACTTTATGTCTCAACAATATGTGCCAGTTCAACGTGCAAGTTTATTTTACAAAGTCTAAGTGTGGTGGTACTTTTTGTGTCAGAAATTACTTTAGTACAGTTTGCACGTTTCATTTACAAAATCTACATTTGGTGGTACTTCTTGAGTCACAAATTACTTCAGTACAGTGTGCAAGTTTATTATAAAAAGTCTATGTGTGGTGATGCAGCACATGGTACCGAAGATATCTGAAAAGTAAAAAAAAAATGAAAGCAAGAAAGAAAAAACAGAGGAAAAAAAAAAACTCGTTTCCAAGTCGGACATTTTCAGAAGGCAACAAATGAAAGGAGGTTGTACATTTGACTGGCAATCATATCATGCTAATTTAAATGCTATAGTAAACATCACTGCAGAACCACACGAAGAGCTCTGGCACAGGCGTCTTGTGAGTGGACCAACCATAGTGACAGCTTCATCTTCTTTAAAAGGCGAACTGGGAAAAAAAAGAAGAAGAAAGGAGTCTGATGTTGGCATTTGTGATTGTGTCCCTTCAACGACCTTCATGGGCATGATTATTGTCCCCCTTTGCAAATTCTTGCTAAAGATAGGGGAAAACGGAAATAGGCAATGCATCTTACTAGGACCAACGCCGAAGAGAATGTTCTACAAAACGGCCACAAGGTGTACGTCAGAGACAAACGAACAAAAACAAATGAGAAAATAAGAATGAAGTTAAATACATTCACAGTAAATAACAATGATATGACCAGTGAATGGAAATGGATGGTGATACGGCCGTGACAATGTGTATGAACAAAATGGCCACCTGAATGGATCCGGGTAGGAGTTATCGTCGGCCAACCTTGCTATCACATTCCATTTACCGTAAATCTAAGAGGAAATAACAGCAGTAAGGTTGTGTCTACTTTCTCTATATCTCTACTTTTCATTTGCTCTGTCTCTCCTTAACGTGTCCTTGCATTGGACGTTTATCACTTGGATGTTATAGCTTAATGCTAATCTCCGTGCCGTCTGCGGCCTCTTGTTCTATTTGCAGTTTCTTTTTCAGCTCTCTTTCTTCTTTTCTAAAGAAATAAATAATGAGCATCATTGTGAACATGACGCAAATGTTGCTCCCGATATCAAGACCCGACAGCAGATATCTGTGGAGAGAAGAAATAATCCATATTAAATCTTATATGTATTGCCTGTGATTACAAGATAATGAAGATAGATAATGGCCTATCTTATACAGGTGTGGTAGTAAAAATAATCACAAGGTAGTGAAGGCAAATGCAAAAGTAATCATAATCATTACAAGTCAAGCTTCCAGAACAGCATTGACTTCAAGCTTCCAGAACAGCATTGACTTCAAGCTTCCAGAACAGCATTGACTTCAAGCTTCCAGAACAGCATTGACTTTAAGCTTCCAGATCAGCATTGACTTCAAGAAATTCATCAACAACCTCCAGTTCTGTGCCATTCTTTCAAGATTTTTTTTTCAATGTCTTTTTTATCATTGTCATATCTTGTCCGTTTCAGGTGTCCATCCTGACCACTAGGTATTTTATATTTGGACATGCGCCCTAATATAACCGACGGGATTTCTGTCTAGGTTGAACGGGACGCGCCTCGCCAAAAAACGAGGTAAGACTCCTGCATTAAATTTGTTTAAAATTTGTTTTCTATCTCTCGCTCTCTCTCTCTCTCTCTCTCTCTCTCTCTCTCTCTCTCTCTCTCTCTCTCTCTCTCTCTCTCTCTCTCTCTCTCTCTCTCTCTCTCTCTGTTGAAATCATTTCCTAATGCAGTGAAAGCCCCTCCGGCCGTTTGTGTGAAAGCCCCTCCGGCCGTTTGTGTGAAAGCCCTCCGGCCGTTTGTAATCTTACACTGCAACAGTACAATAGTTAAATGATAACAAGAATTGATGCAAACGTTCATAAAGTTCAAACAGATAATCTCAGTCATTTAAAATGGAGTATTGAGATGGTTAGAGCAAATCGAACGAGGGCGAGCTGATATAGAGATGCAGAGGTGGTGCCTTAGCCCGATTTGGACCCTTCGGGCACGTCCTTCGACTTAAGATTATAATTTTATTGTGACACTTGTTATGTCAAAATGACGTTAATAACTATAGATACTGTTTTAATTTAAAACAGTGTTGTAGCATATATTCCTGATATCTAATTTGAAATAATCTTCGTTCCATATTTTTGTTTTCAAAGCTGGGAGAGTTTATGTCTACAACCCGAGTGCTGCTGGCCCTTTGTGAGTGCTGGTCCCGATTGGATCAAATAGGTTAAAGCGGCCAAACTCCAGATCCTTGATCAAGGGTAGGCAAGAACAGAAACAGGTCATGCCTGCAGTAAGAAAGTTTTAATCTCTGAATGCCGAATATGGAATATTTTTGTTTTGTTTTTCTATCTTCTTTTGCGTAACTAATTTATTTCATTCCCAGTGTATTTCCTCTACTTCAGTATCTGCGAAACAATCATAGGTAAAAATCACCATCGGTTTCGGATGCAATGTTCAATATGAAACATTTCTTGATCCTTGGCTGCTTGAATAACAAAGCCACCGGTGACCATCACACACAGTGGCATCTTGTAGAACGTCAAGATTTCTGGAATTCGGCATCAAACGTAAGACAAGCAGAAATGGGCGTATGGGAGGATGCATCCGGCGTGAATACAACCAGCGCGCTACAGGAACAGTTAGCATTCATACCTTTCGACATTTGCTGAGGGAGACTGAGCACCTATGGGTTTGTCCGGAGTGCGTTGATGTCGATTCTGATCAACAATAACAATAACATTAATTAACTTTCGCCATTTTGCACTCCAGTTTGCACTCCATTTTGCACTGTTCGCCGCAATCCGTACGGTGCGCCAACCCTAGCTAATGCTTTTCATTTCAGCCTCCAAAGCACTTCGCCAAATTGTTTTTGGTCGATCTCTCTTTCTGGGGTCCAAAGTAAGATTTTCTTGCTGTTCTTTTTTTTTTTACATATGTTTTAGTATATCAGAAACCTATCAGACCACCTGCTAATGCTGGGTTTCTTAACCAGTGATCCGTGGACACTTTGGAGATCCGTGAATGAATTCTATGGGGGGCCGTGTACATAACCGGAAATTTAAAATGTAACATTTTAAATTATGCTTTTAATAAGTAAATGTTTGTCCCTAAAAAGGTTGTCCATAACTTGCATTTGACAATCAAAGAGGTCCATCGACTTCATTGGACAATCAAAGGGGCCCATGGCCTTCATTTGACAATCAAAGGGGTCCATAGTCTTCATCTAACAATCAAAGGGGTTCATAGCCTTCATTTGCAATCAAATTTGTCCATATCCTTCATTTGACAATCACATAGGTCCATAGCCTTCATTTGATAATCAAAGGGGCCCATAGCATTCATTGGACAATTAGAGGGGTCCATATTCATTTGACAATCAAAGGGGTCCATAGCCTTTACTGGACAATCAGAGGGGCCCATAGTACACATAAGGTTAAGAAACCTTGTTCAAATGGTTTGTATCTTTTGTTTCCGTCCTTTCTTACTTCAATTATGCTGACGCCTCGTGGCTACTGCTGATTGGGAAAACGTCATTTCTATAATCGCGAATGCTTCTCTGCCCCTGGTAGTTCGCGGGGGCCTCTGAGGCGACAAAGAAAGAAAAGAACACTTCTCGCTCTGACATAAATGATCATGCTTCTCCACAACGTCCGGTCCTTGGTGCTGTCTGCCAATTCTGTTGTTTCATTACTGTCAAGATGTTACATTTACCAAGTAACTTCCGCCTGTATTTGGGTATTTCTTTTTTCATTCGTGCATCTTTTGCCACAATGTCTCGTAACTTTCTTTCTCCTAACACACTAAATAAATGATCTACTTGTTTCTTTTTTATATAATACGCGTAACGTTTTTGCAGCATTGATCACTGTGATGGCATCTTCGCAACGCTTTCTTTGCAGACGGTGATACGTCCTTCAGGAAACCCACATCTCTGTGGCCTCTAGTGACTGATATTACAGGCAGTAGTGCAAGCTGTGCTTTGAAAAAGTATCAAACTACTTTCAAGAACATCAAAGCTTTTAGACAGAAGCCCTAATATTGTGTCTAGGTTAAAGGGACGCACATCCCCAAAACGAGGCAAAACATCAGAAGAAAAATTATTTCTTTTGTAATGCACAAACCAGAACTGAGGATGAAGAACTACTGTGGCAAAGAAGAAGTGGTAAGCCAGATAGATAGACAGATGGACGGACAGGTGCACTACTGGGCGAACAGATGAGATGGATGAATGAAAAAATGTATGTATGGATGGATGGAAAGATGGATGGATGGATTAGTGGGTGAATTGATGGATGGATGGATGGATGGATGGATGGATGGATGGATGGATGGATGGATGGGCAGGCAGGTAGGTAGGCAGGCAGGCAAGCAGATAGGCAGGTGTGTATGTAGTTAGTAATACTGACAAACAGACAGTAGGATTTTTAAGTGAGTGAATAAGTTTATGAATGGATGAATGATGGAATGGATAGTTGCACAGATAGGTACCTGATCTTGTCTCTGTCATACAGAGAGCAGTAATCGCCGTCCCAGATCAAACATGTGTTATCGATGACTCGACCAAACAAACTAGGAGCAGGAATGGCAACTGGAAAACATTCAACATTAAGTGTTATTTTTTTTTTCGTCAATAGTTACCGTATTTAATTAACATTACCTGCGTCGTCACAGTCATTTGCTGTGTTATCATCGTTGTTGACATTAGCATAACCTTCTTTAACTGTGTTGTTGTTTATTTTATTGTCGTCTCCAGACTGACCGTCACGGTCAAGAATTCTTCAGAAAATCATTCATTAATTTCCTGTTTACTCCTTATGGAGCATATAGCCATCACTACAGGAAGTTTGCGTCAAAACCTTCCACCGCTGGTAGTGGTTGTTTCAGTAGCAACGTGTTTTTCATGATGAGGTTACCAGCCCCATCATCTTCACCATCATCATCATTGTCACAGTATAATAACTACACTTTCATCATAACATTGTCCTCTTCTTATTAGCTCGTATCCAACTGCGAGAGGTCACACAATCAAAACACTTGTAGGCGCCATTCACAAAGCGTAACATCAAGGTGTGCTGACAATCTCCCTTATCAAAACACTTGTAGGCGCCATTCACAAAGCGTAACATCAAGGTGTGCTGACAATCTCCCTTTTAATGGTACAAGGCTACACATACGAATTCAATAACAACAGTAAGAAACATCTGACTGGCTCGACACAGCCCGCTACCATCGGATTTTACAAACTATCCAACCTAAAATCGAATAATCACAAAGACGCCGTCGGCAAATGAACTACGGCTCTTAAAGCCGGCTGGCAGACATCTTTCTTTTTTTCCCGCCGAGGCTTCCCGCGCTTCCTGTTCAAAACACCCACTGCACTTGTTCGCACCGTTTCCTTTAACGGTGATGTGTGCAACCTAAAATATGTTGATTCATTCAAAACCTAGATACGCAACATAAGATATTATGTGACAGTCATCATCATCTGCCATCTCCGCAACCAAGGTCGGCTGCAATGAATCGCCTACGTGTTCTGTCCCTTGTCTTGATGGTGCACTCTGATAGACTCTTCCTGTCCATCTTTTGATGTTATCGTCCCACAAATAATGCTGTTTTTCCCTTGCACGTTTGCCTACAACTCTCCCGTCTATTATGGTTTTCTGCAAGGTGTTATGTTTTTATATGGCTAAAATATGTCCCACGCACAACCTCATATTAGTCCTGAGGGAGCAGTATTTGTTGTGGCATTGTCTCCCATGCTCTATAATAGTGGTCCAACAATGGCCAAATTTAGAGTATAAAAATTAGGGTTCTTCAAAGGTATCAACCTTCGCTCAAGATTACTATTGGCAGAAATATAAATAGAAGAATGATTCTTCTTTTTAAGGGAGCCTCATCGGATTATAAAGAAAATAAAGCATAATAACTGAGATTATCTAAGGTGTCTGTTGCGCACAGATTCTTTTGTGTGGTAGTCTGTGACGCACAGATTATAAAGTAAATAACTACTTTTGTCTGATGAAAAGTATTGTATTTGAGAATCAATAAGGTGTCTGTTGCGCACAGATTCTTTTGTGTGGTAGTCTGTGACGCACAGATTACTGTTGGTAGACATACAAAAATAAAGTAATAACTATTTGTCTGATGAAAAGTATTTATTTGAGAATCAATAATTCTTAGGAAGGGAAATAACCCTGATTGGTCGATGTTGTATTCGGTTATATGGGTTATCTTTTCTTGTGTCTCAATCTGGCGTATGAATACTAGATTTACGTCAGTTTGCGTCTGGTATGGCCAGAAAACAGATTGGTCTTGCTTAAAATGTTTATGGCCCGAATTTATATTTATTCCTTGACTATTTAAGGTGATTCGGTCTTATATCTTTGTATCTTTGTATTTCTATGTCGGCCTATTTTTTTAACTGAACTCTGGGGTCAAAGGCATTTCTGCGCATGCGTCGATTTGGGGTGTCGACAAGGAAGGTGCTGTCATGTCGTCGCTACTATGGGCTGTTCGATTAGAAAGTCTGAAAATTGGTCTCTGTGATTTATTATAGGAAGGAGATTGTTTCTCTGTATGACTGTAGCATCAGAGATTCTTCCCAATGTTCATTATTAACGCCAAGGAATGGCGTGCGTTATTCGCTAGTGTGTTTTTCCTAAAGCAAGGTAAAACCAAAAGCTTTTTTGCTGGACTTTTTGCTAAGCCTAGATGGGCAGACGTATTATCGTACATCTAGGATTATTGACTACAGATGAAGATGACGTGTTATCTAGCAGCACTAGATTATTTGATGTAACCAGTCTTATTGATAGCAGAAATGTATAGAAGCCCAATGAGGACATTTATGTATGAATAACGAATTAATTCTGCTTCATAATTTTTTTCATCCTGGGTGAGCGAAGCTCACGGATGAGAGCCATTTTGGATCCCGCTTTTGCCCTAAGCGGATCATCGTCGGATAACAGAAAAGGTCCTATTATCTGATGATGGTACAGAGATCTATAGATTATGAAAACCCACTACTGTGGTTTAAGATTGTTGCCATTAACATTTGATGAATTTACTGCTTGAGAGACTTAGCCGGAGAAGGTTCTGACAGTGAACCATTGTTGATGATTATGTATCCACCTTAACTGACGCGATTAGTCAGTTGAAGCATGAGACGATAGACAACCAGAATATTGAGTGCTTGCCTACTATCGTTCCATTGTATTTACATGCTACATGAATGTACATCTGATGTTGTCACCCATTTTTCAAGTATACGATGATTTTTTGCCAACCTGTTCAAGTGACTGTATCTGTGATGTCAGCGTGCGTCCATTATTAAATGTATGAAACGCCAGCAGTAGTCTACACTTTATTGACTTCAAGCTATGATTGAGTGAGTGACCTGTCAACTTAACAGAACTGCACACCCATTAGCGTAAATTACATCTACATTCTCACTCCATGTAAACACTGTCCCTTGTCAGCGCTTCAACACTTGACGGACAAGGTGACCTATATACTTAACACTGTGTCGGAATGAGTTGACCATTCTACTGTGTGCCCAGCTCTAACAGTGGCATACAAGTAACATTGGGATTGACACACAACACCACAATTCATCCATTCTACATCAAGAGAGCATTCATCTATGTGTCCAGTATAACCCCATGAACACACTTATCAATGCAGTGGTATATCAATTTAAAAAACCTCTTTATCAATGTGGTGGCCAGATTTCTGGGTCTAACCTGCACAGTGAACATTGCCAGAAGTCAGCTACTGATACCAGATCGTTTCCTGCGGCCGCATACGACACACATAAACACCAGCAGTACAAGTCTACAGTCGATGTCAGCTAGTCAGCAGTTTCGTTACGTGACCTGACTTGTCAAGCAGAGGCAGTAACTAGGTCAGCACTTGTTGACATTTGTGATATAACAGACATCATTGCACAGCAGGATTATCAGCAAGTATTAACTGTGTTAGCGAGAAGTGCTTACATTTCAACGGTGGATCTTCTGGTGTTCTACTCTATATTGAACATTGTAATAGTTTAGGCCAGAAGTAATAATGTATTATAGTGGCAGTACTATTGTATTAGAACAACATCTGAGCCTTCTGTGCAACACATTCCATTACATTACATTACATTATATGAAATATATATATTCATGTTTAAGTGTTTACATGTTATAGTGTTGTGTACATGTTCGTGGGCGGTTGGGCAAGGTGACTAATATAAGATTTCCCACGTCATAGTGGGCTTATATTAGTGTACTATAGGCGCGAATTTTCTTAATTGAAAATTTGCTAGCGACAATTTGTTGCTATTGTTGTTAGTTGTGACGACGTGTTTTTTTTCTTCGTTGTTTTTGCCATATTTTTATGTTCTTTAGTTTAGTTTTGATTTGTTTGTACTTGTAGGTCTACCCTTTCCTGTCAGTTAGTTCTATACACACTTTATATTTATAAATTTGTGACGTCATTTGTGTTGTTTATTTCCCTCGCAGTTATCATCACAGGTTCTGTGATTATTTTCTTTGGTTTTCCTATTTGTTTTATTTGATTTCTGCGAATGTTTTCATGTTGTCTTTTATAATTGTCCTTTGTTTATGTTGTTGGTTGACATATGCTATATAAGGTATATTTGATCATACACTACTAGCTGTGTAGTGCACTTGTGGTATAGAATAAACTGGTAGTTTATTACTATTATTATTATTATTATTATACAAGTGAGTATACAAGACCTTACTAAAGGCTTGTCTCCCACAGACATTGGGATAAAGGGAGCTGGTTATTCAAGTTTATTGAAACTTGCTCTCATTTACTTTGAAATAAATTTCATTGACTTTTTCAGGTAACTAGTCACATATTCTTAGGCATTATGTCAACTTTAGATTACTTTATTGAGCTAAGGAAATCTCTAGGCAAGACTGGTGATATGTTGGAAGAGTTTGCTATCAGTCAATATGATAAAGCACAAAAAGCTGAGGCCGAAGAAAGAAAACAAAGAGCTGAGGAGAAAAAACAAAAACCTGAGGCTGAAAAACAAAAAGCTGAGGAGAAAAAAATGGAATTTGATGCTGAACAAAAGAAATTGCAGATGCAGGTGGAGGGAAGGAGATTCCAGATGAAAATGGAAAAAGAAGAAAGAAGATTACAAAGAGAAGCTGAGGCTGAAAATAAAAGACTAGAAGCCGAGGAGAGAAAAGCAAAAAGGGAACATGAGGAAAAACGTTTAGCATTTGAATTAGAAAAATTGAAACTGACAAATATGAGTAATGTTAATCAGTCATCTGGTGGTAATGGTAAACCTTTTATTTACAAGATCAAGCTACCAGCATTTAATCCATCCAGTGACGATATAACATTTTGGCTGGATAGGTTTGAACGTTCTTGTCGAAATCATAATGTGGATCGATCACAATATGCTAATCAGTTGTCAGAGATACTAAGGGGTGACTCTCTGACTAGTTTAAGTTTGGTAGAAGAGGCTGACCAGGATAATTATGATGTTATCAGAGCAGCCTTATTAAAAGAATATCAATTGACAGAGGAAGGTTACCGTCTTTTGTTTAAGACAATGGTACCTGAAATAGGGGTAGAATTCTCAGAATTCATTGCAAAGGCACGTCTTACATTTACACGTTGGATTGAGCTGTCCAAAACAGAAAAGACATATGAAGCCCTTATGGACTTGTTGCTCAGAGACAAGATTATGTCAGGTGTAAATAAACCATTTTTTGAATTCCTACATGAGCGTAAACATAAAAACACTAAAGCAAATGGAAGAATATTGTACCCGGTACGTCACTGCACACCCTGAGTTACTATTAGCAACGCTAAGGTTAAGGAAAGTATGCCAGTTGCTTCAGCAACACCATACAATCCTAATTAATCACACAAATTTCAAGGACCACAAAACAGGTTTGATAAAAAGAGCAACTCGAATTGTTATCAAAATCAAGGTAATCAATCATTTCAAGGTTCTTCTTCAAAGAACTGGAGACGAGCTGACAGCCCTCGATACAGGGGTTGCCACAATTATAGGAATTTCCGCAGAGGAAGTCATTATAGGAACTATCCAAGTCATCCGTCATGGAGACAACAAGACCCTCATTACAGAGATACTCATTATAATGAACATAATAATTGTAATCATGAGAACTATGACTCAAACCCAAATAGGGGTTACAATAGAGGAAACAATAATAGTTGGAGAGGCAATAATAATCGAGGTAGATCTCAATACAGAGGACATAAATCACATTATCAGGCAAACTCTGCACAGCAAGAGGCCCATGAAGCCTGTGATCAGACTAATGATAATAAAAACTCTAATAATACGGCATGTTCTGCTTTTGATTTTGGGAGAGCATCTCAATGTCCCCAATGCAAAACATTATTCGAACCAACTACGGTGTCTACTTTAAGTTGTGGTCATCCTCTCCCTGCTCTTCCTGCGTCAGTCGCGCATGATGGAAGAGGATTTCTTGTCTTACATAAAGGTCTAGTAAATGATAGCCCAGTTTCAATTCTTTTTGATTCTGGATGCACCACCATTGGTGTTAGGCAGTCACTCGTAGATCCTTCCCGTGCCACAGGCAAAGTAGTCAAATGTGTAACATTTGGCGGCACCTTAGAGAAGTACTCTACTGCTATCATTAATATTGCTACTCCTTTCTTTATGGAAGATGTGCACGCATGTCTTCTGCCGAATCCGATCGCTGATCTCATCATCGGTCGTATTCACGGAGTCAAAGAATGCACTCCACAACAAATTGCTGCTTGGGAAAATCAAAATATGCAAACTGCTAATGCAGTAGTCACAAGAGCACAAGCTCTCAATATGCCTCAAACTTCATCTACTGAAGATGCTGAAGTGCATAACCAAGATGATCCCTTGGTAATTTCTCGTGACTCATTTATAAAACAGCAAGAAGATGATCCCACTCTAAAGAAATTCTTCACTCTTGCAACAAGAGGTGATCCAAATAAAGATACAAATCGAAAATCTTAGATTACAATAAAGAATGGCGTACTTGTGCGTATGGTCCAAGACTCTATTACGTCAATGCATTCTCAGATTTTTATTCCCAAGAATTTGAGAGTTAAAGTTTTGCAGCACGCTCATGACTCTCAGTGTGCTGGACATATGGGTTTTTCCCATACTAAGTCAAGAGTTCTTGCGGCTTTCTTTTGGCCTTTCGTAAACAAAGACATACGGATTTATTGCCGATCTTGTAAGGTATGTCAAGAAGTCAAATCCAAAGGTCCACGCCATGCTGCACTTATTCAGGCCGCAGATATTCCTATTCGGCCGTTTCAGAAAATGGCAATAGACATTATTGGTCCGTTTAAGATCAAATCTGCCAGAGGACATCAGTTAATCTTAACGTGTGTTGACATGTGCACACGTTGGCCAGAGGCTATCCCTCTAAAGAGCATTTCCACTGCCGATATTGCAGACGCTCTTTGGCTCATATTTTCTCGTCTGGGATTCCCCGGAGAAATATTATCAGACTATGGCACCCAACTAATATCGGATACCATGTCTCAAGTAATGTCTACTCTGCAGATAGATAGATCATTGAGTAGTATCTATCACCCCATGTCTAATGGGATGGTGGAACGTCTAAACAGAACACTCAAAAACTTACTAGGGAAGATAACTGAGGATCATCCTCAAGATTGGGATAGGGTTTTGCCCGCGGCCCTCTTTGCGTACAGAGAGGTTCCCAATGAACATACAGGATTTTCTCCCGTTGAACTTGTCTTCGGCG
The DNA here is from genome assembly GCA_024509875.1 of Oreohelix idahoensis. Taxonomy (NCBI): domain Eukaryota; kingdom Metazoa; phylum Mollusca; class Gastropoda; order Stylommatophora; family Oreohelicidae; genus Oreohelix; species Oreohelix idahoensis. The sequence goes on from JAMPIV010022712.1 coordinate 750,758, forward strand.
CGCGACCGCGCGGACCTATGTCCTTGCTTCATGATCTTATAACCGCTGATAATATTGATGATGACACAAAATCTTCTTACGAATATGTCATCGCACTTAGACACAAGATTATCGAAGCATGCAGATTAGCAACTTCTTTTTCCGAATTTGCCAAACAGAAGCAAGGCAATTTGCCAATAATAAAAGAACCTTACGACAACTTTGTCCTGGGGACAAAGCATATGTTTTGCTACCTTGTAGGAAAAACAGACTTCTTATCTCATGGAAAGATCCGTTCGATATAATCTCGAAAATTTCCGATGTTGACTAAATTGTCGATATTGATGGGAAGCATAAAACCTTCCACATCAACATGCTTACGGAATTCCATGAACGTCCGGATTATTTGCTGCCTATTTTCCAGGCAACGGACGATTCTCCAGTCCCACTTTTTCGCCATCACTGAGAAGAATATCTTCCCTTCCCACACTGTCTACCTTACGCGAGCATAAGTTGACAGCGAAACCCTCTAAAGCCTGTATTGGTTTTAGCGAAATTTCTTTCCTAGGTCACCGTGTCGGTCATGGTTTCCTAAAGACAGAGGACCATAATACCAGTAAAATACTTAACATCTCTATTTGTGATATGATAGGAAACTCTTTACAGAGCGATACAACAGGAAGCAATCTGATCATCAGAAGAAGTCCCCCCGTCCGACAAGTGTTTCGGCCCTATATACTCCTTTACACTCTAAGGGGGGCGGGCCCACTTGGGTCATGACTCCCAAGCGTCTCAGCTTCCTGTTGTCTTGCATCGAAAATGAACCCATTTCACTTATGGTAGCAACTTTAAATTCCACAACTCCGCCAGCCGTGGAGGCAATTGTGAAAGTAACAAGGAGAAGACAAATTATTCCGTTCGTTCCGTCGCAAACACTGAGACACCAGCGCGAAGTCAACGAGTCGCCACTGCGCGTTCCCCACTGGACTTTTGATACTGACACCCCTTATAGTATACACCGCTTGTCGCCCCTGAGTCGCAGCCCGTTCACTAGTCCACCACAAACCTCAGCGTATTGTGGACTTAGAAAAATTCCTGGTGTTTTCTGTACCGCAGCGTTTATTGTTACGATCTCCATTCCCCATTGCGGTTGTTCCACAGCCAGCCTGATGCCTTTTCGGCAGTTTCACTAAGCCTCTTCAGGGCCCTTGTTCTCGACTGTCCCCTCAGCCCCAACAGTTTCAATAGATCATACACTGATGCAGCCACAAGCCCTCTTGCGCCCACTTCAACAGCCATGACCCTTGCAGTGAACCCATCGTGTCTCAGATCCGCGCGGCCAGATCACTATACTTGGCCGCTTTGAATGAATGTTGCTCATCTAATCTGGATTCAAATGGCACTGTCAGTTCAATCAGTATGACCTGAAGCGTCGCTGCAGAATGACTTGAATTGGTGTCTCCCCAAGTTCAACCCTGCTATCACTACCTGCATCTACTCTCATTATTTTTGTCTTTTCCCTGTGTATTTTCAGACCCAATTGCTGTGACCTCTCATCGAGTGTTTTCAATTTGTCCTGCATCTGATTACGGTTATGGGACAGAAGAGCCAAGTCATCAGCAAAATCCAGATCATCCAACTGCTTAGTCAGAGTCCACTGGATTCCACCTCCGTTGTGTGCCGTCGATGATCCCACAACCCAATCTATCGCCAGCAAGAAAAGAAATGGAGACAAGAGGCATCCCCGTCGCACTCCCGCTCCCATCCCAAACGGTTCTGCAAGCTGTCCTTCACGAAGAACCCCGCATGTCATGTCTCCACACGTTTTCTTTATTAAATTAATGATCCCCAGGGGAACTCCACAACGCCTCATCAACCTCCAAAGTGATTCTCTGTCCACACCGTCAAATGCCCCTTCGTAGTCCACAAATCCGATGTACAGTGGTGAACCCCATTCCAGACCCCGTTCAACCACTATTCTCAAAGTGGCCATCCGGTCTGCACATGATCTGTCCCGTCGAAAACCTGCCCGTCCATCTCTCAGCCTCCTGTCCATGGACTCTCTCAATCTCTCAAGGACAATCCTGTTTAACACTTTCCCTGGCACTGATAGCAACACCATTCCTCTACAATTTGTGCACTCTTGTAAATTTCCCTTCCCAGGCAACTCAACCAGACATCCCCCCTTCCACTCCGCCGGCATCCCCCCCCTCCCAGACTCCACCAAGCAATCTATATAACATCTCTGCAGCCGCGTCGATATCCGCCCCGATGGCCCCCGCCGGAATGCCATCAGGTCCAGACGCCCTTCCCTCCCCTAGAAGCTTTATGGCTTTCTTTACCTCTTCCCTCGTTGGTCTTTCACCGTCAATTTGTAGCTCCTCTTCTGCTGGCTGGACGCCCGGCGGGCCCCGCGGAGCTGGTCCACCGAGAAGGTCCCCAAAACATTCTGTCCACCTCCTCACCCGCTCCTGTACACTGCTGAGCAGCTTCCCATTCCCGTCCTCCACGAGGCAACCCGCCTGCTTGCACCTCCCCGCCAGCCTCCCTGTGCCGCCACACAGCTCTCTCACATTTCCCTTGGCCGCAGCATCCCCCGCCTCCCCCGCCAACTCCCCAATACACCTCTCCCTGTCTCCTCCGACACTTCCCTCCACCTCCCCGCTTGCCTCCGTGTACACCCCCCGAGCCCTGGCCCTGGAGCTTCTAGTTTTGCTTGTGTATAACTCTGCTTTCTTGTTTTTTCTGTCTTTTATCTTATTGATGGTTTCTGTTGTTATCCATGCTTTTTGTTGTCTTTCCCTTTTCCCCAGTATTTCTTCACTTGTCTCATTCCATACCGTTTAGATTTGCTGCCAATAGTCTTCTGTATTCTCTACATCTTCCAGCTGTTGGAGCACTTGGAATTTGTTGGATACTGTGACCGCAAATTTGTCTCTTGTTTCTTGATTTCTTAGATGTCCTACATTAAATTGTTGTCTACAATTTTGCATTGTTGCATATCTCTTGAGTTTCATTTTTACTTTGGCTATCAGAAGGTGGTGATCTGATGCCACATCTGCTCCTCTATATACCTTTACATCCTGCAATGATGATCTAAACTTCTTGTTTATGCATATATGATCAATCTGATTTTCTGTTCTATGGTCTGGTGATATCCATGTTGCCTTGTGTATTCTCTTATGTGGAAACATGCTTCCTCCTATAGCCAGTTGATATGAAGCACAGAAGTTTGCGAATAGCTCTCCATTTTCATTCATTACTCCTAGCCCATGTTTTCCCATGACTTCTTCGAATCCAGTGTTGACTGTACCTATCTTTGCATTCATGTCACCCATCAAAATTGTGATGTCTCTTCTTTTTACTTTATCCATAATTTCCTGTAGTTTAGTATAAAATGCTTCTTTCACAGACTCTTCTTTGTCATTAGTTGGTGCATAACATTGGATGACATTTACATGAATTTTCTTTTTAGCTGTTTTGAAAGAAGCTGTTATTATTCTGGGTCCAACAGCTTCCCATTCAATTAGTGCTTTCTGTGCTTCTTTAGATAACATAAGAGCTACCCCTTCACTGTGGTGTGAACTTTCGTCTTCATGTCCTGAGGACAGCACCAATTCACCTGTGATGAGTTTCTTCCTGTCTACCCCCTTCCACTTTGTTTCACACATTCCCAGAACCTCGATTTTGTATTCCCTCATTTCTGCTGCTACTTGCGCCACTTTCCCTTGTTCGTTTAATGTCCGAACATTCCAGGTGCCAAATCTGGAAGTTCTCCTAGAAGAAAGAAGGTTAGTCAGCAACACAGACTCCTTTCGGCTTTCTCTGTGTTGCATCATACGCCTCCCCGCGAGAGGACCTTCCCCTGTCTTGGATGGCTGTGTTTTATTTTCTTTATTTGACTTGTCCATATTTGTTGAAGTTTTTTGTGGTTTAAATTTTTTTACAGGATGGTGTAACCGGCCCCATGCCCAACCCTCCTTAGTCGCCTTTTACGACATGCTTGGTAGGGGACAGTGTTACTATTCTTTGCTCCCCTTTCGGGCCCCGGTAACACACGGGTGCGATTTTCTGATACTCTCTGGATATGCCCCTCGTCCAGGTAGGTCAAAATTAACCGTGATACAACGTTAAAATATCTCCAAAGATAAAATGTAGGGATAAAAATAATGTGTAAGCTACTAGAAGACATGATCGCCCATGCCGCGGGTCACTACCCGCCATGGAAACTAACTTGTTAGACGTGAAGGCAAAACGTTTACCCTTGTAGACGGGATGAGAACGGAGATCAAAAAGAAAAATATGACTGAACACGTGCTTGAAACTAGCAAGGCTAAAAAGACGCAATTGGTGGGGAAAGGAAAAAAATTCACGTCCCCAAGTTGACACAAGGTAAAGAAATGGACAAAAGGGACCTTAGCTATTATACGCAACAGTCATTTCTTGGACGCTTTTGCGATACTTAGTCCTTTTATTTGAATTCAGCGGCAAACGCCTTACAGAAGATGCTCGAACATATTTCAAAAAAACAACTAACCTTGAAACGTAACTTTTTCTTAATAATAATGTTAGGAATATAAAACCTAGCTGGCCTGATGGCCCATCTTGAGCAGAGAAATAATATGCTTTCATTTATACAGACGGATAGATAATAATGAAGATATTGAAAAAAAGACTGTGTTGTTCATATCAGCGAGCGACTGCATTGAAACAAAAAAAGTCACTAATTTTAAAAAAAATTGCGGCCTTGAGACTCAAGTGCTAAAATCTAGATGAATGAAAGAGAGGGGGAATTAGTGGAAAGTTGTGGCTAAAAATAACTCTAGAGGCAGATTCGTGTAGGAAATGCATGTATAAACAAGTGTGTTTTTGTAAAAAACGCAAGTAGAGACAGTCGGACCAACAGACAATAATACATACTTGACTGAGGTATGACTGAATTGACTTTTGGTAGGAGGTTTGAATTTGAAAAGGGGGAAAGGCGGTGATTGGCCGCAGATAATCATATTATCGGCGCTCAGATGCGCATTTTTGCCATTCAACATAAATTGTCCAGTAGTAGACACAGTAATTCTTCAGTGGTGTAATTCCCAGAAGCTAATTGCAATATTTAGAGGGACGCCATACTAGAGCCAGCAGCTCAGCTGAGTTTTGCTAGCATATAACTGTGTTCTCTATTCATAATTCTGGTAAGACTGAAAGTATTTCTTTGTATATTTTAATATTGTTTAATGTTTCGAGTGATTTGATACTGCCATATCAAAATCTATCCCTTACAACAAGTAAGGATTCGCTCTAGATCCCCAGCCCCAGTTCAGGGTCTAGAGACAAACAAAATACATAAACGCCAGCAAGGATTATGAAGGGCGGATCAAGTGTTGAGATCAGTGGAACATATCACCTATCCTATTCAATGGCAGGAAGCTAATGAACATATTTCAGAATATGTAGTCTTGGGGAACTTATAATATGTGAAACCAACTTGGTAAGATGTGCTGTATGGTCAGAGAGATCTGACCCCGTCTATGTGGTGTTGTTGTGTAGTGTTGTGTGTAGAAGTGGCTCAGGAGGTAGAGTTCTGACACATGACCCAATACTTTTATTTCAGAACTGTGAGTTTTTATTTGGCACCAAAGTGGTGTCAAATGCTGTGTTGAAAAATACAAGGGTGGACCCGTGCAGTCAAGTATTTTGGCAGAGCAGCCTTAACTTGCCCCCAAGCACGGAGAGGTGGGGCCACCAGATTCCAGCACCAGAACTACTCAGTCAAGATACGTGAGCGTCTGGCCTGCTGGACATTCACCAACTTATTTCCTAAATAACACACCAACTATATTCCCATCAACTAGAACATACCATGTTGGGAAATAAACTTGTATTCCTCCCATCAGTAAATGGACAATGTTTAGTAGTCATAGACTGGGAGTGATGAAGCCACCCCAACAGCACATCCATTAATCATTCTCCCAGAGAAATTACAAATATAAACAGTAGTAATATTAACTAGTCTTGTAAAATACATATGTACACACCTTTCATTTATTATGCCATATATTCATGCATTTCATTCATAATTTCAAAACCTTTCATATGTTCTGACCAAAATAAAACCTTGGTTCAGAACAAATAAACTTAAAGAAAATTTAATATCAAAATTTTAAACAGCTTGAGTTAGTTCAGTGTGTTATAAATTCTATTAATATTATTAGACTTATTAAATATCTGTGTGTGTGTGTATGTAATCTACCACAACACATTACATATCAGTACCCTAGATTTTTAACGTAGCCACATTCATTAGAAAAAAAAGATATGTGTGAGGTCGTAAGTGGTAGCAAGAAGGGCCTTCTGTAAATTCACAGCTACATTTATCTCAGGAGCCTTCACAGCTGACCTCATGCATCACACTAGGTAATATCAGAACTATACAATACCATCAAATCCACTACACTATTCCTAAGACTAAAAAGCAAGTGAGAAGTCTATTAGGTCTTATACAATTTTATGGACGATTCATTCAGAATCTATCCTCTATCATGGCACCTCTTTCTTCGTTACTAAAGAAAGTGTCCCTTAATATGGTCCACTGGTCTCAGGAATGCCAATCCTCTTTGGATAAAATCAAAACTTTGTTTTCAACACCAATTATTTTAGTGTTACCTACTACAGAGAAGACATTTGTTCTTCGTAGTGACGCTTCATCCACTGGGATTGGAGCGGCACTAATGCAAGAGTACTCTGAAACTCTGCATCCTGTAATGTATATCTCACGAAAACTTAATGCGGCAGAAAGGAATTACTCGGTTTTAGACCGTGAACTTTTGGCGATGGTTTGGTCAATTCTCAAACTTCAAAGATTCCTTCTTGGTGCACATTTCATAGTGGAAACTGACCAGAAAGCTCTTACAGCTATTCAAAGTAAAAACTTGAAGAGCTCGAGATCAACTCGATACGCCATTGCTCTTCAACCTTTTCATTTTTCGGTGCGAGCTATCCGTGGTTCAGAAAATGTGATGGCAGACATTCTGTCTAGATGCCCACATGATTCCACCTAACTGTTAAATCTTGGACTTTTTAATGTGTCTAACTTTACAACAGTTCTTTTTTCTATATCAAAATATGTACACATTTGTAATATATGATATAGTGATTGTACAAACACTTAGCGGTTCACTAATGTATATTCACCGCTACTCTTTTGATGACTTTTCTTTTTGTCAATTATGAACTTATGGTACTTAATATGAAATTGTGATTGAAATTATTGTATACATTGTGTCATTGCCAGTATTGTAGTATGCGTTGGTGACACCTCCCTGGAAATATTTATACTTAGAGAAATACTTTCTCTGAGACGTTGAGATATATTCTCACCGGTAGATCTATATTTCGACTTTGTCTCAATTTGGCGTTATAAATTCCTGATATTTCTCATCTGCGCATTATTTGTGCGTTGTGAGCCTATTGTATGTTGCTCTCAGATGAAAAAAAAAATGATTTTCATTTTTTTTCCCGGGGGGTGTGCTAGTCTGTTGCGCACAGATTCTTTTGTGTGGTAGTCTGTGACGCACAGATTACTGTTGGTAGGCATACAAATGTAAAGTAATAACTATTTGTCTGATAAAAAGTATTTATTTGAGAATCAATAATTCTTAAGAAAAGAAATAACCCTGATTGGTCGATGTTGTATTCGGTTATATGGGTTATCTTTTCTTATGTCTCAATCTGGCGTATGAATACTAGATTTACGTCAGTTTGCGTCTGGTATGGCCAGAAAACAGATTGGACTTGCTTAAAATATTTATGGCCCGAATTTATATTTATTCCTTAACTTTTTAAGGTGATTCGGTCTTATATCTTTGTATCTTTGTATTTCTATGTCGGCCTATTTTTTGAACTAAACTCTGGGGTCAAAGGCATTTCTGCGCATGCATCGATTTGGGGTGTCGACAAGGAAGGTGCTGTCATGTCGTCGCTACTATGGGCTGTTCGATTAGAAAGTCTGAAAATTGGTCTCTGTGATTTATTCTAGGAAGGAGATTGTTTCTCTGTATGACTGTAGTATCAGAGATTATTTGATGTAACCAGCCTTATTGATAGCAGAAATGTATAGAAGCCCAATGAGGACATTTATGTATGAATAACGAATTAATTCTGCTTCATAATTTTTTCATCCTGGGTGAGCGAAGCTCACGGATGAGAGCCATTTTGGATCCCGCCTTTGCCCTAAGCGGATCATCGTCGGAGAACAGAAAAGGTCCTATTATCTGATGATGGTACAGAGATCTATAGATTATGAAAACCCACTACTGTGGTTTAAGATTGTTGCCATTAACATTTGATGAATTTACTGCTTGAGAGACTTAGCCGGAGAAGGTTCTGACAATGAACCATTGTTGATGATTATGTATCCACCTTAACTGACGTGATTAGTCAGTTGAAGCATGAGACGATAGACAACCAGAATATTGAGTGCTTGCCTACTATCGTTCCATTGTATTTACATGCTACATGAATGTACATCTGATGTTGTCACCCATTTTTCAAGTATACGATGATTTTTTGCCAACCTGTTCAAGTGACTGTATCTGTGATGTCAGCGTGCGTCCATTATTAAATGTATGAAACGTCAGCAGTAGTCTACACTTTATTGACTTCAAGCTATGATTGAGTGAGTGACCTGTCAACTTAACAGAACTCTACACCCATTCGCGTAAATTACATCTACATTCTCACTCCATGTAAACACTGTCCCTTGTCAGCGCTTCAACACTTGACGGACAAGGTGACCTATATACTTAACACTGTGTCGGAACGAGTTGACCATTCTACTGTGTGCCCAGCTCTAACAGTGGCATACAAGTAACATTGGGATTGACCCACAACACCACAATTCATCCACTCTACATCAAGAGAGCATTCATCTATGTGTCCAGTATAACCCCATGAACACACTTATCAATGCAGTGGTATATCAATTAAAAAAAACCTCTTTATCAGTGTCATGTACTCATTATTCTCCCGCCCCTTTTGTGAGGAAATATTGACTCGTATTTTCTGAGCTCCCAGCTGAATGTGATTCAGCAACTATTAATTTAATAGCTGTGTATGTGTGATGAAAGGTAGCATTCTGAGAAAGACCACCTAAAAACTAGTAGGAGAAGCCTAAAAATAGGAACATGGAATGTTAGAACTCTGAACGGAGAAGGAAAGCTTGACAATCTTATATTAGAAGCAACAGACATGAAACTCGATATACTGGGAGTTGCAGAGGCAAGACTTTTGGATACAGGCTACATAAAAAGAGACCAGTAAACGCTTATACACTCAGGCGGAGAAAAACATGAAAGAGGGGTAGGAATGTTGATAAAGAAGGAGTTAGAAAAATACGTATGTGGATACTGGACACACAATGACAGAATGATGTTACTAAAAATGAGAGCAAAGCCATTCGACATATCAATCTTACAAACTTATGCACCAACTAAAGATCACAGCGAGGAAGAAATAGAAGAATACTATGAAGAGCTACAACACACACTTAAACCAGTAAAATCAACAGATGTGTTGATAGTAATGGGTGATATGAATGCAAAAGTAGGAAAAGGAAAATACAAGAAAATAGTAGGACAGTATGGATTAGGGACAAGAAATGATAGAGGAGACAGACTTATCCAGTTCTGTGAAGAAAACCAGCTGGTCATATGTAACACCTTTTTTGAACACCACCCAAGGAAATTATACACATGGAAAAGCCCAGGAGATATAACACGAAATCAAATCGACTATATCATGATAAAACATAGATTTAAGAACAATGTCACAAGTGCAAAGACATATCCTGGCGCCGACATAAATTCAGATCACAATCCAGTCGTCATCAAAGTAAATATAAAGCTGAAAAGAGCAGGAAACAGAAGACAGGAGGAACCCCAGATAGAAATATCAGCGCTGAAACAACCAGATATAAAACAGAAATATTTAATCGACGTCAAAAATAAATATCAACAGTTATTGACAGAAAGCATGGAGCAGTATAGAAGAGAAAACCCAGAAGAAAAAGCAACCGCAAAATGGGAATGCTTAAAAACAAGCATACAATCAGCAAATGCAAATTTACCTAAAAAGGAGTCTAAGAAAAATCAAATTTGTATGACAGATGACATCTTGAATAAAATGACCGAAAGAAAGAAAGCAAAAAACACTCCAGAATATAAAACAATAGACAATGACATACGTACTATGTGTAGAGAAGCAAAAGAACGGTGGATAGAAACAAAATGCAAGGAAATAGAAGACTTGGAAGCAAAGCACAGGACAAGAGATATGCATGAAGAAATAAAGAAATTATCAAATCGGTCACGGTTTGCACAAGGAGGAAGCTGTATCAAGAACAAAAATGGTGTAATATTACTTGATGAGAAAGACATATCAAACAGATGGGCAGAATACGTAAAAGAATTATTCGAGGACAACAGAGGTAAAAAACCATCACCAGATTCTAATGAAGGGCCAAACATTCTCAGATCAGAAGTAGAGAATGCCATTCATATGATACAAAAAGGAAAATCAGCAGGCATGGATAACATAAAAATTGAAATGATAGAAGCTCTGGAGAGCTTTGGTATAGATACAATCACAGAAATATGCAACGATGTATACAATACAGGATATATACCACACGACATGAAGACATCAGTTTTTATAACATTGCCCAAAAAACCAAATGCAACAGAATGTTCAGACTTCAGAACAATCAGCCTGATGAGTAATGCAATTAAGATACTGCTCAAAATCATACAGGAAAGAATAAAAAGTAAAGTAGACAGCGAAATCCAGGAAGAACAGTTTGGTTTTAGACGGAACAGTGGAACAAGAGAGGCAATATTTTGCCTAAGAATATTAGCAGAAAAATATACAGAGGTCCAAAAAAGTATGTATATGTGCTTCATTGACTATAAGAAGGCTTTTGACAGAGTCCATCATGAGAAAATAATTGAATGCCTCGAAGACATAGGTATTGATGGAAAAGATATAAGAATACTCAGTAACCTTTATTGGGAGCAAACTGCCACAGTAAGAACTGGAAGGAATTATTCACCATACATAGACATAAAAAGAGGTGTCAGACAAGGTTGTGTGCTGTCCCCCTGCCTATTTAATTTATACACTGAAAAAATTTTCAAACAGATACAGGAAATACCAGGACTGAACATCAGTGGAAGGTCAATAAACAACCTTAGATATGCAGATGATACCGTGTTGTTAGCTGAAAGCGAACAGGAGTTACAGGAACTAGTGAAGCAAGTGAACAGTATAAGTCATGAATATGGACTCGACATTAATATTGAGAAAACAAAAACTATGATAATTAGCAAGACAGACGATAAACCCACATTAAAGATAAGCGTAAATGGGGAAATCCTGGAACAAGTCAAGAGCTACGTTTATCTCGGTCATATAATAACAGAAGATGGCAGATGTGAAACAGAAATCAAGAAGAGAATAGGAATGGCCAAAGCTACATTCAACAACATGAAACATACACTGACATCCAAACAGTTATCTCACAAATTAAAACTGAGAATCATAAAGTGTTATATATATTCTGCATTTCTGTATGGTGCAGAAACATGGACGATGAATAAGCATTTGGAAGAAAGAATTGAGGCTCTTGAAATGTGGATATATAGAAGAATGGGGCGTATCTCATGGAAAGAGATGAAAACAAATAAGCAGGTCCTAGAAAATCTAGGTATGAAAAGAGAACTAATGAGGGAGGTCAAAGTTCGACAGCTAAAATACTTTGGCCACATAAAAAGGCATAACACCTTGCAGAAGACCATAACAGAAGGGAGAGTTGAAGGCAAACGTGCAAGGGGAAGACAGCGCTATAAGTGGGAAGACAACATCAAGAGATGGACAGGAAAGAGTCTATCAGAGTGCACCATCAAGACAAGAGACAGAAGACGTTGGAGATCCATTACAGCCAACCTTCGTTGTGGAGATGGCAACTGATGATGATGATGATGATGTTTTTATATTTAAACCAATACGGGTTCAGACATACAATTCACTCAACAGTGATTAATCCAACTATAGATTTAAAGTTACAGATTAACAGATTTAATTACAACTCATGGGTTAACAATGTAAAATAAATCAAGTTGTTTATAAAAATGAAGCGTCGATATTTATCATCATCGGAGGATGTAAAATTGTGGTCGCTGATAAAACAATTTTGAAATGTCCATTTTTTGCGCATTTATGCAACTAATTGAATAATAATAATAATAATAATAAAAATAATAATAATAATAATACCATCTTCAGTCATATCTGACTATGGGAATGCGCCCCTTGAGGTGACAGCCTTAAGCTGCTTATTTTCATAGTGTTCCTTTCTATGTTTTCTCCTATGTTCTGCTTGCCGTGAGAGCTTTTTTTCGCTCAATCTGGGAGTCACGGAATTTTGGGTTTGATTCCTTCTCCACTACGGCAGTAGTCATTTTCAATTGAAGTGAGTACTGATTACAAGAAATTTCCGGGTCGACACATTTCTCTCTGCTCTTATCGAGCAAATATTTGAAATTGTCAAATCATTTGACACTCATTTTTGGTGATAATTCATAACACTTGCTTGGCGCTTCACAGCTTTGTGGAGATTAACGCAGGTAAAACCCAAATGGGCCTGGTCAGTTTAGAATAGTTTTGTTTGTCCAAGCCGCGGCAGGCGATAAAATTACTCGCCAGCAGACGGATTTCGTGTGCATAAGCGACGGATAAAGAGATTATTTGTCTGTGCGACACATTTTGGAAAGTCACAAATGACATAATCGTTTCCGGCACACCTGGTTACAAAGACATTACTTTATATTAAAGTAATTTCTTATTTGTAAACACATTGCTGAGAAAGTGTTCGGACGTGTCACTTCTATATATGAGAGAGGTGACCTTTTGCATCACGCACATTATTTCACGCATGTTTGATACGATTCGAGCCCTGCTTAGCATCGTAACAAACAAATGCGGCGGAAGACAGGGCCATATAACCTGACGAGATTGCAGTTTTAAGACACTGCGAGAATCACTTGCCAAGACGACAACCAGACTGCCAGAAGTTAAAATCAGAATTCCATTTATCAGACCGGACTTTGTTTGAGCTTTTTGAAGGACTTAAACAGCCCAGGAAACCTCTATCATTTTAATAAGGAAAACCGGGATCTGAGGAAACTGAAAACACAAAGTCATAGTGGGAATTTATTGTTAAAGTAACGACCCCTAACAACACGTGAAAAAAGGCATCTGCTAGGGCCTTAACCTACTTCTCTGAGCAAACTGGAGCAAGGAGGGAAAGATGAAAGAAATGATGTACGTTCTAATTATAATATTTACATTTGCAAACTAACGTAAATGTCTATTTAAACATATTCACTTTAAAATTAATGAAAGTTTTCAAGCTTTTCAACCAGTGTAGATGTAACTGAAAACATATTCATTCTATATTGTGAACATTTTTCAACCAGTGTAGTTGTAAATGTAAACATATTCTATCTATACTATTAACCTTTTCATTTAAATGTAAAGAAATTTTTCTCTCGATGGATTAAGCTTAATTCTCATCGAGGGTAAAAGTCTGAGGTAGATGGGATGGTGGAATAGGAGGATGGGGACACATAAGTATGTGTCGGGAAACTCAATACTCAGAAGGTATTTATTTCTATTCTTTTACCATACTAGTTGGTGGTACCAGTTGAGGGTATTGTCTCTGGAACAAGAAGGGTACAACTGGCCTAAAGTCGAAGCTAGATACCATCATCAGACGGGGCTTTAAGACACGGGACCAACTTCGTAGATACTCCCTGACACTTCTGGGAACGTGCTGCGCCCTACAACCTTGACCAGTGACGAGCGTGATCAGCGGTCCGGTCTTCCAAGTACCAAATCATCAGAAGAAGCAAAACACTGACAGCTAAGTAACACTTAAAAGCTGCCAAGTGACCTCCTTTACACACTACTATCACATCACATAGTGATGATAATTGTCTGATAAATATATATTCATTTTTTAAAACCTTGTTAAAAACCTAAGTGACTATTAAATCTGTTATTTGTAAAAATAAAAATTTAACGTCAATTTAATCATTTCTAATGGTGACAGATGAAAAATTGAGCACTTTGATCGATCAATTTTTTTCTCATCGGTTCCCCTCATTCTTGTTCAATCTACTCGATTCCACGTGGGTTCCCTCGCTTCCTAATTAACATGCAAGTCGTTACGCGTAAGCCCGGCCTTTCTCGCATTCTTCTTTGCTGAGAGTTTTAGACACACCTACCTGTCTTCATTTCACGCGCTATCAATATTTGATATTTAGATTCATGACTGTCATTCCTTCAAAAGGGGGCGAGGTTATGGGTTTTGTAGCTCGCTACGAGAAAACGGGTCGTTAATTGCAAATAAAGAGGGCGTTAACCATTTTACCGATTTTCATCCCTCTGATTGTGGTCTAAGGGACGCAATTTGCTCACCGAGAAAAATGAACGCAAAGGGGCCCGCTTGCTAACCTCTCAATATGCGGTCGGCGTGAGCGTGAAAATAAACTTTGATTCGCGATTTGAACAGCAAAATTGCCCTGACCGGACGTAAGATGCTATTTTTTGCGTTAAGGGACGAAAATCCAGCGTTTTAATATATATATATATATATATATATATATATATATATATATATATATATATATATATATATATATAGATATATATATATATAAATCTCTTATAATTCAATTCATAAGTTCGCTCAAGGATTCCTGATAGTCTAGCTCGCATAGTAGAGCCTTATACAATTTGGATTGGTATTATACGTGGAGATTTCAGTTTCCTGATTTGCGGTAAATAATAGTATATTAGCCATTAAGTGTTTTAATATGTTAAAGCTTCATTATATTTCACCGGGATTTTTGTGTTAAGTGAAACGTATTAAAATAACGTATAGCAAAGTTTACCAGCTATAAACGTAAAAGTTAATTACCCGCTATGTCTTCAGTATGAGATGCTTTAAATTAAGTAATAGACACTAGGCGGTGGATAATTTAGAGAACGCGATTTATTTTCTATTTTAATCTGGTGTAAAATTTTTAGTGACTAGTGTTCATATCTCACGTTAGGAGCGACGAGATTAGCTAGACACTGTGAGGTTTAAAATTTAATTTAGTATGGGAGTGCTTTACAAGTCAGACCTAATGTGTCTTAGATTAGGATTTATAATATTGTTAAAGCGTTTATATCTTTCCTCCTATTTAATCCAGGATGATCAAAACCTTGCGATCCAGTGTTTTTATGATCTGATGTTCCTACCAGCATCTAAAAATTATTTGTGTAACCATCTTCTTTTTGAGACCCCTGTGCCGGCCCCTTCTCCATTTATGACGAGAGGTCAAATCTAGAAAAACACAATAATTATATAAAAATTTAACTGGAACGGAACATTCCCAGAATACAACTTTATTTCATATATATATATATTTAATTTTATTATCAGTCTGCTGAGGCAGAAACTTGGTACTCTGTTATCTGACCCAGGACAGGAGTTTTCTTCCATAGGATATATTCACGAGAACTCACCGTCCACACTCGGCCATCATATAACCGAACAGCCGACTATTATCATTTAACATTTTGTTTTCCCATCCCGTCACCGAGAGTCACAGCCGCCTGAGGCCAGACCGCACTGGAACAATATATTAACTTATAAATTTCCATGACAGTGCCACTACATAGAAAAAACTTATTCCAAACCAATACCTGCAGTAAGAAGAGGAATACCCCCAGGAAAAAAATAATCAACGCACCAATTCAGCGACTCCCGAACAATAGCAGTTGCATAAACGGAGAGTCTGGGGCTGAACTGGACAAAATACTAGGACTCAAATTAGTCTAAATACGTGTTTGATTAATTCCCTGGAATGTATGCAGTCGACAGAGGGGTAAGCAAATCTGATAGTGAGCTCACTGTATGTGTGTTGTAAATGACCGGAACGATAGAATTTATTTCTTAAGTTACTACTTATTTACCATCTTTTATTGTTATCTCTCACTAATCTGAGTGTCCCCAGGATAGGTTACATTAAGGACTTATTCTTTACCCGTCTTGAAATACCCCTACCCCATTGTTAATTATTTTGATCTTTTGTGTAAATTACCTCTGTCGGGATCTTTCCTAGTTTCTCTTATACCAGAGGGCGGGCCTATTAGATTTATATTTTCATTTCTCTTATGTAACTAAATTTGTTGATGTAATGCTTTTCTTGATGTCATGATATTTTCTAGTAAATAATAAACTTACGAAACCTTAAACTAGAGGGTCGGTCAAAACCCCCTGCCATTATATGTGATCCATAGTTTATCTGTTTCTACATCTGTACGTATTTCTGTCACAAAATTGTGTGTGTATACGTGAGGGTAGGGTAATTTGAATCTATACCAAGTGAGGAAGTGCGTCTCCTTTAAATAGAGTCGTACAAGATAGGCTGGATTAGAGCAATTACTCAATCCAAGACTGCGCTTTCTCTTACACCAGTTCTCCTCGTGAAACAGGAATTATTTCTCACACCTTCCTCTCACATAGCTATCACTATCACCCTCTGCTCGGACGGAACCATAAATATCTCAGTCCTATCTATCAAAATTACGACACTAATGTACTGCCTGTTTGTCTCAGTCAATTTATTAAATACACTCTAACCAGAGCTATACCATAGTAAGAAGAATTCCACTGAGTAAATCAGGGTGGGGGCTTGAACGAGCTGAATTTAATAATTGCTTAATTCTTCATAAAAGGCGGTGGATCAGATATAAGTTAACAATTGCCCTGCCCCACGCAGCATTGTTCTTGACTTCTGAAATATCTTATGAAAACTCCCTTGAGATAGAAGCATCATTATCCTTCTATCTACGACACTGCCAAGAAAAAATCTTGTGCGTAGGTAGACACCTTTGAAGACCCATATTAGATACTCCTGAGTTTTGGTCACTTTTGGCTCACTACTGCAAAGCAGGGGAGGCAATTCCGTGACACTGAGGTGACGCCGTAGAGAGCATCACCACTTGATGCAATCGGCAGCTTCATCCCTCCAGGTTGATGGATTTATGACCAGTGTCTTCGTGTCTCTCTTGCAGACATCTTTGAACCTCAGCTGTTATTTTGCCTTCTGTTAGTTGTCCGTAGAAGATATCTTTCAGGATGCGACCATCTTCTATGCGACGGATGTGGCCAAGCCAGCGTAGTCTGCGCTGTCTGAGCAGTGAATACATGCTTTGAAAGCCAGCATATCACAATACATCGCCATTCGTCTCTTTGCCCTTCCACAAAATACAGAGAATGTGGCGTAGACACCGTTGATGGAATGCATTGAGCCTTCTTTCTTGCTTAACATAGGTTGTCCATGTCTCGCTACCATAAAGAAGTGTGCTGGTGACGCACGCGTTATATACCACAGCTTTCGTCTTCGTTGTGAGTTTCAAGTTTCCCCAAACACGCGTTTTGAGACGGACAAAGGCGGCTGCAGCTTTGCAAATACGGCTGTCAATTTATGTGTCCAATTTGAAGATGCAGTACTCTTTCAGAAAGATGAAGTTTGCAATGTTCTGAATTCTTCTACTATTTCCACTTAAGGAGGGTCCTAAGGCTTGGGCTTTCATTATTATGATGGGAGTTTTACGCTCTCTAATTTTAGCGACTGTTCCTGTGATCGGTCCCATAGGGTGTTCTGGTTTTGAGCTCTTATTTTGGCGTCTGTGATCTCTCCTTGACAAAACTGGAAGTCAGTGAAGTAGTCTTACAAAACGGTATGTTATAAGCGAAATGTTAGCTCACACATTACTACATGACATCATAAGATACTGCCGTTTACATGTGATTTTTAAACTACATGACCATATAAGGTCTCGCTACTTCCATTTCGTCTTTTATGTTTACAAACTTACTACTTCACAGATCTATCACTGATAATATCTTCCAAGATGTTACTTTCTCGAAGTTGATTAATACAACAAACTCAGTCTGCCGGGCATATTACATCACTGTTCGTGTTTTAATCTTTAACAACATTGTCATCTTCTGACATCCCAGTGAAATCGACTGTGTATTTGGACACGTTATGTTTGCAATTTGACGCCTTATCTCCAAATACCGTCTGTCATTCATACTGAAAATCCTGAACAAAAAGGCTTGGGCAATAGTCTGCTACCGATGTCCCGTATCAAACGTTTGGTTAATCAACTCGTCTCGCTACTTACGGCCACGTTTTCTGTCGGCCGGAAGATTGTTACATAATTTAGTACACAAACAACTTCCCCCTGCACAAAAAGGAGTCAATGTTTTTCAGAAACAGGTAAAGCAGATAGGTAATAGTAAGGGAGTGACAAGATTGATAAGAAAACCCTGTACGATGAAAGCGAAAACAACGAATACTGGAAGACTTAGTACGTAAAAGGAATGGCAGAGTAATAATGCCGGAGGTGATTGAAGACCAGAAAAAGAAAACGAACGTATTTCGTAACAGTATTCATATTCTTTCTTTGTCTCCTCGGAGATCCTCTGAACTACACGGAGATCCTCTGAACTACACGGTGTAATTTTGATAATATTTCAATAGTTCAATAGTAACATATTAGTACTAACTATTAATATTATCAATACTAAAATTATCCCCATCAAACTTATGAATATCAAAATAACAATTCCTGCGGAAATAATCAACATTAACCCGTGTCGTTCCGGTGTATCTATCAGGGGGGAATTAAAAAAAACCATAATAGCAATACTGCTCTGTCAGGCATATAGTGAAAGACGGTTAATATGAGGTTACACGTGGGAATGTAGAGAAACCATCATTGCAAGAGCACGTGAGTACTATGACTCTGCCTTCTTGCCCATTGACCTACTGCAGCAGTTGACCCATGTTTCATAACGAGCAAACAGAAATAGTGTTGAATCATCAAAATTTAGTGGCATCACACTCACTCTGTCTTTACTGTCATCAACTTTTTATTTCTTCTTCCTCTTGGAAGGGCAGAATGTTAGACGGGCCTGCGCGCCCAATTCTTAACCCTTCGAAAATAAAGTTCGTTCGTTCGTTCAACTAACAAAGAAGCATAGGTCTTCAAGAAACGTGTGCAAAGCCTTCCTGTTCCGAGCCATCAGGTCAAGGTTTGTGCATGTCTATGCTATCAAAACAGATTGTCTCAATGTGTATACTACTCATCGTCAATTTTAGCATAATTATAAAAACTGTGTTTGAAGTTATTCTTATCAGCATCAAAACTATCAACATTAAAATCAACAATATCTTTCTTTTTCATCCAAATTTTGATCAATGTTATAAGCATCATTGCCCTCGACACCAACATTATATTCAACTTTTGTATTTACCTCTTTGTTTCCTTCCATATAACTACACCTAACTCTCCCGTAAACATGAGCGGTCCGTCTAGCTCTCTCTCATTTCCGTAGTTTTTTTCTTTCATTCCTTAATGTTAAATTATCTAGGGCCGTCTATTTTTATCAAATTATTTCCTTTTATCAAATCATTTTTGCCGGTTACTATTTTATATGTTCCCATTTTCCCTTTCTTAAAACATGTAATAAAAGTGGACCTGCTTATTTCTAATGTTTCATTTTGACGTCCTTGTGGCATTTGGAAAATTATAAATGGGGTTTTTTTTATTGCCATTTCATCTTCATGACATTCTGCATTTGATTCTTCTGTTGCATTCTATTATAATATTTTGTTACTTGAGTTTGTGTGTTAAATCTTTGTTTTTATATTTCTTTCTTTTTCTGCTTTTTCACTTGCTTATTCAGTGTTTTTTTCCCTCTCTTTTGGCGTGTTCTTTGTCACTTCATGTATTCCTTTCTGTAGCTGCTGCGCATTGTTTGTTTATTTTTGTTATTTTTTTCCATGTCTTTGTTGCACGCATAGTCCTTTTCTCATAGCCTATCTATATTTCTCATCTCTGTCTCTTTTTTATGACTGTGACTGACGAAAGATATAACCCAAAATATTCCGTGTATCTAGTAGGCCTATATTTCTCAATTGTAGACCAGATACCATATAACATCTCTCTCTCTTTTTAAAAAAATAAATATGTGCTTTAGCCTTTTAGGTCATCTCCATTCGTCATTTCATTGGCCATGGCATTCTGCGAATTTTTTTCTCTGTATAGTCACATCTCTCTCTCGTTTACGTTATTTTAATTTTCTGAATGCCTGTCTTGGGACAGAGTGCATCCAGAATATTTCAGATCATTGACTTCTTGAACAAGTCGTCGCCGTCACCATCATCGTCATTATTATCCCCATCATCCACACCCTTCAGCTACCCAAGAAGCATAGGCAGACAACTGCTGCCTTGCAGGTAGATCACGGAAAAACATAGGCTAAGTTAGCAGTCCCAAATGAAAGCATACTGAAGACGGATGCACTGGGCCGCAAGGCACACAGAAAAGTGCAACGCAAACCGCCTTGGACGGCGAACGAGGAAGAAGAAGAAGAAGATAGATAACTGTGCACAGTTATGCAACAAAATGTTGGCTTTCTTATTTTGATATGACTGTTTCTTCCCCCAACTTTGTCTATATTGCTGCCAGTTTATGTGTAGGATTCAACAACTTGCACTCGTGGTTTATTCAAGAACAATCGTTATATGATCAATGAATGTCGTACATTAAATCTTAAATCGGCTGAATGATCGGGAATCAACCGCATTCATTATTGTCTTAAACACATGACATTTTATTGGCCTCTTCTTTCGTGTTTCTTCGTCACCATCTCCGATTTTATATTGTCGTTGAGTCTTTCCGGCTATTTTCGGTAGTTTTTCTTTGACATCTTTTTTCACAAAATATTGTACTTTCTGTTTTTCTTTAGTCACTGTCCAAATTAGGCATTAACATTATAATGCTTTTATAAATAAAATGTTTAGGGAGAGTGTTATTGCACTAGTAAAATTGGGTATTTCAAAACATAGTATTGAATAAATAAGTACACATAAACAGGTAATAGCAGGCACTCGTAGGAAAGAAAGAAGTAGAAAACTAGACAACAGAAAAACAACAGAAGTGATAGGCTTACCTGGGACTAGAACCCAGGACCACCCGAACTTCAACAACGCCACGCTAAGGGAGTGAATCGTGACTTTCCACCACAAAAATAGTGCTTCGTGGACTGGGGTCATTCGCACGAACCCTCCACGTAACTCACGAAGGACCGAGGAACGGCCCAGACTAATTATAGACCCAATCACTTCCATAGCTTTCCTATTAACCAGCATAAGCCAGATTACATACGACCATTTACTGTGGCCGTTATAAATAAAAGTGATGTTCCTGGCTCAAATAACTGTATTATCTGAATTGATTACTCACTGAGTGTGCTGGAGAAAGCAAAGACACTTGTTGCAAAACCTCGATCCCTGGGGTCAACCATTCTGTAAATGCCGTAGGTAAAATAAGTTTATAAAACTGAGTACTATACATTGTTTTTTTTATGTATGTTTGCCTGCCTACCTATGTGTCTGGACTGTCTGTTGTCTGGTATGCCTGTCTGGTCTGCCTACCTGCCTGGTCTATCTGTCTGTTTGGTCTGTCTTTCTGGTATGTCTGCCTGTCTGTCTGATATGTCTATCTGGTATGTCTGTCGGATCTGTCTGGTCTGCCTGCCTGTATATATTTAGTCTGTCTGTCGTCGGTCGGTTGGTACGTCTCTGACAGTTGTCTGTCTATATGTGTCTTGTTTCAAATCTTTGACACTCAAAATCTCTATGTTCCTGAGAGCTGAAACTAAGTATGCAGCTCCCTTTTTTGGTACATTTTAATCTATCTGTTTGATAATCATCCAGCTGATTTTATATAATAACTAAACGAATGTTAAAGAAGGGAATAACTCCATTAAATTAATGGTCTCAAAGGAAGAGAATTAGTACATTGCTAATATAGTTTGTTTTTCTTAAGTAACAGAGCGGGCGTGAGACGTGAACGATGATTTTCGGCTTAAATCAATGTGCTTTATTAAACAATTTTGTCAAAGGTTCTATTGTTTTTAACACAACTTTAACGGACCACTTTATGTTAGCTTTAAAAATAGATATTTAAACTTATTAGAGTGTATTGTATCCAAAAGATGCTGTATTTTCTTTACTTTATTGAACTTATGTCCTTTTTTTTTTTATTAGTTATTATAAAAATCCACTGAGTTAGTGGCCATCAAAACAGGGTGGGTTAAAATGTACCACAAAAGAGAGCTGCGTGCATATGTCAGCTCTTTGCGATAAGTGGAACAAAGAGATTTTATCCGTTAAAGATTTGAAACGCGACACACAAATAAACAGTATGTCAGCACTATAATAACATTCGTTAACAAGTAAAGTGAATTATTTATTTTTCAAGGAAAAAAATATGAAAAGAAAACGAAACAACGAGTTTATATGAAATGATTCAGTAACAACAAACATACGAAAGTATATAACACACAGAAATCTTGTGATTGTCCCTCGCATTTCCCGGGGGATCTCTGAAGAAACAATAGGACTATATACACACATGGGGATGGCCGCGTCATGATCTAAAACAAATTCCCAACTAAACCACTGCTTGAATGCACGTGAATGCTTCCCGCATGCTCCCTGTAAGGGACTACCTGTAGTGGTGGTTGCATGTTCAGTAAAAGGACAATGAAAAAGAAAAAAAGAGAATCTAGTAAGTACCAAGTCATTATGCCGACCTACCTCAGAATAAGCAACCTTCTAGGAATAGTTCCCATTGACATCAGTAAAATCTGGACGGCATGCAGGAGCACATAGATCAGAAAGTTGTCATGACAGTCTGTGGCACAAACTCCCGGAGTCAGGATCACTGGTTTTGTGTTGTTCTGTTCAATAAGGCCACTGCACATTGTGAACAGCTGAAAACGATAGTAACGGGTGGTTAATTACCTCTTAAAGAAATGCATGGAGACATATCCGGAGTCATCCATATATGACCGCTAAGCTGAACACAATGCTACAGTGTTCACATGTAGAAGTGTATCTCTGTCTGTGAGGCTAATTACGCTCATTGACTCTTTAAATCAACCACACACTTCCTGGGATTCCCCTGTGGACAGTGGCATACTAAGGGGGGTGCGAGGGGGGCGGTCCGCCCCGGGTGACAGCCAGGAAGAGGGTGCGATCGGCCACTATTAATATAGTACTTGCGGTTAAAATGTTACTTACTGGGGTGGTTCTTTATTGGGACAGGGGGTGTCATAGGTAACATCCGCCCCGGGTACCAAGAACTTTAGGGACGCCTCTGCCTGTGGTTAAACATTTTGAGAACCCAGCATTGCACACAAAGTTTGGAGGAGTCACATGATCCCCAGACGTAACTCTGCTGTTGCATGGTTGGCATCATGCAGGAAGATCTCACTATGGGCCCATGATAGGCAGTGGGAGATGAGAAGTAGCTCTGTGTAGGACGTGACAATTCCTTTAGAGAACCCAGAAACTGAGCACAGTATGTTAGCTCTGCATATTTGGAGAGCCCCTTTGGATGGCGTGACAGTATGCCACGTGCTTCTTCCTGCTAGCTTGGGACCAGATGTGATGATCTTTTAAATGCAAGCCAAGCTGGACAAACTACAGTTCATAACTTCAACTCAACACGTTTAGGAATGGCAGAAAAGTCACAGGAAACGCCTAGATTTACAATTTAGATAATACCAATGAGTCTTCAACTTTACATTAGCTGTAAAAGAGAGAGAAATTCAGCAGCCCTAGTTAAACAACACCAACAACTTCAACGTTTTAAGAACGTGGTGCATGTCCATGTTTAATCCAATGTTTTTCTTTAGCTTTGAGTTTTCATATAGTCTTATAGTTTAAGTGTCGGTTTTTTTTTTTCTTACATGTTTTTGAAAAGTACGGTAATGTTGTACATAATTGTAAAGGTAAATTGAATTAGGATTAATAAAATATAAAACTTGGACAAAACGAAATAAAACATTCGTTCAGATATATTGGCCCACATTACAAGCACCTGCAAAATCGTCATTTAAGGGTTAATACAAAGCCTCGTGTAGTTCCCGAGGGCCTCTGATGAAACAAAGAAGGAGTACTGCACATTAGGCATGAAGCACAAGGCGAGTAATATGAGAATGTGCATGAGGGCTGGCAAACTCAACATATAAAACTAGTTGCCACATAAACCACGGCTGCAAGAGCACGTAAATGATCGGAGCATGGAGACCATCTGCAGTAGAGCCTCCACACTCTGTAAAGAACGTAAAGGAAAATGATGATGGTCATAATGATGATGACGTCGAAGAAGACATTGAATGGATGGCACAGGACCGGGGCGGCATTGCCTGAGCCCAACTAAAACTCTTCTGCATTTTCCTGGTCGTCTGCACCGTCAAGAATTGTATAGTTGGTTAAGGTAGTCATTGTTGGTTTCAGATGTGCTAACTGTCCTGTCTTCAGAATGGTGTGTTTGTAATGTTACACCTGGTTTAGCTGTTTGTCTTCAACTTTGCTAACTTTATTGTATCAGCTAACTCATGTAGTACTCTTTGGTAGAATCAAAGAATGGTAGGACACATTGCCCAAATGGCTCTCGATAAGTCGGCCGTGCTGCTTGGACTGAGTAACAAAAATAGCCTCTACGTTGAACTTTACCTTCACCAAAGTCGTGTTTCGGTTTGTCTTTTCAAAAGTAATAAAGCTCAACAATGCATGTAACTACTATTCTGTGATTGAACCGTGCTCTGTTATGTTGCCATGTATGTCGACCCTGTCCCATATACGTCGACCCTGTCCCATGTATGTCTATACCGTATCACGTATTTCGACCCTGTCCCATTGTGACGAAATAATTTGTGTCCTTTTACATCACTATCGTTTTCTCCTGCATTATCAATTTATTTCCTCATTCCCCTCAGTCATAGTCCTATTATTTGACATATTTATGCATCTACATTTCTGCCTAGTCTCTCCCAGAATTGTTTACGTTTCACAATGGGAATCGTAGTATTACAAGGCTAATTAGACAGGTCAGCGGATAATACTTTGTATCACTTAAGTCATCTAGCCACCTTTGATAGAGACGGTCATTGTTGAAACAAGGTGGTCGCGCATGATCGACGGAAAGAAAGCCAGATTGTCTGTCTAAGAAATCCGTCTAGGAGGTGTACGAAAATACAGGTGATAATGAGGTAATACTTCCGCTAGACCATCCCTGTATCAATAATACAGATAACACGTCTGGGGAGATTATGTTGCGAAAGGTATTAGCCAGATAATAAGTTCACCTATGTGTTTGTGAGTTTGTACAAGTGCAATTTGGAAGTATTACTGCTATATTTGAAAGAGGTCACGGGTTTAAATTTTAAAATTGATATTATTTTAACACGCGGTGGATAGTAATGATTTAACACCCCGACCCACATAGCTCTAAAGAGACAGGATTGGTCTAAATCGAGAGCCTGAAATAAACTTCAGCTGGTCGGAAATACCAATGTGGAATGAGAATTAGAATGAGAATATAACCTAATAAAGTCGGAGACACAAATCAGACTGCATTTTCAACAACGTCAAGTAACAACTCCCAGTAGCCAGGGAGAAGGATCGGACAAAGAATTCCAAAATTAAAAGTGACAGATCGAAATATTTAGGCGTCTTTATAACTTAAAAGAGAACTCGCGGATTTAAATATCAAGTGTGGAGACTTAGATGAATCAGAAGCAAAGGTCATAAGAGGGATTCTGAAACTACCCAGACCAAAGGTTCGACGGAGCTAATCAAAGTTACTGTGTCCATTCTACTGTTCCAGGAGAATGTGTTCCTAAGTTATTTGGGGTAAGTTGTAAACATTTATTTTAAAATGTGAATTTGACATTTCTGTACTTGCTAAGTGGTGATACTAGGAGACTGGCAACCTCAGCATATGAACATAGTATGTTCATAAACTGCTTTGACGGTCGACGGCTAAGGATCAAAGAAGAAGAAAAAGAAGATGTTAATAAACCACTAAAGAAAGCACTGCTCTATGCTAATTTGCCCAGGAAAGCGAAAGTAGAGGTAATTCCAGACTCCGAATGGAGCAGTGAGGAGTGATGATTACATCACATGTACATAAAGTAAATAGTGTCATTTTGTGAGATATATGTACCTTGTTAATTTTGGGTCAGGCACAAATCATTGCACTCGCGCTGTCCAAGCACATGTTTTTTTCATTAAAATTCCCAGAAGAATATTGGTGATTTCTAATTATCTTCCCTGAGTTACGCTGTGTATACTGAAAGAATCTAATTACCCAGAGAGGCTAACATTGGTGGATAAATAGCGAGACAATGCGCCTGTTAATCTTCAGCCCACAAATGTACTTAGCAGAGGCATTTGTTCTTTTATTTTTCCTTAAGTTCGTGGTACTGAGTTACACTTACAAGAGACCAGTCTGGAGTACGAGTATTCGCCACTATCTTGTGATTCAAAAACGGGGTTCGACACCAATTACCTACAGTGGACACGTTTTGAAGACACCCACCTTGACATTAATAGTGAACTTCATCTAGACGCCTCTAGACAAGAGTCCTCATCACAAAAGACCTGACAACTAACCATTGCAGTACTCAGCAAGTTAAGTGTTTTTGTAACAGGCGAAAACAACGGACAATAATCATCGGTCCCCAATTAAGTCTTGGTGAAGACAATTTAAAAACCCTCTAAAGTCACGATCATCCATATTTGTTTAAATTTGTTAAAGACTAATTGATTATTAAATTTGTTATATGTTATTTTACAAATTCACAGTTGATTCAGTTCTTATAGATAAGAGAGCGCATGTATGATCTAAAATCATTAATACATATAGTTACAGCCATTTAGCCAAAAATACTTGTAACAGGAATTTCGCTGAATTAACTCAGCTAGGGGCTCGAACAAGCCACACCATTGCTTAAAACTTCACAAAAGGTGCCGGATCAGATATAAGTTAATAGTGCTCTGCCCTATGCAGCATTGTTCTTGACTTCTGAATTATCTTGTGTACATTCCCGTGAGGTAGAAGCATCCTTATCCTTCTATCTATAACTCTGCCAAGAGTAATCTTGGGCGAAGGTAGACATCTTTGAAAACCCATTTTAGATACTCTTGATTTTTGGCCACTGGTAGACCCCTACTGCAGAGCAAAGGGGAGCTAAATACCGTGACACCCATGTATGTCGACCCTGTCCTGTGTTCTATGCTGTGATAACCTATTATTTAGTTTAATTTTTGAATCAGTCAAGATTAGGAGGTACACATTTTACATTGTCGTGATCATTTGTCTTTTCGCTTGTAATGGAGCATGGAGCCACCGCTGTAACTGTTCACTTACAGAAAGCCTACACCAAACATTCACATCTTATTATAGTGATGGTTTATGTAGCAACGTATTTTACATGATGAGGTTGAGTAATGCACAACCTCATATAAATTGCCTTGTACGACATGCCTGATGTAGAAGTAATCCTATTCTTTGTTTGAGTCCCTTAAAGACTCCCCCCCCCCCGCCTCCCTGAAGCTAAACGGGGCAAAGGCGACATCACGACAATATAATTATGCAATACTGTGAGAAATAAGGTGCAGACGTGCAGTTTTAGAGTTACCCCTCCACTGTACCGCAAATTGTAAACACACAAAAGTTTGGACTCTCGTGAAATCTGTGACTGCAAATTTAATAAACAAAAGAATCGCAATTTTTTTTTTTTTTTAAACCGGTACCAAAATCGCAGAAAGGATATTTTAAGACTAATGAAAAAAGCCAGAATCTTCAATTGAGATGTGAGGTCAAGTCCAAGTAAATGAGTGTGAAACATGGAGAACAACACAAACAATTGGAACAACAATCAAAAAGATTGAGACTGACATCAATGGGTGATTGTATAGACAAGAATGATGGAAGTAGTAGGACAAAATCATTAAAGTGGAACCCATGATAAGAACCAGACAAATGTCATTGGAACAAAAGATGAGAAGAAGATAACGGAGATGAATATGACACACATTGAGGAAACATGTTGATAGCATTACGAGACAGTCCGTGTTCTGGAATCCCCAAGATAAGAGAGGTAGACGAAGGCCGAGGAGCACTTGGAGAAGAGAACTGGAGATAGACATGAAGGGGTTGAAAGACCTCGAGCTGATGGTAGTAGACAGGAGGACTTGGCTTAGGTTTGTTGAAGGCCTATGCTCCTTTGGGAGCTGAAAGGTAATGATGATGAAGACAAAACGTTTTTGCAGCTCTATCAATGTCACAAAATGGGGCGATCATCCTAGATCTTTGTTTCACTCCGGCAGTATTGGTACATTTGTAGTACTGATTTTATTGTGTGCTTTCATTTGTTGCACTTTCTTTCTTTTTCTGCTATGTGTAGCAGATATTATGTATTTTCCTTCTTACACCCTTCTCATGGATAAGCTGACATGTCTGGTTGTTATCCATTTCTCTCTGCGTTGCAAGGAGTGGCAGCGCCCTAACCATGTTGGCTATCGTGGGCGCGCGATATCAGTATACAGATTAACACATAGATCACCTCAGCGCAGTGCTTAATCACTGATAAGACACGGGTGCGCTCATCACCAAAGCTTGGAATACGGGGATGACAACTGATGGACATACACAGATAAGAGATTACATTCTGATAAAGTAGTGATTGTTACATTGGGAACACGTTGTTATATGAGGTTATCCACATGTTCGTAAGTTTGTACCCAAGGACAAGCGGATTTTTACAACCCATTTTCAGAAATGTAATGTTTGAAATTTTGCATTAGCTGAGTCATGCAACATATTCAAATCACATTGGCTGATCCTTTGAGGCGCGCATAACAAATGCATGGGAAGGCAGTGAATATAATCTGACCATTTTCTAAAGCTATTTCACTTGAGAAATCGCTCGCCAAGATACCAGACCTTGCTAGACTGAAGAGTTAGAATTCAGAATTCGTTCTTAACATACCGGACACCTTTTATTGGAGAATTTTGGACGGACTTTCATAGCCAAGGAAATCTCTTTCATATTAAATAAAGAAACTGGCACTAAGGAAACTGAAGGACAACACACGAAGTCAGAGAGGGAAAGTATTAAATTAACGACACCCTAGACGCGTGTAAGAGGCCGATTCAAGTCTCTTTTATTCATCTGAGCAAAACGTCTATGGGCCAGGATTGGCTTATTGGTGGTACCAGCAGAAAGTACTATCTCTGGAACAAGAAGGGAACAGTGGCCTAAGCTTTAAGACGAAGGACCCACTTGGTAGACTCTCCTTGACATTTCTGGGAAACGAGCTACACCCGACAACCTTGACCAGAGACGAGCGTGAGCAGTGTGAAAAGAACCAACCCATAAGAAGGAGCAGAACCGTCATTGGCAGCTAAGTTCAAATCTATGCTGCCACTTGAACTTCTTGTAACATTTCACAATCCATAACGACTGTGATGATAACTTTTCTTGATCCATAACTATTCAAATTATTTTTCAACTGTTAAAACTTAAGTGATTATTAAATTTTGTTATTTGTAATTATAC
Organism: Oreohelix idahoensis; assembly: GCA_024509875.1. Lineage (NCBI taxonomy): Eukaryota > Metazoa > Mollusca > Gastropoda > Stylommatophora > Oreohelicidae > Oreohelix > Oreohelix idahoensis. Next base: position 780,339 of record JAMPIV010022712.1, read on the forward strand.
AAATTTAACTTCGATTTAATCATTTTAAAGTTACTGCATGTTTCTCTCAGTCAAATTACTACACACACTCTAAACAGAGCTGTACTAGAATAATATAATTCCACGGAGTAAATCAGGGGTGGGGGCTTGAACGAACTGAAATTAAAAAGTGCTTAAATCCTTCACAAAAGCGTCGGCATAATTACAGAGTTAACATACTCAGCCAAAGCAGTATTGTTCTCGCTTATTCTGAATATTTTGTGAAGACTCCCTGGAGATAGAAGCGTTTTGTTTCTTTTATTTACATCTCTGCCAAGAGTAATCTTGTGCGAAGGTAGACACATTTGAAGCCCATATTAGATACTCTTGAGTTTTGGCCACTGTTGGACCACTACTGCAAAGCAGGGAAGACAATACCGTTACAATCAACAACAGATCGAGATAGTAAATCCTTATTTTGTGAAGATCACGCCAAAAGGAATACCAGATGGGGGGGGGAGGGGGGGGGGAAAGCTGAGGGCTGTCACCTCAACGGTGCATCATATCCAGTCAGTTATGAGTGAATGAGGCTAAATAATTGTGTAATTTTCTGGTGTGTGCAACTACTAACCTTGCCATCAACTCCTTCGCATCCAGCATAGCAAGGAGACAGGTAATTGAGGTTATCGTTTCCACAAGAAATTAGTTGTTTGACGTCTCTGCAGCCGCAGGTATCCGTTATATTGACAGGTATTCCACTGAAAAACAAAGATTAAGAATACCTGAATATTCCAATAACAGTAAGAATGTGTGCACATTGAATTCGAAATGTGTAATAGTTTTTTCATGTTTATATTAAATGATTACAGAATATTGAGGCAAACAGTAATACATGTACATAAAACGTGCACTTAATTATGGTTATACACAATTACTTTTTTAGCTCCCTGCTGAGCACAGCATCATGATCATTTTCCACAGCCCACCTTACGGAGCCTACAGTCACCACTGCAGCCGCTGCAACTCCCTTCCCCTCCTTGCAGGAAGTCACATGCTCATGCAGCAGACGTTTTGGTAGCAATTTGTTTTACATGGTGAGGCTGTTAACACCATGTACCACCTCATATTAGTCGCCTGGTACAACATGCCTGACGGTACAGTAGACCTGCTCTTTCTTTGTTTCTTCGGAGATCTCCGGAATTCTCCGTGAACAAACACGTGCCAAGCCTGTGCTATCCATTCAAGATTTTCCTTATCTTCTTTATCTCCTTCACTTATATGTATGAATCCCTTTTCCATGTGTGTGTGTGTGTGGGTGGGGGGGGGGGACATCCCTTCATCTTTTTCTTTTACTCTAGGGATACGAATTAGTGTTTAATTCTTATTATTTCCAGTTGACGAACGAGCAGAAGACATGACAACTTCCTTGAAGCATGGATAGCCAATGTCTTTGACCCCGAGGGTTGCACCTGACTATTTCACAATAGTATATGCTGACAGTTTTATCGTAAATACAAAACAGACGAGTTTAAAGAATGTATGAAAACACAGGATGTTTGAAAATTATGTATAAACTAGCAAGAACCCGCCAAAATTGGCAGGTTTTTAATTAAAGTGTTTTGTTTCTGTTACACGTATTACATTGTTGCTTCTCCTATAGTCTCGCTTGCTCGTTGTGAATGACGCGGTCGTCTCCTTCCTTTTAGCCATCTTATCATTTTGATCCATAGTAATAAGTCAGCAATACTTTAAATTAAAATTTTGTCTTGAAGAAACAATCCAAAAACTTACATTTTTCAGAAAAATAATGAGTTAAATTTGTTTCCCGAATGAAACTGGACAGAAAAGTATCTTGATTGTCTGTTGATTTAATCTGCAACTCCGCACCTTCCTGTCTCCAGTTCAAGTTGTTGGCTTTTTTCCACAATCAAACGGTTTGCTCGCTGTGAATGAGGCGATCGTCTCTTCCATTTAGCCATCTGATCATTTTGATCCATAATAATAAGTCTGCAATACTTTAAATTAAAATTCTGTCTTGAAGAAACAATCAGAAACTTACATTTTAAGGTTACTTTTAAGAAAAATGATGACTTAAATCCGTTTCCCAAATGAAACTGGACAGAAGAGTATCTTGATTGTCTGTTGATTTAATGCACACCGTAGCACTTTTCTATTTTCGCTAGAGTACATATAAGGGGAAAGAATACAATTATTGTCTAACTTTCAACCACAGTTGCACCCCCTTAGCTGTGGATGAAAGTTAATGTACTCCCTCGAAAATAAAAAAAAGTGCGCAAATGGCGGTGTGCAAAATGTGACTGACCGACCGGAATACTTACGGAGGGAATTATGGTATTGGATACTTTGAATACTTGAAAACTCAGTTATCATCTGGGACAGAGCTATGCCACTTTCACATGTTCAAAATATTTATCATTGGCAACATTGCATTTTTCACAGTGATGAGCAACTGACCGGTGTTCTGTGTGATTACTAACTCAAGAGTGAAACATGCAGTGTTAATGTGATACCTCAGGTCTTTCAGTGTGCACGTGTTGAGAGGAAGACAACCTTGTGTAGGATACTTCACAAGTGATAATCTAAAGGCATAATCATTTGTTATCTAGCTTTATTCTGCTATATTCTTGCTGGATACAGAAATTCCATCTCAAATTATGAGTGCGTTATTGGTGTTGGAAGTATGTATACATAATTTTGAAACACCATGTAGAATAAAATGTAAACATTTATTGCAACATTTCGTACTGCTGCATGCCACAAAATAGGAGCCGACACTGGAAAACTTACAAGGCTCCTTCGTGTCCATAGACTGGTTGGTTGCTGCATCCAAACACTAGATACATCGGCGTCACACATATGGAGACAAAGTACGTCCCTACGATGATGTAATTGTAGCCAGTCTTCGTCTTCACCCTGTTAGCCAGCCAGCCGCTGACGAGTGTTCCGAAAATTTGACCAACAGCTTGTGTGATGGCTGTCGTGTAATGAAATTAGCATAACTAGAAAATCTAGGCAAAAATGTCTATGAGATGATTGTAGGGCAGCAACAAACTGCGTCCACTTTGTTCGTTCGACGGCTATCCGTCGTACAGCGTCCCAGTTATGGTTCATTCTTTGCATCACGGCCTCCACAGTTCTCCGCCAAGTTGTTTTTGCCTCTCTTTCGCTTTCCTTCAGGGGTCCATAGCATTGCTGTTCTTGTTATGGCATCAGGGTCTCTTCTGAAGACGTGGCCAACCCAACTCCAGCGTCTGCCAGCTATGATGGTGTGCATGTCCTCTTGGTTACTCCGAGTAAGTAGTTCTTGGTTGGTGATGGTATTCGGCTTAAAGATTAGGAGAATTTTAATTAGGCAGATTGTGTGGAAGGAGGACAGTTTCGACATTTCCTTCTCTGTTACTCTCTAGCATTCCGCACCATAGAGAAGCACAGAAAGTACACAGCTCTCATATAGTCTTAATTTGATGTCTGTGCTGTACTGAGAGGATTTCCGGATGTTGTTTAAACTAGCAACAGCTGTTCTCGCCTTATTCATTCTATTGTTGATGTCTTTGCATGTTCTGCCGTCTGGTGTTACTATGCATCCTAAGTATGTAAACGTGTCTGTCTGTTCCAGCTTCTGGTTCCTTATTGTTATGGCTCATGATTGCCCACATTGAGTGTCCTGACCTCCATTATACAGATGTTCAGACCACCAATTGGCTATACTTATTCAGTCTAACTGTTTTTTCTTGGATGTGTTGATGTGCATATTCCAGATCTTCCAGTATAGAAAACGTTGTCCATCTAATTCCTCTTGGACTGCCCTCTGTTAAATTGCACATCACACAGTCTATGGCTGTTACAATTAAAGTTGCTATTGACGCACTCCTGTCTTCACCTCAAAAGTTAGGTTGCTCAACCCAAAGCGGCAGGTAATGTTAGCATAGATTCTTTTTTATAATGGAAATAGTGCAGCTAGGGATCTACGCCGCGCGCTATAACACAGACGATAACTTTATTAATTTTTGCATAACATGACCAGAATTCAATCACCCGGATCTATTACATGGAAGGAAGTTCCCGCGCCTTTTATCGTTTGAAATGTAATGACTGATGCTTAGACGATACTACTGGCATCTGTCTAAAAGGAAACCAGCAATTAGATTATGGGCGGGTCTAGAAGGACTTCCCAGGGCGAAATATAGTTTAGAAGTTTACATGTTTCTTCTTGTAGTGTGATATTGCCAGAATAAATACCTTGTGTCTTGTTTTAAAATCCAATTACTGGACAAATTATAATTGTGTTTCAAAAAGGATCGCATGGAAAAGGTCTGCATAAATATGAGTCTAAAAATTTAGTATTTTATAGCTAGTTGGAAAGAAGCTAAAAAGACCTATATTCCGATAACAGAATCCGCAGGCAGGACATCTCAACTTACTAAGTTGGAAGAATGAATATCTCAAGCCCACGTGTGTATTTGTCGGACGCCAATATTTTGTTATTCGTTATTTATCAAAATTCTGTCACTCAACTTTCATTGCAAGAAGTCTAATTCAGCGAGAAGATCATTTCGTTAACAATTCAAATAATAAAAGTAAAGTCATATACTACCTGCAGTCAAGACTCAGTATTAAGTTTAAGATCAGACAGCAGTGAGTTACTGAGACACCTGCCAACAGTCCATCCACGCTATAATGATTACAAATCGTTTATGGACACTACATTCAACGTGTTATATCAACTGCAACACGTGCAATACATACAGCAGTAACTGAATATATTTACGATAACACACACTGGAAAAGACTTCTACACTAAGCAGTATGTGCGTAATATTGTACATATGCAGTGTATATATACAGTAGCGTAATATCATCTGATATCAGTATCATCTGACTCAGTATATTATTATTAGTGTGTTAATGCATAGTTTATCTCATCACTATTTCATTCTTTACATAGTTTTAATCTCTTTACATAAATTACGGCTTTACATTTCGCCTGTGTATTGTCTTCTATAATTTTCCATCTTAGTTTTTACTAACCTTAAATGTGCATATATCTAAGCAATAAAGCGAATATAGCCTTGTTCATCTTTATCTCATTTTTTAGTAAATATGTCTCTCGTTCTTTCTTTGTTAAGTATATAGATATAGGCAAAATCCTTCACCTGGGAGGTTGGGGCTCTTTTGTTTGTCATGATATTATGGCGAATTTTATGTATCTGGGATACAGAATAACTTTTCATAATTCCTTTGATATCACTATCTAGCGGAGCATTCGCCTTCTCTTTCTCTTCTACTTATCTTAAATAGGTCTCTTTCTCTTTCATGAACAAGCCATACTGAGAAGACTCTGCTGATATTATTTCATAGGTCACACATATCTATACACCTATCATACTTTGAGCTCGACAACAATATTGCTTCAAGAACGACATCGAAATTAGCAGTTCACCGTTCATCTCCCTTGGCCACTTCCCTTGACAAATTATCATCGTTTTCATTTGTTACTTCCCCTTTGTCATCGTTGCGTTTTTGTTGTTGATGATGAGATTTCCCGAACAGTGTGTTAATTAATACTTCTGAGATAGAATATACTGTAGTTTTAGGAACCATTGAATTTTTTGTGTCTCTTTTTAATGTCTTTGGGGTACGTGAGCAGCGTAAATTTTTTCTCTCTCGCTGTTCGATTCTTTTTAGAACTAATTTCACATATTTCTTCGGCTAAAAGGCTATTCAAAGCTCTAATTTTCTTTCCCTCAAATTAGAATTACAAAGAACAGGAGGATAGGAAAATATTGAGCGCTACTTTTGTACCCAAACTGATCTGAGCTGCATCGATTAACATCGAACTGTTCATTTTTTAACATAACTCATCCACTCACGAATCAAAGTATAAGTATAAACAATGGGAGAAAAGTTGTGCGTTTTGTAAATCCATTTAATTATGAGATTTTACAAATAAACATTATGTTCGACATTTCCCGGTGTCGTGGAATATTCTAATCCACATATATAAATTAAAAGGTAAATATAAAGCCTAACAAATAAATCTAATAAAGAAAAGAGCAATGGTAAAATAACAGTGCTGTCACAAGGAATGTACTCGAAATCCCCTTTGTTTTATGCTTCGTCTGCAAATTGTAACGCTTTCACGTTGATAGTAAAAGCCTACTATATTATTACCCGCTTTCTTCAATGAAACGTGTGCTGTATTTCTTGGAAAAACATTGAGATACCAAGCTGATCAATGACCTAATTTAAATATTTCATTCATTCCATTTTATACACGGCGTAACTAAAGACAGATGGACTAAAGGATAGAGAGAAGGGAGAGGCATAAAGCCGAACACGTGCAACACAAAACACGCGTCGCGCGATACACAATTACTACTATCACGCGTGTAAGGCCACATGCACTAACTTTTTCGGACGGACAGTGATAAAAACACTAACCTTCCCAGAGTTAGGTTTTTAAATCCTGAAAAACTCTTATTAGAAAGATGACAATAGATGGGTTTACGTTTGAAAACATTACAGTACCCAGACAGCACATCTTCGAAACAGGAGGTAGAAGGAATTGCATATTTTGAACGCAGCATTTTAGCTCTATTAAATATGTATATTTGGGTTCCTTAGGGCTTGCTGACAAAGAATATGTAAAACGTTACGCAAATAGTCTAGGAATTAACAAGTTATAACCAAAATAAAATAGTGGGGATGCCTGACAGCATGAAATCATTTCTGCTCATAAAATTTTTTTATAACGTGTTTGAAAAAAACCTTGCGTACGGAAATAGCCTACCATGTAAACTCCAAATTGATTGGAGCGCAACAAATATAAGACTAAACACGATTGGTCGGACTATAAATACTATCTTTGGTTGTTAGGGGAGACGTAGGATGGTAAAAATTTTTCAAACACTTGTCGAAACGTGGCTCCATTGGCCAGACTCGCTGATATACTCACTTAGGAGCGTTAGTTCGAGACCACTAGTCAAATAAGCTTGATAAAGCAACAGTGCGTTGAAGCCAGCTCATATTTTTGCTAAATAAAAGCCTGGAACATAAGCAGATGGGAATTTGTGCCAGTATTTGTGCCAGAATTCATTGCTAATCAACGTATCTGTGTTTGTTTCCATGAATTGTGGTAAGCTTGAAACATTCAGTATCTTTTAATGAAAATTGAATGTGAATTGTTAATTTATGCCTGTATATATGTGTAGTTCAGTAGCAAACATGATGTAAAGCCTATAATGCTCCAGCCTGAACAGAAGGTGTCGGAGGAAAGTAAAACTGCATGGAATGGCCAAACAGTACACTGACACCTAGATTATTGATTAGACAGAAATAATGCTGGAAGTGCAGAGGCGTAGTAACCATTAAGGATGTTAATACTGGTATAAAGTATTTCAGATGAAGCTGACAGTTGGCCTAACGCTCTGAACTCAATGTTTGTGATGTATTGTGCTCAGTGTAAAAAGAGAGTATAAATTAGTTATGAAGTAGAAGGTACATCCTTCTTGTTTTCAGGGACCGTGGTCTTGATGGTATTGAGCAGCACCTGGTCAGAGCTTTGCTGAATCCAGAGTCGGACAGCATACTCCTTGGTCCATTTAGCTATCAGTGAGGTGTCTCCAGAGCCCAGGGGAGAATCGAGCAGAGGAGTCTTTTCCTGCCGCCATCACGCAAGATAAGCTGATGTGGCCAGCTGAGCTCAAAATTATGTACCCCCATCTTAAAATGACCTTATAAAAATAACATTAAGAGGGGAATTAAATTGTTTTAATATCAGGAACTGAGAACATCTCCAATACTAGGTCCAATAAAGACAAACTATTGAAGTCATGATGACAAATACCAACAGAGCTTGAACAAAACAAAAACCAGTATTACCTCATATTACTACTACACAACTGACACACATAGGATACTTTTAATAATATATGTCATTACAATATTCATATTGATAAATTCTGTACATATAACTTGTAAGTAAAATTGATTGTGATTCCTGGTTCCCTTTGTATTTGAATCAGGACACATATTCATTCATAACAGCAATGAATACATATTGTTATTTGAAAAGTTATCAGTGACTCCTTTAAGATATCCTTTAGAGTGTTATATGTATGTGAGTGTCACAGTGTTGTCAAGTGTGGTGGAATAAATTAAATTGTTTATCTGTCTGTTGTTGTTATGACTTACACTTCATCATACACATACCCTAGACATACAACGTAGTCATCACACTATTCCAGAATAATTCTGACTGAGGTATACATATGTGGCAGCAAGTAAGGTTATATATCATACACTACTCTTATTAGATATATATACCTTCACAGCTGATCTCAGTCAGTACACTAAGTCCCCTATACATATTTATAACATCCCACTTCACCACACCCGGGCACCGTTAATCATTTTTCCAGGGACTCAACATGCAGAAAAATTTAGACAATTGCGGGTTATTTTATCCCCGGAATTTCCCAGCCATAAAACTAACAAACCTACCAACGTACCTGGCTACCTAGCTACACACCTACCTACCTACCTTCCTGTCAACCAACCAACCAACCTTCTTACTTACCTACCAACCTACCTACATACCTGCCTGCTTACCAACCTGCCAGCATACTACCCTGCCTGCCTGCCTACCTGCCGACGGCCTACCTACCTACACACCATCCAACCAACCTGCCTACCAACCTACCAATCTATGAAACCTACTTACCAACGTACCTACCAAAAAACCAAACAAACAACCTATCTACTTACAAAGTACCTCCTCGCTAACCTACCAACCTACCGACCTACCTACCAAGCAACCGAACTACTACCAGCCTACGTACCAACCTACCTACATGCATACCGTCCTATCCTGCCAAATTTTACCAATTTACATGCCAACCTATCCACCAACCAACCAGCCAACCTGCTAACAATAAACCAATCAACCGACCAACCTACCAATCAACATACTAACAATCAACCAACCAACTAATCAACCTACCTACGCACCTTCCTATCAACCAACATACCTGCCTACCAATCTACCTACCCAACAAACATCCTACCTACCAATCAATCTACCAACTAATCTGCCTACCAACCTACCTACCACCGTTCCTACCAAGCAACCAAATCTACCTACCTAACTACCACTTTACCTTCCAACCAACCTACCTACATATCAACCAACCAACCTATCTGCCACTCCAGCCGAAAACCTACCAATCAATCTACCTACCAACCACTTTACCAACTAACCTACCTAAAAACCAATCTATTAACCTACCTACCAACCTACTCCGAAACACCTCATAATTTAATTCTATCGTTCTAACGTAAAACTAGTTCCATACTAATGTTATTATTTTTATTTTTAAGGTAGGTTTTCTAAAGCTGTAAGCAGTTAATGGCAACTGGATCTTATGCTATATATAATAACTATAATACACCACAGACTGAGCAGATTATTTTATTCCCTTAAAAAAAATGTTTTTTCAAACTTTGAATCATTTTTAGCAGTTGTGATCCACGAAGCGACATTATTGTCTACGCCACGATGCCTACTCTTAAATACGTTGTATGGTACAAGTGGAGAATTTGCATCACTGACCTTCGCTTTCTGTTTTTCTTTCTGGTTTTTTTTTCAATGGTTTTATGGTCTTCTCTCCCCAGTTTCTCAAATGATCATATAATCGATACCTGCCGAGTTTGTATGTAAGCGCCCAAGCACTCCAAGGGAGGTTATTAACAATAATTTATGTGACCGCCATAATAAAAGAAAAGCTAATGATAACACATGTGTATATATATATATATGTATATAGATATGGGAATGTGCGTTCGCGCGTATGGGTTTATACATGAATATGTGCATTTGTGTATGTATGTGTGCATATATGTATGTGTGCATGTATCTATGTATTATGTGTTTATGTTCACATGTATGTATGTGAAAATTTAATAAGTATTACGCATGAATGAACAGAATCGTGGTAATAAATATATCTATAAGAACATTTTAATGCATGCTATCATAAACGTGGATGACCTGAAGGCAAACACAAAAATAAGCATATAGACAGACAAACAGGCAAACAGGCAACAACGCAGATAAACAGATAAAAAGAAAGACATACTCTACTTTGCAATCAGCCAGACAGGTAACAAAATAATCAGCCAGACAGGTAACAAAATAATCAGCCAGACAGGTAACAAAATAATCAGCCAGACAGGTAACAAGATAATCAAGCAGACACACAGACATATGATAGAAATACCTTGAAGCGTGGCTACCTCAGACATGGAAACGTTATATTCATTAGTAATGTAGACGCTTCTAAAGATGGCTGTTCCAGCCATTGGGACGGAGATGATAATAATGTCTACAATGATCAGAACGAAGACTGGTCGTTTAAATATTCTGACGAAAGCCTTTGGAAAATCTGAAAAAAATTTGTCCACATTTGTTAAGAGTTGTGCTCAGCTCTCCTTAGAAAAAAGCTGTATTGTAATTGCAACATAGTTTAATATTTGTTGTAGTCTTACCAAGACAAGTGGCGTATTCTCTATGTGTGCTGTGCGTGCTGCGCACACCTATGCCCGAAGGAAAATAAAAATTTAATTTATTATTCTATAAAATATTTCTCTTCTAATGTTCTGCTTTTGGATCGCACGCATCAGGATAACGGATTATCCCGCATAGAATCTACGAGTATAATCTAGTTTCAGTTTCCCCAGACGCTTTTTATAGTGCAGTTTTTTTATTGGTTGGTAGCAATCGCCCGACGTTTCTCGGGTAATTCCGTCACAATGCGTGCGGCACGTTTCGGATTCACGTCTGAACACTGGTTTGATTGGATCGGGGTCATGGCCAGATACGTAAATACAATGCGAACATGCGTGCGGTGGTCCTGCAGCTCTCGAGTTGTAAAAATCGGTTGTGTCCGTCCAGTGTTTTTTGTGATTAATTTTTGTTAGTTGCCGGGAATGCAGATTATTACAGTGACAGTGAGTTTCAAGTTGTAAGTTAATTAGTATTTCGGAGATAGTTGACATATACCCCTAATAACTATCGTTGCGTAATTTAATATAGTTGGTTTTTAAATTAAGAGGGGAAGAAGTTAAATAGTAGGCGTACATATTCATTTTAAGTAGCAGCACGGCTAGCTCGCATTACCAGGATACGCCACTGACCAAGACAACACTTAATAATAATAATAATAGCCCCTTCAATCATAACTGGCTACGGGAATGCGCCTCTGAGGTGACAGAACACAGCAGCTTATTTTCCTGGTGTTCCTTTCAACGTTCTCTCCTCTCTTCTGCTTGCCGTTGGAGCTTCTTTTCGCCCAGTCCGAGATGGCGCCGTAGAGAGCATCGCCACTTGGTGCGATGGCAGCATCATCCTCCCAGGTTGCTGGATTTATGTACAGTGCCCTCATGTCTTTCTTGGACACATCTTTGAATCTCAGCTGTCCCTGTTTCATCTGTCAGTTGCCGTAGAAGATATCTTTCGGGAAGCGACTATCTTCCATGACGTGGACATGGCCAAGTCAGCGTAGTCTGGGCTGTCTAAGCAGTGTATACATGATTTGAAGGTCAGCACGTGTCAACACCTCAATATTTGTCACTGTGTCCTTCCACGAAATACCGAGGATGTGGCGTAGACACCGTAGATGGAAGGTATTTGTTCATTCTTTCTTGCTTAGCATTGGTTGTCCATGTCTCGCTGCCATATAGAAGTGTGCTGGTGCCGCAACAAATATTGGCTAACATTCCAGCGTTTGTGCTATCAAATACGACGTACAGACTTCAGGTGTTAGTAGTAATATCTTTTTCTTCTTCTTCATACACTTTCAGAAGTCAACTTGAATACATTTAAAGAAAGCGATGGTCAGACAGAGGTTGTTTGTGTCTCCCTAGAGTTCGTCCAAGAAAGGTATTGGCGGTACGCTTATGTACTTTCTCTGTTGCTCACATCTGCAGCAGATGTTAAGCTGTCGTTTTATCAGTACCACAGCTACACCCGTCAGCAGTTTATATCTTTAGCTTGTTGAATTATAAAATACATTAAAATATAATTAGAAACGGTTACATACTGAAACATTCACTGTAATTCTAACATTAAATCACTGTTTCTAAAGACTAGACATTATACCTTACAGTCATACAATCTTCCAACCCACATAACACTTCACAACATTATCATATTTAAATATATAATTCTCATTATCTTTGTTTTGTCCCTGTGTACGAGAATAAATGCAGGAAATAATCACAAGATGGCATTTGAAGACACATCATTACATCATGTAGAATCATAAATATAAAAATAATAATAGCCCCTTCAGTCAAAAGTGACTATGGGAATGCACCCTTCAGGTGACAGCCCTCAGCTGCTTATTTTCCTGGAGTTCCTTTTGACGTTTTCTTCTGTCTTCTGCTTGCCGTGCGAGCTGCGAGCTTCTTTTCGCCCAATCTGAGTTGGCGTCGTAGATAGCATCGCTACTTGGTGCGATCGGCAGCTTCATCCTTCCAGGTTGCTGGATTTATCTCCAGTGCCGTCAAGTCTCTCATGTATACCTTGGCATAAATATAGACACAATTGAAGGGACAGACAATGATATCATCAATATAAGAATATACAATGCTAGAGAAGCTTTCACTGCAATGGAAATATAAGGACATCAAATGAGTTCAATGAACGCGATAATCAGAATCTTCAATCAAAATGCCGCGTCTGTCCTATAGGACTGATCTGAAGCATAGAGACCCTCCCAAAAATAAAAGCACCGACCAAACAGTTGCAGACTTTCACAAATGGGAGCTTGTGTAGAATATAAGAATTAAAGAGGGGCAGACTTCTAACGCTGAACTGATGACAAGAATCAGACAAACGCCAGTAGAACAATAGATGAGAAGAAGACCCTGGAGATAGATAGGACACGTACTGAGGAAACCTGTTGATAGCATATGGAGAAATGAGGTGGATAAAGAAGACGTGCAAAGGACTTGAGCTGATGGCACGGAACAGGGTGAAATGGCATTAGTTTCTTGAAAGCCAAAGTTCTTTGGGGACCGGAAGGGTGATGATGATGAATACATTTTTGACCAAGGTGGGTTGCCTTATGTAGGTCATGAGGGTCTTTGATAAGACAAAGCAGGGAATAGGACAACTGCGCCCTCAGGCATGTCGTACAAGGAAACTAATATAAGGCTGTGCATAACTGGCAACCTCATCCCGTTAAACAAATAGCTACAGACACCACCATTGCCAGGGCCACGTGAAGGCCTGGTGCCAAACTTCCTGCACGTGGTGGTCTCATGCTCCATCGAGAGCGAACATGAAAATTATGATAATAATGGGGGTGTCGAAAGGAAACATTTCGTTTGATTAAATTAACACACAATCGGCAAACGTCGACATACGCCTTGATATGTGATGAATGTCTCACACATCTATAACTTGCCTTTAATGAGGTCCTTCATACGTGAAGAGCCTTGTATTGATTCTCCTGTATCAGTGGGTTGTTTTTTGATGGGCTGCTCAAACACCATAGTTCCATCAATGCTGATCCTTCTTTCTGATGGCCCGTCAACCGGCGGCAACAAACTGGACCTGCACATATTATATTCTTAGTATTATAATCGTCATTATCATCACCATCATTAAATCATCATCATCATCATCGCAATTATTATCAAGTGAAATCAAGTCCAACACAAAAATAAGAATCTTCAGCTCAAATGTCAAGTCAGTCCTATTGTATGCCTCTGAGACATGGAGAGCAACAAAAACAACAACCGAAAAGCTACAGACTTTTATAAACGGGTGCTTGTGTAGAATAGAAGGACTGGAGTGGTATGACAAAGTCACAAATGTGGACTTGATGACAAGAACCAGACAAGTGCCAGTGGAACAAGAAGACGCTGGTGATGGATAGGACACACATTGAGGAAACCTGTTAATAGCATTACAAGGCAGTCCTTGTTCTGGAATCTACAGGGAAAGAGAGGTAGAGGTAGACCAAAAAACACATGGAGAAGAGAACTGGAAACAGGTGAGAATGATGAGGAAAACATGGAAATAACTTGAGCGGATGGCACAGGACAGGAAGACTTGGCATGTGTTTGTTGAAGGCCTATGCTCCTCGAGGAGCTAAAGGGTATTGATTGATTGATCATCATCATCACTAGTATTTTGTATATTTATGCGTCACCCTTCATTTTAACAAACAGGTCTTCCCCTCTTGCGTCATCAGCCCAAAATCTTTTCATATCTTCCTCATTGCTTTCACGTCCGTTTACCCATCTCTTCTCAATATGTTCTTAGGTCTTCATGTAACTCTCTCTTGCCCTGGAAATTCCAGAACTGCATTGTAATACTATCAACAGGTTTTCTCGTTGCGTGTTATGTTTTCATATGGAAATAAAAGTAAACCAGTTCCAACACAAAACTATAAGTTGTCATATAAAATGTCAAGTCAATCTTATTGTATGGCTGCGAAACATGGAGAGAAAAACAGTGACAACCTGAATTATACAGACCTTTATAAATGGGTGTTTGCCCATAAAAGAAGGATTGAAGTGTTACGGCAGCATCACTAATGTGGGACTCGTGACAAGACACCAGGTAAGCGCCAGTGGAGCAGGAAGTGAGAAGAAGATGCTGGAGATGAATAGGACACCCACTGAGGAAACCTATTGATAACATTACAAGACAGTACTTCTACTGGAATCTCCAGGGTGTGAGAAGTACAAGGAGATCAACAAACACGCGGAGAAGAGAACTGGGAAAAAAATGGAAGATGTACGTAAGACATGGAAAGACGGAGAGGATGGCGCAGGAAGGAGGACCCTTCTGAAGACCTTTGCTCCTACGGGAGCTGAATGGTGATGCACGAATAAATAAATAGTAGCAATATAATACCATCTGAACTAACCCTTGTGGTTTCTGAGCGTATCTGTGGAGACACAGAAAGATTACAATCACACTGACCCCTCAGGAATTGCCGTAAGAAGCAGCTAATCTCAGGTTTATACACGGGGCTGGAAATCTCATGAACTAAATGCTGCAGAAACCGTAAAGCATATGCTATGTTTTGATGGAGGCTTTAAGCAAGAAGACCAACAGCATTTGTGGTACCATGCTGCATAAGTAGTATAAAAGAATAGTTTCTGTGATAACTGCTTCAGCGGTATCATTGCAATAGCTAAAAACTATGTACCTTTTTCCAGCAAAGTGGCCAAGGGCATCTATTTTTCCACTGAGGTTCGACATCCGGGGAGCTAAGCTGTGCTTCCTATACTGACCGGACTGTCCTGAAGAGTTAACTCCCGTTGACTCAACACTGTGGGGGCAATAACGTATACAGTTGAAGTAGTAAGTATAAATAAGTTTCTCTATCTTCTATTTATATTTAGCAGTAGATAATGAATGGAGTTAACTACATTTGCTGTTAAACGGATCCATACAGTGTACAACACAATAGATAATAAACACTGCAGTAGGTAATAACTGATCACAATTTTTAATTTGGTAGGTTAAATTAAAATTACAGGTGGCATATGTCCTATTTTGACCAAATAAATTATTGACATGTCGGCTGATTTAGTCGCCCAAGCTGATAATGATTCCATGACGAAGTAATACAAGATTTATTTGGAATTCTGCAGTCAGAGCGCACTATAATTAAATCCCGTAATAATAATTAGAAGGGTTAATTACGTATATATATATATATATATATATATATATATATATATATATATATATATATATATATATATATATATATATATATATATATATATATATAAGGCCCAGGATCTTTAACGATTAATTAATCGGTTAAAAGGTTAATTTTTTTAATCGATTAAATGATAACATTAAATTTTCATAGATTATTCCATGAATAGCAATGTTTTTGTTTTTTGCTGAAATGCGAGAGAATTTGCAATGTTAGAGGATTGTAATGGTGGAATTAGGTAAGTATGATCAGTAATAGTAAATTGTTTGGTTGTAACGTTTCAGTATTTTCATTATATTTTCAGAACGATGTTGTCTAATGACAAGTAAATTAAATAAAGTCGTTAGTACTTTAAAAAAAAAATGTTATGAATTTTTTAATAATTTATAAATTTTTCAATCAGTCTTCGATGAACCAAATTCGATTAATCGATTCAGATTTTTGTAATAAATCCCAGCCCTAACATATAGATATATATATATATTTGAAGGTCTGTGGGTTTGTTCCCTACAGAAACAGGCGACGCAATGCTTTTGTTTAGTAATGAAAGTTAAACATTAACATTGATTCCCTTAACATTAACTTTGTTTCAAAGTAACAATGGATTTCTCATTTTTTTTAAAAAGGTTTCAACAAGGTTAGAGATCGCAGTTTTGTTTGTTCGTCTACTTTTAGAGTCTTCGTTGTCGCAACCAGCAAGAAATATCAGATGACATTCTACTTAGAACCTGTGGAGTTGGTGACCCACTAGCACTAAGGATGAAATACAGAGATGATCTTACAGAAGATTTTAAACATCAGTATCAGTTAATTTACCCTGAAATGGAAATTGGTTACAGTGATGAAATTTACAATACAGCTTTCATTGCCATAGATAATAAGGTTATTTCTATGAGAGGAGAGAAACTGAGAACTCTTGGTCTCACACAAACTAACCGAACTGAAGGAGGTATAGTCGATGAAACGATTGGAGTAGATATGCTAGAGGTGAAAGGTATAGTTGAGGACATGATTGGAGTAGATGTGTTGGAGGTGAAAGGTATAGTAGAGGAAATGATTGGAGTAATTGTACTCGGAGTGAGAGGTATAAGAGAGGACATGACTGGGGTAGATGTACTGGAAGTAAGAGGGACAATGGATAACATGATTTGAGTGGGTTTGCTAGGAGTGAGAGGTATTCTGGAGGACATGATTGGAGTTGATGTGCTAGAGGTGAGAGGTACAATGGAAGATACGATTGGAGTAGATGTACTGGAGGTGAGAGCTATGGTGGAGGACATGTCATTGGGTTAATCCGAGAATAAACCCTGGAGGGTTGGTCCTGGTCGCTCATATAATAATGGTGACTCAGAAGTACCGCAACCAGGTGATTGTGACGTATAATGTAAATATAGCCTCAGTAATCCTACAGAAATCCGACCACCTTTGCTTCCCAATTTAGTGTTTATAATTTTGCTACGCAAAAAAACCACGAGTTTCGCTGTCTGTCTGACTCATATTTTGAAGCCACGCCTATTTTTCCTGATTTACATGCACTGATGAGTGTTTACCAACTTTCGCACCTGGCAGTCTTAACATGGGGAGTGAACCTGGTTTGTTTACCTGAGTTCTCACGCGAGCTGATCTGTCGATCATTGGTCATTAGACAGACGCACGTGGGGAAAAGACCAGATCCTTGAAGAAATACAAGTGTGATAATAATACTTCCGGACCACCTTTGAGGTCCGTGCATTTCAGGGGACGTAAAGCTTTGATCTGGGGAAACGGACGGAAATCTAAAAGGGGCGCGTTCGCACGGCCCATGTCTTTTGATGTCGTTCGGCATCGCAAGTAGAGCGAATAGTAAAATGCTTTATCTCGTAAACGAAGCTCCTTGTTTTTCCCTGCTATGCCGAAGGTGTGAATTGTCACATCCTTTAGAGATAATTGCACAAAATATATACTGCGTTCTCTCCAAGTCAGTTATCAAGTCTCTCAGAAAATTTTGGATAGTCTGAACGCGTACGCTAGAACCTATGTGGAATAGTGCGTTAATAGCCTTCGTGGGTATTTATTCTGTTTTCTGGTAATAATATAAGTTGTGCTTAAGTGTTCAATGTGTTAAAGTTTTACCATTTTATTCACTGTCATTCCCTAGCGTTAAGACTAGTGAAATAGCAAACGCGTAGATATTTTCTTACCAGTGGTTCAGTTTAATGTAAAAATCCATCAACCATTCTTTTCACCAGAAGATACGGTTTAGCTGACTAAGTATAATGCTATGAGTGACGGATAAAGTGACAGAGTAGAAATCGCATTATATTTCATTGTGTGTAATTTTCTAAATGACTAGTGTTTAATATCATGTGTCAAAACAATAGACGCCGACAATCAACTAGCTAGTAATGACAGGCGATATTTGTTAAGGGCGCGTAGTTATAATTAAATTATAACTGACATTGTGCGCTGATTGTTTACCGGGTCAGGGGAGGAAAAGGCGGCATGCCTAAACCCCACCCTGTACTCGCTAAGCGAAGCGCGATAAGATAGGCTAAGACGCCGTGTGCCTTTAATTTAATTAGGTGACAGAGAGAATAAGAGATCATACCCTTACGCGTGATAGTATAGGATATTGGCATTTTGGTTAAATGTTTTTTTCTTCCTAATATAGTGCTTGATCAAAACCAGCGGCCAGCGGTTTTCTATTGTGGTCCTTTCCTCAGTTACTGAAGGAGTAATAGTTGTCGTTTTTCCTTGGCGTTCGTCCCCAGTACAGGTGTGAACAGGAATTGCCAAGGCGACAAACTAACATTTTAACTGTAAATTTGAGTTAACTGGACTTACAAAATACCCAGATTGTTTATTCAATTTATCAGCCCTCTGTGGCAATATACATAACATTTTTTTCCCGACTTCTGACAGTTGTTTTTATCCAGGAGAATACGCTGTTTCATAATTGGCACTCACCCCAGAGCAAGCCGATAGGATTTATCATCATCATCTTAATTAACAGTTTAGCAACCAGATGTTATTTTCTTTAGCTATTGGAAGTACTTTCTACTGTCTACTGTGAACACAAGATCGCGACTTATTTTTTCTACATGAACTATTTGATGTGACTTTGCATATCCAAGAATCAACTACCAAATTAGGCGTCCTCAATTATAAGAATTAATTATTTGTGGAGGGAAAGGGGCCCACTTCGGAGGATAAAACTACTGGATCATGATACATATGCATGGATGTTTACGTTCAAGAGTGTTACACCAAGTTTAGGTAAGGCGTGATTGATGTGGCCATGAATAACAGAGTGAGAGTGAATATTTTCTAGTTACGGAAACTGTACCATCCTTTATTTTCTTTACAAATACTGTTATTTCATTGGATAGCTTAAGTAGGAACTTTGTTCTTTTCTTTACTGTCTATTCTATTCTTCTTCTTCCGTCCTTAGCCACAGACCGTCAAAGCAGTCAGTGGCCATTACGCCTAGTGGCGTCTTAGGGCAACAACAGATAGGTTTTCTTTGCCATTCTTTCCCATCACGCCTAGTGGCGTCTTTAGGGCAACGGCAAATCAATCCATTTGCTGTTGTTTCCGTAATCGAAGTGACTGGCAAACGGGTGATCAGCCCGTTGTGTGTCTATTCTATAACCTAGTGTTAATCTTTGACCTTTTGGGTTAGTAACTTCTTTAGGGATCTTTTTTTCTCAACAAGGGGGGAGGGCACTTATTGGGTTATTTTCCTATGCCTGTAAACATGATTATATTGATTTCTGTATGTTTGATGTTGTAAAGTTTAAGAGATAATAAACTAAACAAGATCTTAACTTGTGTGTTGGTCAGACCCATATACATTTACCATAGTTTCACGTTTGTGTGTCTTGTTGTCACATAATTGTGTGTGTGTGTGTGAGTAGTAAACTTATAATTATACTTATAGGAAGGTTTGACAGATCGTCTTATATTAAAGATAGTCGTATAGATAGGCTGGACTAGAGAAACCACTCATTTCAGAGACTGATCTTCACCTTAATCTATTCGCTCGTGGAATCTATTCTAACACCTTTCTTTCTCACATACCCCACCTTTTTTTTTTACTCGGGCAACGCCGGGTATATCTGCTAATTTTATATATATATATATATATCTAGAGAGAGAGAGAGAGAGAGAGAGAGAGAGAGAGACTTACCGGTCTGGAGCACTTGCTACTGTCTTGTCATCCTCTTTTTTCGCGTCATCCATTATTATTCCGGCCGTAAAACTGACCATAGCTTTCTTAAGAGCTTCTTCTTGTTGACGTTTGGACACCAGCTTCCTTGGAAACAGCATTACAGGAATTGAGAAGACGACTGTTCCGGCTCCAAAGATGAGAAAGGCCAGCCACCAGGCTGCTACAAAACGACGATCTTTGGGGTTCATCTCAGTTTCTGCAGGAATTAGAGATACAGTTAGCTTCTGTGTTTGCAGGAATTAGAGATACAATTAGTTTCTGTGTCTGAAGGATTTATAGATACAATTAATTTCTGTGTATGCAGGATTTAGATATATAGTTAACTTCTGTGTCTGCAGGATTTAGAGATACAGTTAGCTTCTGTGTTTGTTGGATTTAGAGATATAGTTAGTTTTTGTGTCTGCAATATTTAGAGATACAGTTAGGTTTTGTGTCTGCAGGATTTAGAGACATAGTTAGGTTCTGTGTCTGTAGGATTTAGAGACATAGTTAGTTTCTGTGTTTGCAGGATTTAGAGATACGGTTAGAGTATGTGTCTTCAGGAATTAGTGACATCGTTAATTTCTGTGTCTGCAGAAATTAAAGATATAGTTTCTTTGACTCTAGTTATTTAGTTATATAGTTAGCTTTTGCGTTTGCAGGATTTAGAGACATAATTGGTTTCTTTGTCTGCAAGAAATAGAGATACAGATAGTTTCTGTGTCTTCAGGAATTAGAGACATAGTTAGTTTTTGTGTATACAGGATTTAGAGATATAGTTTCTGCCTGCAGGATTTAGAGATGTAAAACCAGATAAGAGTGTGGCAGGGTTGCTTCTTGTCACCAATTCTCTTCTTATTGACTATAGATTGGGTTTCGAAAGGAACATCAGTCACCAGAAATATAACTCACTGAACTGACTAAGCAGCTTGACGATCTAGACTTTGTCCAAGACATGGCTCTTCTGCCACATACCCGTAGTTGTATGCAAGACAAGATTTGATTAA
This sequence comes from Oreohelix idahoensis, assembly GCA_024509875.1. Lineage (NCBI taxonomy): Eukaryota > Metazoa > Mollusca > Gastropoda > Stylommatophora > Oreohelicidae > Oreohelix > Oreohelix idahoensis. The sequence continues at coordinate 801,263 of JAMPIV010022712.1, forward strand.
AATATGCGAAGAGTGGTCACAGCAAGTGATTTTGAAAAACGAGATGTGGAATCATATAGTGGCAGCAAAACAGACACAGTTTGGGGAACAGACAAGGAAATGAAAATAAGAATACAACAGGCAAAATAGCTTTAATTGCAATGTATAATAAACGGAAATCAAAAGAAATAAAAGCCAACAAAAAATATGAATCTTCAACTCAAATATCACGTCAAATCTATTGTATGGCTGTCAAACATGGAAAACAGTACAAGTGAAAAATAGAAAGATACAACCTTTCCTTAATGGGGGCTTACTCAGATCATGGAGGGTTTGAAATCGTACGGTAATGTTGGTAATGTGGGGCCGATAGAAAGAACCACATTGAACAAGATGTTAGAGAAGACGCTGGTATTGGATAGTACAGACATAGAGAAAATTAGTTGAAAACACTGCATAACTGCTTCAGTTTTGGAACCCTCAGGGTTATAGAAATAGCTGAAGACCGAAACAGTACGTGAAGAAGAGATATAAACACTGATATTAAAGGAACAAAAAATACATTGAGAGATCGGGATCAGATGGCAGAGGACAAGGAAGCCCGGCATGTTTTTGTTGAGGACCTTTGGTCCATACGAAGCTGAAAAGTAGTGTTAAGAGATGCACCCGTTGAATAGAATTTTGGATTTTTAATTTAGTTCATTTTTCATGCGCTCGTGCGCATCACAAAAGAACGGGACATGATGGATGTCTTAATTTGATAGTGTGAAGACAGCATGTGTCGTGATTTGATCGTGTGAAGACAGCGTTTGTCTTGATTTGATAGTGTGAAGACAGCGTTTGTCTTGATTTGATAGTGTGAAGACAGCGTGTGTCTTGATTTGATAGTGTGAAGACAGCGTTTGTCTTGATGTGATAGTGTGAAGACAGCGTTTGTCTTGATTTGATAGTGTGAAGACAGCGTTTGACTTTATTTGATAGTGTGAAGACAGTGTGTGTCTTGATTTGATAGTGTAAAGACAGCGTGTGTCTTGATTTGATAGAGTGAATGCAGCGTGTGTCTTGATTTGAAAGTGTGAAGACAGTGTTTGTCTTGATTTGATAGTGTTAATGCAGCGTTTGTCTTGATTTGATAGTGTGAATACAGCGTTTGTCTTGATTTGATAGTGTGAATACAGCGTGTGTCTTGATTTGAAAGTGTGAAGACAGCGTTAGTCTTGATTTGATAGTGTGAATACAGCGTTTGTCTTGATTTGATAGTATGAAGACAGCGTGTGTCTTGATTGGATAAATCTGTAATTTAAACTATGGTTAAGCTACTATGAAGTTATGATGGTCATAGGTAAAGGTAGTCCCATAGCAGATATTGCCGTAGAGGAGTGAAGTGTTAGAGACTTCACAATACTAAGTCCAGCATCAGGAGATGGGGTGACCAATTCCCTTCCTCGCTGCCTTTTCCTTCCCTAACTCAAAGTCGGGTACCCATTTACAGCTTGGTAGTCTGGAGCGTACCTGAGTACTGGCCTGTTGTCCTTTAACAATTAATTCAGTTTGATTTTTTGTTTGTTTAAATAACATAGTGTCAGGTAAACATTCCAATCTGCTCATCATTTTAACTTCCCCCCCCTCCCCCCAATGTGTCAGGTAAATATACCAATCTGCTCATCATTTTAACTTCCCCCCTCTCCCCCCCCCCCCTTCCTCTCACCAAAGTGTCAGGTAAATATACCAATCTGCTCATCATTTTAACTTCCCCCCTCTTCCCCCCCCCCTCCTCCCACCAAAGTGTCAGGTAAATATACCAATCTGCTCATCATTTTAACTTCCCCCCTCCCCCCCCCCCTCCTCCCACCAAAGTGTCAGGTAAATATACCAATCTGCTCATCATTTTAACTAAGCCCCATATAAAGGGACTGAAATATTTGGGATAATATATCAGTAACTGAAACAAGGAATGAACGGTAACTCACCTATGAGGTCAACAGGAACAGTAGTCAAGATCCCATTAATCTGTTTGCCTATAGGACTTGCCAGTTCGCTAATCACGCTGTTGATTCCTGAGGGAAAAAAAAAACCACTTTTAACTAGTTAATATTTCAAACACAGCTGGGTATTACCGAGGTCCGAAAATGGAGCAAAGAATAGTAACACTGTTCCCTACTAAGCATGTAAAAATCGACTAAGGCAGGTTGGGCATTGGGGCCGGTCTCCCCATCCTGTAAAACAAATGCTAATCAACAAACACTTCAACAAGCATGAACACATCATTCAAAAAGCTACAGACTTTCATAAAGGGGTGCTAGCGTAGAATAGAAGGATTTAAATGGTATGACAAGGTCATTAAATGTGGAACTGATGACAAGAACCAGACAAGTGCCAGTGGAACAAGAGATGAGAAGAAGACGATAGCGATGAATACATCGAAATCCTGTGGATAGCATTACAAAATTATCTTTGTTCTGGAACCCCAGGGTAAGAGAGATACAGGTAGACCATGAAACGGATGGAGACGAGAACTGGAGACAGACGTGACAATGATGAGGAAAACAGGGACAGTCCTTGCGCTAACGGAGTGTCACAGGATGGCTTGGCGTGTGTTTGTTGAAGGCCTATGCACCTTGGTGATCTAAAGGGTATGGACATTGATTTAAAACTGAAGAAATATATGTGAATGATGCTTTAAAAAAACCTCTTGTGAGTGAATTTTAACATGCCAGGAATATCTCATTAAATGATTTTACATGCAGCCAACATAAGTATGAACAAAGAACACAAAATACACACATTATAAATACACCAAAGGAGGCACAACGAATGAAATAAGTTTTGAAAGACATCAAATACTCGTTTTATCAAAATAAAACAGCGGTATGCAACATTAGAGCTGTGAGAATCTACTTCAGAAATCTCTAACGATCTATCTTAAAATCATGTCGGTTTTTAGGTTCCCGAGGATTTTCAAAAAGTGGAATACGCGCAGTCAATATGCAGCTTTTACCTGTGCCGGAAGATCCGCTTCCTGAAATTATATCAACAGAACAGTGGAAAATTCTAACTAAATTAATTATATTTACCGAATTTTAACTTCAGTTCAGAGCAAAGATCGCGTTCCTACATTTTGCTATTCACGTGAATTTTTGTATGCTAGTTTGTGAGTTATGAATAGGAGCCGAATAAGTGTCTTTAATCCTGGTGATACAGCACCTTTTAAACCCCGGCGGGACAGGGCTAGTCCAAAATTTCTTTAGCTTTAAAATGTTATTTCTCCCCCTTCACTGACCTACAGTCTACGGAATCAGCCTGTGCGTTCTACCGATAGATCGGGCTAAACCTTACGTCGACCCATGCTCGACTACATACTTTCATAAATGGGTGCGAGCGTAGAATAGAAGGACTTAAATGGTATGACAAGATCACTAATGTAGAACTAATGACGAGAACCAGACAAGTTATCAGACTTGTTATATAATATGAGGTTGTGAATGAGGCTGGCAACCTCCTCATGTCAAACTAATTGTCACAGAAACCACCCCTGCAAGAGGATGTGAATGCTTGGTGTAGGATTCCTGCATTCAGGGGGAGTAGCTTTAAAGATGGCTTCATGCTTCACTGATGATGATGATGATGATAACGATGATCTCATAGATTAATCAGTGTACTTTTAAGAATCTTATTTTTTCTTGTCTCTGCATGACTCCCGAGAACTACCCGAAGCAATAAACTGACAAAGTTAAAGCATATTAATTTTAAAAAGCAAACAAACAAACAAATACATGAACTGAATAATAAATAGCAAGAAGTATCTTCTTCTTACTCGTTCGTCCTGAAAAGGACGTTGGTTGCGTTGTGTCCGTTTACAGCGAGGCTGCGATATTTGCGCTTTCGGCCGACACATCCGATTTCAGCACGGCATTTTTTTGGAAACCGGGTATGCCTTCCCTCTTCGATCTCTACTCTCTCAGTCAGACTGCAGTGATGCAGCCTGTTTCCAGGACCACAACTTTGAGGTGGAGTAGGATCTTGGTCAGCTCTGGTTCGCTGACACTGACACAAGCAGTCAAGCTATGAGTCGCTGACTGCATTCATCTCACTTGCTGCGTCTTCGGTCCCGCAAGAAGTATAATAATAGTAAAAATAATACAGAGTGTCTTCGACTTACGCCGTATGCGACTTACGACCACTCGTGCTTACAACGGTCACCCTAGAAGTACGGCACATTTATGTTTCATTAATTACCACAGTACATGACAGTACAGTACAGTAATTTTTTGTTATATTTTATACATTATATTACTTCAAAGAGTATAATTTGTTTCAATATATTACAATTACAAGTATATTTTAGTATTCAGGGATGTTACTTGTTAACAAATCATTACGGTTCATATAGTATATAGTGATCTTCGATTAACGACCAAATGGACTTACGGCAGAGTCGTCGGTACAGATTCCCGTCGTAAGCCGAGGACTATCTGTAATACAACTACCAATAAAAATTACACAAACAAACACGACACCGGAGAAGGTCATACCAAAAAAGATTCCCATCCTAGTTTTATCCAACATATTGTCGTCAACGTACAGCGCGGGCAGGAAGCCAGAATGGAAGGCATCAGTGATGCCCTTGACTGCCTGGACTATTACAATGGCCACAAATATAATATGGTTGGTCTGGAAAACAAATTGAGATTATGTCGGTGGTAATACAGCAGATCAACAAAAACGATAATCAAGAAATTACAAACTTTCATAAATGGGTGCTTGCATGATGGAACGTATCTCATGGAAAGAGAAGAAAACATATGAGAATTTCCTAGAAAACATAGGAATGAAAAGTGAATTAATAAGGAGATCAAAATTAGACAGCTAAAATGTTTTGGCCATATAAAAAGATCTTGCAGAATATCATAGTAGAAGGCAGAATTGAAGGCAAACGTGAAAGGGAAGGCATTGCTGTAAGTGGGAAGATAACATCAAGAGATGGACAGAATAGTCTGCCAGAGTACACCATCAAGACAACAGACACAGAACCTTGAAAATCCATTGCAGCCAACCGTGGTTGCAGAGATGGCTGCTGATGATGGTGATGACGTTTGCAGAGAATAAAAACTATTTCTATACAGTTTATTATAAAATTCTTTAGTAGACTTCACCACATTCCCACCATACTTTCTCGTGACATTAACAACTGTAATGTTTGTTAGCCTCTCAGTTTATTGCATAGCATTATTAGTTATGGTAGTACTATTTATGGTTGCTGTGTTTATGATCGTGCCTCGTGTAGTTCCCAGGGGTCTCTGAAGAGATAAAGAAAGAAAAGCACCATTGTTCCCTCAGGCATGTCGTACAAGGCGACACATATGAGGTTGTACATGAAGACTGGCAACCTCATCTTGTGAAACAGATTGCTACAGAGGCTACATCTGCAGAAATGCATGCAACTGCTTGATGCGGGCTTCCTGCAAGGGGACCTGCTGCAGTGGTGACCACTTGCTCAGTAGGGAGCGCAAATTAAAATGCTGACAATGGTTGAAAGATTCAAATGGTATGACAAGATTTAAATGTGGAACTGATGACAAGATCTAAGTGTGGAACTGATGACAAGATCTAAGTGTAGAACTGATGACAAGATCTAAGTGTGGAACTGATGACAAGATCTAAGTGTGGAACTGATGACAAGATCTAAGTGTGCAACTGATGACAAGATCTAAGTGTGGAACTGATGACAAGATCTAAGTGTGGAACTGATGACAAGATCTAAGTGTGGAACTGATGACAAGATCTAAGTGTGGAACTGATGACAAGATCTAAGTGTGGAACTGATGACAAGATCTAAGTGTGGAACTGATGACAAGAACCAGACTGCTTATTCTTTTCCTGTGTTTTCGCATTTTTTGCGACTATAAACATTACTATTTTTCATTCAAACTTTCGCCTGGTTGGTTTTCTCATTTAGAAACGCAGTAGATTACCTAACGTGTCAGTCCCCTTGCACGAGATGATTAGGGATTTAGTTTTACAGATTAGTGCTGTGTTTTTCTCAGAACAACAAGAAGAAAACACTGGATAGGACACACGTTGAGGAAGCCGAGACTGAAAAACACGTGGTGGAAAAAGGAACTGGAGAAAGACTCGTAAGGGAATAAAGAATCACAAGAAAAACAATGATTGTACTATACATGGGAAGGAAACATTAAGAGGTGAACAGAAAATTATCAGTGTTCCAACGAGGCAAGAGGCAAAATGTTGGAGATCCATCTACTTATGTTCATAAAGTGATAGAAGAGGTTGGAGATCCAACCATTTTTGTTCCTCAAGATCCAGAAAGGTTAGAAGCTCCAACTACGTATATTCCTCAAGAGAAGACACGGTTGGAGATATAACTATTTAAGTTCTATCAATGCAAGCGACAGAAAGTGTTGGGGATCCAATTATATCAATTCTTCGATGCCGAAACCCCTAATGATTTGATTTGATTTTGAATTTAAGGTTCACCTCATTGTCACAGAGAGTTTTATGATCTATAAATTTTCTATATTCTCTTCTATATATATATAGACTGTCTGACTAGGCTAAATCTGTTGTAGAAGATAGGTGAAAGAGAGAAGATTTCTTGATTTCAGAGGCAGCCTCTATCACAGTCTACCATCTCACTCGTGGAAAGCTATTGCTATTACTATTTCTCACTGTGACTATCACTTATTCAAATCTATTCAGAAGGGACCAACCCAAGTCTTAATTCTCCTATCAAAAATCTACGACACTCATTAAAGATGTGAAGTGATACGATCACTGAGATTTATTTACCTGAAGTGACAGAACAAAAATTGTCCTTTTTTGTGAACATACACACATAACATTAAAATTATATTTATATGAAATATTACTATTACGGTATATTACGTGTGTTACCGTGGCCCGAAAAGGGAGCAAATGAATAGTAACACTGTGTCCCACCATGTATATCGTAAAAGGCCACTAAGGAGGGTTGGGGAAGTGACCAGTTACCCCATCATTTAGACATTTAAAACCACAACTTCAACAAACACATGGAAAGGTCAACTAAAGAAAATAAAACTCAGCCATCCAATAACCGCTTGATAGCCCCTACAAGGCAGTCTCTGTTCTGGAATTCCCAGGGTATGAGAGGTAGGGCAAGACCAAAGATCACACGGAGAATTCAACGGGAGACAGACAAGGGGATGAAGAAAACATAGAAAGACTTTGAGCAGATCGAGCGGGACGGGGAAGGCTTGGTATAATTTGTTGGCGGCCTATGCTCCTTGGGGAGTTGAAAGGTGAAAAAAAGAACCTGAAGAAGAAGAAGAAAAAGAAGAAGTAGAAGAAGACGAGACTATTACGTTCATCTGCTTGGCAGACACTTACATCTCAGGAGTCTCTAGGGAGAGAAAAAAGAATAAGACCTATGTTCTCCAAAGCATGTCGTAAGAGTCAACTAATATGAGCCTGTGCATGTGTCACCGTGAGGTTTGGTAGGATAATAATTTGGTTTTGTTGAAACAGGGGTGCATAAAAAAAATGGTTTGGGAAATTTGAATAATTTGGGAAAAGGGCTATTTGTTCTAAAGATGGGAGATAAAAGATTGTGTACTTATGCTTAGTGGGAAAGGGAGAAAATCCCTTAAAGCTGAGTCTCTGAAAATAAGGCTAGTTTACACTTAGTTAGTTTTATGAGTACACAGTTGTGGTATATAAAATTAGCATAACTTACTTACTTACTTACTTAGTCATTCCCCTTCTACCGTGAGGTGTAGAGGTTTGGAAGAGAGAGCGCCAGACTATCCTATCGGCTGTCTCCCTCCTGTCCTGGTTCCATTCTAGTCCTCGGTCCTTCAAAGATTGCCTAATGTTGTCCTCCCAGCGGACTCTGGGTCGTCCTCGGGGGTCTGGATCCTTGGCTCTTTGTTTCCCATGCTTGTCGTGGTAGCCGATCTTCTCCCATTCTGCAGACATGGCCAAACCATCTTAATTGGGACTGTTCTACTTGGGTCTGCAGGGGGTAGGATTTAAGGCCTTGACGTATCGTCTGGTTGCGTACCATGTCTCTTCTTGTTACTTCAACCACCTTCCTCAGATACCTCATTTCTGAGGTTTGGATCTGGCTTTTATGGGTTGTAGTAAATTAGCATAACGATCGTTTTAATAAGCTTGAAGTAAGGGAATATAGCCTTTGAGCATAAACTACTAAGGGAGATAACTACAAATATTAGCGCCCCTTACAGATTAAGTGAACGAAGAGCTAAATAAACGCACGAGAAAAATGTGAGTAAGATGTAAACAGTCATGGAACGAAGCTCACTGACTTGCCAGCGGGGAATTAACCGTGAGTTTGTGATCGGTGAGTGAACTGAACAATGGACCAATCGTATTGACTGGAACACAGATAACGGATCATGGGAATGAATTGAAGGACAAAAGAAGTTAGTCCTACCAGAAAAGTTGACGAGGCAAGATGTGCCTTGCTGGGCTCTCAAGAAAATGAAACCTGTGGTTGACAGGAGGTTTTACAGATGAAGTAGCTAGATTTAGCGTGAATTAGCGGTAGCAATTCTGGAGAATAGCTTAATTTGTGGTTAACAATCTGTGCTGAACATATAGGATTAGCATAGGGGTGAATAGTAGGAAATGTGATAGGTGCTGGAATTCGCATATTACGGTAAGAGAACTCTTGAACTATTTTATTGACTTTCAGACAAATTATTTTCCCAAGAGGTTAATGATGCTCACATTTCAAGGGGCACTCAACTAGAAAGAACATTTGAAACAAGCACGACTAAAGAGAGTAGAAAGAGAATAACATTGTAAACTGATGATTGCCAGATAGGCTGTTGTGTACATAAGACGAGGTATCGTCACTGGCATGAATAAATGAATAAAGGTTTTCTTTGCAACACTGATACCCATGAGATAAATCACGCTCTCCCTCTCAAGGCACAGTAAAGCAGAGGAAAGAGAAGATATTAATGAACTAAACAACTATGGGAAAGTTTAGGTGCTCTCTCACTCATTTGACGAGTAAATATATGGAGGCCACAACAGCAGTACTTGACAGTATTTGATGTATTATATATGAAATATGTATAGCGATTAGAATTGCTGATTGCAAATAAGACGAGGTATCGTCACTGGCATGAATAAATGAACAAAGGTTATGAAACTATGACATCTATGAAACTACTTATGCGCTCTCTCATTTGAACAGTAAGTATATGGAGGCCACAACAGCAGTACTTGACAGTATTTGATATTATATATATATATATATATATATATATATATATATATATATATATATATATATATATATATATATATATATATATATATGAAACATGTATAGCGATTGATGCCATTATATAAGTTAACGCTGACAGGTTTATAGAGGTAAACGATAAGACAGAGAGATAGGAAAGGAGGATAAATTTTGGGCAGACCACATATATTCATATGTGCAAGAGTCTGTATAAAAGGCAATAAATATTACACTAGTGGAACATAAATTGAATTAAGGGCTGGATACATTGAAGTGAAATGGAGTTTTTGAAACATGCACTATTGAAAACTGTTGGAATCTGCGTCTTGTAAATAAATTGGTTATAAGTTTGAACTTCTCCGCTCACGTTGAGTTGATTTATAAAAGGTTGTGGAGTGGGTATGGAAGTTTAGGAGTACAGCACGTAAATTAAAAATCAAGGTACGCCAATGTACGATCTAGTCGCTACATAACAACTAGGAGGGAAGAACGAGACCTGGGAGAAAAAACGAACCAAATCATCTCATCCAAGAATTACAACCTCTGGCGGAAAGGGCCAGTAAGAGAGATAGTCTCGCTTGGAAGATAAGCCAAAGAACTAGACTGGCAAGTTGAATAGGCAATAACTAGGCCTGCCTCACTCACCTAGTTTAAATAAAATCAGCAAACCCTTCACTGTCACACATGAGGGGGGGGGGGGGCATTTTCATCTTGTAAAAAGCTTTCTTCAAGAGGACCAGCTACAATGGTCTCTACATGTTCCATAAGAAGAGGACAAGGAGATGATGTTGATGAAACATGTTTACATACGGGAATTAAGGGCCCGCCCTTGTGCGGAATGGTTACACCAAGGCCAGACTTTGGAGAGACACCAAAGCGAATTAAAAGTAATAAACATATTTAAACTCTAAAAGAACAAGAAAAATGAAACAGAAAATGTCATAGTAATTAATTGTGTGCTGATACGAAAGTGGTCCCCATCAGGAGACCTCACCCCAACTCTGGAAAAACTCTAGGTACGACTCTGCATGTATTCTTACATCATCATTGCCTGACTTGGTTGAGTTGCTTTGACTGTCATTGGCGAAATGAGATGAGGTTCTGCACAGGTATTTGCCGTTCTCTCCATAATTGGTGTTGTTTGTGAGATTTGAACTCTTTGGGGGTCTGTCAAGGGTATAAATAAATACAATATTATTCTGTTTGTTGTAGGAAATCTGTGGTGTATATTTAGCCATGTTTTACGATGTTTCGTGGTAACATCAATCAATCAATCAATACCCTTTAGCTCCCCAAGGAGCATAGGCCTCCAACAAACACATGCCAAGTCTTCCTGTCTCGTGCCATCCGTTCAAGGTCTTACCACGTTTTCCTCATCATTTTCACCTCTGTATCCAGCTCTCTTCTCCATGTGTTTTTTGGTCTACCTCTGCCTCTCTTTCCCTGTGGATTCCAGAACAAGGACTGCCTTGTAATGCTATCAACAGGTTTCCTCAATGTGTGTCCTATCCATCGCCAGCGTCTTCTTCTCAAATCTTGTTCCACTGGAACTTGTCTGGTTCTTGTCATCAAGTCCACATTTGTGGCTTCGTCATACCATTTCAGTCCTTCTATTCTACGCAAGCACCCGTTTATAAAAGTCTGTAGCTTTGTGGTTGTTGTTTTTGTTGTTCTCCATGTCTCAGAGCCATACAATAGGACTGACTTCACATTTGAGTGGAAGATTCTTATTTTCGTGTTGTACTTGATTTCTCTTGTTCTCCATATGTTTCCCAATGCAATTAAAGCTCCTCTTGCTTTTTGTATTCTTATTTTGATATCACTGTCTGCCCTCCAACTTTGTCTATATTACTTCCAAGATATGTGTACGATTCTACATCTTTTAGTGGTGTTTCTTCAAGTTCAACCTTGTTATCATTTCTTGCATTGATTCTCATAATCTTTGTCTTTTCCCTGTGTATTTTCAGGCCCACTTGTTGTGACCTCTCATCGAGAATTTTCATTTTCTCTTGCATCTAATTATGGTTATGGGACAGAAGAGCCAAGTCATCTGCAAAATCCAGATCATCAAGCTGTTTAGTCAGATTCCACTGGATTCCATTTCTGTTGTGTGATGTCGATGTTTTCATGACCCAATCTATTGCTAGTAAGAAAAGAAATGGAGACAAGAGGTAACATATTAAAGAGAAAAACTGACATAAGAAAACAATTCAGTGGACACCATTTGTAACTTGAGCAGCTACTATGGTTTTATTATCTCCGCATCATCAGCATCAACATCATCATCATCATCATGTGCATAATTATTCTTATCACCAACACTCTCATCTTTATTTTTCTTATCTTCATCATAATTTTCATCCTCATTATTTATTAAATCAGCATCATGTTCGTTGTCATTATCTTCACCATCAACATTGTCATTATCTTCACCATCAACATAGTCATAATCTTCACCATCATCATTGTCATCATCCTCACTGTGATGAAGTACTGAAATTCTGTTCTTCAAGAGGCCCAGTTTTCTTTTCTTTCGAATTATTATGTGTTTGGTCTTTTCCTGTAGGTATGTTATTGCGTTTTATAAGACGGATGACTGTATGGTTAAATTCTAATACTCTCACCAGTTTTCTTTTCTGTCAAGTTAATCGCGATCACTGAGACCCAGTTTCTTTGTTAAAGAAATATCGCGGTCAGCGTAATATGACGCCAGTAGAAACACGCGCATAACAGGTCACGTCGTGTTTCAAATCTATTGGCGTTAGACACGTTATAAATTTTTCCAGTAATTCCATTGGTGTAGTTGAAAGCTGTAGTAATGACGTAGGCAGAAGTCCGCGGGGATTTTCTTGTATATAACCCCGAGCGGTCTTGTAACAGATCCCTATGCCTGATGAAATTTACTACCGTGAATCCAGCATTCATTGTCTGCTCCATGCAGAAGAAACGCAATGAATTGGTATGTGAATTTTTTATTAGAGCCGTAATATTAGTGGGTTTCTTTAATAGAGCCATAGCCTGTTTATGTTAAAGTTTTCTTCCGGGAAGTAACTTAAAGTATAAACGTAGTGCCATCCATTACTATCCTTGTAGAAGTTATGTAAATGTAAAGTGTGCATAATTCTTTCTAGGATTGTTGGCAGTGCGCTCGGTAGTATGTAGAGTGTTGTGAAAACCACCCTTTAATTCTGTATACTTACAAGTGTAATACTATGGGCAATTTATCTCTTTCAGGACGTAGGGGTTTTCCCATGTTTTACGCAAGGAATTTTTTGCGACTCAGATTTTTCATATAGTGTTACCATGTAAGTGTCAGTTATTTTAAAGTTTTTAACAAATATAGTCATGTTATATATATTTAAAAAGGAAAATGGATGAGGATTCTGAATATGTTCAGTTTATAATGTAAAAAAAAATTTTATGAGTATAAAATAGTTGGAGACTGAGAAAATAAATTTGACAAAAAAAAATAAATAAAAAAAACATATCAGAATTACCCACTCAAGATAGCTAATGCATCATTTATGTTATCCAAGATACAAATATTTGTAAACTACATTCATTTTGGAAATAAAATACATATGGCTCAAGTTTATACTCTAACTACTTTTCAATTGGCTTCAAGAAAAGGAAAGACACTCTTTTGTCACAAATTTTCTGCCGCACAGGTTTTTCATATGCTATTACCATATAAGTGTCAGTTATTTCAAAGTGTTTAACAAATATAGTCATGTTATATATATTTAAAAAGGAAAATGGATGAGGATTCTGAATATGTTCAGTTTATAATTTTAAAAATTTTTTTATGAGTATAAAGTAGTTGGAGACTGGGAAAATAAATTTGACAAAAAAAAAAAACATATCAGAATTACCCACTCAAGATAGCTAATGCATCATTTATGTTATCCAAGATACAAATATTTGTAAACTACATTCATTTTGGAAATAAAATACATATGGCTCAAGTTTATACTCTAACTACTTTTCAATTGGCTTCAAGAAAAGGAAAGACACTCTTTTGTCACAAATTTTCTGCGGCACAGGTTTTTCATACACTGTTACCATATAAGTGTCAGTTATTTCAAAGTTTTTAACAAATATAGTCATGTTATATATATATTTAAAAAGGAAAATGGATGAGGATTCTGAATATGTTCAGTTTATAATTTAAAAAAAAAATTTATGAGTATAAAGTAGTTGGAGACTGGGAAAATAAATTTGACAAAAAAAAAAAATATCAGAATTACCCACTCAAGATAGCTAATGCATCATTTATGTTATCCAAGATACAAATATTTGTAAACTACATTCATTTTGGGAATAAAATACATATGGCTCAAGTTTATACTCTAACTACTTTTCAATTGGCTTCAAGAAAAGGAAAGACACTCTTTTGTCACAAATTTTCTGCGGCACAGGTTTTTCATATACTATTACCATATAAGTGTCAGTTATTTCAAAGTTTTTAACAAATATAGTCATGTTATATATATTTAAAAAGGAAAATGGATGAGGATTCTGAATATGTTCAGTTTATAATTTTAAAAATTTTTTTATGAGTATAAAGTAGTTGGAGACTGGGAAAATAAATTTGACAAAAAAAAAAAACATAGGCTATCAGAATTACCCACTCAAGATAGCTAATGCATCATTTATGTTATCCAAGATACAAATATTTGTAAACTACATTCATTTTGGAAATAAAATACATATGGCTCAAGTTTATACTCTAACTACTTTTCAATTGGCTTCAAGAAAAGGAAAGACACTCTTTTGTCACAAATTTTCTGCGGCACAGGTTTTGCATATAGATTTACCATGTAAGAGTCAGTTATTTCAAAGTTTTTAACTGAATATAGTCATGTTATAGATATTTAAAAAGGAAAATGAATGAAGATTGTGAAAATTTTTATGAATATAAAGTAGTTAAAGACGAGACAGAAAAATATTTTACTAAACAAAAAACAAAACAAACATATCAGACTTACCAATTGAAGCTAATCCACCATCCAATATAGAAATCACTGTAAACTATATCCATTTTGGAAATAAACCACACATCAAGTTTATACTCTAACTACTTTCCATGTATGCTTCTGTACTTCAATTTCTGCAAAGCAGTTTATGCTTTTTAAAATTTCCTCCCTTACAGCTGATGATACAAGGCTTTCAAAACACTGGATCGGGGTAGATGATTCATTTAGGCCTAAATTTGCGGACACACCCACTGCTCTTCCGTCTTTAGGTTGAAATCTAAAGCTATTCGTTGTTAGTTCTATATTTCTGACACACTCCTGTTTTCGTCTTTCCCCTTCTTGTAAAAATAAATTAGGTCCTACTGGGTCTGATGTTGAAGAATCAAAGTTAGGTGATAGAACCACGCCCACTCTTTCTAACATAATAGGCCTACCTTCATTCTCTGAATCGACATCACTGAAAGACGAATTATTCATCGAATTAGCACTAAAATCACTACTGCTATAGCCGTCCTCATCTTCGCTGAAATTTTCTAGCAAACTAAGGGCCTGCTGAGCACTTAAACGAGCAGGTCGCTTTCGAGAAGATGAATTAGATGCCTTCGAAAATATGTATCGAAAATAGGTAACCCAAATATCGTAAAAAAAACACGAGGTTGTAATCGTAACCGGCTTGAATTTACTCGAAAGAGTGACGCTATCACTCTCCCGCTTTAGAAATAATAATAAAAATGGCTATACTTCCGCTTCCCAGTCATCGAAAACTTCTAACTGTGATGAAACGAAACAAAAACTTAGTTCAAACATGTCGACCAAGATTCGGGGCTTCCCGTCATCTAAGGCTAGAAACGTCGACCAATATAACTGGCTCCTCGTCCTGTAAGAGTTATTGTGTGTACGGGATTTTATTAGGCCTTAAATGTGGGTAACGCATTCGGAGGGTACAGATGTACTTTATAAGTGAATATTATTGCTTAGAGGAGTATATTATGCCTAGAAAAGGTTTCATTTAAATTTGGGTTAAACAAGGAAACCTCACGAGACAATGTCTAAAAGTAGGCCAGGTATTTCGTAAAGGGATTTCCCAGGTTTGAATGTTGGGACACGTGGTGAGATTAACGTAACAAAAGAAAAGCCAGACAGTGTCTGAGGTTTGTTTGCGTACCAGAAAGATTTTAAGTTGAAGGGAAGGGGGGAGTAGAAGGGTGAGATAGAGTGACACGTGGATAAAATTATTTTATGTATCGTTGTGCATAGCGGGTGAAGGGGAGATGTATTTAATTATGGGAGATATGCGTTAGAGATAAGTTATGTTGAAGTTGGTGTACATAAGTTGTATCTTTGTGTCCACAGCGGGTCACGGTACAGTAACAGAGTGTAGTTTGTCACATACAAATTACCAACGGCAAAGTTGGCATCGCCAGAAGCAAAAGAAAATAACCTACGGTCCCTTTGCATTGAAGTACAAATCTTCAGCGGGACCGAAACAGTTCTCTTGCAGTGAAGCCCCAAGCTTCAGCGGGAACGGGTTTATCTACCATAAAGCCCAGAGCTCATCGCCATTCATACCACTCTGACAACAGCACGTGGCCGGGAGATTGGTCCAATTTATACAGCCAGAAATAAATGCTGTGTTCCTCTAAACCTGAGCGGGTTATCGGGGGAAAGTCAAGGAAGGGTTCAGTAGCAGAGAAGCTTCTACAATTTCGTCAATTACCTCATGCTTGAAAATCCAGTCATCAGTGCAGCAGTCAGAAACCAGGAGACAGGGTTATCATACCTGGTTCTGAAAAAGTCAACGAGAGAAGGCGTGACGGAGACGCCACCTCAACAGATGTCAAGAGTATCAGGGAGACACTGAGGAGAGAGAGAGAGCGGGGGAAAGGAGATAGCCGGCACCAGTAGGGTCTGATGATATATCCTTAGAGGATAGCCTCTGAGAAATAGTTGTAATAAAAGTCTACTATGTAGCAAGCGGTCCAGTGTTTTTTTTTAGCGGCGCATATCGCCCAAAGAGTTGGAAGCAGTGTAAACATTCGTTTAGGCAGTATCCGTCGGACAGTGACAGTAGAAATCTTATTTGGAGTAGAGAGTGGAGGCTAAAGTGATACCCCCACAAATTAGATCGTGTTTAAATCACTAATCATTCTATTTTTCCCCAGCAGGGTGACCGAAAGAGTGAATGTGATTTGGTTTTTGTGTGGCTATCTATGTAATTGGTTCTTTGTTTTTCAGGTCTGTGAAACAGTGCACGATATTTATTTCTTTGCTGTGTGATGAAATTTAATGTTTAATTGTGTAAATAAAATATACATATTGTACACTGGATCAGCTTCTAGATTATCTGACACTTATATGTACGTCTGTATAGTGGTGTCTGTGGTCGTTATTTACACCTTATCTCCTTTTGTTTAAAGGTAGTCAGAGGGGTTGAGGCTATAGCAAATTGTTGTAGTCACGAGTGGCAAGGAGAGAGTCAATCTAGGTTCTCGCCCCTTGAGCCAGTACTCATCTGTCCACAGTCAGGCATTTTCATCAAGATTCTATCTTCTCAGACTTTCTTACCACTAGGGTCTTGTCTCTCCATTAAGACAACCTCTAGACTTAAATCCACTTCGTGACACTCACCATCAACATTGTCATTATCTTCACCATCAACATTGTCATCATCTTCACCATCAGCATTGTCATCATCTTCACCATCAACATTGTCATCATCTTCACCATCATCTTTGTCATCGGTACTTGTCAAACCTGAAGGTGCATAAAGTAAGAACGAATTGTCTGCTTCTAATTCTATCTGTAATCTTCCTTGTCGTGCAGGGTCTTTCCCTTCCTCTCCTTTCGAACTCCTACCTCAAATATTCATAATCGCTTGTACCCAGGACTTACATATTTATCAACGCCTCTATGTAACCCAATGAGTCCATTTTTGGCACTCCCATTTTTAGTGACTTTGTTTTTATAATATAATAACTTAACTACACAAATCAATTTAGGTTTGTTTATATCAAAGATACAATATATTATTTGACGTCAATTATATATATATACATATATATATTTATATATATTATATATATATATATATATATATATATATATATATATATATATATATATATATATATATATATATATATATATATATTATATATATATATATATATATATATATATATATATATATATACAGTACTTTGCAAAAAAAATGGCAGTCATATTGCTCAGCTAAATAAGCTGAAATCTAATTAAATATGCATGTTCTGCCCCAAATTTGCACTCCACTTAAGTGAGCAAACACTACCAAAAGTAAAAAAAAAATTAGCGTAGAGTAACGTCCCTTGATATAAGAGCAGACGACAATTTCTAATGCTAGTGGCAGAAAATGGATACAAAGTCAAAGTGTATGTTAATTTCACAGCTTTGGAATGAAGGAAATCAAACATGTTCCAACATTTCTAAAACCTTGAACATTCCTGAGCGGACTGTCTACAGAGTTGTGAGTAAATTAAAAGCAGGTAATTTAATCGAGCGAAAAGAAGGTAGTGGGAGGCCAAGAATTTTGGTCACAAAGGACCATCGGTGTCTCGCCCAAATCGTTCGGGCTGGGCCAGTGAAGAGTGTAGAAAACATACGGCAGCGCATGATCGAGTTGGGAAGCCCAGAGGTATCTAATGCTATTGTCAACCGGGAGCTACACAGGATGAATTACACAAAAAAGCGGGTAATTTCGTCACCATTGCTCAAGAGACTCACAAACAGATATGCGCTTGAACTGGTGCCACGAACACCAAAATTTGTCATGGGACAATGTGATTTTTTCAGATGAATGTTCTCTTTGGTCTTATCCTGCTCAAATAAATATTTGGACGAAAGGCTCTGTAACGCCTGTATACCAGCGACCGAAACATACCTAGAAATTCCATCTTTGGGGAGGGGTGTCAGCAAGAGGTGCCACCCCAATGTGTGTTTTCACAGGAATTATCACGAAAGAAAGGTACATCGACATACTAGAGGGACACCTTCTGCCATTTATGCAGGTCATGTACCCCGATGGGTGCACATTTCAACATGACAATGACCCAAATCATACAGCTCATACCCCCAAAGCATGGCTGCAAGAGAAGAATGTGATAGTGCTGAAGTGGCCCAGTAACAGTCCCGATCAAAACCCAATTGAAAACGTTTGGGCACTACTCAAGAATCATTTAAAAAAGAGTGGACTCAGAGACGTTGAACAATTGAAGAAGGTAGCTGAAAAATACTGGGACAGTCTGACTCTCAATTACCTACAAACATTTGTGGGAAGTATGCCTCGCCGCATCCAGGCTTGCCTTGCTGGAGAAGGCAACATTATATTGTACTGAAACCACTGTTAATAGATAGGGGAGATACCAATCTTCCTCTGGACATACAGTTTTTATTATTATTTGCTTCTATGAGTGTGCTGCGTTGCGAAAATATGACTGCCATTTTTTTTTTGCAAAGTACTGTGTATTATATATATATATATATATATATATATATATTTATATATATATATATATATATATATATATATATATATATATATATATATATATATATATATATATATATATATATATATATATATATACTATATATATATATATATATATATATATATATATAATTTGTAATTGAGACCAAACAACCGTAAAAAGATAGAATGCTTATTTTCTTCACTTTGAATAAATAAGATGTTTGGTTCGCTCATTCTTTCGTCTCTCCCATGTCATGCGGAGCATGTGAGCGGTCCTTATCCATTTTCATTGTTTGATCTCATTAATATTGATGCTTATTCAAGTCTGTCAGTTCGTGAATACCGTATTGCAGTGTTTCCCAAACTGTTTCGGGTCACCGCCCCCTTGGCTCCCAGAGCACATTCCAGCGCCCCCTCTCAATTTCCTTGCATTGCATTAAATAAAAAAGTATAAACAGCATCTTTGGTTATACACTTGGCTGTATCGAAACTTTCCTCTTTTTTTCATTAATGTATCACGGATATCACATTATCACTAGTTCACCCCAATACTGAGACAATCAAATCTGCAACGGAGGAAAATCGATCCTTATTTAAACACCAGCTGATATCTAATTTCGTCAGCTTCCAACGAAAAGTACATTCGGACACACCTTGCCAGTGGACAATCCCCGATATTAAACAGGTCAATACTAGAATTTATGATTCAGCGATAGTTACCCGAGCTCATGATGGCTGATATAGACGAAACTATGCCTGCTTAATGATCCTAGTAATTCAAATACTCCGCTATCTATCTTTCCTATCTGTCCTCGCCTCACTGATGTAGGCAACCTTTGCTATAGTGTATGAGAAACTGGGACCAGCGAAGTTAAGGAGTAGCGGTGAGTTCGGGTTTGTTCAGGCTATGTTCTTCTTTTAAGCGCCCACGTTAGGGCCCTATATTTTCAAAATGCTTTTACATGACCGTGTTATATTGAGTAATAATGTTAAATGTAGCCTGTCAAATCCTCAATCAACCTCTGACTACTGAACGCCCCCCTGCCGAACAATTTTCCCTTATCACCCCCTTGGATTCTTTCAACGCTCCAAGGTGGGCGGTACCGCCGACTTTGGGAACCAGTGCTGTATTGCATTTCTCATCCCATTTTGTCGTGTTACTTCTAACATTTTCATCCTCAATCTTTGACATCAAATCCTTTGAGAATACAGTGTATGCCCCAGTGTGTTTATCTGTGGTTATGATTCGACAGAGTTCGGAATGCTGTGAAGGCAAAGAGAGAGGGACGAGAAAGAGTAGGGGAGATGGTTTAACTTATAGGAATTGGAACACGAACAGGGAGAGAAAGAGAGAATAAATATATAGACAGAAAGTTATTTTTCCTTGTAGCAATGGGAGAGAAAGGAGAGAGACAAAGAGATGATTTTACTGACAAGACTGTGAAAGGAACAGAAAAATTGCTGGTCTTACAGGACTGGGGGAGAAAAGAGAGAGATTGAGGGATTGATCGTTTTGCTTACAGGAATGGCAGAGAAGATAAGAGAGAAAAATGGTTTTACTCATAAGAATGGGAAAGAAAAAAAGACAAAGAGAGAAAAATGGTTTGACTTACATAACTGTGAGTGAAAATAGAAGAGAGAGATAGTTTTCCTTATAGAACTGGGAAAGAAAAGAGAGAGAAAGATGGTTTTACTTTCAAAATTGGGAAAGAGAATAGATAGAAAGATGGGTTTGCTTCCAGGATTGGGAGAAGGAAGAGATATATTGATTGTTTTACTTACATATCTGGAAGGAAAAAAGAAAGAGAGAAAGGATGTTTTACTTACAGAACTGGGAGAAAGACGAGAAAGAATTATGGTTTTACCTACAGAAGTGGCAGAGAACAATGAAGGGCGATAAAGAAAAACAAGACGGTTTTACTTACAGGAGTTCCAACGTGTAAGGATCAACGAACTGTATAAACGCAGGAACCATGAGTACTGCCCCTTGAATGACGCCAGCGAGACCCACCACAACTGGGATGTGCACTTTCTGATGTGGATAATTGGATTGATGAGAAGATGAACTGACAAGATGATATATGATTAGGTGGTAACATTGCAGGATTAATAGGTGAATAATTCTTACAGAGAATACCACAAGGATTGTCAATGCAGCTTTGCTTTTTTATTTGTTAAATCTATTATTATTAATGCTATTACCATTTCTCGGAGGCCACTGAAGAGACAAAGAATATAACTATATGCTCCCTCGGCATAGGAGCCGCGGAAGCAAAGTGGTTAGTGCACTGGCTTCCAAGCTCATTGGTCCATGGTTCGATCCCCAGTTGAGGTGGAATTTTTGTAAGACCGCAAACGGCTCTGGGGTCGACCCAGCCTCATGAACTGGGCCCCAGGGCAACTCTAGGTAAAGGCGGCCGGCGTGATGCTGATCACATCACCCCTAGTTTGCCGATGGTCACGCAAATATGGGCCTAATACCTCAATGGGCGTGTAACGGGATCTTACTTTATCCTCCCTCCGCCCCGTGTAGTTTCGGGGGGGGGGGGAACAAATAATAGGACTGCTGCACCCTCTTTCATGCGTACAAGACGATTAATATGACGCTGGAACCTTCACGATGTAAAACACACTGTCACATAAACCACCTCAGTGACTGCTTGGTGCAGTCTTCATGTAATGGAACCAACTGCATATCTGATGATACGCCCCTAAGAGCGCCCCTAACTAATACATAGGGCTGATAACAACAATTTTGTAAAATTAAATTCATTGCAACAGAAACCACTGCTTCGGTACTGGCTTAATCCAAAGGGGGCTTCCTGCTTGATAACTTCTTCTTCTTCTTCTTCCTCGTTCGCCCTGAAAAGGACGTTGGTTGCGTTGTGTCTGTTTACGCCTAAGCTGTGATATCTGCACCTTTCGGTCGACACATCCGACTTCAGCACGGCATTTTTTAAGGACCGGGTTTGCCTTCCCATTGCGATCGGCACTCGCTCAGCCAGACTGCACTGCTGCAGACTGTTTCCAGGACCACCATGTGGAGGTGGAGTGCGGTCTTGACCAGCTCTGATTCGCTGGTCCTGATGCAAGCAGTACAGCTGTGGGTCGCTGACTGCATTCACTATTGCTGCATCTTGGGGTCCCTGCTTGATAACGACCAAAAATGGAATTAACGATGATGTCTTATTATTAAAATTAAATTCTTTTGTAATCATCTTCATAATCTTTATTAGCTTAATAAGCAACAATCTTTCTGTGAGGGGACATAGAAGGAACTGGGTTACTGCACCCTCACACATTTTGTTAGAGGCGCTTAATATAACGTTGGGCATGGTGCTGGCAAACTCATCGTGTAAGACAAATTACTGCATAAACCACATTTGCAAGAGCCCATTATTGCATTGGTGCCTGCTTCTTGCAATAGATCCAACTACAATGTGGCTCTATGCTCCATCGGGAGCGATAAGTAAAATGATGATAATACAACCTCTAACTATCCTGTGGATAAAATATCATCCTTGTCCGTATGTGATGCGGTCAATGGCTGCAGAAATCGTTATACCATAACAAAAAACAGATATCAAATGACTACTTTAACTAAATCTAATCAGAACAAAAGGTATTGTATATTTGAACGTGCGCCCTCATATAACCGACTAGGTTTAAGTGGATGCGCCTCTCCAAAACGAAGCAAAATTATATATTTTTTAAAAATACGACAGTAATCATGACAATTAGAATTTTCATTTGTTTGTGATCAAACTTCTTGGAAAATTTTGAACTGTTTATACGTTTCGATTCCTGGGCTTTTACCGCCAAGGAATTATATCGAGATGAAATATTTTCCTGTAAGGCACAATTGTGATCAATTTTTGGGCTAGATTTTGTATATAGTAGGTTCTGTACTTCGCAAGACATAGCGAACAATTACTGCATGACAGAAGAACTCAACATTGTTTCACAACATTCTTCGGCTAATATCATAAAATTTGATGCATAATAAATATATCTGCTGAATTAATATAAATGCCTACTGCCTGTTTTTCAGAAATTAGGTATCTAAGGAAGGTGGTTGAAGTAACAAGAAGAGACATGGTCCGCAACCAGACGCAAGTAGAACAGTCCCAACTAAGATGGTTTGGACATGTCTGCAGAATGGGAGAAGATCGGCTACCACGACAAGCATGGGAAACCAAGAGCCAAGGATCCAGACCCCCAGGACGACCCAGAGTCCGCTGGGAGGACAACATTAGACAATCTTTGAAGGACCGAGGACTAGAATGGAACCATGCCAGGAGGAAGACAGCAGATAGGATAATCTGGCGCTCTCTCTTCCAAACCTCTACACCTCACGGTAGAAGGGGAACGACTAAGTAAGTAAGTCTACTGTCTGTTTTTTAAACATCACTTGTAGAAAAAAATGTCTCCATTTTAGGGCCTTGGTAAAACAGGAAAACTACCTGGGTTAGAATGAGTTAAAGTTTACAACGCAATTAGCCGCATAGACCGCTTAATATTGTTATTATTGTTCCAAGAGCAGCCTAGTTTACCCGTTTGATCATTGTCATATTTTGTCGTGTCTATACCTTGTCATATTTTGTCGTGTCCTTAAAAGGAAAAGGTGGTCCCAGAGTAGATACAGCCGTAGTGGAGTGAAGTGTTAGAAACGTCACTATACTAGGCCCAGCATCGTCAGGTGGAGTGACCAGTTCCTTTTCCTGCCTGTCCTTCCCTAATTTAAGAATAGAGTTAGGTCATTTACAGCATGGAAGACTGAAGCGGGTCGGCACCGTGTTTCGAGGTCAGCCCATTTGCCGCGAGATGCCAGCGTTCTAAACATTCTGCCAATCGGAAGCTCTGTCTGTACAATACACGATGTAAATCAACCAGTCAATCGCGATCTAACAGTAGATCACATGGGGATGACAGTAGATCTCTAAGTGACGGGAGAGGCGACGGCGGTTAGAGGAAAGATATAATTTTTAGGCTCGAGAAATTACAGACTAACACTCTCAAATTGGCATTTAAAAAGCGCGGTATTCCCAGGATGAAAAGGCGCTTTTTCCGCATCCCCATTAAAAACAAATGAGCTAGCTTACAAAAATCCGTAAGAACGGCATCTTTTCTTTGAAGTGAAGCTGACATTCGGCAAAATATCGTTTAGTTTGGAATTTCAACCGTTCTGTCGATGATTGTCTGGCAGAGATAAAAGCTACATATAGTCTGCATCTTTTCCAAATTCCATATACTCCGAAATATGAAAACAGACATGATTTCAGTAGGGTATATCTTTAACGTTTATCCGTATAGCAAATATATGTGTTCTGGTGCTAGACTGTATCGTCTGCGCTGTTCCTCTGATCTCACCAGCAGAGGCATGGCTGTATGGGCAACAGCTTGACCTCTTTATCCAAGCGCCTAACCTCGTGCTCACCGAGACTTTTTTTTCAGGGGCGCGTTCCTATAGTCAGTAGTGACTGAAAGGGATGCTAACTACTAACTAACGTTGATCTCCACATCTCCAACTAACTAACTACTAACTAACGTAGATCTCCACATCTCCAACTAACTAACTATACTAACTAACGTTGATCTCCACATCTCCAACTAACTAACTACTAACTAACGTACATCTCCACATCTCCAACTAACTAACTACTAACTAACGTACATCTCCACATCTCCAACTAATTACTAACTAACGTTGATCTCCACATCTCCAACTAACTAACTACTAACTAACGTACATCTCCTACTAACTACTAAAAAACGTAGATCTCCACATCTTCAGCAAACTAACGTAGATCTCAACATCTCCAACTAATTAACTACAAACTAACGTAGATCTCCATATTTCCACATTATTTCCAATTCAAAGCACTCTGAAGCACGAAAGAAGGCACGGTTTTATCAATGTAGATCTTTAGAGAGTTCAGTTTTGCTAGAGTAGATCACCACAGATCCTGGGTTACCTACCGCTGACTTTAAAATAAATCTATCAGGTTTGCAACACTTCAAACTATTCTTCCCCCAGTCTACAACGAAGTTATATAAATTATAAAATAATTTCTGTTATATTTTTACTTATCTGTTCGTTTTAATTTCAAGACTTGTTGGAAAAGAAATCTTCAATCATTTTGGTAAAACGATAAAGGTAGTCCCATAACAGATAATGTCGTAAGGGAGTTAAATGTTAGAGACTACTATACTAGGTTATGCATCGATATGTGAGGTGACGCTTTCCCTTCTTCACTACCTTTTCCTTCCCTAACTTAAGTGCAGAGTTAAGGACCTGGCTACAGCTGGGCAGACTGGAGCCAGACGGTACCCTTTTTCAAGCCCGGCACCTGTATTGCGAAGGGCCAGTGCTCTAACCACGGTGTCAATCGAACGCTCATTCATTTTGGTACCTAGATAAAACATAAACAATTTTTTTTTTAAACAGAAGCACTGGTAAAGATATTGTTAAATAGAACTTTGCTTCGGTTTGGCGAGGCACGTCTCTTTCTACCTAGAAACAAGGACCGTTGGTTATATAAGGGCGCGTGTCCGAATATAAAAGATCTTGTGGTCTGATGTATTGATTGTTTACGAAGATGAAAGAATTAACCGTTAATTTAAAAAAAGACAACTTACCTTGGCAAAGTGACCAGCGAACAAAATTGTACACATGCTACCAATTCTGGACGCTGTGTCAAACAAACCAGCTTGAGAGTTGTCAATATTAAATTGCCGCTCTATGGATGTGAGCTGAAAGTTCACGAAAATTGTAATACAAATTATGATTATTTTAACTCTCATTGCATATGGAAATATACGGAAATCATAAGAATACAGTCCAACACAAACTCAAAAAATAAGTAAGTAGTATTGTTCGGCTGTTTTGATGAAGACGCACGAGGTGGTAGGACATACACTGATGAAACATGTTTATATTCTTCTTCTTCTTCATCTTCTTCTTCCTCATTTGCCTTCAGGCTTCCACATTAATGACTCTAATAAAGGCAGTAGTCTGCTCAAGGTTCCTGACATCTCCAAACATGTTTTTTCATGGACAGAAGTGGGTTGTTGCCATATGCAACTCCCGTTCAATGTTGTATGTTGTTTATATCACTACTATCAGTCCTTGTTCTTGAATCTCCAGCGTAATAGAGGTAGAGGTAGACCATGGAATAGACGGAGAAGAAAACTGACGACTGACATGAAGGGAGATGGAGAAGATATGGAGAGAACTAAAGTTGATGGCACGACTTTGGACGACTTGGCATACGTTTGTTAAAAGCCCATGCTCCTGGGGGAGATGAAAGGTAATGCTGATGATTTTACTGCTGTGAAACATGGACAACAACAACAATGATAATAAACAAAATATAAATAAAATATTTTAAACACAGGCTTTTAATGCACTAAAAAGCCACAAATAATTTTTCACGGAGTTTATAGCTTGCAGTCAAAAAATGTAACATCAAATTGACAAAAAGCATGGGGCGCTTAAGCGCTTACCATATATTTTATCCATAAGTGTCTAATGAAGTATAAAGCAGAAGTTAATTTCATGTAGAATCAGCGCCCCAGCTTTTTGTCAATTTGATGTTACATTTTTTGACTGCAAGCTATAAAGTCCGTGAAAAATTAATTGTGGCTTTGTAGTGCATTAAAAGCCTATGTTTAATATTTTTTTTATTTTCTTCTTTTTAGTGTTATTTTTTGTTGTTTGTACATTTAAGTCAAATGTAATCGATCCGCTAATGACATTTTCAGTTTGCGATTAACAAGTCCAGAGCACAGGAGGCAGATTTCATTATTCAGTATATTACAAGGAAAGTAATTTTTTTTTTAAATTAAATTTTGGTAAGAGTTGTAAATTACATTTTTTTTAAATGTAGTTGTCAGTTGCGTGTATATCTGTGCACGCGCGTGCGATAGTGTGTGTATGTGGAAAGGGGGGGGGGGGGGGGGGGGGGAGGCGGAGAAGTTTCAATATTTCTCTCAAGAGAGACAATCTTGTTGGAAAGAATACACCTAGATTATTTGCAGCTATCACCCATTTCACCGATGAAACAATACCAAAAATAAAAATTAATTTTAATGTTATTCATTTTATTATTTTTACGACTGATTATTGTATTGTCATCGAGAATACACAACTATGCCAAGTTTCAGAGCTATTGCTCATCTGCAAGTGATCTAAAAATCGATTGCAAGATTTGAAGGTGCGCAATTCCTTTTTAATGTTTTTGTTCAAAAAGTCTTTCTTGTGCGTTCTTTTGCTACATCACTTTGTGTTTTCCACTGTGGATTCAACTCTAATATCAGCTTTAATAAATTGCCATAAATCTTAATGTGAATGTGGCATATGAAGATAAACTTTTTTTTCAGCTTTATTGGTGCAATTTTTTGGTTGTTTAATTAGTCAGCTCGTTGTTGTTGTTGTTGAGAATCGAGATAATTGCGCTCCGGGCAAACTCATAGGTTCTCAGTCTCCCTCAGCAAATGTCGAAGGGTTTGAATGCTGATTGTTCTTTGACGCGCTGATTGTATACACGCCTGACCTATTCTCTCATACTTCCATCTCTGCTAGTCTTGTGCTTAATACCGAATTCCAACAGTCGTGTTAATTCACCGATTGCAGTATAGGTCTCTAACAGGCTATCCTTAATTGTCCTCATTATCTCTGTCTTGTCCAAATCCAGTATCCCCACTATGGAGGCTCTCGTAGCTAGTAGTCAGCGCAATCAATGTCGCGTACTCCTGCATGAGAAGGACAGAAGATCTACACCAGTTCCTGAAGAGCTGAGGTTTCCAGCCTATGTTGATTGTATTGTCCTGCTATTACATTCAAAGGGTACACCAGAGACATTTCTTGAGAGATGCGTGGCCCAGCTTCTTAGGAGGCAAGACATGCCAAATATTTTAGAAATGCGGATAATCATAAACAGTATATAATGCACATAACTCAAATATATTTGTACGCAATAGAACAGCGACAACGCCTAGAAGATAAAGGGGTGCGAGTCTTCTTAAGATGCTGTAAAGGGTGAGGAACCTCTAAAACGTTACGAAGCACTTGTCTATAGGGAATATTTCTATGGAAGAATACCATATCATAGACTTAAAGCACTGCAGATTTATTACAACTAGCATATCTTTGTGGAGGTTGCATTTGATCTGATCGTATCTCAATAATTTATAATGAAGAATATTTACTTACTTACTTAGTCGTTCCTCTTCTACCCTAGAGTGTAGAAATATGCCACTGAGAGCGTCATACTATCCTATCGGCTGTCTTCATTTCTGGCCTGGTTCTAATCTAGTCCTTGGTCCTTCAGGGATTGTCTAATGTTGTCTTCCCAGCGAACTCTGGGTCGTCCTGGAGGTCTGGATCCCTGGGTCTTGGTTTCCCATATTTCTTCTCCCACTCTGCAGACATGGCCAAATCATCGTAATTGGGACTGTTCCTCTTGAGTCTGCAGGGGCTGGGTTTTGAGGCCATGACGTATCGTCTGGTTGCAGACCATGTCTCTTCGTGTTACTTTAACCACCTTCCTCATATACCTCATTTCTGAGAGATGGAGCTGGCTTTTGAGGGTTGCAGTTATTTTCCATGACTCGCATCCATATGTCAAGAATGAAACATAGACGGACCGGTATACAGCCATCTTCGACTTTTTGCCAATTTTTATTTTGCTGAGGAATCCTCTATTTATGGCCTGAAAAGTCTGCCAGCTGCTGCTCTTCGGGTAGCCAAATCTTCTTTGATGCAACCCTTCCAGTAAATGACCTGCTCCAAGACCTGTTCTCCCAGTATAATCTGATGTCCTTTTCCTCTCGTAGTATCATATGAATTTTGTTTTGGAGCCGCTAATGACCACTATTCTCTTCTCCGGCTCTTTCTTCCAGAGTTGCAGGCTGGATTGAAGATGTGCCTCTGATTTAGCAATCGATAGTATTTAAAAATAAATTTACTTGATTTTACTGTATTTTAGGTATGGGCGACTGATTTCCTCGTTGTCTATATAACAATACATATGTACTGTAAACTTCATTTAAACAGCACATGTAGTAAGTTCCATTCTAAGTTGTCTGTATGAATATTCTTTGTTTAAGACTTTTATTAAAATATTTCACCAGGTGCAGTTCCCGCGGGCCACTGAGGAGATAAAGAAAGAATAGGGCTACAATCCCTCAGGCCTGCTTTAAGAGGCGAGTAATGTGAGGCTGTCCACTCGGTTGGAAACCTCATCGTGCACAATACGTCGCTATAGAAGCTAGCACAACAATGCATTGGTGCAGACTTTCCGCAAGGAGACCAGCTGGTGTAGAGTCTCAGTCCTCTACATAATGATCGAACAAGGAAATGAGGATTTTGGTGAAGATGATTGTGACGATGATGATGATGATTCATTTTTATTCTGAATGAACGATGAATATAAGCCATTGCTCACCTGTACGTTTATGACAGACTGCACCATGAGAGTGAAAAAGGAAGACAGTCCTACACTAACCGAGAAGACGTACAAGTTGGAGAACTTTGTCCCAAAGATATTGGTCCTCAGCTTCCAGATACCGCAGGAAATATCTACTTTGTCGTCTTCTTCTTCTTTGTCTTTGGTGGCGTGGTCTTTTCCAATTGTTTCCGATGAGGGCTAGAAAAGACAATTAGGGTATACTTCAAGGTTTGAAGATGGCAGCATATAAATGTGTATAATATGTCGTACATTAACATATAAAGACCAGCTTTACGAAATATCATTTACCCTCTTCTGGACGCTTCCATCCTGATATGTCAGTGAAGCTTCTAAAGACCATGATCTCTGATAGTATCCTTTGTGAAACTTTGGTTGTCGTGAACGCTTATGTTTTCATTGACATGCTTCTCTAAAGTCATCCTAAGCAATTTGTTTTTTTTTTTTTTGGGGTCTATTTCTCTGTTTTTCTCCTTGTTTGTTTTTTTTAAGATTAGATGATCTGTTTAGCCTGCGTAGCAAACAAGAATGCATGCTGCGACCTGACATCTCCTCTTTCTACCTGGTCTTTGCTTCTGGCTCTCTTTGTTTGTAGGTCTTAATACTCATCTTTCCTGCTTGATTATTTAGTTTCTTGCGGGATGGTGGTTAACTTCTAGGCCAAGCGACTATTTCAGTTGTTCAACAAGAAGTGATCACTTCCAATCTCTGGCCTTCTCCAGACTCTAGCATCCTGCACATATTTGAATGTGCTTTTCCTAACAATGACATATTTCATGACTGATTTTTCTTTCTTTGTTAGTTCATATCTGGTGTGTGAATGTATGCGCTTCTACAGCTAAAACATAATGAGAAATAGAGAATACAGGCTAGCAATATCTGTTGTAGGACACTTCTTTCATAGAACTGTGCTTCAGCAGTATAGAATTATTTGTATTGGAAGATCACCAATGTGGACCTGATGACAAAAACTCAGTGTAGGTGGAAGAAGGTGAAAGAACGCAGCTGGCGCTCGAAAGTACACACACTTGAGAAATCTGTTGGCAGAGATACAAGACTGTACTTATTATGGAATCCTCAGGTTTAGAGAGGAAGTGGGAGATCAAAGACAATTAAAGTAGGGAATAGAAGAGATTAATAAAAGAGATGAAGGAGACAGGGAAAAGATCTTGAATAGATAACACAGAAGAGAAAGGATTAGCATGAATTCGTTGCTGGCCTATGCTCGTCGAGGATCTGAAGGATGATAATGGTGATGATGATGATGATGATGAAAATGATGATGGTGCTGATGATGATGATGATAATGGTGCTGATGATGATGATGGTGCTGATGATGATGATGACGATGACGATGCTGATGATGATAACGATGATGAAGAAATAAAATGATGTTTTATATGTCACTGGCACATTCGCCATGTCAAAACATAAATGCTACATGCACAAGGCTTTAGTTCCGAGGGTCTCTGAAGAGACAAAGAAAATAGGCCTATTGCACCCTCAGGTATGTCGCGCAAGGCGACTAAAAATTGAAGTTGCGCTTAGGGCTGACAGCCTCATCATGTAAAACACATTGCCACATAAACATTTGCTGCACGAGCTTGTGAATGTTTTGTGCGGGTTTCCTGCACGCGGACTAGCTACAGTGGTGGCTCAAAGCTTTATAAGGAGAGCACAGGAAAATAATGGTGATGAAGATGATGACAACGCTATGGGGAAAAGAGCTGTGACACAGACGTCCTGCAAGACAAAATGGTGGAGCTGTGACACAGACTTTTTGTAAGACAAAATTGTGGAGCTGTGACACAGACGTCCTGCAAGACAAAATTGGGGAGCTGTGACACAGACGTCATGTAAGACAACATGGTGGAGCTGTGACACAGACTTCCTGCAAGAGAAAATGGCGGCTCCATGCTCCAAAACGAACAAAAATTGAAACCAAAATCCTTTGCTTAAGGTGAAATGAACCCTCTACGATGAAATGGGGCGCCGTGCACTTGAAATTAACCGTAATTAAGCAACATGATCATAATGAATACATGTTCACTATATGGTCGTCTTAATAGCTCCGCTTTTAACTGGAATACGTCAGTTTAATAGGTTGATTACACGCACTCGAGATTCCACTAAATATAGGTGCTTACGTTTTGTTTTCTCTTCCTCAATCTCATGCCTTACTTCTGCTTAGAGAATTTCCGCTTGCCTCATGATTTTCGCTTCTCACACCTAGTTCATTGTTTTTCACTTCCATGTGATTTCTGCCCCCTTACTAAACCACACTTTATCAGACATGCTGACTCAGCAATCTTTCAGACAGTAAAACTTTTTAGAGCTGACAATTTTATAAATGAACTCTTTTTTATACCTACATCTGTCATCATTCCCTCCCTTTATCCATTAACTCCCATGCACATTTACATACAAAAAATAATGGTAATGGTAAAGGTGTCAGCTTTTATATATATATATATATATATATATATATATATATATATATATATAATATATATATATAATATATATATATATATATATATATATATATATATATATATATATATATATATATATATATATACATATATTTTTTTTTTGAAAAATAAACAGATATGATCGCTACAGACATTGGTTTCAATATTTACATTTGATCATTTCTTGTTTGTCTATAAATGTTTTCTTTATTCTGTTTTTCTTTTTCTTCTTCTTTTGAGGTCTGGCGGGATCTTTTCTAACCCACACATCAAATAGTATCTTGTCATATCTATATTAACTTTACTTCTGTCAGAATGGTAGAAGTGTCGTGGAATATTCTAATCCACATATATAAATTATCAAGTAAATATAAAGCCTAATAAATACATATAATAAATAAAGGAAGAAGAATGGTAAAGAACAGTGCTGTCACAATGACAGTACTCGAAATCCCCCTTCTTTTCTACTTCGTCGGCAAATTGTAACGCTTTCACGTTGATATTAAAGGCCTTCTGCAACATACACGCGTTTCCCAAACACACAATAAAATGTGCTGCCTTTCTAAGAAAAACCTTGAAATATGCAAGTTGACCTAAATTTTAAATTCCATTCATGTCTTTTTCTACACTATGTTACCAAAAACCAAAAGACAGATGGACTAAAGGATAGCGAGAAGGGAGAGGCAGAAAGCCGAACACTAAACACGCGTCGCGCGATACACAAATGCTGCCATCACGCGTGTAAGACTACATGCACTAACTTTTTTTTTCGGACGGACAGTGATAAATTCACTACCCTTCCCAGAGTTAGGTTTTAAAATCACAAAAAACGCTTATTAGGAAAGATAACAATAGATGGGTTTACGTTTGAAAACATTACAGTACCCAGACAGCACATCTTCGAAACAGGAGGTAGAAGTAATTGCATATTTTGAACGCAGCCACGTAGCTCCTTTAAATTTGGATATTTGGGTTCCTTAGGGCTTGCTGACAAAGAATATGTAAAACGTTACGCAAATAGTCCAGGAATTAATAAATTATAACCAAAATAAAATAGTGGGGATGCCTGACAACATGGAATCATTTCTGCTCATAAAATTTTTTTTATAACGTGTTTGAAAAAACCTTACGTTACAGAAATAGCCTACCATGTAAACTCCAAATTGATTGGAGCGCAACAAATGAAAGACTAACCACGATTGGTCGGGCTATAAATACTATCTTGGTTGTTAGGGAGACGTAGGAAGGTAACATTTTTTCAAACACTTGTCGAAACGTGGCTCGATTGGCCAGACTCGCTGATATAATCACTTAGGAGCGTTAGTTCGAAACCACTTGTTTAAATAAGCTTGATAAAGCAACAGTGCGTTGAAGCCAGCTCATATTTTGCTAAATAAAAGCCTGGAACATAAGCAGATGGGAATTTGTGCCAGTAAATGTGCCAGAATTCATTGCTAATCAACGTATCTGTGTTTATTCTATGAATTGTGGTAAGCTTGAACCATTCAGTATCTTTTAATGAAAATTGAATGTGAATTGTTAATTTATGCCTGTATATATATGTGTAGTTCAGTGGCAAACAGGAGATAAAGCCTATAATGCTCCAGCCTGAACAGAGGGTGTCGGAGGAAAGTAAAACGGCATGGAATGGCCAAATAGTACACTGACACCTGGATGATTGACTAGAAAGAAATAATGCTGGAAGTGCAGAGGCGTGGTAACCATTAAGGAGGTAAATACTGGTATAAAGTATTTCAGATGAAGCTGACAGTTGGCCTAACGCTCTGAACTCAATGTTTGTGATGTATTGTGATCAGTGTAAAAAGAGAGTATAAGTTAGTTATGAAGTAGAAGGTACATCCTTCTTGTTTACAGGGACCGTGGTCTTGATGGTACTGAGCAGCACCTGGTCAGAGCTTTGCTGAATCCAGAGTCGGACAGCATACTCCTTGGTCTTTTTAGCTATCAGTGAGGTGTCTCCAGAGCCCAGGGGGAGAATTCGAGCAGAGGAGTCCTTTCCTGCCGCCATCACGCAAGATAAGCTGATTTGGCCAGCTGAGCTCAACATTATGTCCCCTCATCTTGAAATGACTTTGTAAAAATAACATTCAGAGGGGAATTTAATTGTCTTAATATCAGGAACTGAGAACATCTCCAATACTAGTCCCAAAAGACAAACTATTGAAGTCATGATGACAAATACCAACAGAGCTTGAACAAAACAAAACCAGTATTACCTCATATTACTACTACACAACTGACACACATAGGATATTTTTAATAATATATGTCACTACAATATTCATATTGATAAAGTCTGTACATATACTTGTAATTAAAATTGATTGTGATCCCTGGTTCCTTTGTATTTGAATCAGGACACATATACCTTTATAACAACAATGAATACATATTGTTATTTGAAAAGTTATCAGTGACTCCTTAAGATATTCTCATAGAGTGTTATATGTATGTGAGTGTCACAGTGTTGTCAAGAGTAGTGGATTAAATTAAATTGTTTATCTGTCTGTTGTTGTGACTTACACTTCATCATACACATACCCTAGACACATAACGTAGTCATCACACTATTCCAGAATAATTCTGACTGAGATATATAGATATGTGGTAGCAAGTAAGGTTATCTATAATACACTACTCTTAATAGATATAGATACCTTCACAGCTGATCTCAGTCAGTACACTAAGTCCCCTATAAATATTTATAACATCCCACTTCACCACATATATTGGGGTCTCGCTCTTGGGATTTTGAATCTTTCCCTATTAAAAATATTGGGGGTAATTCACTTCAGGGAATATAAGAATTAAAAGGTATCCTTGGGTGGAATTAAATAAGGTTGAGCTCACGGTGCCTGTGTTGTCCATTAGATATATTTAGAGATTAAATTGTTGGTTAGACATTGTAGAAATTTACCTGATAGACAATGGCGGACCTGGCCAAGTTTCGATCTGCTGCTGTACAGACTGCAAAAGAGTTAGGATTAGATGGGCAAGTTATGGTTGCCTATGTCACTACGGAATGTGACAAATTTATTGAACGCGAAGAAAGAAGATTAGAAAAAGAGGCCGAAAGAAAGTTAGAGGCTGAGACTAAGAGGTTGCAAGCTGAGGCTGAGACTAAGAGGTTGCAAGCTGAGGCTGAGACTAAGAGGTTGCAGATTGAGGCTGACAAAGAGGCTAAGAAATTGGAAGCAGAAAGGGAAGAGAAGAAATTAGCTGCAGAAAGGGAAGAGAAGAAATTAGCTGCAGAAAGGGAAGACAAGAGATTAGCTGCAGAAAGGGAAGCAGAAAAGGAGGAGAAGAGATTACAAAGGGAACATGAGTTACGAATAAGGGAGTTTGAGTTTCAGGGCCATGCTCCTGAAAATGGTGCCAGTCCCTTTGCCTCTGATGCCACTGCTAGCCAAGGAGCCTCAACCTCAGCTATGAATTTTCATTTAGATCATTTTGTTGAGAAAGACGATGATATAGAGAGCTACCTAAATAGGTATGAACTATTAGCTACCACGTATGGGTTAGAGAGAGAAAGGTGGAGCTTAAAGTTATCTCAGGGACTTCGTGGGGCAGCTTATGAAGTTTTTGCAAAAATGAGCAGAGGTGATCAGGAAAATTATGACATGCTAAAGCAGGCTCTTTTGTTAAGGTATGAAAAGAATGCAGAATTTTATAGGAAAAAATTTAGGAATGCTAAACTACTGTCAGGTGAAACCTATCACCAGTTCTCTGCACGAATAGAGACATACTTGGAGAAATGGACTTCTCTGGGGAAAACCCAAGATCTTAAGGAAATGGTCCTTATAGAGCAATTAAGAGAGTCCATGGCTCCAGACCTGAGAAAGTTTCTCATGGAACAAGGTGCAGAGAGGCTGGGTGAGTTGCTAAATGTTGCTGAAAGGTATCAAGCAGCTCAAGCAGAGGTAACAGGTAATAAAAAGAAACAAGTGGATAACTTTAGGGCACCACAGAACTTTAATAAATTTGATCCTAGGGATCAAAATAAAGGTAAGCACCAATTTGATAGGCCACGGTATGAAAATAAAAATAAATTCCCACAATTCGATGAAGGAAATATGATGAAAGAAAATCTTTCAACCAAGGAAAAAGGTGGTGTAAAAATTGTCAGATGGACAATCATGACACTGACCGTTGCAGAAGGAAACCTGTGTATATGGCAACCCTTCAGGTCAGGTCGACCTCAAGACAGGAGGAGGATATTATGTTGGATACCACTCCAGAAGAGATGAGGAAGGCACAGGCTGGGGATAAAACACTCAAGCCTTGTTTCAGAAAATTGTCAACTTGTCATACAACTCCAGGCAAGGGAGATTTTTACATGAAAAACAAGTTGATGTATAGGAAGACTGGAGCTAGATCCAAAGGTCAGGGACAACTGGTACTTCCAAAAAGATATAGGGCAGACTTAATAAGGAGCCTACATGTGAAACCAGATGGGGACCATGAGAAGATAGGTACCATCATTCAAAAGGTGGCTCACAATTATTATTGGCCCAAAGCAAGATGGGACATTGAGAATTTTGTAGAAAGGTGTAGCATAGCACATGAGGGAACACCCACAAGTGGGAACATGGATCAGGACATGGACACGCCACGGGGCAAAATTAGGCCTGATAATAAAAAGAAATATAGATTTGATAAAGTGGACCAAATGGAATGGGAAGCCCCTTTTCACGGACAAGCTTCACTTAACTGTTTTACAATGGCCACTATGCGGAGAGTGCAAAAAGATGTCTTACCCCAGGATAAGCCGACAATCCCTCAATCGGACTTAAACCAACTGGAGGAAGAAGATGTAGAGAGGAAATCTCTCATCAAGAATTTTAAGAGGGGAGAAAGCCCCAAGACAAGAAAAATTGGTAGCGGTCGTTTTGTGAATGATAATTCTGGGAGGAAAAATCATCACTATAAAGCTTCGAGTGGAAGAGACCATACCGGTGCATGGACAAATAGGTCCACACAATTAAAGGTCCATATGTAGCTATGTTAAGAACGTGGACTGATGAAAAGGCAGAGGAAAACATTACATCTTCATACCAATATGTGAATGAGCTGACCACTCGGTTAAAAACTGGCTGGAAACTTGCCAATGAAAATTTAAAACAAGCCAGGAAGAAACATGCTGCCTATTATAACAGGAAGGCGAAAGACAGAGATTTGGCTGTGGGAGAGAAGGTACTGCTTCTTTTGCCTGGGAGTCAGAATAAGTTACAAATTGGATGGCAGGGTCCATATACAGTTTTAGAGAAGGTGTCTAGAACAAATTATAAGATAGATAAGAAGGGGAAAGAAAAAATCTATCATGTGAATCTCCTGAAGAAATATTTGGAAAGAGAACATCAGGAAGAGACACACTTGTTGACCTTGTCCATCGCCATGGAGATGAAAAAGGAACCACTTTCATCATTTGAATATCCATTACACCCCTGTGAGACAGCAGCACAGGTGAAAATCAGTACACATTTAACGAAAACTCAGAAAGAGAGAGTGCAACAGGTTCTAAATAATCATGCAGAGGTGTTAACAGACCGACCAGGGCATACAAACCTATTGGAATATGATATGAAACTAATAGACTCCACACCTGTCTGTATGAAACCATATTCGATTCCGTTTGCTAAGGAGAAAGCTTTGAAGGAAGAGATAGACTATCTATTGAAGGAAGGAATTATTTCGCACAGTGAGTCTTCGTATAGTTCCGGTGTTGTACTCTTAAGGAAGCCCTCTGGAGAACATAGACTCTGTATAGATTACAGGAGACTGAATGCTATTACAGAAGGACAGGTGGATCCATTGCCGGATACAACTCAGCTGTTTGCCAGACTAAATAAAGCTAAATATTTCTCAAAAGTGGATTTGAGTAAAGGATACTATCAGATTCCAGTAAAGCCTGAGGTTAGACCATACCTAGCTTTTAGTACCTCAGAAGGACACTATGAGTTTAATAGATTGCCATTTGGATTGAAGAATGCGCCTAGTGTCTTCTCTAGAATGATGAGAAAATTATTGGATCCTCTGAATAATCCCTGTATAACAAATTTTATGGATGATATCCTTATAGCAACAGAAACATTTGAGGAACACATTGACTCTCTGAACAGGCTGTTTGATCGACTTAGGGAGGCAAATTTAACAGCCCGACCAACCAAATGTTGCGTTGGATGTAAAGAATTGGAATTTTTGGGACACACAGTTTATCAGGGAAACATGACCCCTGACCCAAAGAATTTAGAGAAACTACAGAAAGCCCCGAGACCACAAACCAAGAAGGACGTGAGATCCTTTGTCTCATTATGTGGTTTCTACCAGAAGTATATCAAAAACTTTAATTCCATATGTGCACCGTTAACTGAATTGACACGTAAAGGACATCCAGATCGCATTACATGGACACCACAATGTGAAATGACTTACCAAGAATTGAAGGAAAAGCTCACAAGTAAACCCATTTTGAAATTACCTGACTTAAGTCAAGAATTCATAGTAAGGACGGATGCAAGTAATATTGGGTTAGGTGCAACTCTACTACAGAAATCAGATGCATTGGATGGGGAATTAAGCCCAGTGGCATATGCTAGCAGAAAATTGAATAAAGCCGAAATCAATTACTCAACTAGCGAAAAAGAATGTCTTGCAGTAATATGGGCAATAAAGAAATTCAATATTTATCTGTATGGGAAGGCCTTTAAGTTGCAAACAGACCACAAACCTTTATCGTTTCTAGCACAGGCTAAGCATGAGAACTCCAGGTTACTCCGATGGTCTTTACTTTTGGCTCCATATAATTTTAGCATTGAGTATATATCTGGAAAAACAAATTTGGGAGCGGATTTTTTAAGCCGCCATCCGTGTGATGAGAATCACCGTAAACCCCAGAACTAATAATAAATTTCTCTATGTGTATATAGAATAAAGGACTGACATATAATGTCTGTTTTAAGAGGGGAGATGTCGTGGAATATTCTAATCCACATATATAAATTATCAAGTAAATATAAAGCCTAATAAATACATATAATAAATAAAGGAAGAAGAATGGTAAAGAACAGTGCTGTCACAATGACAGTACTCGAAATCCCCCTTCTTTTCTACTTCGTCGGCAAATTGTAACGCTTTCACGTTGATATTAAAGGCCTTCTGCAACATACACGCGTTTCCCAAACACACAATAAAATGTGCTGCCTTTCTAAGAAAAACCTTGAAATATGCAAGTTGACCTAAATTTTAAATTCCATTCATGTCTTTTTCTACACTATGTTACCAAAAACCAAAAGACAGATGGACTAAAGGATAGCGAGAAGGGAGAGGCAGAAAGCCGAACACTAAACACGCGTCGCGCGATACACAAATGCTGCCATCACGCGTGTAAGACTACATGCACTAACTTTTTTTCGGACGGACAGTGATAAATTCACTACCCTTCCCAGAGTTAGGTTTTAAAATCACAAAAAACGCTTATTAGGAAAGATAACAATAGATGGGTTTACGTTTGAAAACATTACAGTACCCAGACAGCACATCTTCGAAACAGGAGGTAGAAGTAATTGCATATTTTGAACGCAGCCACGTAGCTCCTTTAAATTTGGATATTTGGGTTCCTTAGGGCTTGCTGACAAAGAATATGTAAAACGTTACGCAAATAGTCCAGGAATTAATAAATTATAACCAAAATAAAATAGTGGGGATGCCTGACAACATGGAATCATTTCTGCTCATAAAATTTTTTTATAACGTGTTTGAAAAAAACCTTACGTTACAGAAATAGCCTACCATGTAAACTCCAAATTGATTGGAGCGCAACAAATGAAAGACTAACCACGATTGGTCGGGCTATAAATACTATCTTGGTTGTTAGGGAGACGTAGGAAGGTAACATTTTTTCAAACACTTGTCGAAACGTGGCTCGATTGGCCAGACTCGCTGATATAATCACTTAGGAGCGTTAGTTCGAAACCACTTGTTTAAATAAGCTTGATAAAGCAACAGTGCGTTGAAGCCAGCTCATATTTTGCTAAATAAAAGCCTGGAACATAAGCAGATGGGAATTTGTGCCAGTAAATGTGCCAGAATTCATTGCTAATCAACGTATCTGTGTTTATTCTATGAATTGTGGTAAGCTTGAACCATTCAGTATCTTTTAATGAAAATTGAATGTGAATTGTTAATTTATGCCTGTATATATATGTGTAGTTCAGTGGCAAACAGGAGATAAAGCCTATAATGCTCCAGCCTGAACAGAGGGTGTCGGAGGAAAGTAAAACGGCATGGAATGGCCAAATAGTACACTGACACCTGGATGATTGACTAGAAAGAAATAATGCTGGAAGTGCAGAGGCGTGGTAACCATTAAGGAGGTAAATACTGGTATAAAGTATTTCAGATGAAGCTGACAGTTGGCCTAACGCTCTGAACTCAATGTTTGTGATGTATTGTGATCAGTGTAAAAAGAGAGTATAAGTTAGTTATGAAGTAGAAGGTACATCCTTCTTGTTTACAGGGACCGTGGTCTTGATGGTACTGAGCAGCACCTGGTCAGAGCTTTGCTGAATCCAGAGTCGGACAGCATACTCCTTGGTCTTTTTAGCTATCAGTGAGGTGTCTCCAGAGCCCAGGGGAGAATTCGAGCAGAGGAGTCCTTTCCTGCCGCCATCACGCAAGATAAGCTGATTTGGCCAGCTGAGCTCAACATTAGGTCCCCTCATCTTGAAATGACTTTGTAAAAATAACATTCAGAGGGGAATTCAATTGTCTTAATATCAGGAACTGAGAACATCTCCAATACTAGTCCCAAAAGACAAACTATTGAAGTCATGATGACAAATACCAACAGAGCTTGAACAAAACAAAACCAGTATTACCTCATATTACTACTACACAACTGACACACATAGGATATTTTTAATAATATATGTCACTACAATATTCATATTGATAAAGTCTGTACATATACTTGTAATTAAAATTGATTGTGATCCCTGGTTCCTTTGTATTTGAATCAGGACACATATACCTTTATAACAACAATGAATACATATTGTTATTTGAAAAGTTATCAGTGACTCCTTAAGATATTCTCATAGAGTGTTATATGTATGTGAGTGTCACAGTGTTGTCAAGAGTAGTGGATTAAATTAAATTGTTTATCTGTCTGTTGTTGTGACTTACACTTCATCATACACATACCCTAGACACATAACGTAGTCATCACACTATTCCAGAATAATTCTGACTGAGATATATAGATATGTGGTAGCAAGTAAGGTTATCTATAATACACTACTCTTAATAGATATAGATACCTTCACAGCTGATCTCAGTCAGTACACTAAGTCCCCTATAAATATTTATAACATCCCACTTCACCACAAGAAGGCAAAACCAATACAAGAGAGAGTGAATCAAGACCTTGCAGCAAGAATCTTTATAGCCATAACAGTGACGTTTGATGAAAATAAAACACACACAAGAGATGTAATACATTTACGCTGCCTGAGACACAGTATTCTCAATCAACGACATGCCAAAATAAACAAACAAAAAGAACCAACAACTAGAAATGCAGCACGGTAATTACAATCACCTTGTTCTGGATGCTCCCATGCTGAGGTCTGTCCTTGAAGCTTCCGCTGACCTGACCATATTCGATGGCGGTATCCTTGGCGAAACCATGGTTGTCGTGTCCGCTTATATTTTCATTGACTTGCTTCTCTGAAGTCATCCTAAGTGATTTATCTTTCTATTTCTTCGTCTTTCTCCTTGTTGGATTGTTTTTGTTTTGTTTTAAATATAAGATGGTCCGTGTAGATGCGAACTAAATGCCTTGTGCTTCCTGCTTTCTATCAGGGATTCATTTTTCCGGCCGCCTTAGACCAAGAGTCTAAAAAAAGAATTTCCTTCCTGAATTTGAAACTCTTAAATTTAAGAAAACTTGTGGGCTTATAAAGGCACTGTCTGGAAATGCCTCGCACTGCAGAAAGAAAGCTGTTTATTTTAAATTGAAATATTTATTTTATTATGAGTACTCGCGCTAACTACTTCATTACTTTCGGAACGATCTTCGCTACCAAACAACCATCTATATCAGTACTCAGCAACCTTTTTTACTTCCCGACACACTTAAAGGGCCCGTCAAAATTCCGCTGCACATTATATTATTTAAAAAGGTGGGTATGAAAAGTATATAAACAATCGATGTTATCATAAGACAACGCTTCTTAATTGTTTGTGATGGAATGGTGAATGATGATTGTTCAATTTATTTCATTTGTAAAATTGTAGGTGTGAGATTCTTTTGTAATATTTTACCATCACATATACAGTAATTGCGAATTCCGTTATAACGTGTTTTCTGCCTGGTGTCACGGCACACCCAGGCAGACAACGGCGGCACACCGTGTGATGCGGCCCTCGGGTTGCGAAGCACTGATCTATACAAATGGTTTTCATTAACAAATAACAATGTATAATTCCATCGTATTTAGGAAATAACAGCATGAACAGTTAAGAAAGTTTAATTAATAATTTATAGATATTACTCAACAAATAACAATATATAATTTAACTTTCGTCAGCAAATATCTACATATAATTTTGACTTTCCTAAGCACAATTCAGTCATTCATTTTCAGTAGTGCACATTAACGTATAGATTTCATGTTCATTAAACAAATAACAAGTTATAAACCGTATCACAGTTAGCAAATAACAATTTATAGATTTAATCTTGTTCTACGACAATATTTATGAAGATATTATTCTTTATCAAAATAATATTAGTAGAGTAGCTGTCGCTAAGAAATAAAAATATATAGATT
This sequence comes from Oreohelix idahoensis, assembly GCA_024509875.1. Classification (NCBI taxonomy): domain Eukaryota; kingdom Metazoa; phylum Mollusca; class Gastropoda; order Stylommatophora; family Oreohelicidae; genus Oreohelix; species Oreohelix idahoensis. The sequence continues at coordinate 843,795 of JAMPIV010022712.1, forward strand.
TGTTATTAACATAATAACATAATTTACGCTTGCCACTGCCTGACTAAAGTCTCAACCTCTAACAATGGTTAACACTAAACACAGCTGGCAAGCCGCTCAGATTTCAATGATCAGAAATCTAGGATACAAATCTGGAATTGTCACCATTTAATTATATAGACGTCTAGAGTGGGTCTCGTTGACCTTCGTGACTGAGTATCCTATTTAGTTATCGTGTACTATCAGTATCTCTTCCGTTCTATCCACTAAACATAGTCAAGCGGCGTGATTTGTTCGGACTTTGGATTCTAAATCAAGTCTTTAGTAAGATTCTGACAAATTAAAATTATTTATAACCAACATATAGAAGATGATGTCAATGTTTATTTACGTACAAGAATTATACCTTATTTGCTTTTGTGTATTGTTATACTCTCTGGGATTTTTTTTAATACGTATTTGTTGTTTTATTAGTTTAAAAAGATGTTCCGGAAAAGATCTGTATTAGGAGAGTAATAACGAAGAAGATCAAAATTAGCCAGCTAAAATATTTTGATCCTAGAAAAAGACATAAAATATTGTGATCATATAAAAACACATAACACCTTGCCGAATAACTATAATGAAAGGAAGAGTTGAATGCACACGCACAAGACATCGCTATAAATGGGAATTAACATCAAGAAATGGACAGGGAAAAAGTCTATCGGATTACACCATCAAGACAGAAGACATTACAGACCCATTGTAGCCGACCTTCAATGCGACGATGGCATCTGATGATGATGATTCTTATACTCTTGCGATTTCTTTTTAACATTTCTTTGTTTTATTTATTAATGACAGAGGTTCTAGAAAAGTTGCGAATGAAAAGAAAAGTTAATGAAGGAGATCAAAGCTAGACAGCCAAACAATTTTAGTCACGCAAAAGACACAGCACCTTGCTGAAAACCATAATGGTAAGAAGAGTTGAAAGCAAATGTGAAAGAGGCAGACAGCGCGGGAAGTTAACCTCAAGAGACGGATAGGAAAGAGTGTATCACTAATTTTCCTTAATATCTCACCCTTATTCAAATCCACTGTTCTCACTATGTATACTCTCGTGGATAGTCTCGCAGCTCTCTCTTGGCCATGACAGTAGATCCACATCCGTTCAAAAAGGCGTTGAGGCTTCTGTGTAAGTCTTTCCATTCATGTCGTGGCCATCCATTAAGGACCTGTGGAAGCATGAACTGAAAGTCTGAAGAAATAATTGCCCTAGTTAATGTAGTTCCAGTCAGCCATTTCTGTGCCGCAGTAGCTGCATCCATCTCCATCATCTCTGTACAACCTAATTTGCGGTTATAATTAGGGCATTCATATAATAACGTTACTTTCCATGTTCTGTTTAATTTACATTATCATGTTATTTACAACTGATTGTAATTGGTGACGGGGCCGGATTAAGCCAAGAAGGGCCTCTACGCTGTTTTGGTGTTTGCCCCCCCCCCCTCTCATTTTTTCCCCTAATAGGCAATAATTATTGTAATATTTATTTTCAAACCCCTTAGCATAGTGACGGTATATACTAGTATTATTAATAGACTAGTAAGTTAGTTTGTTAGCATTGCTTATCTTTTATTAGTACTAATTTTTATTAATGTTTATTAGTTTTATTAGTTTTATTACTAAGGTAAACATAATAAAAACATTTTATTGAAAAATCTATGCATTTCTTTAATTTTTTTTAACTTATGCACGGGCCCCAAGAGTTCCGGGCGCCCAGGCTTCAGCCTACTTACCCTAATGGATAATCCGACCCTGCTTGGTGATAGCTGTTGGTAGCAGAATCTGTTCTGTGCTTATTTCCTAGCTATTTTTAGAATAATTTTTTTGTTGTATGGAGTGTTCAGATGTTGATTTATTTTTTAATCCTTTTTATTACTTTTATCAGACCTAAAAGTCTTTTATATTTGAACATGCGCCCTAATATAACCGACTAGGCTGAACGGGTCGTGCCTCTCCAAAACGTGGCAAAATTTTAGTTAAAACAAAAATTAATCCTTTTTGCTTTGTTTTCCGTATTAGTGTTAGTTTATACTGATCTGTGATTTGTTATTTTTCCCTAAGAACTTTTTCATTTAGTTCCTTGTTTGCCTTTTTGCTAATTATTAAGTAGTAAGGACTTTTCAAAATATAATTTTGTTTGCTTGTTTTTTTTTTTCTTAAATGGTATTACTGGACTTGTTATTATTATTATCATCAGGGTTATTATTATTACTTGTTCCTGAAGAGAAAGCTGGACAGGCCCGGCCTCAGGCTGATTTTACCGAATCAATCCAATCTGGCCCAGCGCCCACAGGGCCCGCACTCCGTTTGTCGTCTCCAACTTTGAAAATAAAAATTATATGACTTTTTTTTATTTAAAAAAAAATGTTGTATTTAAAAATATGTCTTGTTTTAAAGTGGTGCGAGGAAAAAAAATTCACAATGACGAACAGTAAGAATTCTCTGGCTGGTAAGTAAATTTTAACTTGTATACAGAAATTTAACCCGATTGAGGAAATCCAAGAACTGACGCGAATTCCTCCTAATTTTATGTACCTTGGAAAACCTTTGAAAATCATTCTAACATTCCTTTCTCTGAATGAAAGAGCTACTGGGTTTCTAATGTTCTTTCTTCTGCTTTTTTATGTTTATTTTGCTGTATGTATACTTTTGACAATTCTAGTTAATGTAGTAGCGTCAGGAAAAAGAAGCTTTACCAAATTAAAAAATGATCAAAATATTATAAGTCAGATATGCTCATGGATAGACTTCACAGCATTGCAGTATTATCAACAGAATTTGATCAAGAAAAAAAAAATTAATTAAAAAAACAAAAGTTAAAATTTAGCTTACCAACATTTTCAAAGAATCAGTGCAACATATATATGTATGTGTGGGTGTATGTGTGAGTGTATATATATATATATATATATATATATATATATATATATATATATATATATATATATATATATATATATATATATATATATATATATATATATATATATATATATATATATATATATATATATACGAGGGGCGTTCAGAAAGTAATGCACCACATCGTTTTTCTCAGTTCATAATGAAGATAGAAGCATGACATTTTGCACACTTCAAATATGGCATGTGCCAATTGTGTGCACCAAATTGCACTGCAACCGGCCAAATAATACGGCTGCCCTAAACCGTGGAAATGGAGCGTGTTAGCAACTTGCGTTATAAGCAGCGAATTGTGATAGAATTTCTCGTTGCAGAGAAGGAAACTGTTGTGAACATTCACAAGCGTCTATGTGATGTGTATGGAAGTTTTGCAGTCGACAGGAGTACAGTCAGTCGCTGAGTTCAGAGAATCAAAGAATCAGGAAGTGGAGATACGGAGCTGCTTGATCGGCCGCGCTGTGGACGTCCTGCCACAGCCACCAACGCAGAAATGTTGAAATGCGCTGAGGGCATTATTCTTACTGATAGGAGAATCACTACTCAACAATTGGCCTTACAGCTGTCAGTCAGCATTGGTAGTGCAAATGCAGTTATAAAAACTCTCGGATTTTCTAAGGTTTGCGCAAGATGGGTTCCTCAAAGTCTCACAAATGACCACCGATTGCAAAAGAAAGCAATTTCTTCTGAATTGTTGGAGCGTTTCAATGCTGATGGAGAGAACGTTTTGGCTAAGATCGTTACAGGTGACGAAACCTGGGCACATCATTTTGAACCTGAGGCAAAAAGACAGTCAATGGAGTGGCATCATCCGCAATCACCACGAAGAAAGAAATTCAAGACAATTCCTTCAGCTGGAAAGGTGATGATCACTGTCTTTTGGGACAGTGAAGGTGTGATTCTTGTGGACCTTATGCCAAGAGGAGAGACAATCAATTCGCAAGCTTACATTAAGACATTGAAAAAACTCAATCAACGTTTTCGCAGAGTTCAGCCGCACAAGAATCCAGCAGACCTGCTTCTCCTTCACGAAATGCGCGACCTCACACAAGTCTTGCAACACGAGAAGCAATCACAAAATTGGGTTGGACTGTACTAACCCCATCCACCCTATAGTCCCAATTTGGCACCCTCTGATTTTCGTCTATTTGGTCAACTTAAAGATGCACTCAGTGAGACAAAGTTTGAAGATGATGAAGGAGTGATTCATGCAGCGAAGAAATGGCTACATGGTCAAGACAAAATCTGGTACGGGCTAGGAATACATGCATTTGTATCGCGCTGGCATAAAGACGTACAAGTTGATGGGGATTATGTTGAATAACATCGATGTTTACATCTCATATCCATGTATATTGTGTATAAATTTCATGCTTTTTGAATAAACAGCTCCTGAGAAAAACGATGTGGTGCATTACTTTCTGAACGCCCCTCGTATATATATATATATATATATATATATATATATATATATATATATATATATATATATATATATATATATCATCATCATCATGTGACGTTTTCTCTCCAGAACGTTGTCTCCATTACAGCTGCTCTGAACGCATCACGATTCTGGGCAAGTCAACCTGCATCATCCAAAGACAAGTTCAGACTCTTTGTGATGTCCTGGATCCACCGTCGTCTAGGTCGTATCGTTCCCCTTTGTCCAGGGACCATGCGTTCCATTACTAATTTTTCCAGACTATTATGTCTTTTTATGTGACCGAAAAATGTCAGCTTCCTTATTGCGATGGTATTTAGGAGCCAATTTTCCTCTACATTTATATATATATATATATATATATATATATATATATATATATATATATATATATATATATATATATATATATATATATATATATATATATATATATATATATATATATATATATATATATATATATATATATATATATATATATATATATATATATATATATATATATATATATATATATATATATATATATATATATATATATATATATATATATATATATATATATATATATATATATATATATATATATATATATATATATATATATATATATATATATATATATATATATATATATATATATATATATATATATATATATATATATATATATATATATATATATATATATATATATATATATATATATATATATATATATATATATATATATATATATATATATATATATATATATATATATATATATATATATATATATATATATATATATATATATATATATATGGGACCCCAAGATGCAGCAATAGTGAATATGCAGTCAGCGACCCATAGCTGTACTGCTTTCGTCAGGATCAGCGAACCAGAGCTGGTTAAGACTGCACTCCACCTCCACGTGGTGGTCCTGGAAACAGTCTGCAGCAGTGCAGTCTGGCTGAGCGAGTGCGGATCGCAATGGGAAGGCAAACCCGGTCCCTAAAAAATGCCGTGCTGAAGTCGGATGTGTCGACCGAAAGGTGCAGATATCACAGCTTAGGCGTAAACAGACACAACGCAACCACCGTCCTTTTCAGGGCGAACGAGGAAGGAAGAAGAATTATATATATATATACTAACTAGCAATAACCCGTCAATAATGACGAATGCGAAAAGCTTCTGCAGCGCGTTGAGATTCATGCTCTTCTGCAGACTGATTTGCTCGTTGTGACTGGCGCTGTGCTTGTCTTTGTGCCGCTTCATGTTGTCGTCGTATTGCTGCTTCTTCTAGAGTCTCGCTTGCTCGTTGTGATTGACGCGATCGTCTCTTCCTCTTAGCATCTGCAGCTCGTTTTGCAGCCATCTTATCACTTTGATCCATAATAATAAGTCTGCAATACTTTAAATTAAAATTTTGTCTTGAAGAAACAATCAAAAACTTACATTTTAAGATTATTTTTAACAAAATGATGAGTTAAATCCGTTTCCGGAATGAAACTGGGTTCTACACCGACTTTTCTTCGTTGAGTGTTACTATTTTCGGGAGAGTACATATAATGGAAACAATGCAATTAATGTCTAACTTTCAACCACAGTTGCATCCCTTAGATGTGACCGACGTACAAACGGCTAGAATTATGGATTTTGATGATATTATTGAATGAGGGACACCATGTGATTTTTTTTTTCATGCGGCTCTTCAATTTAAAAAAAAAATGGAAACAAAATTAAATATTTGGCTCTTTGTCATGAAGAAGTTCCCGATAGAGAGCGTGGAATCACGCCTACAGAGCGTGGACCCACCCCCTACAGAGCGTGTAGCCATCACTTACAGATCGTGGACCCACCCCCGACAGAGCGTAGAGCCAAATGCCTACAGAGCGTGGAGCCACACTTACAGAGCGTGGATCCACCCATAAAGAGCGTGGAGCATCCCCTACAGAGAGTGGAGCCACCCCTACAGAGCGTGGTGCCACCCCTACATAGTGTGGTGCCACCCTTACATAGTATGGCGCCGCCCCTACATAGTGGGGCAACGCCCCTATATAGCGTGGAGCGGCCCATACAGAGCGTGAAGCGGCCCATACAGAGCGTTGATCCACCCCTACAGAGCAAGGATCCACCCATACCGAGCGTGGATCTACCCCTACAGAGAGTGGATCCACCCCCTACAGAGCGTTGAGCCACCCCTTCAGAGCGTAGAGCAACCCCCTACAGATCGTGGCGCTGCCCCTACAGAGCATTTAGCCATCCCCCACAGAGCGTCCATCCACCCCGTCAGAGCGCGGAGCCACCGCTACAGAGCGTGAAGCCACGCCTACAGAGCGTGGAGCAACCCCTACAGAGCGTAGAGCCGTCCCTACAGAGCGTTGAGCCACCCCAACAGAGCGTGGAGCCACCACTACAGAGCGTGGAGCCACCCATACAGAGCGTGAAGCCGTCCCTACAGAGCGTGAAACCGTCCCTACAGAGCGTGGCGCCGCCTCTACAGAGCGTGAAGCCGTCCCTACAGAGCGTGGCGCCGCCTCTACAGAGCGTGAAGCCGTCCCTACAGAGCGTAGCGTCGCCTCTACAGAGCTTGAAGCCGTCGCTGCAGAGCGTGGAGCCACCCCTAGAAAGCGTGAAGCAGTCCCTACAGAGCGTGGAGCCGCCCCTACAGAGCGTGAAGCCGACCCTACAGAGCAAGGAGCCTCCCCTACAGAGCGTAGAGCCGCCTCTGTAATCCCTAACAGCGAGCCAGCACCAATGCTTTCATGTACTCTTGTAGCGGTTATTTGTATGGCAATAGGCCCATGTCAATTCCGAAGTCAGATTGGAGTACAAAAGCGTAGAAGGCATGTATGAAGGATTGTACATGGAGCTAGCATTCTCATCATGTCAAAGAAATTGCTAGAAAAACGACAACTGCATATCACTTGAATCGCTACATAGATGTCATCTTGCAAGTGGGTCAGCTAGATTGGTCGCATCCGTTCGTTAACTATGTCTACCACAGGAGTCGTCATTGAGGCACCATAGTCTTCATTAAGCGTCCGATTGGTCAAGCAGTTTGAGCGCTTTTCTCTGGCGGCGAAGTTGCCGGGTTTCGGGATCGAAACCTGGTAGGGTCATGCTCCAGTCTACTAAACTATAAATGGGTACCTGATTCTTGTATTTAGTTAGTGACGGCAAAGGGCGACGAGGAAGGAAGTGGTCACCGTACCTCAAATGAAAAGCTCAACCTAATATGGGGAAGTCTCTAACACTTCATTCCACTACGGCAGTATCAGACAGGGACTACCTTTTATCGTACATTATTTTCCCGAGAACCACAAGGTAGATCCTGTTGGTTATAGTCAGGTTTTCCCATGTCTGTACTTTACAAGATATAACACAAATTTAAATTACTGTATTTAAGACGTACAATAATGTAAAGTGTTTTCAGCAAACCCTTCAGCTGCCGAGGAAACAAATAATAAATTGCATATATTTTAGTCATCATTATCAATATCGTTATCCATGAACTCTCCACGGTGCATAGGTCTTCACCCCACTTATGCCAATCTGTTTTAGTGCCTGAATAAAACCTAAAACTAGTGCCCTAGATATAGAGAGTGACGCCAACTAAGGTTTGGCCGCCATTTTCGGCTGAACCCGTATCGCAGTAAAATGGAATAGATACAAATATGTGCTACTGTATTTGCAGCTAATTTTATTTCAAATTAGTAGTTAACCTAAACGAAAATGCAAATTGGGTCTGAAAGTCGCAATTGGGTCCATTTTCCTGCGATACGGGTTCAGCCGAAAATGGCGGCCAAACCTTAGTTGGCGTCACTCTCTATATCTAGGGCACTACGTAAAACCTGCCTGGGACAAAAAGTAAGTTCAGAAAGGTAGTAGAAGACACGAAGCTGAAAGCGTAGAATCCATTAAAAACCTGTGAGAATTGACGATTTAAATATTTTATTTAAACCACAACCAGGCTGTATTATTGTAAATGTTAATAAATATTAAACAAACATAAAGGTATGTTTTCAGGCACTCGTAACAAATGAAGTAGAACACTAGACAACAGAAAAACAACAGAGTGAGTGGCTTACCCAGGACTCGAACCCCGGACTTGAGTTTGATTTATTTTGGGAACAATGTGGAATTGTACCATACAAAGACAAGTGGAACATGAGATGAAGAGAAGACGCAGATACTGGATAGGACACACACCGAGAAGTCCAGATGTTAGCACTACAATGAAGTCCCTGCTCTGAAATCTCCAGGGTAAAAAAAAAAAAAAAAGAAATGGATTGAGATACTATAGTAAATCTTCTGAGTTTCATCTTTATTTAATGAGCAATGTGGAACTGTACCAGGCAAAAACAAGTGGAACAAGAAGCGAAAAGAAGACACTGGAACTGGATGGGCCACACACTGGATAATCCAGTTAATAGCTTTTCAATGCAGTCCCTCTTCTAAAATCCCCAAGGTAAGAAAAAGAGAGGAAGACAAAGAAACACTCGGAGAAGACAACTAAAGACTAGTATAAAAGGGGAAAAGAAGATATGGACAGACCTTGCACAAATGACACAGGCCAGCAAGGGTTTGGAGACATTTTCTAGAAGGCAAGTGCTCCATGCGGAGCTAATAAATAATGAATGATTGAATTAATGCGACGTCTGAAAAAATATTAATTTTTGACTTACAAATCTGTAACAATCTCTGCCCTAGGATTTACCTCAGCGTAGCTGCAAAACTTAACACTCGCATATTTACATAACAATAAATCGTGCCGAGAACTGGCAGTCAATTAGCGTGTGATTTGTACGGTATTAATTAGTTGTGTGTACCCAGGTGATGTGTTTACAGCACGAAGTCGGTATGATTTTAATCATGTACTGTATAATCTTCGAAACAACATATCTCCCTGAAGTCACTGATAGAATTTACACACAGGGCGAAATAAAAAGTTCTGGATATCAGAAGAATACGCAGCACAACTGATAATGAAATATACAATTTTCAATACAAATCACATAGAGTCTAGTAGGCTGCTGTTACGTATTTGTTCACGGTTAAATAAAAAATATAATTTAAAAAAAACAATAAAGAGAGGAGGTTATGTTTGAACTTATCTGCCAATGACGATTCTGCTCCTTCTTTTGGGTTGGTTCTTTTTACTCTGCTCCCACTCGTCTCTGGATGTCGGGGGTAGCTCGTTTCACAGAAATGTCAAGGAGAGTCTACCAAGTGCGTCCTTCGTCTTAAAGCTTAGGCCACGGTTCCCTTCTTGTTTCAGAGATAGTACTTTCTGCTGGTACCACAAATAACTATGGTAAAAGAATAGAACAAAACGCCCTTCTGAGTATGGTGTTTTCCACCCCATAGTAATGGGTTCCTATCGTCCGATACCACCATCCCACTTACTCAGAATTTATCCTCGATGAGAATTAAATTTAATCCCTCGTGATAAAAACTTTCTTTATATTTAAATAGAATAGCTTTCATAGTTACTTTATTTTTAAATGAAAAGTTTAATAATACAGATAGAGTCTATTTACATATACATCTCCACTGATTGAAAAATGTTCACAATGTAAATTGAATATGATTTCATTTATGTTTAAACTTACTGAAAAGTTTGAAACTTCCATTAACTTTAAAATGAATATTTTCACATAGATATTTACCTGGTTTAAAGCTTGAAAACGTATATTAATTTTAAAGTGACTATGTTTATAGGGACATTTACACTGCTTTGAAAATGTAAGTATTATACTTAGAATGTACATCATTTCTTTCATCTTTCCCTCCCTGCTCCATAGGAACCTGGGACTAATTTATTCTTTTAGTTCTCTTTACGAAACTAGCAATAAAGCAATCCCCAGCCCGTGCAGTGGTGGTTCATGAATCATCATTATATACGCTGAGGTTGCCAGCCTCAAATGACTTTGACATCCACAAGCGAGTTTCACATATTAAAAATCACATGGTAATAAATACATATATAAATGTTAGTTCACATATTAGTAATAAATTATGAAATGTAAATCACAGCTTACATCAATCCTGACTCACAGACTTTTTGCTCAGATTAATAAAAGAGACTTGAATAGGCCTCTTACACGCGTCTGGGGTGTCGTTAATTTAATAAGTTCCCTCTTTGACTTCGTGTGTGGTCCTTCAGTTTCTTCAGTTCCGGTTTTCTTATTTAAAATGTTAGAGATTTCCTAGGCTATATTGTAAATCCTGATAAATACTCCAATAAAAGGTGTCCGGTATTTTAAGAAGGAATTCTGAATTCTAATTCTTCACTGTAGCAGTCTGGTGTCTTGGCGAACGATTTCTCAAGTGAAATAGCTTGAGAAAATGATCAGATTATATTCCCTGCCTTCCCATGCCTTCGTTTGTCATGGAGTTAAATAAACGCTCCAATTATGTTCAAACACGTCGGGTCATTGAATATTTCGAAATATTCCGACATCGGATAATTTTGAACGTAAGGCAGAGGTAAACTTTCCCATATATGGTAATAAGATGTCCGATGCCCTTGTGTACAAACTTCCAAGCACACCGGTAATAGAATTTGACCATGTGTTCGAGGTGTAGCAATCTTACTTTTATCTAAAGTAATCTTGTCATCCATGTCTTATCGGTGATTAAGCCGATAGTGCTGGTCGATGTACATGTTAATCTGCCGCGCCTATAGCCAACAAATCTGGGCAGCGCCAAGCAAATGTGATTATTATCACCTACAGGGAGTGTCGAATGTTTTGATAAAATCAAATATCTGCTACTTAGCAGAAGAATAACGAAGAAAGAAAGAAAGAAAAGTGCGACAATTGAGAGCAAATAATAAAAATCAGTACCACAAATGTACGGAGTGAAACAAAGATCGATAGGGGCCGCCCCGTTTTGTCACACTGATTTATTAGAAATCACTATCTAGCGGAGAACATTCGCCTTCTCTTATTCTCGTCCTTATCTTTCCTAGGTTTTTTATTTTTCTTTTAACGAGCCCATCTGTGGAGACCATATTGATAATATTCCATAGCACATACCCTTTCTGTTGTGTCAAGTTCTGATTCAACAGGTGCCAAAGTCGTATCAATAATATTCTTGTTAATGTTTATATGCTCCGCTGTAGAACTCTGAGTATGATGGGTTATGTTGCTTCTCGTTGCTTGTAAAGGTTTTTCATCATCGCTATCCCAGCTGGAGGGTATGGGCTGGTGTTGACTTGAAGCTGGCAGTTGTAATTGTCGACTGGTATGTTCTTCTGTAGGGCTCCGACTATGGGGGGTTATGTTGTTTCTCGTTGCTTGTAAGGGTCTTTCATCATCGCTATCCCAGCTGGAGTGTATGGGCTGGTGTTGACTTGAAGCTGGCGGTTGTAATTGTCGACTGGTATGTTCTTCCGTCATCAAATGTCCGCTTCACATAATCACTGGGGTTGCGACGGGGGTCGCGTAGGGATTATGTAGGGGGCAGATGAGGGGGTAGGGAATGATGGTTGTGATCATGTGAATAACGTTGCGAACACCGATTTGCTGTTTCTGTGTAGTGCGGGTAGACTTCTCATGTTATTTCTGTGATAAGTTCTTGCTTCTTCGTTTCTTCTTGACTGTGTCCTCCACATACTCCTCTTGCATCATATCGATCACAAGCTGGCGTACTTCTTTTATTCTTTTTGATAAGTCTATATCAAACTTTAGTTCTAGCAATTTGTGCACCTTCTTTATTGTCAAGGTGTTGAGGTCGCCTCCTCTTAGGGTGCATTTTATTGCTTTCTTCAACTCGTTTACACTTGGTTCGGCCATCTTATTCTTTACGTCAGCGATATCCCCATGCTGTGGTACTACTACTTCTTGAGCCGTTTGTCGGTTCTTCCCGTTTTCACTGAGTGGTATCTTAAATTTTGTGTTATTGTCTAACATATGTGACGATGTTTCCTTTCCTCTCATGACGTCTTTATCATTTTGTGGTGGCCCCAAGGGTGACGCTTCAGTATACATCTCTGTTTGTGTCGCTGAAACTGTAGCTCTATACTCCGTTTGTATCGCTGTATCTACTTTCAGCCGTACAATGTTTGTAGTTTGTAGATTTTGAAGTGGTCGTCTGACATTCTTATTTTTCTCACTGTTGGATCTCTTTTCACATCATACTGGACATATGTGTACTTTTTGTCCGTTGTCTAATGTGATTCTACAGTGTTTTACATTTGTTGTCGTCACATTATTTATCTGCCACGTTGTTCCTTTTCTTATTTCGCCAATGAAGTTTCTGACGGCTATACGTCTTGTTCTGTTGTTGAGGCTATCCCAGTGCTTGGGGACACTATTTATCTTGTTGCTGTTGGGTCTTGCTTGGCACGCCTGGCAATGTAATTTGGCTTACCACAATTGTAACAATGTATCTGGTGTACTCTATGCTTTTCTCGTATGTAGGACTCATTGTTTGTCCACGGTGTTTTGACATATGTATTCTCTTCTTCAGTTCTGTGAAAGTTACTTCTTATCTCTTGTTCTCTCTTATAATATTCAGAAGGTTTGAAATGTCAGGGCTCTTCTCTGTGATAAAATGATTTATTTGCGTATCTCGCACTGGGTTTCCGCCATGGAGTATGCTCTTCATCTGTTCTATATATGTTCCGTCTGCTCTGTCGTTCACTACGGCAGTATTCAAAGGGCTTTGAATATCTGAATTCATATCCTCGATACAGTGGTTTGTTTGAGTATCTCGTATTGGGTTTCCGCCATGGAGTATGCTTTTCCTCTGTATTATAAATATGACGTCTACTCTGTCGTTCACTACGGCAGTATCCAAAGGCTTTGCTGGAGTTGATAGTATATGGTGGGTAACGAGATTGACATAATGGAATTGTTTTCTACTATCGCCTGCTCTTCTATATGTTCCATCATGTGCTTTTCTTTGTATCATTTGACTCACTCTCTGTGCATAACAATGATATTCATTTTTCTTCGCATCTGCATCTATGTGTTCAGGTTCATTTCTGCAAGCTCTCTCATACGGTGTGTCATCTTGATTGGTATGTTTCCTCTCTCTGTGTGTGGAAGTAGCACAATTATTAGGTATATATCCAGTGTTTTTCATCTTATGCCTATGAAATGTTTGCTGACATCCTCGTCTCTCATTATTCTGCTGGTTATAAATTCTATCTCTGTCCACTGTTCTTATTGATTGGACCATCTTTCTTGTTGCTGGTGTGTAATGCCTAACGCTGTGTGTGAATTGGTTAACATATGTGCTTTGCTAATGACATTTTCTGCCAGAGTCGGAAGGGTGACCTGGGGCATCATTTTGGGATATGCGTGGAGCGGGGGAATAATGGTGTCGACTCTGACCAACTTCAGGTATCTTGTTGTTTATGGTAGCGGTCAAGGACGATCTTCGCACTTTAGCAACTATTGTACCTCTGTGTATCGTTGTAGCTTGTCCCGACGTGTTTATAATCATGACCGGAAAGTCACGGGAGGATAAAACTTCTGCAATACCTTCAGCCACAAACATGAGGGGTTCATCATTTATGTCCTCATTCTCCTAAGGCTCAATTTGTACTGTTTGTCCTGGTTCAATATAATTAGAACTCTTGATTCGTCCCTTAGCTATCACAAGTGTGTTAGGTTGTACCGTAACTGGAGTTGTCAACCGCACCAAAGATGCGATATGTATATCGTCCTGTAGTTGTATGTATTCCCCATTAATATTGATCATGTGCAGGTCGAAATATATTCTGGCGTTGTGACAAGTAAGAAAATCTCTACCTAAGATGAAATTTCTGGACATCCCACGTGTAATTATAAAGGGATGTGTAATCTGTTGCTGTCCTATGTGGAATGTAACATATGGTGTACCATAAGACGTCATAGATTTTCCTGTTACCGAAGCCATAAATGTGTTGGATGGTCGGAAGTTCACATGATGTTTGATTTGTTTATACAACTGTTCTTTAATCAAATTAACTGAAGCACCAGTGCCCACAAGTGCGCGGTAATTCTTGTTGTGAATCTTGATCGGGCATGAACTAGGATCTGGGGTAATGTTTATGGACTGTATTTGTTGCTACGGTGTCCCTTGAGGAAAAGGTGTTAGGTGTGAGACCATGTTGTTGTTCTTTATATGTTTGGACCTACGATGAAGGAAATTATTGTCTTCATTTTCCTTATAGTCATCACTAACGGTCCTGCTTAGTGATTGACTGTTCCGTTTCCTTGGTTGTACATTCGTGCTTGTCCTCTAGTAAAATCGGATGCTGTATGTGCTCTCCGCAAATTTGGACCATACCGATGAGTGTTGCCATAACCATACTGTTGTTAGTTGTTGTAATTCTGCTGGTGCAGGCGAGGATGTTCTCGTCGGCACTCAGGGGCTAGGTGTCCTCGAAAACCACAATTGAAACAAGTAGGAATATTAACTTGTTGTATGTTCTGTTGTCTGGGAAGGTGTCGAGCATAATTTGTGCTTACGTGTCCCTGGTTATCCATCTGGCTTGGGCGACGCCAATGCGGGCGGGAATGTCTAATTTCCATCGGCTCATGTTCTATATGTGACTCAACTGTAGGTTCCTGTTCAATACATTGGTTAAATCTTGGTTGAACATTCTCTTCTGTGATTGCTATTTGGATCGCTTCATTTATTGTGTTCGGATCCTTGCGAATCATGTGCAATTTGGTGTTATTGCCTAACAGTCCGTCAATAAAAATTCCTACTAGATGTTTCTCTAGGTCTGGTGATGTTGTCAACCCATTCAGGAATGCTTCATCTGCTAGATTTAATAATTTTTCTCCATAGGATTGTATGGGTTCATTAGGTTGCTGTCTAATGCGGCGAAGAAGTGACCACGCGTGCTCCGTATTAGTAATGTCACTATAGCGTTTTGTTAACTCTGTCTTCAATGACTCATATGTCTCACTTGGATATGCACAATCACATCTTCTTAGAAAGTCAGTGACCAGAGAGTCAGACGATAAATATAATATTCTCTTACGTTCTGTATCTGTGCCTGCATTTATCATAGTGGCAAATCTGTCTGCGTCCTTCAACCATCTTCTAAATTCTTTCGAGTCTCTTGTGAACGGTGTTATAACCGATCTAATCTGGTTGTATTTTGCGTAGAGATCAACATTATGCAATGTTTCGGTAATACTCTTAAGAGCGGCCATTGTTGGTTCTTGCTCCAGAGTGGTGGAACGAATATGGGCTGTTGTTGTTGTTGTTGCTGCTGTTGTTGTTGATACATTATATCTGCCTGTGATGTAGCCATAATGTCACTTGAGAAGGAGTGGTCACGGCGCCAATTCAAAGTATGTAACCGATGAAGGACTGGTTACGGCATCAATTCAAAGCATGTAACTGATGGAGGACTGGTTACGGCATCAATTCAAAGTATGTAACCGATGGAGGACTGGTTACGGCATCAATTCAAAGTATGTAACCACGCTATATTTCACTAGGTGGCAGGCCTAGTCACATTACCATCAAGATACTAATCTCTTTTATTATTATATCTTCCAAATAGGTTACTAGTTAACTGGTGTACTGGCCATCACCGCCAGAGATGACAATTTCTGGATGAGATATGGTCTTTCTTTTCAACCTTTGACTCGTTCTCTTCCTTATATAGTGACTAATCGTATAGTGGATTTTATAATGACTATTGACCTGGCATACAACAACAACCCTCACAGATTGAGCCCAACTTGTGTGGTATCCATCAAAACTTGTTTATTTACATGTAATTTTTTCCTTCAACAAGGTGAGGCATACAGCATAAATCTCTTTTACAGTTACTTCATAATTGCCTCAAGTAGAACTTCTGACTTATATACTTATATATTCTCCTCTTGAAACAAATTCATATTAAATCTAATTGGCTTATTCCTTCCGTGCTTCAAACCTTCCCCTGATTTGTCTAAGCATCTCAATAACTCCTTGGAACTTTCATTCCCTTCTGACTAATCATGTCAGGTTCATCTCTACTACCATTCCTGTAATCTGAACGTACTTCATACTCAGAAGTCAATGCTTAAATACATCTGCAGAAGCATAAATATACTTACATGTGAGAGCACATGAGTAATTTCATAAATGTCAAGTTCTCAAATCTCTTACTGGTCGTAATTATCTCTGACGACAACTTATAGTTCATTTATTCTGAGTCCGCAATAATGAACTTGTTTCTCCTCTTGATACTCATTGCTTAGTCCTTTACTCATCTAGAGTAAAGCCCAGTTTGACTATCAGGTTGCTATTCATCTCTGTTTTCTTCTTTCTTTACTCTTACTTAATCAACTGAGTTATCCACTCTACAGCATCTCATCTTGTGATTTCTTCAACAATTTCAATTCATACTTATTGTTCATGTACATAATAAGTGAAGAGCATACTTACTGTCAACACACTGAATCCTCACAAAATTACACTTCCTACTATCACTGTTACTACTAAACTTCTACTTCTTAACCACAGCATTATTTAATCTCCTAAATATTACTACAACTCATGCTATATCTATATGACTTCAGAGGAAAACTTCTGTACACCCACAGAATTAAAACTTGAGAGCTCTGCAATACGCATCTTGCCTCTTCAGTTTCTCAAACCGCTCTGCCCTCTGGACACAGTATTAAGGTCTCTTTGTCTTGTGTGGACTGGCCTATGCTGTCTGATAGAAAAACAACAGAAGTGATTAATAGGCCGTACTGCCCATGGTGGACTTCCGGTGTTATATCTTTCAGTTCGCACTATTGACCTGTCATCTTAGCATCATTTTATGGTGATGCGTGGATGGCAGGGAGGATAGTGTGATTCGCTTGCATAGCTAGGCGGGGTTGTCGCACGGAAGGTCCAGTGTTCAAATCCTGGGTTAGCCACTCATGTCTGTTGTTTTTCTGTTGTCTAGTGTTCTACTTCTTTATTTCTTACGAGTGCCTGAAAACATACTTTTATGTTTGTTTCATATTAATCGTGAGCCGAGTTGATACTGAACACTCGCCTTATTTATTTGTCACCCTCTGTTTTTCACGTGAACTGTTTTGAACGTTCACCTAAACTTTGGCAATTTATTTATAATGCCTGGGCAAACCCTACGGTGCCATACTTTAAGCATTCATATAACTTTGCTAAAAGCATAAACATGCTTGGGCAAACCCTACGGTGCCATACTTTAAGCAGCATTCATATAACTTTGCCAAAAGCATAAACATGCTTGGGCAAACCCTACGGTGACACATGGAAAGACCTTGACCTGATGGTACAGGACAGAAAGACCGTGAGCTGATGGTACAGGACAGAAAGACCCTGACCTGATGGTACATTACAGAAAGACCTTGACCTGATGGTACAGGACAGAAAGACTGTGTATGTTTGTTGAGGGCCTAAGCTCCTTGGGTAGCTAAAATGTTTTGATGCGGATAATGATGATGATGAGGATGATAATGTTGAGGAGGAAGGTGATGAGGTTTTGGATGAGGATGCGGATGATGATGTTGATGATGATGATTTAGTTCAGACTTATTTGTTCCCAACGACAGATCTATTGCGTTCTGTTACAGACAACAGGTAACTTATTAAAGGATGTATGCACAGCCGGACCTCATAGCCTTCGGTGTCCAGGTCGAGTGGTTTGACATGCGTCCTCTTCTCACATTTCTAGATGACAAAGTTAAATTCCACTGGGAAAAGTACGGTTCGCGAATTAAATTGCATATTAGATTAAAATAGTTACTAGACAAAAAAACACGATAGCAACTAAAATAAAAATGTTAAAAATATGTCACAAATTAATTTTTGTGCTATGTTAATAAGAGATTTCGTTGGTGCTTTAACCTGGGAAGACTGTATCACAGCTGAAGAAAAGTCGAACAACAACAAAATACCAGGGGAAATTTATCACAGCTGAAGATAAGTTCGAACTTCTTATCAACAGCAATAAGAAAATACCCGGAGAAATTGTATCACAGCTGAAGACAAAGTCGAACGTCTAAACAACAACATACCTGGAAACCTTGTATTACAGCTGAAGAAAAGACGAACTTCTTATCAACAACAACAAAATACCTGGTGGAAATTGTATCACAGCTGAAGAAAAGTCGTACTTCTTATCAACAACAACAAAACACCTGGGGAAATTGTATCACAGCCGAATAAAAGTCGTACGTCTTGTCAACAACAACAAAATATCAGGGAAAATTGTATCACAGCTGAAGAAAAGTCGTACTTCTTATCAACAACAACAAAATACCAGGGGAAATTGTATAACAGCTGAAGAAAAGTCGTACTTCTTATCAACAACCACAAAATACCTGGGGGAAATTGTATCACAGCTGAAGAAAAGTCATACTTCTTATCAACTACAACAAAATACCAGGGGAAATTGTATCACAGCTGAAGAAAGGTCGTACTTCTTTTCAACAACAACAAAATACCAGGGGAAATTGTATCACAGCTGAAGAAAAGTCGAACTTCTTAACAACAACAAAACACCTGAGGAAATTGAATAACAAGTGCAGAAAAGTCGACCGTCATAACAACAACAACAAAATACCTGGAAAAATTGGATCACAGCTGAAGAAAAGTCGCACTTCTTATCAATGTGACGTATAATAGAAATATAGCCCACAGTATCCGACAGCCTTTCGTTACCTCGTAGCGTTCTGTGATTCGTTCGCAAAGTCAAGTATTTGACAGACTGCATTACTCACTTGTAATCCACGCTTCTTTTCTTTGAGTTGTAAACAAACAGACATATTACCTACTTCCGCGACCTGTCAGCAATAACAAGGAGCTAATCAGTGTTGTTTACCTGTGTTTCCCACGCAAGCTGATCTGTCAATCATAAGATATTAGACAGATGCACGTGGATAAATACAGGACCTCTTTGAAGTGAGACGAACGGGCAAATATTTTCCCGTGTAATCTCTGATGTTCGTACATGTTGTTGTTCATCCATCACGGGTGATGAAGACCACTCTGTTCATCCAATTATTTAGGAATATGTTAGGTTAGTCTATGGGTACGAAGGTGACTGATGAGCCCGATGCGGGCCTGGAAAGATCTTGGACAGTGTGGGCAGGGAATGTTTGCTTCATGTGAAGGTTTTATTACAAGGTCTTTTCTAGCTTGTCTCCGCTGTTCCGCTGCTGCTCTTCTGGATGATTCGCATGCCGCTGCACCTTTACGAAGAGATGTGCGCCAAGCAGTTCGGTCTTGCGCAGCAGCTTCCCATGTGTCTGGGTTTATGTCAAAGGTTTTCAATGACGTCTTTAACGTGTCTTTAAAGCGCTTCTTTTGGCCACCATGGGAGCGTTTACCCTTCTGCATCTCACCATAAAAGAGTATCTTTGCCAGTCGATGGTCTGGCATGCGGACTACATGACCTGCCCAGCGAATCTGTGACTGCATCAGAATAGTATCAATACTAGGGATACCAGCTCTGTCAAGAACGGCGGTATCCAGGATCTTGTCTTGCCATTTGATGTTCATTATCTTCCTGAGACAGACTGTATGGAAGTGGTTTAGCTTCTTTACGTGGCGCCTGTATACAGTCCATGTTTCACATGCATATAGCAGCACTGGAAGCACCGCAGCTCTGTATACCTTCAGCTTTGTCTGTAGACTAATGCCACTTCGATGCCAAACGTTGGTGTATAGTCTGCCAAATGTGCTGCTGGCTTTGGAGATCCTGGTGTTCACCTCATCATCAATGACAATGTTCTGGGATAGTGTGCTACCAAGGTATGTGAATCTGTTCACAACATTCAGTTTCTCACCATTAACCTTGATGACTGGCTCAGTATAAACTGTGCCAGGAGCTGGTTGGTACATGATTTCTGTTTTCTTCGTGTTGATGGTAAGCCCAAAGTTGGCGCAGGCTTCGGAGAATCCATCCACACTATGCTGCAGATCAGCCTCTGAGACAGCATTGAGGGCACAATCATCAGCAAACAGAAGATCTCTGATGGTGTGTGATTTGAACTTGGTTTTCGCTTGAAGCCTCCTAAGGTTAAACAATTTTCCATCAATACGATAACTAATGTCGATTCCTGTGTCCCCGTCTCTAAAAGCATCAGTCAGCATAGCAGAAAACATGATACTGAACAGAGCCGGTGCAAGTACGCACCCTTGTTTAACTCCATTTGAGACGGGGAAAGGCTCTGATAGCTCACCGTTTTCCTGAACTCTAGTCTGCATTCCATCATGCAGTTGCTGCACTATTGTGATAAATTTCTTTGGGCAGCCGTATTTTGCCATGATCTTCCATAGACCCTCTCTACTGACCGTGTCGAACGCCTTTGTCAAGTCGATGAAAACTGTGTTCAGGTCACAGTGCTGTTCTTGGCATTTTTCTTGTAGCTGTCTTGCAGCGAACACCATCTCTGTGGTTCCACGTTCTTTCCGGAATCCACACTGACTTTCAGGTAAAAGACCTTTGTCAAGATGAGCAATAAGGCGATTCAAAAGGATTCTGGCGAATATCTTCCCAGCGATTGAAAAAAGAGAGATGCCTCGATGATTGTTAGTCTTGGCGATTACCTTTACGTTTATATAGATGTATAATTGACGCATCTTTGACATCGTGTGGGATGGTTTCACTCTGCCACATTTGCTGGAAGATCATGTGAAGTTTCTCTATCAGAACTGCACCGCCATCTTTATAAACCTCAACAGGAATTGAATCGGAGCCGGGGGCCTTTCCACTAGACAGTTGACGAATCGCTTTTTTAGTTTCCTCCAGAGTTGGTACATCATCTAATGCTTCATGTATAGGAATTTGGGGCAGGCGGATGATGGCTTCGTCGTTAATAGATGATGGCTGGTTCAGAATATTATTAAAATGTTCAGCCCAGCGTTGGAGCATTTTTTCCATGTCTGTAATTAGTGTTTTTCCATCTGCATTAAGGAGGGGAAATGATCCTAATGATGTTGGACCATAGACCGCTTTGAGTGCAAGGTAAAAATGTTTCAAGTCATGGCTGTCAGCAAAGCCTTGGAGCTCATCTGCTTTATTACTCAGCCATGAATCCCGCATCTGGCGTAGTTTATGTTGGACGATTCTACGCATGTTGTTGAAAGCGTCTTTCTTGGATGTAGATTTTGGATCATTTAAATATGCTTTATGGAGATGGTGTTTCTTAGCCAACATCTGCTTTATATCATTTGAGTTCACATCAAACCAGTCATTTTATTTCTTGATGGAAGGACCCAGGACCTCTGTAGCAGTGTTGTAGATCTGCTCACTTAGGGCTACCCAATTTGTTTCAACACTTTGGCCGTCTAGCGAGATAGATTTGAGACGGTCTTCTAAGGTGTCAGTAAATGACTGTTTGATTTTTGTCTTCTTTAGTTTGGTGACATCTAGCCTCTTTTGAGTTTTCTTCCCCTGAGGGCTCCTGGCTGGTTGGATACGAATTTTAAGTTTAGGTACAATGAGGCGATGATCAGACCAACATTCGGCACCACACACGGACTTGGTCACCCGGACATCTTGCCTGTCCTTCTTCCTAACAATTACATAGTCAATTAAGTGCCAATGCTTTGAGCGAGGGTGCATCCAGGAGGTCCTGTTGCGGGTAGGAAGTCGAAAAATGGTGTTGGTGACAAGGAGGTCATGTTCTGCGCAGGTCTGGAGGAGAAGAAGTCCATTGCTGTTACAGCGACCCACACCGTACCTTCCAATAGTGCCATTCCCGGAGATGTTATCTGAGCCTACTCTTGCATTAAAGTCACCAAGAATTATGAGCTTATCTGCTTTAGGAACTGATGCAATGACTGCATGCAGTTCTTCGTAAAACTTATCCTTGACGTCATCCTGGTTTGTCATAGTTGGTGCATATGCGCTAATGATGGTGGCATGTTTTCTTCCATAAAACAGTGGGATCTTGACCGTCATCAGTCGGTCATTTATTCCCTTTGGGGGCCCCGCTAACTGGCTGACAATTGCTGTTTTGATTGCAAATCCAACAACTGCTTCTCGTCTTTCTTCAGTTCCTCTTCCGCTCCAAAAGAATGTATAACCTGCACCCTTTTCGCAAAGTTGGCCCTCGCCTGCAAGTCGAGTTTCACTCAGTGCTGCTATGTCAGTGTTGTACCTGGCCAGTTCTCTCCCAATCAGGGCAGTTCGTCTCTCAGGTCTGTTTGCGTTAAAGTCTTTGTCAAGGAGAGTGCGCACATTTCATGCGCCTAGAATGAGGGGGAAAAAATCTGTCCTTTCTTTTTCTTATATGTCGCCCGCCGACGTAGGGTACCCACCAACCGCGGTAAGCTGGTTAGGTAATGGTGGAGCAGGCAATGTTTAGGGCACCTTTTCTAGCCCCTTCCTCATGCCAAGAAGGTGAGCAGTGCTTTCCTAGAGAGGGCTGCTCAGACACTCAGGGGCTACCGAATCCCACTGCTGCTCCGATCAGTGGAAGACGACCATATGGCCTGAGCCGCCTGTGTGTAGGTCTGTGACTACGACTGCCAGCGTACCCACGCCTGCCGCTTCGCGCTCGCCCATCGCCACATGACTTGTTGTGAGTGGATGGATGAATGGATGAAAGAGTGACTTGCGCGGTTATTTGGATTAAAGTGAGGAAGTGTTGCGCAATTCGTCGACCTCACTCTCTCGCCTGGGTCCATCTCAATCCAGTGGCAAGACAAGTCAAGACTACTGGAGATGAAGTCAGGTGCAGTGGATGACCAGGGCTTTCTACGTGCCTCGCCGTGCTCCTTACGCTCCACAGCGCGTTGCTGGTAATCGCCGTCATGCCCGTTGAACCAACAGGTGGTTTCTTCCGCGCAGTCTATCGAATCCAGTCTTCGCATGCATGGGTAGGCAGACCCTAACTCACCGAAGGTTTATAACCATTCGGCTACCCTCACCTAGTTTAGCCGGCCTGTCAAAGCCGTTGCCCGGGGGTGGCCGCTGTCGCATGCTAACAGCTACGAGGAGCCACAGGTGAGAGCTGGATGCCAGGTTTGGACCAAAGGTGGCCGAGCTGCCCTGAAAAGGGCATGACAGCTCCTTCACCAGAGATACCACCAATACCTGACTTCCCAACACCCCCCAGTTCGTACATACAAGGAGAGATAACGCTTTGATCTCGAGAAGGGGGAGAGAATCTCGGAAGGAAGCCCGCTACACGGTTTAAGCTTGTTGTCGATAGCAGCGCCGACAGAAGCGATGGCGTAAAGCCTTTCATCTGGGGAACGCAGTTTCCTGATTTTCTGCTAAGCACGAAGAGTGTGAAAATTAATATCCTCTACAGATCATTAGAACATGATGGTATATAAACTGTGTCTTTCCCAAATCAGTTATTAGTGTCGCTCAGAATTTTTCGGAGAGTCTAAAAAACACGGTATCTAGAACCATTTGGAATAGATGTGTTAATAGTTTCGTGGCGTTTTCTTTCTGGATTTCTGGTAATATAAATTAGTGCTTAAGCGTATTAAAATGTTAAAAGTTTTATCATCTTAGATTCACTGTGTTTTGTAAGATGTTATAACCAGTGGAAAATAACGCGTAGCATTTGTGTACCAGTTGTGCAGTCTAATGATAATTTTATCACCCGCTTTATCACAGAAAGAGACGTTTAATTGACTAATTAATACACTAGGCGAGACGGATAATTGACGGAATAGAATTCACGTTTATTTCATTTTGTGTAATTTTAGTAAGTGACTGTTGTTTAAATATCATGCGACTTAACAAACAGACGTGTACTTAGCGACAGGTGATATTTGTTAAAGTGCGCATATGAATAAATTAAATAATAACTGACATTGTACGCAAATTGTTAGCATGCGCAGAATGAGCGGGGAGGGCACATACCTTCACCTGATCTAGAGACGATGCGCTAGCAAAAACTGACCAGATAGGAATAGGCTAAAGACACCGTGGGCTTATATGTAAATATTTATTAGTAGCATTTATTTCGTGATGTTTCTCCATCCTTAGGCAAGACCTGATCAAATGGCGACCAGCGGTTTTATTTGGGTCTATTTTGGCTTTATTTATGGTCTATGCTGGGCCTTTTCTCCATTTACTGATTGGATTTAAGTTGTCTATTTGGCTTACGCGTCTCCAAGTTCAGTGGTGAACAGGACCGGCCACAGAGACTAACTAACATTGTAATAGTAAATTTTAACTGGACTTACAAATACCCAATTATATTTATTCAATTTGATCAGCCCATTGTGGAGTAATAACAATAACAATTCTCCCGACTTTTGATCCAAGTGGATTATTTTTATCTAGAAGAGTTACGCTATTTCAGAATCGGCACTCACCAGATCCAGCCGATAAGATTTACCATCATCATCATCAAGTAACAATAATTAACAGTTTTAGCAATCAGATGTTTTCCTACTGTTTACGGTGAACACCAGATCTCAGAGAGTCTCGGCATTAACTATTCAAGGTGACATTGTTTATCCAGGAATCAATCACCAAATTAGGTGTCCCCCTTATAAAAATTTAATTACTAGTGGAGGGACTGGGGCCCACTTTGGAAGATAAACACTCTTGACCTTATATACATATTCATGGATTGTTACGTCCAACAGATTGTTTCACCAAGAATAGGGTAAGAAGCGAGATTGTGTGGCCACGTATGACAGAGAAAGAGTGAAATATTTTTCTTTAATAAAAGGAAACATTTTATCATCTGCACTCTGTATAAATATTGTTTACTTTATTGGATAACGTTCAGTAGGAACTTCGTTCTTTCTTTGCTGTCTATACTGAAACCTAGTGCTAACCTTCAACCTTTTTGGTTATTAACTGGTTGGGTTCTTTTCTTCTCAATGAGGGGAGGGTACGGGTATTCTGTTATATATATATATATATATATATATATATATATATATATATATATATATATATGTGTGTGTGTGTGTGTGTGTGTGTGTGTGTGTGTGTGTGTGTGTGTGTAATTCTGATGTATTTGATCTTTCTCTTTAAGATATTCGATGTTGTAAAGTTTAATGATAATAAACACCAAAAGAACTAAACTTTGTTTGTTGGTCAGACCCATACCCATTTAACTATAGTTTTTCACGTTTGTGTGTCTTGTTGTTCTATAGCTGTGTGTGAGTGCTTAGGTAAACCTATATTTCTAAAATATAGGGAGGTGCAAGATTGTCTTATACTAAATTATAGTCGTACAGATAGGCTGGACTAGAGAAACTACTCAGTCCAGAGACAGATCTTCTCCTTACACTATCCACTCGTGAAACTCTATTTTCTTACACCTTTACTTCTCACGTACTTATCACCATCCCCTATACTCAGGCGGGACCATAAATACCTTAAAAACCTATCTACACGCGACAATCAACAACAACAAAACACCTGGGAAAATTGAATCACAGCTGCTGAAAAGTCGACCGTCTTAACAATAACAACAACAAAATACCTGGGGAAATTGTATCACAGTTGCAGAAAAGTCAAACTTCTTAACAACAACAACAACATACTTTTTTAAAGTCTCCCCCTCTCGGGTGCCCCCTTGCCCATGGTACCCACAGCGGCCGTCCCGGTCTCCCTGCTCTAAGATCGGCCGTGGATGAATGCTCCGCCTATGATAAACTAGGTACCTGGTTTCAGTAGCGGACTGCATGGTGTTAATTAATTAAGATAGTAAATAATGATCTTTGTTATGTCCTACCAACTGCAGTGTACAGCAGCAATTATAGAGGCACTTAATTTGTTCTAGTGGACCAAAATGTTATAAATTATCGCTTACAGTTTTGTTATCGCTAATTACCTGCACAGATGAATGTGCCAGAATCTAGTACGTTAGTACTGTTAAAACCACTAGTGTTTTATGTACTATAAATAAATTTTGGTCCGGCGGATGTTATATTTAAGCACGATTTGGGATGTTTTGTTTTGCTCTTGTTTGTTGTTCTGTACATGTATAAGTGTTTGCTTATTATATATATACATATATATATATATATATATTTTTTTTTTCTTAACCAGCGGCACTTGGGCTTTCAGCCCTTCGGCCCAATGACACGTCATTGCGAGGCTGGGGAACCTGAGGACTTTCCTTCCAACCCGGTCAGGAGCTTCGCTCCTTCCCATCCACAGAGGGTTTATCACAGGAGCCGTTCAGGCTATTCAGTCAAATTTCCGGCCGTAAACATTTCTTCAAACGCCGACGCCCGGGTTTGAACCATGAACACCTGGTCGCCAGTACAACGCCGAAGCCATTACACCAGCGCGGCACCCATATATATATATATATATATATATATATATATATATATATATATATATATATATATATATATATATATATATATATATATATATATATATAATATATATATATATAATATATATATATATATATATATATATATATATATATATATATATATACAGTACTTTGCAAAAAAAATGGCAGTCATATTTTCGCAACGCAGCACACTCATAGAAGCAAATAATAATAAAAACTGCATGTCCAGAGGAAGATTGGTATCTCCCCTATCTATTAACAGTGGTTTCAGTACAATATAATATTGCCTTCTCCAGCAAGGCAAGCCTGGATGCGGCGAGGCTTACTTCCCACAAGTGTTTGTAGGTAATTGTGAGTCAGACTGTCCCAGTATTTTTCAGCTTCCTTCTTGAATTGTTCAACGTCTCTGAGTCCACTCTTTTTTAAATGATTCTTGAGTAGTGCCCAAACGTTTTCAATTGGGTTTAGGTCGGGACTGTTGCTGGGTCACTTCAACACTATCACATTCTTTTCTTGCAGCCATACTTTGGTGGTATGAGCTGTATACTTTGGATCATTGTTATGTTAAAATGTGCACCCATCGGGGTACATGAGCTGCATAAATGGCAGAAGGTGTCCCTCTAGTATATCGATGTACCTTTCTTTCGTGAGAATTCCTGTGAAAACACACAGTGGGGTGGCACCTCTTGCTGACACCCCTCCCCAAAGATGAAATTTCTGGGTATGTTTCGGTCGCTGGTACACAGGCGTTACAGAGTCTTTCGTCCAAATATTTATTTGAGCAGGATAAGACCAAACAGAACATTCATCTGAAAAAATCACATTGTCCCATGACAAATTTTTGTTTTCGTGGCACCAGTTCAAGCGCATCTGTTTGTGAGTCTCTGTGACCAATGGTGACGAAATTACCCGCTGTTGTGTGTAATTCATCCTGTGCAGCTCCCGGTTGACAGTAGCATTAGATACCTCTGGGCTTCCCAACTCGATCAAGCGCTGCCGTATGTTTTGTACACTCTTCATTGGCCCAGCCCGAACGATTTGGGCGAGACGCCGATGGTCATTTGCGTCCAAAATTCTTGGCCTCCCACTACCTTCTTTTCGCTCGATTCCATTACCTGCTTTTAATTTACTCACAACTCAGTAGACAGTCCGCTCAGGAATGTTCAAGGTTTTAGAAATGTTGGAACATGTTTGATTTCCTTCATTCCAAAGCTGTGAAATTAACATACACTTTGTCTTTGTATCCATTTTCTGCCACTAGCATTAGAAATTGTCGTCTGCTCTATTATCAAGGGACTGTACTCTATGCTAATTTTTTTTTTACTTTTGGTAGTGTTTGCTCACTTAAGTGGCGTGCAAATTTGGGGCAGAACATGCATATTTAATTAGATTTCAGCATATTTAGTTGAGCAATATGACTGCCATTTTTTTTGCAAAGTACTGTATATACAGGGTGTCCCCCAAAAAATGTATACACATGTTTACAGCCCGTAACTCATTAAATTTTCGTTCTTTTCAGGTGTAACTGATTTGAAATAATGGCGGAAACGAGACTAAGCTTTGAGAAAAGGAAATTTATTTGGATGTGCGAGAACGTAAGTGAAATGCAAATACGGTTTAGAAGGGAGTTTCAAAGAGATCCACCAGCGCGACTCACCATTACTCGAACAAGATTGTTTTGAGTGATGAGGCCACATTTGAGTTAAATGGCTTAATTAATCGCCACAACTGCAGCTACTGGACAACTCAGAATCCGCATGTTACGGTGGAACACCATGTAAACTTACCAGGAGTTACAGTGTGGTGTGGTTGTCAGTGTTGGGCTTAATTGGACCATTCTTTTTTGACAACACTGTCACTGGTGCCGTTTTTTTGAAGCTGCTGCAGGAATCCGTCATGTCACGCATTCGAGAGAAGTTTGGGGATGAGGAGGAGTTTTATTTCCAGCAAGATGGAGCACTTCCCCACTACCATCATGATGTGATGGCCTATCTTGACGAAAATCTGCCGAACAGATGGATAGGGCGAAAAGGTAGCATTGAATACCCCCCGCGTTCACCAGACCTCACGCCACTGGACTTTTTTATGGGGACACATCAAAGATAAGGTTTATGGCACAAAACCGGCAACAATCAATGAATTGAAAGCAGCTATTGAAAGAGACTGCGCCCAAATACCAAATGAAATCATTCGTGATGTGTGCAATTCCATTCGTCCGCGTTATCAGCAGTGCCTGGAACAGAACGGCCATCGGTTCGAACACTTGCGATAACTTAAAAAGATTCTACATTTCTCTTCTTTAATTTGGATTATAAAACTTAGATGTATCTTAATAAAAAAAGTACTTTTAATCAAAGTGTGTATACATTTTTTTGGGACACCATATATATATATATATATATATATATATATATATATATATATATATATATATATATATATATATATATATATATATATATATATATATATATATATATATATATATATATATATATATATATATATATATATATATATATATATATATATATTGTGGTGAAGTGGGATGTTATAAATATTTATAGGGGACTTAGTGTACTGACTGAGATCAGCTGTGAAGGTATCTATATCTAATAAGTGTAGTGTATTATAGAGAACCTTACTTGCTGCCACATATATATATATATCTCAGTCAGAATTATTCTGGAATAGTGTGATGACTACGTTGTATGTCTAGGGTATGTGTATGATGAAGTGTAAGTCATAACAACAACAGACGGATAAACAATTTAATTTATTCCACCACACTTGACAACACTGTGACACTCACATACATAAAACACTCTACAAGGATATCTTAAAGGAGTCACTGATAACTTTTCAAATAACAATATGTATTCATTGCTGGCATGAATGAATATGTGTCCTGATTCAACTACAAAGGGAACCAGGAATCACAATCAATTTAAATTACAAGTTATATGTACAGAATTTATCAATATGAATATAGTAGTGACATATATTATTAAAAGTATCCTATGTGTGTCAGTTGTGTAGTAGTAATATGAGGTAATACTGGTTTTGTTTTGTTCAAGCTCTGTTGGTATTTGTCATCATGACTTCAATAGTTTGTCTTTAGGGGAACTATTATTGGAGATGTTCTCAGTTCCTGATATTAACACAATTTAATTCCCCTCTTAATGTTATTTTTACAAGGTCATTTTAAGCTGGGGGTACATAATTTTGAGCTCAGCTGGCCACATCAGCTTATCTGGCGTGATGGCGGCAGGAACAGACTCCTCTGCTCGATTTCTCCCCTGTGCTGTGGAGACACCTCACTGATAGCTAAATGGACCAAGGAGTATGCTGTCCGACTCTGGATTCAGCAAAGCTCTGACCAGGTGCTGCTCAATACCATCAAGACCACGGTCCCACAATTCATGGAAACAAACACAGATACGTTGATTAGCAATGAATTCTGGCACAAAATACTGGCACAAATTCCCATCTGCTTATGTTCCAGGCTTTTATTTAACACAAATATGAGCTGGCTTCAACGCACTGTTGCTTTATCAAGCTTATTTGCACTAGTGGTCTCGAACTAACGCTCCTAAGTGAGTATATCAGCGAGTCTAGCCAATGGAGCCACGTTTCGACAAGTATTTGAAAAAATTTTAACTTCCTACGTCTCCCCTAACAACCAAGGATAGCATTTATAGCCCGACTAATCGTGTTTAGCCTTACATATCATTCCAGCCAATCCGTTCAAATGTAACTTGTGGCCCATTTCCCGTACAATGGTGGATTTAAAAAAATCTACCACTGAGCGATTCTGATTTTGGGTGTTGTCTGACAGCACCATCATTTTATTTTGGCTATAACTTGTTAATTCCTAGACTATTTGCATAACGTTGTACATATTCTTTGTCAGCAAACCCTAAGGAACCCAAATATATATATTTAATAGAACTAATATGCTGCGTTCAAAATATGCAATTCCTTCTACCTCCTGTTTCGAAGATGTGCTGTCTGGGTACTGTAATGTTTTCAAACGTAAACCCATCTATTGTTATCTTTCCTAATAAGCGTTTTTTGTGATTTTAAAACCTAACTCTGGGAAGGGTAGTGAATTTATCACTGTCCGTCCGAAAAAAAAAAGTTAGTGCATGTAGTCTTACACGCGTGATGGCAGCATTTGTGTATCGCGCGACGCGTGTTTAGTGTTCGGCTTTCTGCCTCTCCCTTCTCGCTATCCTTTAGTCCATCTGTCTTTTGTTTTTGGTAACATAGTGTAGAAAAAGACATGAATGGAATTTAAAATTTAGGTCAACTTGCATATTTCAAGGTTTTTCTTAGAAAGGCAGCACATTTTATTGTGTGTTTGGGAAACGCGTGTATGTTGCAGAAGGCCTTTAATATCAACGTGAAAGCGTTACAATTTGCCGACGAAGTAGAAAAGAAGGGGGATTTCGAGTACTGTCATTGTGACAGCACTGTTCTTTACCATTCTTCTTCCTTTATTTATTATATGTATTTATTAGGCTTTATATTTACTTGATAATTTATATATGTGGATTAGAATATTCCACGACATCTCCCCTCTTAAAACAGACATTATATGTCAGTCCTTTATTCTATATACACATAGAGAAATTTATTATTAGTTCTGGGGTTTACGGTGATTCTCATCACACGGATGGCGGCTTAAAAAATCCGCTCCCAAATTTGTTTTTCCAGATATATACTCAATGCTAAAATTATATGGAGCCAAAAGTAAAGACCATCGGAGTAACCTGGAGTTCTCATGCTTAGCCTGTGCTAGAAACGATAAAGGTTTGTGGTCTGTTTGCAACTTAAAGGCCTTCCCATACAGATAAATATTGAATTTCTTTATTGCCCATATTACTGCAAGACATTCTTTTTCGCTAGTTGAGTAATTGATTTCGGCTTTATTCAATTTTCTGCTAGCATATGCCACTGGGCTTAATTCCCCATCCAATGCATCGGATTTCTGTAGTAGAGTTGCACCTAACCCAATATTACTTGCATCCGTCCTTACTATGAATTCTTGACTTAAGTCAGGTAATTTCAAAATGGGTTTACTTGTGAGCTTTTCCTTCAATTCTTGGTAAGTCATTTCACATTGTGGGGTCCATGTAATGCGATCTGGATGTCCTTTACGTGTCAAATCAGTTAACGGTGCACATATGGAATTAAAGTTTTTGATATACTTCTGGTAGAAACCACATAATGAGACAAAGGATCTCACGTCCTTCTTGGTTTGTGGTCTCGGGGCTTTCTGTAGTTTCTCTAAATTCTTTGGGTCAGGGGTCATGTTTCCCTGATAAACTGTGTGTCCCAAAAATTCCAATTCTTTACATCCAACGCAACATTTGGTGGGTCGGGCTGTTAAATTTGCCTCCCTAAGTCGATTAAACAGCATGTTCAGAGAGTCAATGTGTTCCTCAAATGTTTCTGTGGCTATCAGGATATCATCCATAAAATTTGTTATACAGGGATTATTCAGAGGATCCAATAATTTTCTCATCATTCTAGAGAAGACACTAGGCGCATTCTTCAATCCAAATGGCAATCTATTAAACTCATAGTGTCCTTCTGAGGTACTAAAAGCTAGGTATGGTCTAACCTCAGGCTTTACTGGAATCTGATAGTATCCTTTACTCAAATCCACTTTTGAGAAATATTTAGCTTTATTTAGTCTGGCAAACAGCTGAGTTGTATCCGGCAATGGATCCACCTGTCCTTCTGTAATAGCATTCAGTCTCCTGTAATCTATACAGAGTCTATGTTCTCCAGAGGGCTTCCTTAAGAGTACAACACCGGAACTATACGAAGATTCACTGTGCGAAATAATTCCTTCCTTCAACAGATAGTCTATCTCTTCCTTCAAAGCTTTCTCCTTAGCAAACGGAATCGAATATGGTTTCATACAGACAGGTGTGGGTCTATTAGTTTCATATCATATTCCAATAGGTTTGTATGCCCTGGTCGGTCTGTTAACACCTCTGCATGATTATTTAGAACCTGTTGCACTCTCTCTTTCTGAGTTTTCGTTAAATGTGTACTGATTTTCACCTGTGCTGCTGTCTCACAGGGGTGTAATGGATATTCAAATGATGAAAGTGGTTCCTTTTTCATCTCCATGGCGATGGACAAGGTCAACAAGTGTGTCTCTTCCTGATGTTCTCTTTCCAAATATTTCTTCAGGAGATTCACATGATAGATTTTTTCTTTCCCCTTCTTATCTATCTTATAATTTGTTCTAGACACCTTCTCTAAAACTGTATATGGACCCTGCCATCCAATTTGTAACTTATTCTGACTCCCGGGCAAAAGAAGCAGTACCTTCTCTCCCACAGCCAAATCTCTGTCTTTCGCCTTCCTGTTATAATAGGCAGCATGTTTCTTCCTGGCTTGTTTCAAATTTTCATTGGCAAGTTTCCAGCCAGTTTTCAAACGAGTGGTCAGCTCATTCACATATTGGTATGAAGATGTAATGTTTTCCTCTGCCTTTTCATCAGTCCACGTTCTTAACAAAGCTACATATGGACCTTTAATTGTGTGGACCTATTTGTCCATGCACCGGTATGGTCTCTTCCACTCGAAGCTTTATAGTGATGATTTTTCCTCCCAGAATTATCATTCACAAAACGACCGCTACTAATTTTTCTTTTGGGGCTTTCTCCCCACTTAAAATTCTTGATGAGAGATTTCCTCTCTACATCCTCTTCCTCGAGTTTGTTTAAGTCCGATTGAGGGATTTTCGGCTTATCCTGGGGTAAGACATCTTTTTGCACTCTCCGCATAGTGGCCATTGTAAAACAGTTAAGTGAAGCTTGTCCGTGAAAAGGGGCTTCCCATTCCATTTGGTCCACTTTATCAAATCTATTTTTCTTTTTTTATTATCAGGCCTAATTTTGCCCCGTGGCGTGTCCAGGTCCTGATCCATGTTCCCACTTGTGGGTGTTCCCTCATGTGCTATGCTACACCTTTCTACAAAATTCTCAATGTCCCATCTTGCTTTGGGCCAATAATAATTGTGAGCCACCTTTTGAATGATGGTACCTATCTTCTCATGGTCCCCATCTGGTTTCACATGTAGGCTCCTTATTAAGTCTGCCCTATATCTTTTAGGAAGAACCAGCTGTCCGTGACCTTTGGATCTAGCTCCAGTCTTCCTATACATCAACTTGTTTTTCATGTAAAAATCTCCCTTGCCTGGAGTTGTATGACAAGTTGACAATTTTCTGAAACAAGGCTTGAGTGTTTTATCCCCAGCCTGTGCCTTCCTCATCTCTTCTGGAGTGGTATCCAACATAATATCCTCCTCCTGTCTTGAGGTCGACCTGACCTGAAGGGTTGCCATATACACAGGTTTCCTTCTGCAACGGTCAGTGTCATGATTGTCCATCTTACAATTTTTACACCACCTTTTTCCTTGGTTGAAAGATTTTCTTTCATCATATTTCCTTTCATCGAATTGTGGGAATTTATTTTTATTTTCATACCGTGGCCTATCAAATTGGTGCTTACCTTTATTTTGATCCCTAGGATCAAACTTATTAAAGTTCTGTGGTGCCCTAAAGTTATCCACTTGTTTCTTTTTATTACCTGTTACCTCTGCTTGAGCTGCTTGATACCTTTCAGCAACATTTAGCAACTCACCCAGCCTCTCTGCACCTTGTTCCATGAGAAACTTTCTCAGGTCTGGAGCCATGGACTCTCTTAGTTGCTCTATAAGGACCATTTCCTTAAGATCTTGGGTTTTCCCCAGAGAAGTCCATTTCTCCAAGTATGTCTCTATTCGTGCAGAACTGGTGATAGGTTTCACCTGACAGTAGTTTAGCATTCCTAAATTTTTTCCTATAAAATTCTGCATTCTTTTCATACCTTAACAAAAGAGCCTGCTTTAGCATGTCATAATTTTCCTGATCACCTCTGCTCATTTTTGCAAAAACTTCATAAGCTGCCCCACGAAGTCCCTGAGATAACTTTAAGCTCCACCTTTCTCTCTCTAACCCATACGTGGTAGCTAATAGTTCATACCTATTTTAGGTAGCTCTCTATATCATCGTCTTTCTCAACAAAATGATCTAAATGAAAATTCATAGCTGAGGTTGAGGCTCCTTGGCTAGCAGTGGCATCAGAGGCAAAGGGACTGGCACCATTTTCAGGAGCATGGCCCTGAAACTCAAACTCCCTTAGTCGTAACTCATGTTCCCTTTGTAATCTCTTTTCCTCCTTTTCTGCTTCCCTTTCTGCAGCTAATCTCTTCTCTTCCCTTTCTGCAGCTAATTTCTTCTCTTCCCTTTCTGCAGCTAATCTTTCTTTCTTCTGCAGCTTTCTTTCTTCTGCTTCCAATTTGCAACCTCTTAGTCTCAGCCTCAATCTGCAACCTCTTAGTCTCAGCCTCAGCCTCAAATTGTAACTTCTTAATTTCCCTTTCAGCCTCTAACTTTCTTTCGGCCTCTTTTTCTAATCTTCTTTCTTCGCGTTCAATAAATTTGTCACATTCCGTAGTGACATAGGCAACCATAACTTGCCCATCTAATCCTAACTCTTTTGCAGTCTGTACAGCAGCAGATCGAAACTTGGCCAGGTCCGCCATTGTCTATCAGGTAAATTTCTACAATGTCTAACCAACAATTTAATCTCTAAATATATCTAATGGACAACACAGGCACCGTGAGCTCAACCTTATTTAATTCCACCCAAGGATACCTTTTAATTCTTATATTCCCTGAAGTGAATTACCCCCAATATTTTTAATAGGGAAAGATTCAAAATCCCAAGAGCGAGACCCCAATATATGTGGTGAAGTGGGATGTTATAAATATTTATAGGGGACTTAGTGTACTGACTGAGATCAGCTGTGAAGGTATCTATATCTAATAAGAGTAGTGTATTATAGATAACCTTACTTGCTGCCACATATATATATATATATCTCAGTCAGAATTATTCTGGAATAGTGTGATGACTACGTTATATGTCTAGGGTATGTGTATGATGAAGTGTAAGTCAAAACAACAACAGACAGATAAACAATTTAATTTATTCCACCACACTTGACAACACTGTGACACTCACATACATAAAACACTCTACAAGGATATCTTAAAGGAGTCACTGATAACTTTTCAAATAACAATATGTATTCATTGCTGGCATGAATGAATATGTGTCCTGATTCAACTACAAAGGGAACCAGGAATCACAATCAATTTAAATTACAAGTTATATGTACAGAATTTATCAATATGAATATTGTAGTGACATATATTATTAAAAGTATCCTATGTGTGTCAGTTGTGTAGTAGTAATATGAGGTAATACTGGTTTTGTTTTGTTCAAGCTCTGTTGGTATTTGTCATCATGACTTCAATAGTTTGTCTTTAGGGGAACTATTATTGGAGATGTTCTCAGTTCCTGATATTAACACAATTTAATTCCCCTCTTAATGTTATTTTTACAAGGTCATTTTAAGCTGGGGGTACATAATTTTGAGCTCAGCTGGCCACATCAGCTTATCTGGCGTGATGGCGGCAGGAACAGACTCCTCTGCTCGACTCTCCCCTCGGCTCTGGAGACACCTCACTGATAGCTAAATGGACCAAGGAGTATGCTGTCCGACTCTGGATTCAGCAAAGCTCTGACCAGGTGCTGCTCAATACCATCAAGACCACGGTCCCACAATTCATGGAAACAAACACAGATACGTTGATTAGCAATGAATTCTGGCACAAAATACTGGCACAAATTCCCATCTGCTTATGTTCCAGGCTTTTATTTAACAAAAATATGAGCTGGCTTCAACGCACTGTTGCTTTATCAAGCTTATTTGCACTAGTGGTCTCGAACTAACGCTCCTAAGTGAGTATATCAGCGAGTCTAGCCAATGGAGCCACGTTTCGACAAGTATTTGAAAAAATTTTAACTTCCTACGTCTCCCCTAACAACCAAGGATAGCATTTATAGCCCGACTAATCGTGTTTAGCCTTACATATCATTCCAGCCAATCAGTTCAAATGTATCTTGTGGCCCATTTCCCGTACAATGGTGGATTTTAAAAAAAAAAATCTACCACTGAGCGATTCTGATTTTGGGTGTTGTTGTCTGACAGCACCATCATTTTATTTTGGCTATAACTTGTTAATTCCTAGACTATTTGCATAACGTTGTACATATTCTTTGTCAGCAAACCCTAAGGAACCCAAATATATATATTTAATAGAACTAATATGCTGCGTTCAAAATATGCAATTCCTTCTACCTCCTGTTTCGAAGATGTGCTGTCTGGGTACTGTAATGTTTTCAAACGTAAACCCATCTATTGTTATCTTTCCTAATAAGCGTTTTTTGTGATTTTAAAACCTAACTCTGGGAAGGGTAGTGAATTTATCACTGTCCGTCCGAAAAAAAGTTAGTGCATGTAGTCTTACACGCGTGATGGCAGCATTTGTGTATCGCGCGACGCGTGTTTAGTGTTCGGCTTTCTGCCTCTCCCTTCTCGCTATCCTTTAGTCCATCTGTCTTTTGTTTTTGGTAACATAGTGTAGAAAAAGACATGAATGGAATTTAAAATTTAGGTCAACTTGCATATTTCAAGGTTTTTCTTAGAAAGGCAGCACATTTTATTGTGTGTTTGGGAAACGCGTGTATGTTGCAGAAGGCCTTTAATATCAACGTGAAAGCGTTACAATTTGCCGACGAAGTAGAAAAGAAGGGGGATTTCGAGTACTGTCATTGTGACAGCACTGTTCTTTACCATTCTTCTTCCTTTATTTATTATATGTATTTATTAGGCTTTATATTTACTTGATAATTTATATATGTGGATTAGAATATTCCACGACAAATATATTATATATATATATTATATATATATATATATAAAATATAATTAATAAATATATATTTATAAATAAAAATAAAATAAAAATATATCGCTTTTATAGACTTGACAAAGGCATTTGGCCTGGTTAGTAGGGATGGACTCTACAAAGTCATCCTGAAAATAAGCTGCCCCACTAAACTACTGGAAATGATAAAGTCATTCTATGAAGATATGAAGGGAACAGGCCAATATGATGAAAGCACATCACAGCCCTTTGACATGCGCAGTGGCGTCAAACAAGGCTGTGTTCTGGCGCCGATGCTCTTCGGGATCTTCTTTGCTTTGCTCTTGAAACGGGCATTCAGAGATGCAACTGAAGGAGTATTCCTTCACACTAGGTCAGATGGCCGACTGTTTAACCTTGCAAGGCTGAAGGCAAAAACAGTAATCAGAAGGGTCACTATAAGAGACTTGTCATTTGCTAATGACGCTGCCATCGTCACGCAAAATCAACAGGAACTTCAGAGCATGATGATTCGTTTCACCGAAGCATGCAAGGACTTCGGCCTCACAATAAGTCTAAAGAATACAAATGTGCTGGGTGAAAATATGGATGCTGCACCAGTTATGACTATCGATAACTATGAATTGGCAGTGGTGAACCACTTCAAATACCCAGGGTCTACCATCAACGACAAACTCTCTCTGGACACAGAAACTAGCAAAGCTGCAGCAACCTTTGCCCGCCTCACTACGCGTGTTTGGGGAAACTCTAAACTCATAATGAATATTAAAGCTGCGGTATATAATGCCTGCGTCACCAGCACACTTCTATATGGCAGCGAGACATGGACTACCAAAGATAAGCAAGAAAGAAAGCTCAGTACCTTCCATCTACATTGTCTATGCCACATCCTTAGTATTTCATGGAAGGACAAAGTAAGAAATGTCGAGGTGCTGACATAATTTGGCCTTCAAAGCATGGATACACTGCTTAGACTGCGCAGACTTCGCTGGCTTGGCCATGTCCGCCGCATGGAGGAGGTCGCATCCCGGAAGATAACCTCTATGGACTGATACCGATAGTCTTTACTTGGCCCTTAGTACAAATAACCTGGCGGACGCCGTTAAACCCTCTATGCGACAAAAATTTTATACCGTCTACGACCAGTGGTTCCAATCCGAAGTGTGTCCCGAACATCGGTCCGAGTTTATTGCTAGTGAGGCTAAAACGCGAATCGTTTGTCAGAAATGCCGCGACAAAAATTTATACGACAAACGAACACCAGTTCTTTTTAAGATAAAGTATGAGGGCAGTGAGATGGTTTCCCTCTGCAGCAAAACTTACCACTGTTTTGGAGATTATGACAAGACTACCACTAAATGTCTCAGTAAACAACACAACACACTAGACAAAGACACTTTTTTGATGTACTCAACACGCAACACTCGCAGGGCGGGAAAAATGTAGGTTTCAAGACACACAATTCAGCTATCTACACATATGAACAACACAGAAACTCTCTGTCCTATTTTTACAACAAAAGACAGGTACACGACGACAACGTGACGACATCTCCCCTCAATATTTAAAAAATAGCTCTCTTCCACTGTGCCCTGTACACAACACCAGACAAACCAAAAGCAATACCAGCTACACCCCAACACACACCCAACACCGCAGTTCTCTGTCCTATTTTTACATAAAAAGACAGGTACACGACGACAACGTGACGACATCTCCCCTCAATATCTAGTCATTTCTGCTTATCCTACCATGAGTCGATTATATTTGTTCTAAACCCCAGCTAAAAAACCCTGTAAAAAAACACTTGTGATCCCCCCTGGATATATTTATTACAATTAAAAAAAATCTAAAATGAATTTGTTCTGACAGTCAGCTCCATATTCAGTTTAAAAAAAAAACACTTATATTGATATTAAATATATATTTAATTACAATATAATATAAAATATAAAATAATATATACAAACCTATATATACCCAAATTATAAAATATACCCCATATTATTATAAAACCAAATATTTATATCAATAAAACTTAAACAACCACATAAAACACCCCAAAAACCCCCCCCCCCCAAAAAAAATTCTCACTACCCCCCCCCCACCAAAATTCGTAAACAAACCTTCACCGTCCAGTGCCCCAGTTGCCATCAAGCCTAGTGGCGTCCATGTACCAACAACAAATTGATTCCACTTTGCACGGTCGGTGGTGGCCATCCTTCGTACAGTGCCCCAACTTTGGTTCATTGGTTTACCTTTGCATCTCAGCCACCCACAGTTTTTAACCCGCCCCAAGTTGTTTTTTTGGTCCCCCCTACACTTTCCTTTCCTTCAGGGGTCCCAAAGCATAGCTCCCCCCTTGTGATTTCCCTCGGGGTCTCTTTGAGGACATGACCAACCCAGCTCCATTATTCTTGCCAGCTATAATGGTATACCCCTTGTATCACACCCCCAACCCCTCCCCAAAATTTTCCCCCCCCTATTTCCAGTCTCCACAACCAGCCAAAAAAAACCACTTGGTTGGGTGATATTTATTTCGTAAAAAACAGACTAAAAAAACACCCCCCCCCCCCCCTTAGGCATGTTGTGTGAAAAAAGGACAATTTTGACAAAATTCTCTGTGACTCTCCCCCCACCATTCCGCACCATAGAGAACCACAGAAAACACCAACTTGGTATTATAATCTTAATTTCCCCCCCCACATAAAAATTGGGAGACTTATATTCTAGATGTTATTTAGGCTAAAGAAGGCTGTTTTGCCCCAACCCCACCCCAATCTCCATCACCAACCAATGAACCCACCCCCCCCCTCCGTCCCCCACAAACCCCCTCCAATCACCCCAACTATGCTTCCCTAATTTAAAAAACCTGCCCATCACCTGTACCCCACCTTAAATTTGCTACCCACACCCCCCAACACTGATACACCCACCTTTCACATTGAGCCCCTGACCGCCCCCTCCCCCCCACCCCATATATTCCCAAAAATTTACATGTTCCCCCCCCCCACCCCCCTAACTAAATTTTACAAAGTCCCCCCACCAACCCCTACCCCCCTTACCAAAACAAACCACAGTGCAATGTCATCTGCATACCCCCAGATCTTACCAACAATGTTGAAAATATAACTCCACCTTTCCCAAACAATCCAACCAACTCCCATTCTAAATTGTCCCCATCACCCAGTTAACCTACCCCCTAAAAATGGAATTTCCCCCCATTGATACACCCATCCAAACCCACCCTCGTTACTCCTGTCTTCCCCATCGAAGGGTTAGGTTGCCAACCCCAACCCTACACGTAAAGTTGGCCATAGAGGCTTTTTTATGATTGCGACTACCCCAACCCCCTACCCCAAACCCCCCCCCACCCCAAAATTTACCATTAAAGTATATTCTTAAACCCCCACCCCCCCCAAACCCTATGTATGCTGTCAAAAATTTCAAAATCAACAAAATTTTTGTAAAGCTGTCCCAACCTAACCCCACTAAAAAAAAAATGTTAAAAACCAATATATAAAAATAAAAAAAAAAAAAAAAAAAAAAAAAAAATAAAACCCCCCCCCCCCCCCCAAAAAAAAAAAAAACCCCCCCCACCCCCCCCCCCCCCCCCCCCAAAAAAAAAAAAAAAAAAAAAAAAAAAAAAAAAAAAAAACAAACCACAACAACCACCCCCCCCCCCCCCCCAAAAACAAAAAAACACACACACCACCCCCCACCCCCCCCCCCCCCCCCTCCCCCCCCACCCCCCCCTCCTCACCCCCCCACCCCCCCAACCCCCCACAACCCCCCCCCTACCGCCTCCCCCGACCCCCCCCACCCCCCCCCCCCGCCCCCCCCCCCCCCCCCCCCCCCCAACCCCCCCCCACAAAAAAAAAAAAAAACCCCCCCCCCCCCCAAATCACCCCCTAAACCAAAAAACCCCCCCCCCCACCCACCCACCCCCCCCCCCCCCCCCCCCCCCACACCCCCCCCCCCCAAATATAAACCCCCCCCCCCCACCCCCCAAAACCCCACCCCCAACCCCCCCAAAAATCCCCCCCCTAAACCCCCCCCCCCCCCCCCCCCCCCCCCCACCCCACCCCCCCCCCAAAACCCCAAACCAAAAACCACCCCCCCCATACCCAACCACCCACCCCCCCACAACCCCCCCCCCCCCCCCCCCAAACCCCCCCAACAAACCCAAAATACCCATAAAAATACCCCCCCCCCACCCCCCCCCCCCACCCCCCCCCCCCCCCCCCAAAACCCCCCACCAACCCCATCCCACCATATATATAATAAATATATATACCCAATATATATTAACAATATATATCCAATACCACCATTAACATTAGTACTTTCAAAAAAAAATGGCTCACCCCAAATTAAATAATCCCTGCACAAATCCCAATAAGCTAAGAAATCTAATTATTTCATACGGCGGGGTATCAATGTATGCACCTCCCCACTACCCCAAAACAACAAAATACACTCCATGTTTGTGAGCAAAACACTTACCCAAACCAAAATTAAACAAAAAAATTCTAACTTAGACCCACCCCAAGAGTAATAAAGTCCCCCCATAATAACAAATGGATTAAAGCACGAACAATTAATCTAAACACACTAGTATCAAGAACAACCATCCCCCCCCCCCCCCATGTAGTGTATGTTAAATCACAAAATCACACCTTTGGAATGAAGGAAATATCAATAACATGTTCACTCAATATTTCTGAAACCTTGAACATTTCCGAAACACAAGCGGACTGTCGCTACACAGATGTTGTGAGTAAATTAAAAGCCCCAAATAACACTAATGGAATCGAGCGAAAAGAAAGGTAGTTCATTTTAGGCCAATAAACACATTAATTGGACCACAAAACCATTGGCAGGTCTCGCCCAAATCGTTCGGGCTGGGTCAATGAAGAGTTGTAAAAACTAAACGGCAGCGCATGCATCGAGTATGGGAAGGGTGGTTTAGGTATCTAATAAAAACAATTACTGTCAACCCCTACACAGGATGAATTACACATAAAAAAAAGCGGGTTTAATTTTTCGTCAAATTGCTCCATCACAAGACTCATAAACAATGCGCTTGAAAATTTGCCATGAGCACCAAAATTTGTAATGGGACAATGTGATTTTTTCAGATAATGAAAGTTCTGTTTTTGGGTGAATTCTTATCCTGCTGCTATAAATATTTGGACGAAAGACTCTGTAACGGCCTGTGTACCGCAACCGAAACATACCCCAGAAATTCCATCTTTGGGGAGGGGTGTCAGCAAGAGGTGCATCCCCACTGTGTGTTTTCACAGGAATTCTCACTTAAAGAAACGGAACATCGACATACTAGAGGGACACCTTTCTGCCATTTATGCAGGTCATGTACCCGATGGGTGCACATTTCAACATTGACAATGACCCAAAGCATACAGCTCATACCACAAAAGCATGCCTGCAAAGAGAAGAATG
Source organism: Oreohelix idahoensis (assembly GCA_024509875.1). Lineage (NCBI taxonomy): Eukaryota > Metazoa > Mollusca > Gastropoda > Stylommatophora > Oreohelicidae > Oreohelix > Oreohelix idahoensis. The sequence goes on from JAMPIV010022712.1 coordinate 886,730, forward strand.
TGATAGTGCTGAAGTGGGCCCAGCAACAGTCCCGACCTATAAAATAAAAAACCCAAATGAAAAAACGTTTGGGCATAAACTCAAGAATCATTTAAAAAAGAGTGGACTCAGAGACGTTGAACAATTGAAGAAAGGTAGCTGAAAAATACTGGGGACAGTCTGACTCACAATTACCTACAAACACTTAATAAAGTATGCCTCGCCGCATCCAGGCTTGCCTTGCTGGAGAAGGCAAACTTTTAATTGTACTGAAAAACCTGGACAATGTTAATAGATAGGGGAGATACCAATCTTCCTCTGGGACGAAAATACATTTTTTATTATTATTTGCTTCTATGAAATGTGCTGCGTTGCGAAAATATGACTGCCATTTTTTTTGCAAAGTAACTGCAAATACTTTTATATAAATATATATATATATAAAAATTTATATATATAATATATATATATATATATATATATATATATATATATATATATATATATATATATATATATATATATATATCAGTGGCGTATCCTGGTAATGCGAGCTAGGCGTGCTGCTACTTAAAATGAATATGTACGCCTACTATTTAACTTCTTCCCCTCTTAATTAAAAAAACCAACTATATTCAATTACGCAACGATAGTTATTAGGGGTATATGTCAATTATCTCCGAAATACTAATTAACTTACAACTTGAAACTCACTGTCACTGTAATAATCTGCATTCCCGGCAACTAACAAAATTAATCACAAAAAACACTGGACGGACACAGCCGATTTTTACAACTCGAAAGCTGCAAGTCCACCGCACGCATGTTCGTATTATATTGACGTATCTGGCCATGACCCCGATCCACACAAACCAATCTTCAGACATGAATCCGAAAGATGCAGCACGCATTGTGACGGAATTACCCGAGAAACTTCGGGCGATTGTAACCAACCAATAAAAACTGCACTATAAAACGCGTCTGGGAAACTGAAACTAGATATACTCGTAGATTCTATGCGGGAAAATCTGTTATCCTGATGCGTGCGGTCCGAAAGCAGAATTTTAGAAGAGAAATATTTTATAGAATAATAAATTAAATTTTTATTTTTCTTCGGGCATCGGTGTGCGCAGCACGCACAGCACACATAGAGAATACGCCACTCTTATATATATATTCATCAAGCTGAATACATTCCAGAACAAATGTCTTAGAAAACTCATGAACATCAGTTGGAAAGAATTCAAGACTAATCGACAAATAAGAGAAGACTCTAGGCAGAAATATGTCTCCGACTATATATAAGGAAAAGACGATGGTCATATATCGGTCATGTCCTACGAATGCAAAACAACAGAATACCACTACAGGCGCTCACTTGGGTTCCTGAGGGTAAGCGGAAAAAAGGAAGACCAAAAGAAACACTCAGAAGAACAATAATAAGAGAAAGAAGAACGTTGGGCCTAAATAATGTGCAAGAGCTAAGAGGAGTGGCGTCACAACGAACAACCTGGAGAGCACTGGTTTCTGCCTTATGCGCCGTGTTTGGCGCTTAAAGAATTTATTATTATTATTATTATTATATATATATATATATATATTTATATATATATATATATATATATATATATATATATATATATATATATATATATATATATATATATATATATATATATATATATATATATATATATATATATATATGCTAAGTATATTTCACTATTTTTACTGTATTATACATCAGAAAGTGCTGTACTCGAAAATAGTAACATCTGTTAGTAGAAGTGTATTACATTTAGTTAAGAAAGCAGTGAGTTTCATACACTCACGTGAATTACATGAACGGCCATTCTCTACTTTAGCTTTTGAAACTGGACGTGAGTTTAAAGGGTTGCCTTTCTATACAGAGGTTCGCTGGCTTTGTTATCAAAATGGTTTCAGGCGGTTCTGAGTACTACGTCAAGAAATTAAAATATTCTTGGAAATGAAAGGACAGTCACCAGACAAGCTTGACGGCAATAACTGGCTTAAGGATTTGGCATTCAGAGTGAACATTCAATCAATACCCTTTAGCTCCCCGAGGAGCATAGGCCTTTAGCAATCACATGCCAAGTCTTCCTATCCCGTGCCATCCGCTCAAGTTCTTTCCATGTTTTCCTCATCATTTTCACCTCCGTATCCAGTTCTCTTCTCCATTAGTTTTTTTTTTTGTCTACAACTGCCTCTCTTTCCCTGTGGATTCCAGAACAAGGACTGCCTTGTAATGCTATCAACAGGTTTCCTCAATGTGTCCTATCCATCGCTAGGGTCTTCTTCTCAACTCTTGTTCCACTGGCACTTGTCTGGTTCTTGTCATCAATTCCACATTTGTGACTTTGTCACACCATTTTAGTCCTATTCTACGCAAGCACCCATTTATAAAATTCTGTAGCTTTTTAGTTGTTGCTTTTGTTGCTCTCCATGTCTCAGAGCCATACATTAGGACTGACTTGACATTTGAGTTGAAGATTCCTATTATCGTGTTGGACTTGATTTCTCTTGACCTCCATTTGTTTCCCAATGCAATGAAAGCACCTCTTGGTTTTTGTATTTTTATTTTGATATCACTGTCTGTCCCTCCAACTTTGTCTATATTACTTCCAAGATATGTGTACGATTCTACATCCTTTTAGTGGTGTTTCTTCAAGTTCAACCTTGTTATCATTTCTCGCATTACACAAGAGTGACCATTAAGGGATATTTAAAGAACTTTAACCAAACAGTTCAGGGAAGGGAATAGATTGTGACAATAATGCACGACTGCATTAATGCATTTGAAATTAAAGTCACCCTCTGGGAATAACAACTGAAATATGGTAATTTATGCCTTTAAATTGCATTGCATAGTAGATATGTGTATATGTATTTTAAAAAATAATAATCTTACAAAGCATATGTAGAATGTCATATAATTGCCTATATATATATATATATATATATATATATATATATATATATATATATATATATATATATATATATATATATATATATATATATATATATATGTGTGTGTGGTCTGATTGCTTCCCTTTGACAGGGAGCGGAAAAAAATACATACCTTGTCATTAAGAAAAACTACGTCAATCAGAATTCATTTACAAACTTTTAATGATACACATTGAAGAGAAATTGATAAAAATTAAAATATATCTTTAAAACTGTACAATTATATAATTCAATTCAGCGAACAATTAACACAATAACTTCATAGCAAGATCTGCACCCTGTTAAGTGTTCCTAGCATGCTGAAAAATTACGAGTTTCGCTTAAATTCTTCCCCGCCATTTTAAACCGGTATGCTTGCTGGTATTGTAATAAATTGTGAGATCGCACTGTACGCCTTATTAGATCTTTCGAAATTCTCATTGTGATGATCGATTTCATATGCGATGCTATCTATAACACAAACAATACTCGTAATACAGCTTTCAAGTGCTCACACGTTCATGATCCTAATTTCCTACCCACGTAAACGACAATATACAGCTTGTCTTCACCTCTGCTCATGGGGAAACACGAACTCTCATTTTCTCACTCTGACGAGTGAAGACATACCAACCCACTCATTTACAAGTGGCAATGGAGGTAACATGCTCCAGCTGTGGGTAATGTTGTAAGGTGTATCTTCAGGTTCCGATGTCTGTTACGTTTGTTTTATAATGATCTCAGCGCCATCACTAAAAGCGCGTTTATGGGAAACACCTGTTGGCAATACCTGATGTGTGCGTTGGTTGATCAAGGTAGCGTTAGAACACTGTTCTATTTGTAGTTCATTTTTCTGTGAAGGCTCAGATGGCTTTATATATTCAGTCATCGTTGGGGTAAGACGTAAAGGGATTCTTTGGCGCTTTTTATATCTTAATAATTTCGATCCTCTACTTCTGTCACTCTCTCCATCAACCTCTTTGAGTCTTTCTTGTGCTTAATTGATCTAGCATATTGCGTGGGTGTTGTGGTGGTGGGTGAATTCGCACATCAGTGTGAAAACTAGACATGTTTTAACATTTAAATGTAGCTAGACATGTTGTTGGAGGCGAGTAAAACGAGGCTGTGAGTGGGATCGGTAACCTCAGGGTATGAAACGACATGCTCCAGTATGAGCACAGGGACTTTGACGCGGGCTTCCTGTGTATATCACGCAAAATGGAAAACAAACGAATAATAAATACTCTAATTATAACTGAAGATTAGGTCGAACAGAGTAGACTCTCAAGATGGGAAATGAGCGGATGCAAAGGAAGCTCATCTGATGATATTTTGCTCTCCTCTCTTCCCATTTATTTAAATTTAAAAAAGCAGGCTTCTTGCAAGGCGGCTAGTAGTTGTGATGGCTCCATCACCTGGAAGGAGCCCAACGGAAATGATAATTAGTGGCGTAGCGTGAGTTTCTTTCAGAAGTAAGCTAAGTAAAAACGTGGGTTACAGAGACAGGTAAAGAGTCTATTAAGATTACTACTTGCAGTTTTTTTCTTCTTTGACACATTAAAAGCTCATACAAAACGAAATAGAGGTATTGAAAGTGATTGAAGAATAAAAGGCTTATGCAAAGGTAAAATGTTTGTTTCCTTAGCCTTGTTTATTTTACGACAATCTGGTAATGCCGTCCATTACTTCTTGAATCAGGGTTTCTCCATCTGTGGTCCGTGAACGCAATGGGAGTCGATGAATGGATTCTAGGCGTCCGTGAACTAATAATAAGATTAATAATAATTGCTCCTTTAGTCATAACTGACTCTGGGAATGAGCCCCTGAGGCGACAACCCTCAGCTTCTTATTTTCCTTGTGTTGCTGTTGTGGCAAAATTTGTTTCCACTACAGTTGTAGAATCGATTACTGCAATGCGACGGTGTCTCTAAAAATAGCACGCAATCACTAAACGGCGAGCGAGAAGGGTCACAATGCATACAATATGGCCACCTTGTTGTTAAATTGATCTGTGTTTTAGTTCCAACTTCTGAATGATGGTATAACGACCGTGATGGACGAATACCGGAAAGACTTATATGTTTCGATTTGGGAAGATTGCCTCTATATTCACATATATGAATTACGGCAGGAATGGTTTTGGAACGGAAGATGTCGTAAGTTGAATACATAAAATTGTGAGTTGATAGGGTCACTACACACTTTCGAGCGATATAGGAAAATGTTAAATGGCCGGACGAATAAGAAAGTTAGATGGAATAGTAGCTCTGGACTGTTCGGTTCCAACGAGATCTGAATGGACAAAATTGGATGGACAGAAGACTAGAAGGACGAAGGAAGAGATAGACCAGTTTTTACAGAAGTCAAAATTTCATTCAGCTTGCTAACAAATTAAACAGACCTAACTCGCCGGTGACGTCATGCTCTCTCAGCGGAACGCATTGGCCAATATTTAAAAAAAGGGGGGGGGGGAGGGAGCGGAATTTAAACAAACAACACTGAAAAAAAAAAGTTGTGAAACAGAACTGGACGCAGGACAGAGTTTGTCACTACGTCTTTGCCATCTGCAGATGTGTGTAGCCTGCCAAGCTATAAATGTCCAGTGTGATTTATGAAGTTTAAGAGTAGGCTGAATTATAACAATTATCATGTATGTGACAAAATGTCTGTACGTGTTCTTTCTTTTGGTGGCTCTCTCATACCGTTAGCCACTCCGGCAGTATCCCTTTTTTCTGTATTTTTCTCTTCCTCCCATTCAATTCGCTTATTATTTGGCAATTTCATGATTGTTCATTCTTTTTACTCTCTATGTTGAATCAGTAGAGTGAAGTCGCTAACACTCAATTCCCCTTCGAAAGTATCTGCTATGGGACTACCTTTATCTCTTTACACGCAGACGTGTTTACGTTCCGCCAGGTCAACTGTGGTATTATCGTAACAATACCCGGTCAATATCACCGGTCAGCGGCAATACGTTTATCTCTGTGAGTCGCTGGCCACCTTTGATAGGAGACGATCCTCGTTTAACACAATAAGGTCTCGTACGAGGATGAATAGGAAGCCAATACTGTCTGTCTGAGCGAGCCGTCTGAGGTGTGTGAAAACACAGGCGATAATGAGATAATCGTTTCACGGGACCATCCCGGTGTAAGATTATTGCAGGTAACCTGTCTGTGGAAGACAATATTTGAAGGTAGTATCTGGCCATCAAAAGACTTCACAGATTTGTTGGTGAGAGTGTACAAGATGTCACCGGAAATATTACTTCTTATTATAAAGAGGTCACGCGTTGGAATCTTAATTGTAATATTTTAAAACAAGAGGGGAGATTATGAATTTAAACACCCCAACCCCCATAGTGCAAAAGAGCTTACGATTGGATTGAAGTGAGAGCCGAAATACACATTGAATTTCGGTGGAAGTACCATCTGTGATTTGAACTGAGAAGTGAGAAATAAATCTAGCAAACTCAGAGACACAGAACAGACAGCTTCGCATTGGTGGGTGGACAGCGAGAATGCGCCTGTTAATTTTCAGCCCACAAATGTTTTTAGCAGAGGCATTTGTTTTTATTTTGTCTAAAAGATCCTGGTACTAAGCGATCAGACCGATTGAGGAAAGAAGCTACCAGACTGTGAAGTGTCATCATCACAAAAGAAGTGACAAAAACAAAGGCAGCAGGACTCGCTCATACAGGCTATGTACAAGCTAAGTGCTAACTAAAAAGCACCAGCAACCGGACATAATTTTCTTAACTATATCCGCACCCTAAATCTCCTTGACGAGAAAATTTGATTCCAATATAAAATTCAGTAGCATTTCATTTATTTTAAACTGTTAATACTAATTGATTATTAAATTTGTTACCTGTTGTTTTATAACTAAACAATAGTTGTGTATTCAGTTATTACATGTATAAAAAACAAATGTATGAGCCTCTAAACAGCGCTATACATTTATAAGAGGAAATTCGCTGAATTAACTCACCTGGGGGCTTGAACGGGCTAAACTATTGCTTAAATCCATCACAAAAGGCGATGGACAGATATAAGTTAACCATTGCTCATCCCTATGCCACATGGTTCTTGACTTCTGAATTATCTTGTGAATACTACCTTAAGATAGAAGCTTCATTACACTTCTATCACCATCTTTGCCAAGAATAATCTTGTGCGAAGGTAGCCACCTTCGACGACTCATTTTAGATACTCTTGAGTGTTGGTTACTGTTGGACCACTACTCCGTGACAATGTATATATTTCATTTATTGCAGATTATTATGTGATGTGTATTATTTGTGCGTAGATGATAGGAATTGCATCAGTTTATTTAAATTTGTACCTGATGAGAAGGATCAAGCACATTCAGGAAAAATATAAGGCCTGTGATTAATATTCGGAAGGATCAAGCTGTAAAATATTTAAGGATGTACAGGAGTGGATAAAACCAGATGATTGTTGGTACATAACTAATATAAATGTTTAAACTAGTATTGTATTACTGAAATGATGTCCTTGCTTACTATGACTTTATAACCTCGACATCTGATGACTGACATCTGTGCTAGTCACATGTAAATCTAGCCAGATACTAGCCAAGACCGATATGTTTTTTTCAAGTTCATTAGACAATTCCATCATACTGTCAACTATCAGAAACCTGTGTACGTTCACCAGAGGCAATCCCACATAAGTAAAGGAACCCTACGTGTGAACTACAGCTGGTTCCTGGTACCACTACTGTTAGGTCTGTCAAGAATGATAAACTCTGTGACAGTACAGTGTAATTAGTATCCAGGAACCAAGATAAGTTTTTTCTCTAATGGAACTGACAGAAGCTTATATGAAACACCAGCTAAAACAGCTATAACAGCTATCAAATGTATTTCAAGCATCACGCCAGATGATGGTAAGCTTGTGTTAAAAGTCAAAGGACTTAAAGAACAGTAATACTAGAATAGTAAAGCAAGTGTTCATTAACTTTACTAACAAAGATAATAGTGTTCCATATTATGAATTAAAAAGAACAGTACTACTGATTAAAGTTCCAAGTGACTCTTTTTGTAGCACTATTTCTTCAAGGAAGAAAGCACATTCCTACGATTATTCTATATACGAGATAACATTAATTTTGTGCATATTTTGTGAATAGTTTTGTTACTCTTTTCCAAACAGCAGAACAAGAAAATTAATATAAATATTAAATGATTCATTAATTGTACCTGATGACTTGTTGACTTTTTACCATTGTGTTTAAAGTTCTTATTCATTTCATTTATCCCCTAGCTTTAATTTATCATAGGACAGTTGTGGGGAGGAGATACCTTAAATCATGGTACTACTTCTTATCATCAGGGCCAGCAATTTTGACAGTCTGACTATTTCTATGACAACTATACACCAGTGCTTATTTCTAAGACTGGGGTATTGCTTTTAAGACCAGAACATTTTACTGGCATTCTATTCTGGATATCATCTCCATCACTTATATAACCTAACCTCTCGTCACAGCTTTCGACGTTTTATTCTCTCTTCTACTTGCCGTGATAGCTTCTTTTCGCCCAATCTGAGGTGGTGTCATAGAGAGCATCGCCACATGGTGCGATCGGCATCTTCTTCATCCCAGGCTGATGGATTCATGTCCAGTGCTCTCATGTTTCTCTTGTACACATCTTTAAACCTCAGCTGTGGTCGTACAACTATTCTTTTGCCAACTGCTAGTTGTCCGTAGAAGATATCTTTCTGGATGCGCCAATCTTCCATGCGGCGGACATGGCAATGCCAGCGTAATCTGCGCTGTCTAAGCAGTGTATACATGCTTTGATGGCCAGCACGTACAACATCTCGACATTTGTCACTTTGTCTTTCCACGAAACCCCGAGGATGTGGCGTAGACACCGTAGATGGAAGGTATTGAGCCTTCTTTCTTGCTTAGCATAGGTTGTCCAGGTCTCGCTGTCATATAGAAATGTGCTAGTGACGCAGGCGTTAAACACCGCAGCTTTGGTCTTCGTTGCGAGTTTGGAGTTTCCCCAAACACGCGTTGTGAGGCGAGCAAATACGGCTGCAGCTTTGCCAATGTGGCTGTCAATTTCTGTGTCCAGAGAGTCGTTGAAAGAAGACCTCAAGTATGTAAAGTGGTGCACCACTGTCAATTCATAGTTATCGACAATGATAAATGGTGCACCATCCACATCCTGAACAGCACGTTTGTTTTCTTAAGACTTATTGTGAGGCCAAAGTCCTTGAACGCTTGGGTGAAGCGATTCATCAAGATCTGAAGATCCTGTTGGCTTTGAGTGACGATTGCATCAGCGAATAAAAATTCTCTTATAGTGACCCTTCTGATTTTTGTCAGTGTACACATCTAAAAATTTGAAAATATTAAAAAAAAACGTTTAACCCTGAAAACTAGCATAGATTTTTGCATTTAAAGAAATATAATCGTTTTACAGATAGCTTTTACATTTCAGTCTGACTAAATGTAGTCAACGATTTTTCGTAGTAATAAAATGTATTATTTTTATGCAAACATTATTATGCGGTTCTATGCACTTTTTTTCTTCTTTCTAATGCAAGTAGTTCTAGTCCGTATTCTTCTTCGGATAATCAAAAGGGTCCATGGAAAAAGACATTTTAAGAACCCCTGCATCTGATATGAGATGCAAAACAATTTTTCTTTTTTAGTTAACAGCGAAGCCAACGCGGTGTCAGTGAAGACGCCACAATTCGTATCTATCATCACTATACCTCGTCCTCTTACAAGCCGTCAGATTTTCTGGATCAAGAGTCACGGACAAGGAAACTTCATTGACGGTTGTCTTTGGCAATGTTTTGATTTTTTTATCCAGTGGTATAATCTTATCTTCCTCGGTTGCCCTAGAAATTTCTTCTTTAGTTTTGATGTCCTGCTGAAGGTTTCATATCGAGATTGAATCTATACGGTGATGATAGGAGTTTCGGACGGACTGCCCTTTCCTTAGAGGAATAGATGTGGTTATATCAGAGCGAACGGCTAAGAAAAATATCAAAAATGGATGATTCCGTTCTGCTGCCTTATCAGTACTTTTTAGGTTTGCCTGGAGATCTCTTCTCCAGCTGTTTGAACGTTGCCTGGAGATCCCTTCTCCAGCTGTTTGAACGTTGCCTGGAGATCTCTTTTCTATCTGTTTGAACGTTGACTGGATATTTCTTCTCCAGCTGTTTGAACGTTGCCTGGATATCTCTTCTCCAGCTGTGTGAAGGTCCTGGAGATCTCTTCTTCAACTGTTTGAAAGTTGCCATGAGATCCCTTCTCCAGCTGTTTGAAGGTTGCCTTGGGATCTCTTCTGCAGCTGTTTGAAGGTTACCTGGAGATTTCTTTTTCAGCTGTTTGAAGGTTGCCTGGAGATTTTTTTTCCAGGTGTGTGAAGGTTGCCTGGAGATATCTTCTCTAGCTGTTTCACACGTCGTTGTTTTTTTTTTTTTTGGTGTAATCTCCGACAGGAGGTATTGTTTAGACATTGTTTTAGTCATCCTGCAATCGCCAAGGTAAGAGAAAAAGAGGGAGAAAAAAAACACACACACGGAGAAAAGAATTAAACATAGATTATAAAGAGCTAAAGAAAATATGGGAAGAGCTTCACTGGGCAAAAAAGACGTGGCGCGTGTTGGTGAATGTGGTGAAGTACATTGATGCAACGATAAAATCATTAATTAATTATATATTAAAGTCAAAATAATAGAAGTAGAAATAAAATTAGTAAAGTTGTAACGCGTCTTCTTTACCGCGCTAGAAAACGCGCCCGTCAAGGGTTAACGATAAAAGTTTGAAAAAACTACTAGCGTATTGGTTCTAGGAAAGATAGAAAGAATAAAACACACAAACGCATAAGATTGAGAGAGCGGACACCTGCTGCCGGCTTGTCAAGTGTTAGCGGTTTGAATTAGCTACTCGGGCCAACAGTGCGAGACATGCCGTTAGCTTGTGTCGAGAACGATGTCGCAAGTTTGAAAATTTAAAAAATACCCCGCTAGTCCCATACATTTTTAACCACAGACACCGTGGAAAAATATATATATATATACACACGCATAACTACTTCCTATCGGGAAAAAGGTAGATCTGAGGCGAATTTTATAACATTCAAGTAGTGGAAACTTAGAAAACAACGAACACCAAAATGGAAAATATATTGAATTCTTTATTACTAGGTTTATGATCATAAAAGTTAGCTAGCCTTAGAGCGGGTCTTGTTCTGATGGGTAATATGCTTTCGAATCAAAAATCCGACAGATAGAAATAAAGTTATAGACAAAAGACAGTATTTGTTCGTACAGACAGACCAACACATGCTCGTTTGGACATGCACTAACGGTTACTTTGTTACGCGTCCTTGAAAAAGGCAGGAAAAGGTTACAAGTAGTCTGTTGTAGAACGGGGCAGAAAAGGGGGAGAAAAATTATGGGATGGCTTAACACAAAATATATTTAGCAGTAGAGATCTAAGAATGAGAGAGGAAAAAACTTGGTAGTGTCCAAAAATCAAGTATGTTTTGCTTTCAATTTCAAATTTCAAAATTGTCGTTCGTTTATTGGCCAAAGCCTTTTATATTATTAAGAAAATTCAACGGCTTGACGCCATTTGTAGAAGATAGTCCCGAGATCAGGACGTTGTGAATTTTGTGAAAAGTGATTAGCCTTATAAAAGCAAAGATATATGAAAGTATAGGCATCACAGTCCAGCCAGCAGTACATCTGGAATCTGCTATTATTCAACGTACCTGTGTTTTCTTCATTGAATTCTGGTTAGACCGACATTATTCACATATATTTTGTTTAAAAATGTGAGTGAGAGATGCTGCCATCACGACTAAGTAATCAGGTCCCAAGCTGATCTATGCAGGGCTTGAAGGGGAATTAAGATGAAACACATTGCCAGTTTTGTAAATGCACATGTCTTGTGAAATAAAATGTTTTCTTAGGTGACCAGAGGGACACAGCTCACCTATCCCATTGTATGGTAGAAAAGAAAGATTAATAAGATTATTGCAGATGCAGTGCCGCCTTTGTAGGAGAGACATGTGAACAACACTAGTACACTGTGGAAGGGATGTGCTGGATGGGTCCATTGGATATGACCCAGCTCTTTATTTCTTATATATGCTCTTGTGTATATAAAACACAGTCTAAATAAGATATCACCCAGGAGACATTGTTTCATTATTACAGGGTCTTATCTGGCACTAGTCAGGTGCCAGAGCTCTATGTGAAAGCTGTTGAGAAGTTTTGGAGGCCAGTAGTGATAGGGGTCGCCAGTTTCCCCCTATTACTTTTGGAGCAGTGGTCAATCGGCCGAAAGAAGTCAAACAGTTACAGTGGGCCAGATAAGTGAAATATCTGGTACCCCAACAGTACATCAGCTATAAGAGCAACATACCTTGTATCCAAGAAATAAAATATTTCCATTCTGAAATGAACAATGACATTAGTTTGTAAAGAGACTGGGAGTGATTTAAAAAATCCCAAACAGCCATCCAGTGTTAGAAACCAGAAATAGACAGATTTTAGTAACACTATTAGTTTAATTTAACAGTATTTGTTTGGACACTTGTCCCTGGGGGTCTAAATTTACATTTGTATATATATGTTGAATTCTTTTCATTTTTAAAAGTCCTGACCAGAAGAATACTAGGTTCGGGACCAAATAAATCATACAGAAAATTATTAATTGTACAAAGTTATCCCAGGTGTTACTTCCTTTAATCTTAGACCTTTGATACTTGTTTGTATGGCTGGGTATTATTGTTAAAGTACCATCACACCACACTTGCATATCCCTAGACATTAGACGTAGCTATCATTCATACTAGTCAAGAATAAGTCTGCTTGAGGCCATAAGGTGGTAGCAGAAAGGTATCCTGATAACTCACCCTAAATTTGTTAGAATCAGGAACCTTCACAGCTGGCCTCATTCAGTACATTAAGGAAAAATATCAACATCATTTCATAACATCAAAACCCACCACAGTGAATTCCTATGCACCGATAAGAGCCATCAATGGTACCTATACCTTGTAGCGGTATGGCAGCTTGTGTACCCTGACAATCCCCGACAGCTATGCCAGTGGGAGATTTACTCCTGGTAGCAACCAAGCTGGACTGGTCTGCGTGGGTAGGGGTCAGACAAAAGTTGGTACCCTAGTCCTCCAGGATGGGGGTTTTAGCACAGGGCCGACACCCCTGTCTATGTATAAAATCGCACATGTTTCGGAAACAGCAACAGACGAAAAAACTTTGATGCGGGACGGGCATCCGGAGTCTCGGGCTCGTATGACTGACAGTGATAAAAGCCGAAAGGAAGCCATTGGCATGAAAACGGATGCCCTGACCGCAAAACACGAAACCAGAATTGGTTTTTGGAACGCCAGAACTCTGAATGAGGCGGGAAAGCTGAGACAAATCACAGCAGAGATGAGGAACTACAAATTACATATCCTGGGAATAAGCGAGAGCAGATGGACAGGGATGGGGAGAATAAAAACAGCTACAGGGGAAATAGTATTTTATTATGGTAGAGAGGATGGTCAGCACAACGAAGGTGTAGCCATTATCATGAAGAAAGGAATGGAAAGGTCTTTACTGGAATGGAAACCCATCAACAACAGACTGATAAGAACAAGACTGAGGGGGAGATTCACTAACACCACAATTGTACAAGGCTATGCACCAACAAACGACAGCGATGAAGAGATCAAGGACGAGTTCTATCAACAGATACAAAAGGAAATAGAAACTACACCAAGCTACGATCTTATTATAGCAATGGGAGACCTAAATGCGAAAGTTGGAATAATTATAACGAAAAAGTAATGGAGAAATGCGGCAGTAAATGAGAATGGGGACAAGTTAATAAGCTTCTGCAGTATTAACAACCTGGCCATTGGATGAACACTTTTTCCACACAAAGAAGTGCACAAGTTAACATGGGAATCACCAAACGGACGAGACAGAAACCAGATAGATCACCTTAATGATAAATGGCAGATGGAGACATGCACTACAAGACGTGAAAGTATGAATAGGAGCAGATGTGGGAAGTGATCATCACCTAGTAGTAGCAAGACTGGTGAAACTCAGAACTGCTCGACCAGCTGCAGTCAAAGAGAAAAGATATAACATCACGAAACTTAAGAACCTTCTCACCAGAAAATCTTTCGTGGTCGACGTAAAGAGACGATATCAGTCTACCAAAAGCCAGGAAAGAACAGAGACCGATGATGTCGACCAGAAATTCAACACCATCTCAACAATATACAAGGAAAGCAGCAAGTCACGGTTAAAGGCAATATATGGTGAACAGTACAGTCAGCTGGACAAGGAAGTAAAACGTCAAACCCGTGCTAACAAAAGGACATTTCTGGATGACCTTGCAAGACAGGCAGAAGAGGCAGCACTGAGAAATGAACAAAGCACAGTTTATAAAATAACTAAAACTATCAGTGGAAAACAAAGTTGCAAACAACATACCGTTAGTAAGAGACAAGCAAGGAAATCTCATCACTACAGCACAGGGGCAGGAAACAAGATGGGCAGAATACTTCAGAGAAACACTGAATAAGGAACCACCAGAAACTCAGCTAAATGTTCCTGAGGCTGAAAGTTACTTAGACGTAAATACAGACATCCCACGAAAAGAAGAAATCATCACAGCTATCAAAGGGTTAAAAACGGTGTGGTGGGTTTTGATGTTATGAATTGTTGTTATGTATTATTATTGTATTAAATGAGATCAGCTATGAAGGTCCCTGAATTTAACAAATAGTATTTTAAACTTTCCAGAGTACCTTTCCGCTACCACCCTTTTGATCTCATTCAAAATTAATCTATATTATTATATAAAATGACTTCGTGTAGTGTCTAGGGTTATGAATGTGGAGTGTAATGTGAAATAACCAACAAATATACAAACAAATAGTTTATTATCCACAACCACCAACAGTACTGCAACAATAACATACTAACGACACTTTAAAAGGCTATCTTATTTAAGACAGTGGTTGAAATTTGTGTAAATACAATTTTTTACAAATTTATTATCCTGATTCTAATTTATTTTGAACCAGGACTGACAATCAAAAGTGAAATCAAAAGAATCATTTACAACATTCCAATAACACAGTGGATCTTCTGTCCATACATACAATATTATTCTAATATAAGTGTGTAGTTGTATTCTTCTACTTTGAGGTAATACTGGTATTAAACCATAGGTTGTTGGTTATAATCACTCCCTTTAAGTTATGTCTGTTTTCTTTTGTCACTTGTGGAAATATTAATACTATGCACAGTTTTCTTTATTGTCACTTTCTAGTTCTTGTAAGTTCTTTTAAGTTGAGCTGCCAGGTGCCGAACAAGAACTTATCTTGGCAGGAGAATACAGGTAGAACGTTTCCTCTGCTTGCTTGACAATCTTTTCCACCTTTTTGATAGGCAATGGCCACTAGCATGGGCTCGAAGTATACAGGTAGAGTCTTGAATCGAGCAGTTCTCAGGCGTTTGGTACTACATTAACGTCAGTACCCAAGACCCTGAAATGTGAAGGTTATGCATCCTTCTTTATACCTAGTATACTATACTATTCCACATTTAAGTACAGGTACATTACAAACAAACGAAAAGGGTCATAGCTTTATACCAACCTATGCCACCATTATCTTTTGATTTGACAATGTACACCAGTATTCCTCTCCCCTAATAGTTAAGAGTTTGTCAGGACCGCGAATTAGTTTTGTAGTTCCAATGTGATATTCGCAGTTATTTGAAATTTTAGGTAGTGGTAAAGTACCAAGATTTTGCGTACGGTATACGTTTATTTAATTTAAACGGTGAACTATTTGTGCATATTTTGTTATAGTTGTAAGAAAATGGTACCAAAGCGTAAATGCAGTTTCAATGAAGATTTACAAAAGGAATATCCGTTTATTAAAAAGAGTACATCAAACTTCAATGTACGATGCAATATATATGCCTCCGGGTTTTCGATGAGCCATAGTGTACGTGGTGATATTAAGAACCACATATAAGCAGTGAGAAACATAAGAGAGCCGTCGTTACAGCTGCATCAAGCTCGTCGTTAACCACTTTCTTCAGAGCTGATAAAATTGGTGACCAAGAGCAATTAGCTGCTATAGAAGGCGCCTTTGCATACCATACAGTGCTACACAATCATACTTTCAGGTCTATGGATTGCACATCAACATTACTTCAGGTTACTTTAGAGCCAAAATTTGCATGTGCACGTACGAAAACAGAAGCCATTATTCGAAATGTCTTGGCACCCCATATTCTAAATGAGTTAAGGTGTGACCTAGAAAAGTCTACATTTATTTATGTACTGACAGATGCATCCAACCACAAAGAATTCAAGATTTTTCCTTTGCTTGTCAGATACTTTGATCACAGTAATGGAGTGAAAATTAAAATATTAGAGTTAAAGTCATTGCCAGGTGAAACATCTGATATTGTAAGTAGTTTTCTTAATGACTGCATAACTGAAAATGGTTTAGACAGGAAAGTAGTTGGATTATGCGCAGACAACACAAATTCCAATTTTGGAGGTGCTGAAAGGAAAGGACAGAACAATGTTTTCAAAGAACTGCAAGAAAACCTTGGACATGGTCTTAAAGGAGTTGGGTGTGCAGGTCATATTTTCCACAACACTGTTCGAACAGCTGCAGATGTACTGCCTGTTGATGTCGAGCTGATTATTGCTAAAATTTATCTACTCTTCAAATCATACACAGTACGAGTTGAAAGACTCAAGGAGTTTTGCCAGTTTGTGGAAACAGACTTCCAGATGATCTTAGGTTATGCTCAGACTAGGTGGCTTGCTCTGCTGCCTGCTGTTGAATGGGTTCTTCAGATGTTCCTGCCTCTAAAATCATATTTTCAATCTCAAGACAGATGCCCAGTTTTTATACAGACATTCTTTGAAAATCCTTTATCTGAGGCATGGGTTGTTTTTTTCCACAGTCAGGCCTCTCCATTCCACGAAGCAGTGCAAAAAATAGAGGGACAGACGGTCACTGTGTTTGAAGTCATTGACAGCATCAACAGGTTGAAAACTATTTTGAAGTCCAAACTGAAAGACTGTTTCTTGCCATCAAGAGTTAAGCTAATCCTTGAAAAGCTGGAAATTGAAGGACTTCCAAAGGAGGATGTGAAAAAGTTTCATGCTAGCGTTTCTTCGTTCTATGAAACAGCTTTCAATTATTTGAATAAATGGGCTGCAAAAAATTTTCAAGACCTAGAATCCTACAGCTGGGTAACGCTGAACAGAATACCAATTTGGGCAGATATTGAGATACTCGTATCATCATCACTAGTGATTCAAACATTACCTTCAGCCCACTTTACAGAAACTGAAATTTATGACGAATATGTCTATATGAAGCAGTTTGTTACTTCTCAGAAAATTAGTGAATGGAGTGCCAAAAAAACATTGTCACCACAACGTTGGATTGAAATGGTTTCCCACCTCAAATATGTAGTGGTTTTGATGGTATTGTATGATGGTGATATTACTAAGTGTAATGTATGAGGTCAGCTGTGAAGGCTCCTGAGATAAAATGTAGTTGTGAATTTTCAGAAGGCCTTTCTTGCTACCACTACGACCTCACACCTATCTTTTTTCCTAATGAATGTGGCTACGTTATAATCTAGGGTACTGAATGTAATGTGTTGTATTGACATATACAAACACACACACACAGATATTAAATAATATATTATCAATAAAATTTAGAACACAATGAACTAAATCCAGCTGGTGAAATTTTAGAAAGTAAATCTTTTTTTAAATTTATTTGTTCTGAACCAAGGTTTTATTTGGCCAGAACATATGAAAAGATTTTGGAATTTATGAGTGAATGGCATGAATAAATGACATGATAAATAAAATGTGTGTACGTATACAAATTTTAAGATTAGTTAGTATTTCTACAGTTTATAATTTTATTTTCCCTGGGAGAACGATGAATAGATGTGCTGTTGGGGTGGCTTCATCCCTCCCTGTCTAAGTTTACCAAACATTGTCCATTAATGATGGAAGTAAATGGGATGTTTTAGTAGGAATTCACTTTGGGTGTTATGTCTATGAAGTTGGTGTAAATCCAGCAGACCAGCCTGCTTACATAACTTTGAAGAAGTAGCGCTGGTGCTGGAATCTGGTGGCCCCACCTCTCCGTGCTTGGGGGCAATATATCGGGTGGCCCCACCTCTCCGGGCTTGGGGCAATACAAGGCTGTTCTGCCGAGATGCGACACTGCACGGGTCCTCACTGTCACTTATCTACCCAGCATTTGACACCACCTTTTGGTGTCAACATAAAAACTCACAGCTCTGAAATAAAGTATTGGTTTGGGTTCAGAACCTTACCTAAGGAGCCACTTCTACACGTAACAATTTACAATAACGCCATTTAGACAGGGTCAGATCTCTCTGACCATACAACACATCTTACCAAGTTGGTTTCCCATAGGATAAGTTCTCCCAGACTACATATTCAGAAATATGTTTATTAGCTTCTTGCCCTAGGATATGATAGGTGATATGTTCCACTGATCTCAACACTTGATCTGTCCTTCCTAATCATTGCTGGAGTATATATATTGTTTGTCCCTAGACCCTGAACTAGGGCGGGGGGTCTAGAGCAAATCCTTACTTATTTGTAAGGCTAGATTTCGATATGGCAGTATCAAATCACTCGAAACATTAAACAATATTCAAAATATACAAAGAAATAATTTCAATCTTACCAGATTATGAATAAAGAACACAGAAATGCTAGCAAAACTCAGCTGAGCTGCTGGCTATAGTATGGCGTCCCTGAACTTATTTCAATTTATTTCATTTGGAAATCACCACACTTGAAATTTACTGTGTCTATCACTGGACAACTATTGAGGAATGGCCCCAAATGCGCGTCTGAGCGCCGATAATATGATTGTCTGTGGCCAATCAATGCCTTGGTTTTTTTAAATTCAAATTTCCTACACTAAAGTCATTTCAGTCATGCTTCAGTCAAGTATGGATTTTTATCTGTTAGTCCGTCCGTCTCTACTTGCGTTTTCACAAAAACGTACTTGTTTTTTGAACCAACCTATTCGTCCCCTCTACACTTTTTGTCTGTAAAGTTATTTTTAGCCACAGCTTCCACCAATTCCCCTTCTCTTTCATTCTAACTAGATTTGGACACTTGAGTCTTCAAGGTCGCGATTTTTGTGCAAATAGTGACTTGTTTGATTCAATGCAGTCTTTCGCTGATGTGAACAACACAGTCTTTTGTCAACGTCTTCATTATTACCTATCCGTCTGTATAAATAAAAGCATATTATTTCACTGCTCAGAATGGGCCATCCGGCCAGCTAATTTTTATATTCCTAACATTAATATTAAGAAAAAGTTACTTTTTAAATTTTGTAATATTTCAAGCATCTGCGTTTGCCGCTGAATTCAAATAAAAGGCTTGGTATCGCAAAAGCGTCCAATAAATGACTGTGGCGTATCATATCCAAGGTCCCTTCTGTCGAGTTCCTTACTTTATGTCAACTTGGGAAACGTGACTTTTTCTCCGTTCCCCCCCCAATTGCGTCTCCTTAACCTTGCTAGTCTCACGCAATTTTTTCAGTCATATTTTTTTCCTTTTGATCCGCCGTTCTCATCCCGTTCAAATGGTAACCGTTTTGATTTCCCGTCTAGCAAGTCAATTTTTATGGAGGGTGATGACCCGCGGTCAGGGCGATCATGTACTATCAGCAGCTTACGCATTATGTTTTTATCCTTACATTTTATCCTTTGGAGATATTTTTACGTTGTATCACTTGTTAATTTTATGACAAAAAACAATAATGTGGCATTTTCAAATATTTTGAAGTTGGCAGAGTTTTTTTTTCTGTCTACCTGGAACAAATGCTGCCACAGAAAGAATGTTTTCTTTGATGAACAGCTTATGGGCAAGTGATAAAACACAGCTAGGCGTTGAAACTTTGAAAGCTATGTTGACAACCAAAGTGAACTGTGAGGAAACATGAGTCGAGTTTTTTAAGATGCTGCTTGCAAAGAAGGACATATTGATAAAAATCCACTCATCTGAAAAGTACAGTAACTCAGCTTCACCTTAAATAAGGATTATTGATGTTTTTCTCTCTTATTAGTTTAAGTAGTTAAACTTATACAGTAAAATGTATGTTATTCAATGTTATTCAAATGTATATATAAAATGTATATTATTTTAAATTGACGTAAACTTGATTTTTCCGGGACATGTCCCAACTTTTGACCTTTTCTTTACCCTTTTGTCCCGATTTTTTGCATTGAAATAGGTCAAATCTACTATTTTGTCCCGGATTGGGGTTTTGAAAATATGGTCACCTTAATTATGTACCATAAATTTGGTGTACGGCAGTATTTTATTGTGATAGTATTTTATTCTGAGGACATGATAGATATGAAAGAAAATAAAGTGTATTTCGTTTGAGAACAAACCCAGGTACGTTGAACACTTTTATATATCGGTAACATGTGTAGCTCAGCAGACCAGGTCTGAGCAGAGAAGAATAATAGATGAAAATCTTGGCAAAGTGACAGCCCTGGCGGTAAGGCCAGTTTTCTCTTAGTGAGATATACCAAGAGACATATGAAAAGAAAAACATAAATAAAATAAACAGTCAGTATAGAAGAGAGACAAGAAGTTTCTACCTGAAGAATTATAGGATATTGGGATAGCTGAAGAAAGCAAGTAATAAGAAGACAAGAAATTGCAGTTTTGAATATTGAATACTTTTGTTGCTGAAGAAGCTGTTGTTATGAAAGACTGCTAACCTTGTTAATTAAGTTCAACCTTTGACATCTTCACTGTTATTACTAAGGTAAATTCGTTTGAAGCAACAAAGAGTATGAGAAAATATCTTAGTCAGTCTGAGAGAAGGAAGTTTGTCACATTTACCTTACAACATACTATCTACTGAAAGGGCAGTGGTCCGAACCTTCAAAATGCGATCCACGGCCACACAACAACAAAAAAAGTCAGACAAAATTATGAGACATCATAATGTTTCTTTTTGCTTTCCTATGGGGTGATGGGGGCACTGCTGCAGCTATCTCCAAGGCAGGAAGCCAACGCTAAATTATCCACGTGCTATTGTAGCAGTGGTCTCTGTAACAATTAGTTTAACAGGATGATGTTGCCAGCTACATAAACACAACACCATCTTAGTCGCCTCATTCGAATTACCCTGACGAGCACAAGTATTATTCTTTCTATCTCTCCTGAGAGGGAATTACACGGGAAAATTATATGTCAGAGGTGAATAAACAATATAAATAACAAATACACGCCAGAAAACACACTTCAAACAATGATTTTTTCCATATAACAAAAATACAGATTATAAAGACTCGCCAGCACAAACAAAACCAATCAGGTAAAGGTTTGTTTCAATATTTCCATATGTCAGCGTGGTTTATCAAAATAAATGATTCCAGGTTGCGTCTGATACGGATCACGTGTGTATCCGCCGTGTCTGGAAATTGAAAACCCATTAGGATTTGTGATGATGCCAAAAGAAAGGCCTGAGTCATTTTTTTTTTTAAAGTGGCTTCTTATTCTTCATCTCCGTCTTCTTCGTATTCTCATCAGTATCATCTGCTTCTTGTTCATCTCCTCCTTCTATTTTCTCAATACTGCACGCTTTCTTTCGTCTGCCTTGTTATACTCATAACTTTGCCAGCATATTATATTTAAATCTATCCTTTATGCCATTTTGGTTTGGCACGCCATTTAATTCTTAAAATGTTAATTATTGGCCAACTCTGCCATCACAAACATTGACTATTATTTATTATCTTTCTCTTTAAGAACGCATTTAAATCTCTACACACACACAGGTCCGTTCATAGACTTATCCGTAAATATAAGTGGAGACGGCCACAATTCTTAACCCTTTGAAAATAAAGTTCGTTCGTTCGTTCGTCTATCTGCTTTTCATTCAACCTTTGAATTCTGTTTTCATTCAATATGTTTGTGTGATCTAAGTGAGGAGATCGGAGAACTTAAGGAGTTGTCCGTGTTCAACAAAGAGGATAATGAAAAGTCAAACAGAACCATTCAATATTTAACTCTTTGACTCCGGAACAACGCTCAGAGCGTTGGTCAGATTTGACACCCGTGCCAAAACAACTCTCTGAGCGTTGTTTTTAGTATATCACGAATTAAAATTATGGCCCAGGGTGGAAAATAACTGCGGAGTCAAAGAGTTAATGCTGTCATGATGTAATCCAGCTTTCTTATTCTCACAGAAATGCCCAAAGTAAGCGGATTGCTTCCTTCTATTTTAAGTGATAAGCTTCCTTCTATTTTAAGTGATAAGCTTCCTTCTATTTTAAGTGATAAGCTTCCGTCATGCGCTGACGTTTTCAATACATCCTCTTCATTCTTTTTTTTTCCTGTCCATCATCATCATGTAGCATGTCCTTTGCAGAACGTCGCTCTCATCACAGCCCGCCTGAAAGATTCTCGATCTCTAGCCAGCCCTCCTGCCTCCTCCAATGTCATGTTCAAGGTGTCTTCAATGTCCTGCGTCCACCGTCGTCTTGGTCGACCCCTGCCTCACTTTCCAGGTACCATACCCTCCATCACTGCTCTCTCTAAGCCACTATGACGTTTAATGTGGCCAAAGTATTTCAGTTTCCGGGACATGATATTGTTTATGAGCCAGTTTTCCTAGATGTTCAGGTCGTGAAGGATGTCTATATTTTTCTTCTTCTTGGTCCAAGATATTCTAAGAATTTTTCTGTAACACTTTGCTTCGAAAGATTCGATTTTTTTCTTTAATGTTTGAGTAATAGTCCATGATTCACATCCATACGTTGCTACCGGAAAGATGCACGTTCTCAGAAGTTTTACTTTTATTAATTTGCTGGTGTTATGCCATAGGTTCTTCTTTTTATTTAACCTCTGCGTTGCTATGGCCATGGTATTTTTAAATATCTTCTGTAAAACCACATCTCGGTGTCCTCTAGTGCTTTTCCTATTTGTTTAACAATCGTCCATGGCTCACTTCCGCGTGGTATGATTGGTTCTATATAACACAACAGAACAAGAATAATCTATCTGTGCCTATTCAGTTATCAGCCACATTTTTATCTTTTAAAGATCTTTCCTGACGATTGCGTTCCGACGTTTCAGTTATATGCTGTAGTTAGTTGTTGTCTCATCATCATCATCAGCTATCATCTCCACAACGAAGGTTGGCTGTAATGGATCTCCAACGTCTTCTGTCTCTTGTCTTGGTGGTGCACTCAGATGACTCTTTCCTGTCCATCTCTTGATGTTATCTTCCCACTTATAGCGCTGTCTTCCCCTAGCACGTTTGTCTTCAACTCTTCCTACTATTATGGTCTTCTGCAAGGTATTATGCCTTGTTATGTGGCCAAAGTATTTTAGCTGCCTAACTTTGATCTACCGTTGTTGCCTCACTTGTATTAGAAAGAAAGCCCCAACGTTTTTCTACGTTTTTAAATCTCTTTTATGTCTGTCAACAGTGCCTTTCCCTATGCCGATTTCCTTCTATCTCTCTTACCTGGGGATTCCAAAGCACGGATTGCCTTGGAATGCTATCAACAATGTGACTTATCCATCGCCAGCGTCTTCTTCTCACTTCTTGTTCCACTGACAATCCGCTGGTTCTTGTCATCAGTTCCACATTGGTGATCTTGTCATCAGTTCCACATTGGTGATCTTGTCATCAGTTCCACATTGGTGATCTTGTCATCAGTTCCACATTGGTGATCTTGTCATCAGTTCCACATTGGTGATCTTGTTATCAGTTCCACATTGGTGATCTTGTCATCAATTCTACATTGGTGATCTTGTCATCAGTTCCACATTGGTGATCTTGTCATCAGTTCCACATTGGTGATCTTGTCATCAGTTCCACATTGGTGATCTTGTCATCAGTTCCACATTGGAGATCTTGTTATCAGTTCCACATTGGTGATCTTGTTATCAGTTCCACATTGGTGATCTTGTCATCAGTTCCACATTAATGATCTTGTCATCATTTCCACATTGGTGATCTTGTCATCAGTTCCACACTGGTGATCTTGTCATCAATTCCACATTGGTGATCTAGTTATCAGTTCCACATTGGTGATCTAGTCACACTATTGCATTCCCTACGTCATTCGCCATTACCCATTCATGAAAGTTTGTTACTAATTGGTTGTTGTTTTTTGTTGTTTTCCATGATTCAGAGCCACACAATTGTACAGAATTGACGCTTGATTTGAAGAATATCTTGTTTGTCTTGATTTCATATGATCTCCATATATTTCCCAATGCAATGGTAGCCCCTCTCTCCTTTTGTGTTCTTTTTTTTTTAAATATAACTATCTGTTCCTCTATAATACACACATCCAAACATACGCAAACAAACACATACGTACATATGTACATCCACTACACTTGTGCACATTAGTTCAATCTCACACACACACACACACACACACACACACACACACACACATATATATATACTGTTCAAAAAAAGAAACGCATAGCTATCCGAGGGCGCGTTTTTATGAGTTTGTAAGTAAAATTTGGTGCTAGAGTATATAAAAACCAGCCTCAAATGTTCTTTACAGTGTCACATGCACGTGTTGACCTGAATTGCGTTCGTTTTTGTAATCGTTACAACGCAGTGGTCAATAGTGTATATGACGCAATTTTTGACCACAGCTCATGTTGCGCGCGCGTGAAAGCAACAACATTTGGTGTGAACACTATTCACTGACTACGCAACTGAAACCCTATAAAAGGATAACGCTACACAAAAAAAAATTCAGTTAATTTTCAAGCAGACATTTATGGCGTCTCTATCGATAAATTTAAGGAACATTGCTATTGGCCATTTGCACGCAGGCGAAAGTCAAAGTCAGGTTGCCAGGCATCTAAACGTGCATCAGAGTACCATCAGTCAACTTTGGCACCGGTTCCACGCATCCATGCCCAGAAGATGCCAGTCGCTGATCGATGCAAGTGGAGGCCACACACCATACTAACGGGAAAGCCCGTACGCCAAAAACTCTCGTGACCCAGATGCAAAACAACTGTCAATTGATTGGTTGAACCCTAAGGTACTCTTTTGTGCAATTTGAACAATTAACTCATTAAATTAAAAAAGTTATTGAATGTCAAAATTGTGGCTATGTGTGTGCCTTCAGTAGCTATGCGTTTCTTGTTTTGAACAGTATAATTCAAATGGCGCAAACTCCGTATTTTCGTTAGGAATTTCACTATAGGCGAAGAGAATAGCGGGTAATATTCTATCCCAATCTTGTGGATACTTAGTCGTAACCTTTCCCAACATTTGTTTTAAACTTCAGTTAATCTTTCTATACTGTCCAAAAAAGAGAAACGCATAGCTACTGAAGGCACACACATAGCCATAATTTTGACATTCAATAACTTTTTTAATTTAATGAGTTAATTGTTCAAAATGCACAAAAGAATACCTTAGGGTTCAACCAATCAATTGACAGTTGTTTTGCATCTGGGTCACGAGAGTTTTTGGCGTATGGGCTTTCCCGTTAGTATGGTGTGTGGCCTCCTCTTGCATCGATCAGCGACTGGCATCTTCTGGGCATGGATGCATAAAACTGGTGCCAAAGTTGACTGATGGTACTCTGATGCACGTTTAGATGCCTGGCAACCTGACTTTGACTTTCGCCTGCGTGCAAACGGCCAATAGCAGTGTTCCTTAAATTTATCGATAGAGACGGCATAAATGTCTGCTTGAAAATTAACTGAATTTTTTGTGTGTAGCGTTATCCTTTTATAGGGTTTCAGTTGCGTAGTCAGTGAATAGTGTTCACCCCAAATGTTGTTGCTTTCACGTGCGCGCAACATGAGCTGTGGTCAAAAATTGCGTCATATACACTATTGACCACTGCGTTGTAACGATTACAAAAACGAACGCAATTCAGGTCAACACGTGCATGTGACACTGTAAAGAACATTTGAGGCTGGTTTTTATATACCCTAGCATCAAATTTTACTTACAAACTCATAAAAACGCGCCCTCGGATAGCTATGCGTTTCTTTTTTTTGAACAGTATATATATATATATATATATATATATATATATATATATATATATATATATATATATATATATATACTGAAGCACATTAAAAAACGCACCACTATTATATATACTGATGCCGAGAAGCTGGCAAAAAAAAGTGTGGGAATGGATTTTCCCCGTGTTTGCCATGAGGTAGAGAGCGAATGGCTGCTGGAATGGAAAGTGCAAGATTCAACCCACGGGTGTGTGTACAGACTACATGAAAACGATGAAAGTTACACGTGCAACACGATTCCCAACAGCTATGACCCTGAAAATGTGTACGCGTTGTGGCAGTATACTCGGTATAAAAAGGCCGTTGAGACAAAACACCCAGTACATGTGCTTGAAATGCCACGACTATCTGAAAACGACCGCCAACGAGCCATTGGTATGTTGGAGACCGGAATGAGCTCGCGGGCCATTGCCAGAAGGATGAATTGCCACCACAGCACTATTGTACGTCTCAATGAAAGTTACGGAACCACTGGCAGTGCCCGGGAAAGACTTCGGAGTGGTCAACCACGAGTTACTACCCCTGCGCAAGATCGTCATATTGTGCTGAGTCACCTAAGGAATCGTACTCTCCCGGCAAGTCAAACAGCAAGAGCAATAGTGGGTAGACATGGGCAAGTCTCTAGAATGACAGTCATACGACGACTCAGAGATACAGGCTTTACTGCAAGACGACATTATGTTGGGCCAAACTTGACTCACAGACATCGTTAGCAGCGCCTGCAATGGGCAGAGCAGCATATCAGATGGACTAGACTGCAGTGGAATGCTGTTCTATTCACAGACGAGAACAGATTCAACATATCCTTTGCAGATGGACGTATGCGGATTTAGCGACGGTGTGAAGAGCGCTTTGCAGATTGCTGTGTCAACCGATTTCGAGGTGGCAGTATTCACATTTGGGGAGGATTCAGTTTTCACCATCGCTTGCCTTTTCACGTCTTCCGTGGAAATGTTAATGCTGTGACATATCGAGATGGGGTTCTGGATGCACTGGTTGCTCCTGCGTTCACAATTTATCCAGACTTGCAGCTTCTCCAGCAGGATAACGCACGTGCATTTTTTGTATTTTTGGTTTTCTCCCTTGCCTGCACAGAATGCAATGAATTTCATAACAATCAAATGTACAAATTAATGACCAGCATGGATTCATAGGAAAATGAATAAAGATTCCAAATATGTAAACTTGTACACACTTATAATTACATTTCACACTCTGTTCCTGGATTATACAGGTGGTGCGTTTTTAATGTGCTTCAGTATATATATATAAATATTTACGCAAACACATATTTATAAAGACATTTATATTTTACACATACACACATATGTTTACATATATTCGAAATTGCATAGTATTGGTTATATACATAGGTATACACATATACACTTAGTCGTACACGTGAACATATACATATTAAGTTCTGTAACTATATTCATATTCTATAAATTCATACACAATTCAATATCCTACTGTTTACTATAGTATATATAGATAAAAGCAGTCCCATGGCAGTTACTGGAGTATAGGAGTGAAGTGCAAGAGACTCCACTTTACTTGGTCACAATTTTATAAAGTGGGGTTCCTGACCTACTTATATTTGCCTAGTCTACCTGATTCTGCTCTTGAGTTAGGGAAGGCATCTGTGGCCTAATGGATATGAACGCAGTTTCATAATACAGATATACCAGGTTCAAAACCTGCTGCTGGCGGTTTGGTAGCAGATCGCTTTGTGTGGATTTTTAACAATGGTATAAGCGCCGTACCGTTCAGAAAGCAATGGCAAACTACTGAATGAAAAAAATTGCCTAGAAAAATCACAAACAGCCAATAAAATCTGGGGTTGATTGCCACGTCCTGTAAAGGATAAGCAACTAACTTTAACTTTTAACCTGATTCTGCTCTTGAGTTAGGGAAGGCATATCAGTGAGGAAGGAAATTGGTTACCCACCTCATAAAGCTGGATCTCGTATAATGCAGGCGTTAACAATTCCCTTCCTACGGCAGTATCTGTTATGGGACTCAAAGCCGCTCACATCTGGTAGAATTTTCCGCATTCGCTGACAACACGCCAAAACCTTAGTCATTCAACTGCAGACTGAATATTTCACTAGTGCTTATTATATGCCACCATAATCTGATTATGTTTCAAGTCATTGTCTAATTTACTGTATGAATGGTTTGGATTTTGTTTGTTTGTTTTTGTCCTCTTTTTTTCACTACTTTCTTTTATGTTTGTTGTTAAACATACATAAATGTGATTATGATTGGGTATTATAAATGTATGCTTTTATTTTACATTTATAATGTTGCATGCTTAAATTATGCTCAAAATACATGTGGGAATGAAAGGATACGTAATACAAGATGACAGAGAGAGAGGACGGGCATAATGTTAGACGGGCCTGCGTGCCCAATTCTTAAATCTTTGAAAATAAATAAATAAAGTTCGTTTGCCTCCCCTAATGCAGGAGCTGAGTCAGGTACATTTACAGCGGGTTTCGACCCGCGTTACTTTCCCTCTAGAAGCAAGCACTTTAACCACTTCCCACTCGACAGTGTATTCAATCAATCAATCAATATCCTTTAGCTCCCCAAGCAGCATAGGCCTTCAACAAACACATGCCAAGTCCTCCTATCACGTGCCATCAGCTCAAGCATTTCAACGTTTTCCTCATCATTTTCATCCACGTCTGTCTCCAGTTCTCGTCTCCATGTGTTTCTTGATCTACCTCTGCCTCCCTAACTGATTGTGTTGTACTTTTTATCTAATATACTGTATGGAGACTCTGATGATCTAGTTTATCATTACAATATACTTATTCTTAATTTTGTGATCAGGTACTGTTAATGTATGCTGCTATACTACCTTCTAATGTTGTATTGCCCTTAAATTAATAATTAAAGTATGCTGGAGAATGTTTGAGTAACAGTAACAAAAGATAAGCAAGTGGAAGGAAGAATGAAAGAGGGGACAGTGCCCGTTTTTTTAACCCTTGGCAAATTAATTGCTTTCGTATATGTCCATCTAACTATCTACCTAATCTGATTCTGGTCTTGAGTTTGGGACGCAAAGACAGCGAGGAAAGTAACTGTTTACCCCACCTCATCTTGATGAACCTATCATTGCATTTATTGCAGCAGTATCTGCTATGAGACTCAAAGCTGCGCATCTCTCGTAAAGTAGTTCGCGCGCACTGGAAAAAACACCGAGTCCCTGAGTCATTCAGTAGCAGACCGTTTGAATATTTCACGAGTTCTTATAACACACCTCTGAATATGTCTCAAATCACTAATTTACTGTATGAGGAATTCGATTTTTATCAGTCTTCTTGTTTGTTTGTTTTTTAATTTTTTTGATTTTTTTAATTTTTTAATTTTTATAGTTAATATGATTATTATTATTATTTTCAATTTCGTTAATTTTGTTGTTGTTGTTGTTGTTGTTGTAATTCTTTATTTTTTTATTTTTGTTTTCTTTATTTTAAAAACATACTTTAATTATGATGATCATTGCAAATGTAATATTACTTTTATAATGATAAATGCCATAATAATGCTTAAAGTAAACGTGAGGATGAAAGGATACAGTATACATCTGCGTGCCCAGTTCTTAACCCTTTGAAAATAAAGTTCGTTCGTTCGTTCGTTCGTTCGTTCTCTTACCCTGTGGGTTCCACAACAAGGACTGTCTTTGTAATGATATCCACAGTGTTTCTCAACATGTGTACTATCCATCGACATCTTCTTCTTCTCATCTCTTGTTCCATTGGCTCGTGTCCGACAGTTTAATGCCTTCTACATATAGCTCCCAACATACATTTTCAAAACAACTGTAGGAGTTCGCCAAGGATGTATCCTGTCACCAGTGCTCTTTAATATATATCTAGAACATATTATGCAGGAGGCTCTCTACGATTATAAATCAACCATATCGATTGGAGGCCGACCTCTGTGCAACCTACGTTTTGCTGATGATATTGATCTGATAGCTGGATCAGAATCAGAACTTCAAGACCTTACCTCTAGACTGGAGAAAGTAACAAGAACGTATGGGATGGAAATTAATATAGAAAAAAGCAAGATATTGGTGAATAGCCATAAAAAACATGTTCCGACCAACATTACGTTAAATGGGCAAACGTTAGAAGAAGTTAACACCTTTAAATATCTCGGGTCCACTATATGTAGTGATGGAAGATCAATTAAAGAAATCAAGACAAGACTTGAGATGGCCTCATCTGCCATGACAAGGTTGAATGTGATCTGGAAAAGTAACATCAGTTTTCCTGTGAAGATCAAATTATACAAATCACTTGTATTATCTATTCTCTTGTATGGGTGTGAGGGCTGGACACTCACTGCAGATACGGAGCGAAGGATTCAGGCTTTCGAGCATAAATGATATAGAAGAATTTTGCGCATTTGCTATAAAGAGCACAAAACAAATGTCTATGTTAGAGAGAAGATAAACACCTATGCAGGCCACCAAGAACCACTTTTGTCAATAGTGAAACGTCGAAAGCTTGCCTGGTTTGGGCATGTAACTCGTCATGACTCCCTTTCGAAAACGATCCTTCAGGGAACAGTCGAAGGTAAACGGAGAAGAGGAAGGCAGAGAAAATCCTGGGCTGATAACATCAAAGAATGGGCAGGACACGGTTTTTTCACACTTGTACGCATTGCTGAGGATAGAGAGCAGTGGAGGACCCTGTCTGCTGATGCTTCCACCATGGCACCCCTACGACCCATGACGGGTTACGGGCTGAGATGATGATGATACATTCATACATAGTTATGTCTATATATATCATTGTCAAAGGGTGTTTTGCGGTTAAAAGTTATATACCCTTTTTGATGATGTATGCTCCAATGCGAGTGTTTTTATATTGGGTATTTGTGAGCTGACTGAGAACTGAGAGTAACTGTGAAATATTAAAATTAACTGTGAAATGTTTTCATTGTGGTACAAAAGCGGTTATGAGCTGTCATGAGTCAAAGTTTGTTGTGAGTGTACACTAATGTTGTGAGTTTTGGCTACTTGTCAGGGTATAATCGTGAATCGGGAAGAGATCAGTTGTGAAGAAAAAGTTACTGGTGTGCTGCACTTGGATATGAGTTCTCAGACGGGCAGGTTAATTGTATGTAGTCCGTGCTGTGTTGTTGGCTGTATTTTGAGTTGGTAGTTGAGTTAATGCTGTCCCGATTATGAGATATTATTGTGAAGAATTTTGGTTGATTTTTACAGCAATCAGTTCAGCTTTTTTATGTGGTAATGAAGTGTTTGTCCATTAGCTGACGTATGCCTGTATTATACTGAATCACTGCCCACTGTGTTCAAATAATATGGATATAACATATTGGGTTGAAATGAATAGTGAGACATATGTTCGATATAACCTTAAAAAAGAATTCAGAGAAGCAGTGAAAAAGGGGTAAGGATTAGGATTAGGTTTAGGAATGCAAAATATAACCCTTACCATAATACTAACCCTACAGACGTTAGCGACATATTTGTATGACATCGGAGAACACGACCCACTGTGCATCATTTCATCTATATATTGTATTGGAGACTGAAAACAAATTTGAGTTGTGCAATGTTTTTTTTTCTTCAAATACATATGAAAAGTATGAACGATGTATCGTTAATATAGATGTAGTATTGTCACTCTAGACAACTCAGACAAGATCACGGCCCATTCTGGGGTATTAAAGCAGAACTGGGTCGTGACACTCAAGAATGCATATGCGTAC
Source organism: Oreohelix idahoensis (assembly GCA_024509875.1). NCBI lineage: Eukaryota > Metazoa > Mollusca > Gastropoda > Stylommatophora > Oreohelicidae > Oreohelix > Oreohelix idahoensis. The sequence goes on from JAMPIV010022712.1 coordinate 918,617, forward strand.
ACACGGCTACATATTCCTCTAAAACGTTACACTTGTATGTGAAATCTCCTACGACACACTATGCAGTTATGTATATACCTTACGCTATTAGTCACTGCGATTTACATTCTCGGTCAGATATATCGTTCGTTACTTGCAAGGTGTTTTTATGTTGTAATGTAAAATAACAGAGTGTGGTGTATTGGTTACATTCATGGTTCTAAACCGGGGGTACGAGTACCCCTTGTGGCTATCTCTAAAATTGCCAGGGGGTATATCGAGCGATGCATCCACAATGGCGGAGTTCCTTCTGCTTTGTTTATTTAGTAAAATCAGAACAAATAACCCCAACATGTCGGGAATTCATGTATTGTGGTTCTTTCTGCCGCATGTCCTGATGACGGCCTTATATCTCCTATGGTCATTTTATTACTTGCCTTCCACTTCAACTTTATTGGATCTTTGTAGAAAACTTATCACAACTTGTGGTTAATAGCACTGACAAACAACATTTTTCTTTCTTATATAAGAATAAGTGTTCTTAGGTCAGTTTCTTCCGCTGATTTCAAATTTGAAATCCGTTTATCTCTATCACATCGGGTTTTTAAGATATTTGTGAATAAATATATGTTTGGGAAACCGTTATTTGCTCCGTTTCATTTTTACTATATAACTTATTAAAAATTTTAAAAATGCAAAAATAATTCTACTTTTTATACTGCTAAAAGATGCATGACATATGTTACGCTATTTTTCAAATAGTTACTGTATTTTGAAATAATTCTGAGCGAAATATGGCTCCTAGAAGTTGTAGAAATTCGGCTGATCTGTTCTGTTACGTGTGCGGATATTTTACCGATCGTGTTCACCAGAAAAACTTTACACCACTACTAAAGAAAGCATATGAACTTTATTTCGATTCGAAAGTTGATGATGCAAATAAATCTTGGAAGCCAAATGCAGTTTGTTCGACTTGTGCAAATGCATTGGCAGGTTGGTTACGAAAATCGCCGAAGCATAAGTCGATGCCTTTTGGAGTGCCAGTCATATGGAGTGAACCGACAAATCACGCTACTGATTGTTACTTCTGCTTGACAAATATCCATGGTTTCACTTTTAAAACTAGAAAGTCTGTGGCTTACCCAAATATTGAATCGGTTTCGAAACCAGTGCCTCATAATCCAATCACGTGTCCGATCCCTGTTCCACCAAAACAATATCCGTTGGACATGAATGAACCATCAGAAAGTGATAGTTTACCTGCTTCAGAAACTAATTCTGACTCGGATTATGTACCGGTGAATGATGGTGTTCACTTAATTAACCATTCAGAACTTTCAGATCTAATACGTGATCTCGCTCTTACCAAAGGACAAGCGGAAGTACTCGGTTCGCGACTCAAAGAATGAAATCTTTTAGCGCCCAATACTCCGATATCTAAATTTCGTCATAGACACAGGGAACTTGTTCAATACTTTGAGATGGATGATGACATTTGCTATTGCAAAGATGTAAACGGTCTAATTGTGCACCTCGGTCATGAGCACATAGTCAAAGAATGGAGACTTTTCATCGACTCTTCCAAGACTAGTCTAAAAGCCGTGTTATTGCATAACTGAAATTTATTTTCATCAATTCCAGTCGCCTACTCTGTTTATATCAAAGAAACTTATGACAATATGGCTACACTTTTGGCAAAAATAAAGTACAATGACTACCAATGGCGGATTTGTGAGACCTAAAGGTCATTGCAATTCTCACGGGCATGCAGACTGGGTATACTAAATTTTGTTGCTTCCTATGTGAATGGGACAGCCACAACAGACAGGAACATTATGCAAGAAAGGTGTGGCCTATCAAGGATCATATGCAGCTCGGGCATAAAAATGTAATACGCGAGCCATTAGTTAACAAAGACAGCATCATTTTACCACCGTTACATATAAAGTTGGGGGCTCATGGAGAATTTCGTAAAAGCGTTAGATAAAACGAGCAAAGCTATCACTTATCTTCGAGAAAAGTTTCCGCAAGTTAGCGAAGCAAAGATAAAGGAAGGTATCTTTGTAGGACCTCAGATTAGGAAAGTTATTGCAGACAAACAATTCGACAACTTGTTACATGGTAGTGAACTTCGCGCATGGATGGCATTCAAATCGATCGTCGATAACTTTCTGGGAAATCACAAATCTGTCGACTATGTGCATATTGTTAAGCAGTGCATAGATGCATACAGCATTATGGGCTGTAACATGTCCCTCAAAATCCATTTGCTCGATTCGCATCTTGACTTTTTCCCTGACAACCTTGGCGAAGTAAGCGATGAACACGGAGAACGATTCCATCAAGATATCGCCGTAATGGAGTCGCGTTATCAAGGACGGTGGAGTGTGACCATGCTTGCCGATTATTGTTGGATGCTTCATCGCGATGTACCACATGCCATTCACCGACGAAAGTCGACTGCTAATAAATTCAAGTCTACATAACTGTTATACTTCTTGTACGAATGATGTTGTAATACTGTATGCGTTGATAAAAAAAAACGTCAATTGTGTATTTCTAGAGATCCCAACCTGATAGAGAAAAACGGTTTGCAGATTTAAAAACAGCGCATTAAAATTGACCAGAAAAACATAGAAATGTTAGAGAAAGAACAAAATTTTGTTTGTTTGTTAGCCAGTATAGTCAATACACCAGGGAATAAAATTTAAAGCGTTCGTGCTGACCTGGAAAAGACTGGACTTCGTCCTGTCGACAGGCTTGCAGATTTAGCATGACTACAAACTGAACGCTGAAGAAGAAGACAGCGCTCGTGTTCTTTTAATGGGTGTTCAGTTTAGCTTTAACAGTGCAATGCGCACAGTTTTCGTATTTTCCCAAAAATATAAAAAAATGCTCTTTAATAGTTGTTAAACTTAGATTTCTCTACCCAAAGCACGCCGTTTCCATATATTCCCGAAAAGCTGGTGGGATTGTGTCCTTGTTGGTTATAAACTTTTCATTAAGAACACTCTATATACGGGGATTTATCGGATAATTGTGAATCATTTACATCCTAAGTTTTATATGTGCATGTTTCTGATATTTAAATCTCTAGCTTGGAAGACAGGGGTGGGAATAGTTGAAGCTAGGATACACGGCTAGATAGGGCAGAGATGGCAGAACGTGTTCTCTGTCCGCTGAAATCTGTACGTAGCTCGGGCTGTGGATAGAATACTTGGGTCTGAAGTATCGTGGGTCCCGGTTCAGCCAGGAGATCTTTGCAATGGTGTAACCGCATCAATGGAGATGGGAGATTCCCAGAAACGCTTTGTACTGTGATTTTGTGCTGGAGCGATGTGGTGGTTCTTTTTTCTTTGTCTTCTTCTTCTTGGATTCTTAGCCCCGGAATGACAAAACTGTCAGTGGCCATCACGCCTAGTGGTCTCTTGTAGGGTAGCAACAAACTGTCCCCATTTTGCTCTGTCGGTGGTCATCCTTCGTGCCGTGCCCCAACTCTAGTTCATGCTTTACATCTCAGCCTCCACTGTTCTCCGCCAGGTTGTCTTTGGTCTGCCTCTCTTTTGCCGTCCTTCTTGGATCCATTGCATAGCAGTTCTGGTGATGGTGTCAAGGTCCCTTCTGAGGACATGGCCAACCTAGTTCAAGCGTCTGCCTACAATGATGGTCTTCACGCCTTTTTGACTGCATCGTGTAGGCAGTTCCTGGTTAGAGATGGTATTCGGCCAAATAATTCGAAGAATTTTCCTTAGGCAGGCTGTGTGGAATTAGGATAATTTGGACATTTCCTTGTCTGTTACTCTCCAGCACTCTGCGCCACACAAAAGTACAGAAAGTACTAAAGTTTATTTTGTATTTCATGCTGTCCAATCATGAAAGCATTTTTAGTAAGAGGAAGAAGCGGAAAATTAAATTCTACAGAGAGAAGGGGCAATCACTAGAACGTCTGTCACTGCAGGTCCCTCAATAGATTTGAGAGTAAGTTTATTTTTATTTTGAAGTCGTTATAATACTAACACGTTTTAAAATTTTTAAGACTAGCGATGCTATTCTGTTTCCGGTGTAATACGGTACCGTACGCACATACATGCAGAAAGCCCCAGTGTAGTTCCTGTGGTTATCTGAAAAGACAAAGAAAGAATAGGTCTTGTGAACCCTCAGGCATGTCGTTCAAGGCATTAATGTGAGGTTGGGCATGGGGCTAGCAAACTCATGGGGTAAAACAAATTGCTACAGAACCCACCGTTGATTGGTGCAAGCTTCCTGCTAGCTGACCAGCTCAGTGTTATCTCCATGCTCTGTAAGGTGTGCAAAGGGAAGCTACGCTGATGACGAATCACGCAGGAAACCGAAATACGCAACATCTTAGCATTCTACGCTAACATTAATCTTCGCGGGTACTTGAAGACATGGCCTACTCTCTTAGGGGTACCTTAAACAACAATATTGAGAACCACTAAGTTACATTAATGTGTGGAAAGCTGATGATTTAACCCTCAAAGCTGATTGGGGGGAGGGGGAGATACTTTCCTTCGCCCCATTCCTCCCTTTTTCAGATGTTGTTTGTTGAGTAGTTATATGAGAGGCCTGGAAATCGAGAGAACAGTCAAGATTCAAAACGCACCTGGGAAAAAGGATGAGCAGGTTGTGGTAACAATTTACTTTTAACGCCTTGTGTATAAGTTTCAGGTTCATATTATTTAAAAGTTCTCGCAATAACTTCGTGTATGCGATTGAATAACTGTAGTCGTTCCAAGCTTAATGTTGATATTATAACTTTTTTTAGGTGTGTGCACGGAAGAGCAATATTTAACCACGTGCGATGAATGAAATCTTTATTACAGTTAGTATCGGTGCCAATAATGTTTAGCCTCCAATCGTGAGTCAGATTGTTGAGTTAAATTTCTGTTATTAGAATTTCGTGAACGGACAGGAAGTGGCGCTACGAGAGAACTGCAATTGTAGTAAGTAATTTATGTATCGTATTTCAATAAGTTATATATTATAGAAGGACGACTTAGAAATTACCATACTCTTTATCACTAACTTACATAATCTGGAACACAATCGTCTCTCACATATACATACAATTTCAGTCACTCAACATACAGGAATACAATCTCTAACATATAAATACCGTCTCAGCCACCCTGCATGCAGGAGCATAGTTTCTCACATATATCTACAATCTCAGTCTCTCACAAACAAATACAGTTTCAGTCACTTAAAATTTCCGAACACAATTTCTCAAATATAAATACCGTCTCAATTGTTGTGATGTGTGCTGCTAAGTCGAAGTTCAGATATGGTAAATTAAAAGTACTAATGTTATATTTTTATATTTATGTACTATAAAGTGGAAGTATAAAAAGATGTGAAATAAAAAGTATTATATTTTCATTTGTATGACCAGAAATTGGAAACACAAGGACGTGTGAAAACTAAAATAATATTTTCCCTGATTCGTAGGCTAGACAGCGGAAAATATCATTGGTATTATTATCATCATCATTTACCATCTCCTCATCGAATGTCAACTGTAATGGATCTCCAAAGTCTTCTGTCTCTTATCTAGATGGTGCACTCTGATAGACTCTTTTCTATCAATCTCATGGTGTTATATTTCCAATTATAGCGCTGTCTTCCTCATGCACAGTTGCCTTCAACTCTTCCCTCTATTATGGTCGTCAGTAAGGTGTTATGTCTTTTTGGTCGTCAGTAAGGTGTTATGTCTATTATGGTCGTCAGTAAGGTGTTATGTCTATTATGGTCGTCAGTAAGGTGTTATGTCTATTATGGTCGTCAGTAAGGTGTTATGTCTATTATGGTCGTCAGTAAGGTGTTATGTCTATTATGGTCGTCAGTAAGGTGTTATGTCTATTATGGTCGTCAGTAAGGTGTTATGTCTATTATGGTCGTCAGTAAGGTGTTATGTCTATTATGGTCGTCAGTAAGGTGATGTTAGCAAGCAGTCGCATCTCCGTATCGTGGCTCGACAACAGTCTCGAAAAACGGCCCCGTTCTCACAACGAGTCGTGGGCCGGCAGTCAGTAATCTGGTGTCGCTTTCGGCCAGTCCTGTCCGACTGACTAGTCGGCAGGCGGGCGGCCAGTGGTTCTCGCAAGAATAAAATCGCCGGGGCCGCCGGGATCCGCTCTGCACAGAGCGCTGTCTCCCTCCCCGCGCGAGCGACGAAATGCTCTGTTCAGACAGTTATCTGGTTGATCCTGCCAGTAGTCATATGCTTGTCTGTGGGGGCAAGCGTTCGTTTCGTTGCCCTCGTCAAGAGCGCTGGCGGTCGCTGTCTCGAGAGACTGTGCGTGGTGATCCCGGTACGACCGGGCCCTCCCAGTTCATCGGTTAGCGAGGCAGTAGTGGTAGTTTAGCTCCTGTGTCCGTAAATCGCAGCCTTCGGTCGTGATGTTAGCAAGCAGTCGCATCTCCGTATCGTGGCTCGACAACAGTCTCGAAAAACGGCCCCGCTCTCGCAACGAGTCGTGGGCCGGCAGTCAGTAATCTGGTGTCGCTTTCGGCCAGTCCTGTCCGACTGACTAGTCGGCAGGCGGGCGGCCAGTGGTTCTCGCAAGAATAAAATCGCCGGGGCCGCCGGGATCCGCTCTGCACAGAGCGCTGTCTCCCTCCCCGCGCGAACGACGAAATGCTCTGTTCAGACAGTTATCTGGTTGATCCTGCCAGTAGTCATATGCTTGTCTCGGGTCTACGGCGATCGTTGCCTCAACTGGCTGTGTGTGGTGTTCCCGGAAGCGGGGGCCTCCCAGATCCGAGGCACAGTGCGTCTCCGATGTCGCTCATTGGTGCAGTCACCTTGCTTAACTATTATATGGACATGAGGTATAGCATACTATATAGGCGTAAGGTGGCAGGGAAGCAAACCCGTAAAAATTGCTTGCTGAAATCGGATGTGTCGGACCGAAAGGCGCAGATATCGCAGCATAGCTGTAAACCACGACACAACGTAATTACCGCTCAAAATGGCCAGAGTTGTGAGAGATGGCCGAGAGAACGCAAACAACAAATGCAAAAATGTATAAAATAATAAAATATACCCCGATTATTGGGAATGAATTTACAGATTTCTTGCACAGTAAAAACTTGTTGAAAAACGTTTGTTTTAAGCGCCCTTCTCACAGGGGGTCGGGGTATTACTTTAAGGTTAATCCCAATGTTATTCTGTATGTAGTTTCCTATGACTCGTGGTTTCCAGTAGTATAGTCGAGTTGTCTTTCTGTCTAATATCAGACGATTCTCTAACACTTCTTCCTGTTCTTATGTTTGAATCCTCTTTCTATTCATTATCCTGGCTCTCTGACATGTCTTCTTGACGAGATGAAAATGCAGTGTAATCTAAAAATGTTGCAGATTTTAAGCGACGTTTTCGCCAATACGGCCTCGTTGGAAAAAGGTCCAATCACAAGTGGTTTATTTTAGCACTTCCAAGCCAATGCAATACGAATAATGTGTCTGATATCGGCAGGGGTGTTTTTCCCCCACTACCCCCATCTGTAGAACATTCTGCATGATATACTAGATTATTTCTTTACAGGTCATTAACAAATTCATCTGCCTATCTTTCATGATAATATAAAGTCTTGCTTCTTCCGTTTCACTTGTCATGTCTACAAACTCACCTCTTCACAGATCTAACATTATAACCTCCTCCAAGATATTATTACCTTGCAATTGTTTATCACTGCAAAGTTCATGTGCCGAAGTATTACAGTACTGTCCGTGTGTTCATCTTCAGCTAGATGGTCATTTATTACCTCCAAGTGAAATCTGCCGTGTATTTTATCATGTCATGTTTGCGAGCTCGCACCTTATCACGCGGCAACCTGGTAGCGTGTATCGTCCCCAAACAGAAAGTCTGGGCTAACAATAGGAATGTCGCTCAGTGTAGAATCTTACTCCGTCTGGAGCTAGCGATAAGCGAAAAATTAATGTGGTAAGTCCATTCCTTCGCTATGCGCCACCGAAAACAAAGGAGAAAATAACAAGGAGATACGGGTGAGTGAGAGTTGTGACAAGATACGATAAGAAAATCTTGAACGATAAAAGCAAAACGACGATAAGGAGAGGGTGAGAAAAAAACATAAGGAAAAGCACAGGAGAGAAAATAAAGGAGGTCACAGAAAATGTAACGACCGAAGATTTAATTAGTCACACTCGTTTTGTCGAGGCGCTCCCCGTTTAATCTAGACACCGGATCTGTGGGTTATTTTAGGGCGCATGTTCAAACATAAAATACCTTAAGGTCTGGGAATGCTTGTTCATTGTCTATGGTTCTACACCATACAGAATGGAAGTGTGTATATATATATATATATATATATATATATTATATATATATATATATATATATTATATATTATATTATATATATATATATATATATATATATATATATATATATATATATATGTTTGATGAATTCTCAGTTTTAGTTTCTGAGTTAATTGTTTAGATGTTAGTATTTGTCTCACGTTGTTGAATGTAGCTTTGGCCACTTCTTTTCACTCCCTGGTTTCGTGTACACGTCTGCTATCTTCTTGAAATTATAGTTTTATGATTCTGTGCTACTATGTCGATCTACAGGTATGTATGGAAGCAGTAACTCTACATTTGATTGGAGGTAGTGTGATAACAAACATAAATGCTGTAACGTGTGAAGTAAAACAAACATTGTCGATGTCAATAAAACTTAACTTCTTGTCTTTGTAGCAAAGTATTTGACATAAGAGGAGGCACAGCAGCTAATAAATTTACAGGGAAACCGGCACAGTAGTCAAAGGGTTAATTATCGTGTAGCAGTGAGAAATCGATTACCTGCTTGCAGATTTGTTATTAAAAGTTAATATGCCATTTGTCAGTCAATAAATGTTAGCTCACCAAAGAACATAAGTCTTCAACACACGCATGCTAAGTTTTTATGTAGCGTGCCATCAGCTCAATATAATTCCTTGTCTTCTTCAATATTGTTATTTTTGGCTACAGTTCTGTTCTCCGTGTATTCTTTGATCTGCCTCTACTTCCTGTGCCCTAAGGATTACTAAATATTTGATTTATCTGCCCTCTGCCCTCCAAGTAAGCTTGAAAGCTCAGTGACTATTGTGGTCTTACGTTTCCAACAAGCAAAGAATACTTGGGCATCTGAAAGTCTTCTTTTATTTAATAACAAGTGTAAAAGCCCGTCATAAGACGGGAATTAAATTCAAAAGCACCAATACCTAACGGAAATTTTACTTATTCAAAAGTATTTTTTTTTAAACCACTGCATCACCACAGTACACGAACTACGTAGCAGCAGCGAGGATCCCAATGTTGGTATACGGGATCACGCATTCTATTAATATATTTTTGTGCACACCGTCATTTGCGCATTCTTTTTTGGTAAGTGTTACTATTTTCGGGAGAGTATATATAAGGGAAACTATACAATTAATGTCTAACTTTCAACCAAAGTTGCTTCCCTTAGCGTTATGTACTGACAGAAAAAGCTTGGATTTTATTTATAGGATAATAAAAACTGATTTATGACATTTTTATTTTTTTCTTTGTTTTTTTTAATCAATAATATGTTTCATTATACGTTTAACGATTGGCAGAGTGGTTAGAGCACTGGCGTCTCGCGGCAAAGGTGCCTGATTCGATTCACGGTATCGACACGTTTCAGTCTACCCAGCTGTAAATGGGTACTTGACTTTGAACGTGCGCTAGGGGAGGAATGGGTAACGAGGAAGGGAACTTGTCATTCCACCTCTCGATGCTGGACCTAGAATAGGGAAGTATAGATAGATAGATAGATTAGATAGATAGAAATATAGATAGATAGATAGACAGACAGACAGACAGACAGACAGACAGACAGACAGACAGACAGATAGACAGACAGATAGATAGATAGATAGATAGATAGATAGATAGATAGATAGATAGATAGATAGATAGATAGATAGATAGATAGATAGATAGATAGATAGATAGATAGATAGATAGATAGATAGATAGATACCTAGATTCCTATGTACCTAGATAGATAGATAGAAAGATAGACAGACAGACAGACAGACAGACAGACAGATAGATAGATAGATAGATAGATAGATAGATAGATAGATAGATAGATAGATAGATAGATAGATAGATAGATAGATAGATAGATAGATAGATAGATAGATAGATAGATAGATAGACTGATAGGTAGATAGATAGATAGATAGATAGATAGATAGATAGATAGATAGATAGATAGATAGATAGATAGATAGATAGATAGATAGATAGATAGATAGATAGATAGACTGATAGACTGATAGACTGATAGATAGATAGATAGATAGATAGATAGATAGATAGATAGATAGATAGATAGATAGATAGATAGATAGATAGATAGATAGATAGATAGATAGATAGATAGATAGATAGATAGATAGATAGATAGATAGATAGATAGATAGATAGATAGATAGATAGATAGATAGATAGATAGATAGATAGATAGAATAAATAGATAGAATAAATTGATAGAATAAATTGATAGAATAAATTGATAGAATAAATTGATAGAATAAATAGATAGATAGATAAATAGATAGATAGATACCTAGATATCTAGGTACCTAGATAGACTTAACCCCTACGGCAGTATCTTCTATGGGACCACATTTGTCGTAGATTTTAGATAGGAGAATTAAGACTTGGGTTGGTCCCTTCTAAATAGATTAGAATAGGTGATAGACACAGTGAGAGTTAGTAAAAGAAATAGATTCCACGAGTCAGATGATAGAATGTGATATAGAGGCTGTCTCTGAAAGCGAAAAAAATTCTTCTCTCTCTCTCTCACCTATCTTCTACGACAGATTTACAGCGTCAGACAGTCTAAACACACACACATATATATATATATATATATATATATATATATATATATATATATATATATATATATATATTACCTATATTTCTATCTACTCACGGGCACGCACATACACGTGACGACAGTTAAACACACAGACGTGGGAAACCTTTAACAATACTTATATAAATATTCTAGAACGAGCTGACCAACACGCTGATTAATTCGAAGGGAAATTTTAATTATCATTTAAAATTTCTTCACAACACATAGAATTTACATCAAAACATATACAAATAGTCATAAAATACCAAGAGAATGCTACAAGGATGATAGCCCCGTTATGATATTAACTCTATGTTTAGCCCACAGCCCCGTTATGAGACAGATGATGGCCCAAAGAGTCATAAATACATATGATTAGGGTCTAATATTGTCCTTCAAAAGGAACAATTTAATCAAGCATCCAATCTTCCGTAAGGAGATTATAAAGTGGGTGACTCAATAGTTATAAAAAAAACTCACTCAGTCCACTTTCACTCGGTTCTTTCATCAGGGTACCCTGGCACATGTGCTTACCTAAAAAAACTTGATGTTGTTCACCGTCTGGCGCAACCGTAGGACACTTCTCTACAGTGAATCTGTATTCTTTGGATAAAGCGAATCCCAGCTCACAATTACAGGTTTCTTCCACTGTTTTTTTCGGGGAGCATTCACTTCACCAGTTATGTTTTTAGATTACTGTTCATGTCACTTAGATCAGTTAGGGTAAACAAGTTTGAACGGGCACACGGAGTCAAAACACGAGGGTTTCCTTCATTTGGGAAAAGCTGACCAGTGGACAACTTCTTTTAACAGATAGTCTTGGTTCACTATACACTCTTTCAATACTTGTCAGAATTATTAATGTTATTTCTTGTAATTTTTCTCGCCGCCAGGCAGCATGTATATTTGAGTTTATTGTGAAGAAATAAAGTCTGGCTCAAAGGCCCAGTATAAACATTTAGTCTTTAGAAAACCGTTAGTGGGATTGGTATTACTGTCTATCTCTGATGGCACATGCACTGTCAGACCAGTGTTACTTGAAACAACCCACGTGGTTAAAGATAGGAAATGTCTATTTTTCTCACAAGTATGTCTCTTTACTACTAAACGCCGGCAAGTTGGGTTTACCCCAGTATTCACTGAATGAAGAAAAACAACATATAATATAATATACAGAATATGTACTCGTTATAACTTACATTTTACACGGCAAGCCTACAGCTTGACTTATATTTAAAACTTCCCGTGAAATAAGTTATATAAAAAATCACTCATCATGAATTAGGAATAATGAGGGTATTCCGTCACCACTCATGATGCATCTAGCATTTATAAGTTAGATTAGAAAAACTATACTCGACTGAGTAGTTAGCAGTTGAATTAAATTCATTATAGCTACATGTTTAGTAAGCTAAAAATTATAATTTATTATGTATTTCCACTGCAACTCGTCGACTAGAGAATATAACAGACTTAAAAATTATTCACTCTGCACAAAGAAACTAGAGAAACAAAATAAGTGATTTAACACTTGATCACTCTCAAAATCTATATATATTAGATATAATATTTTACCTCAAACAGAACTGCGGAATCACAACGAAACTAAGAGATATCACTTATAAGTTTAAGTATCTAGAACGAAGTGACCACGTCTACTGCCACTGGAGAATGAGTGAAATTAAGTTTCAACCTCGGGCCAATATCTTAAAATCAGACAGAGGCCTCAACTTATTTCGCAAACGAAATAATCTCCACTCTTCGTCTTAAACACCTTACATTTTACATTACCATTCCTAGACGTCTTCCATAACTGACACTTCTGCGTTTTCACACCTCGCGCTGACCAGGCCAACAGTGGGTATCGTGTCACGTGGGATTCCCGGACAAATGTCTCAAACTGCGCCGGGGGAGCATGGGTGTCAGATGCGGAAAACCAGACTAGCGAGCAATGTCTGCCGCGATTCACGCCTCCCCGAGCAACTCACCGAGAAGCTACGTTGTGACAGGTGAAAAATGCAGACGATATGTCGGCCCTATGTCTGAGATGGACTGAGACATAATCGCACCTCTCGTCAAACTGCGCGAATGACATCTGACGCAATAAGGTTACCAGTCAGTATGAGAAAGAAAAACGCTGATGGGAAAGAAATATATTTTTCGCAACGAACGAATGCGAAAAACACAGGAAGAAGGTAAAGAGCGACAATAATTTAGAGAACACGGGTGAAAGAAAAGAAGAGGAAAATATAGAAAATACAATGAACATAACTCTCCGTGACAGAACGTCACCCCTTTAAGATATGGAAGCACTCCATGTCTACGTTATGGAATTAATTTCCTATATCCGTAGCTTCAGGGTGTCTGTCTTCTTCCACCTCATCTCCCCCCTCCATCTCTGTGCAAGTCCTACTCATGAAGTCTGCCCCAACGTTTTGTTTCCCTGGAATGTATTCGACTTTAAAGGAATATACACTTAGCAGCAATGCCCAGCGCATTATTTTCGCATTAAATTCCTTATTGGCCCCGAGAAACGCCAGTGGGGCATGGTCAGTCTGCACCGTGAATGACACTCCGTAAAGGTATTCATGGTGCCTTTTTATGCCATGAACTAATGCCAGACATTCTCTTTCCACTGTGGAGTAGTTTTGCTCTGCCTTATTCAATTTACGACTGCCGTATGCCACTGGGAATAGCTGGTTGGGATCGTCTTCGCCAGCCTGAAGCAGAGTTGACCCGATGCCTTGCCCCGATGCGTCAACGCGCAATACGAAGGGTTTGGTAATATCAGGCAGTCGCAGAATTGGATATTCAGACAACTGTTTCTTGAGCGTGGCGTAAGCGTCTTCGCACTTAGGATCCCAGATAACTTTCTCCGGTCGCCCCTTTTTCGTAAGGTCCGTAAGGGGTGCTGTTAAACCGTTGAAGTTTTTGATGAATTTCTGGTAGTAAGCACATAGCGATAGGAACGATCGTGTTTCTTTCTTCGTCCTTGGCCTCTTCGCTGCACGTATCTTCTCTACGTTTTTAGCAACTGGCCACATAGCACCGTGAGCAATGGTGTGCCCCAGGAAGTCAAGTTTTTTCAAAGCCGATTAAACATTTGCTAGGTCTAGCTGTGAGTCCAGTTTCCTGTAGTCTCCTGAGGAGCATCTCGACCGTAGCAATGTGTTCTTCGTAGGTGTCCGTTGCAATTAGTATATCATCCATAAAATTGTGGATATGTGGACTGTGCAATGGCTCTAACAGCTTTCTCATCATCCTTGTGAACACTCCTGGTGCGTTGTGTAAACCGAATGGCATCACGTTAAACGTATAGTGTCCTTCGCTGGTGCTGAAAGCCAGCAAAGGCTTAGTTTCCTCTTTGACTGGTATCTGATAGTAGCCCTTACTCAAGTCAATCTTTGAGAAAACCCGTGCCTTGCTTAGCTTGCTAAACAGCTCAGAAGCGCTTTGGAGTGGTTCCGGCTGAAATTCCGTTACTGTGTTAAGTAGCTGGTAATCGATGCACAGCCGAACTTCCTTATTGGGCTTCTGTAGCAGCACTACGCTCGCACTATAGGGAGACGTGGACTCACTAATAATTCCTGTTTTACGTAGCTTGTCTATCTCTGCGCGTAGCGTATCAGCTTTCGCATACGGAATAGGGTAAACTCTGGTTCGAACAGGTGTCTCATTTGTAAGTTTCATCTCGAACTCTACAAGATGTGTTCGTCCAGGTACATCCGTTAGCACCGCTGTGTACTGGTTCAGTAAAGAATTCGTTTCTGTCTGTTGTGCTTCAGAGAGAGTGTCTCCAAATTTTACATCTTCTACAGATTCAGTTTGTTGCAATGGATATTCCATGCAACTATCGTCATCTTCCACATCTTCTGTAGCTATGGCGATCGCCAGGAGATGTTCGGGGGATGGAACCGGTCTTTCCAAGTATTTCTTTAACAGATTCACATGGTAGACCTTCTCCTTTCCTTTGATAGAGATCTGATAGTTGGTTCTCGAGAGCTTTTTCAGGACGGTGAACGGCCCTTGCCACCCGATGCGTAGCTTGTTGCTTCCGGTTGGCAGTAACAACAAAACTTTATCTCCTGGCTGTAATTCTCTCTCCTTTGCTGCTTGATTGTATCGTCTAGCGTGCTTTGCACGAGCTTTCTTAAGGTTTGCTGTTGCTAGGTCCCATCCTAGCTGTAGCCTTTCCTTCAATTCCGATACATATCTACTGGCTGAGACGACTGTCTCATCCGCCTTCTGGTCTGTCAGGGACCGAAGTAATGCTTCAAGCGGCCCCTTGATAGGTCTGCCGAATAAAAGCGTAGCTGGAGGAAATCCTGTAGAGGCCTGGGGAACTTCCCTGTAAGCGAATAGGGCTGCAGGAATGAAAAGGTCCCAGTCCTCCGGCTTTTCTTGTGCCAGCTTGCGTAGCATGGTGGTGAGGCTGCCGTTGAAACGTTCCACGAGCCCATTTCCGGCCGGATGGTATGGGCTGGTGTGGATGTGTTTGGCCCTCAAGATCTTAAAGATCTCCTCCATTAACAGGCTACGGAATTGGGATCCATTGTCCGTCAAAACTTGTTGAGGGAATCCCAACCGTGTAAAAATCTGCACTAGGGCTTCTGCGATATGCTTCGAATCTGTGCATGTTAGCGGTATAGCTTCGGCCTACATAGTGCATGTGTCGACTAAAGTCAGGATAAACCTGTGCCTTCGTTTGGTCCTTTCTAAGGGTCCAACAATGTCGACAGCAACCCGTTCGAATGGAGTCCCCACAATTGGCGTTTGCCCCATGGGAACTGGGGCGGTCCAGTGCTTGGGTGCTACCCGTTGACACTGGGCACAGGATTTCACATATCTGAGTATATCAGTGTTCATTCCTGGCCACCAATAGTGAGTCTGTATACGTTGCTGTGTGGCGTTCTGTCCCATATGTCCGCTAAAAGGAAGAGAGTGCCCCATTTCTAGGATTTGACTTCTGTACTTTTTCGGTACTAGGAGCTGATTAGAGCCTTGTTCAGGCTTGCCCGTTCTCCGATAAAGCACGCCATCCTTAGAAAAGATGTCCCCGTGTTGTCTAGGGTCTTTGGCCATGGGCAGTTTCCTAAAGCAGGGTTCCAAAGTAGGGTCCTTTTGTTGCGCCTCTTTAAGTTCCATGGGTAACAAATTTGGCGCCGGCTCCCGTTCCTTCTTGGCTTGCCCTCTTGTGGTTACTGTTGCCACTATTGGCTCTTCCGGTTTCCCAATAAACACATATCTACAGCCGAGTATGACTGGGTAGATGGGGTCATCCATAACAGCCGCTTTGATCACACCTCTGACAAAATCAGAGTGGATCTCCACCAATGCAATGGGAAGCGTTGTTGGTGCATCACTCCTAAGAACTCCACACAGTTTAACGGTTTCTTCTGTCTCTTGACCGGGTTTGACCAGGTGCCTGGCAACAATGCAATCAAAAGAAAGCCCCGTGTCAAACAAACAATATGTTGAAGTCCCGTTTAAAACAACCGTACCTCGCGTAGAGGGTCTCTCTCCCTCAGGTTGGGAATCACTGACAATAATTCTTTCCTGCGAGTCTGTTGTTTGTAAGCATCTGATGCGCTTCGGCTCGGTGTGCTTGTTCTGATCCTTAGTCCCGTGCTCAGGGGTTTTCCCTTTGCCACCTTGTCCTTTCTGGCTGCGCTGCCATGTAGGGCGGTCGGGTTGATCAGACTGTTTGGGGTGGTTGGGGTACTTGTTCTTGTAGAACTTGGTCTTTTCAGGAGGGGGGTTTTGAGGTCCAGTTTCTCTGTGGTTATTCTGATTAGAAGCATGAGAAGGTTGATCTAGATTATTTTTTCGAAAATGCTCCTCTGTCGGTTTCCGCTTTGTGGCCGGTAGTTCAGCCAGCGCATTTTGATAACGCTCAGACTTCTCTAAGATGTCTTCGAGCTTTTCTGCACCCTGCTCAGCTAGAAATCTCCGGGTATCTGCAGACAAAGTGTTCTTTATTTGTTCGGTTAGAACAAATTCCTCCAGACCTTCATAGGTAGAGGGGAGCTGTGAAAGCTCAAGGCACTTTGTTAGGTATTCCTTCAAACGAGACGAGAACTGTTGATAAGTTTCAGAGCTCTCTTTCCTGCTGTTGCGAAACAGTTGCAAAAATTTGCGCGCGTTCATTTCAAAGCGCTCCAGTAACGCTTTCTTCAACAGATCATAGTTGTCTTGTTGGCTGCTTTCCATTTTGGCGTAAACATCATACGCATAACTTTTCAAAGCCTGGGAAAGCTTCATGTTCCAACGCGACCTCTCTAAACCGTACAGAGTTGCAATTTTCTCAAATTTTTCTAGATACGTGTCAATCTTCTCGTTTGGACAAGGGAAAGACTCAAGCGGAAAAGACATAGCAGTGAGATGAGTAGATTGTGAGTTAGAAGGATCAGTTAAGGAAGAATGAGGAGAAGACTCTCCATTGCTGGAGGTAGAGGCAGCGCCCCGACTTTGGAATTCTAGAGTTTTAAGAGCCAACTCATGCTGTCTCTCTTCCCTCTCCTTCTCATGTTGTCTCTCCTTCTCTCTTTCCTCATTCTGTCTCTCCTTCTCTTTTTCCTCATGCTGTTTCTCCTTCTCTCTTTCGTTCGCCCTGCGGATTTCCATTTCCTCCTCAATCCTCTTATGCTGTAGTAGACGGTCTTCCGCTTCTTTCCTCTTACCTTCTTCTTCTTTCCTCTCCGCGTCATATCTCTCGAGTTCGTCTCTGACAAACGCTTTCGCTTCCTCTCCTTCCAGTCCCTCCTCTCTCGCTTCGTCCCTGAGGAGTTGTCTAAGCTTTGCCCTCTCGGCCATATTATGTCAGTGACTGAGACTAGTGGAGAAAGAAAATAGGAAAAAGGATACACTGGTTCCTACCACTTACGAGAAAATACCAAATAAAAGATGATATGCTTAACCCTGGGATACCTCCTCCAAAATAAAATCTAACTATCGCTGCTATTAATCGGCAATAAAGTACCTAATGCAAACACGACTACACCAACTAAATGGTAGTTAAGATTACTTCTGAAAAATAAGTTGCTGCAGTGGAAACAAAATGATTATAGCAAAAATTTCGGAGAAAGAAAAAAAACTCCCCTTAATTTTTAATCCACTATCAAGTTTACCCCTGAAGACAGTTAGGGTGAGGGAGGCAATTAATCTGGACAAATAGTCCGAAACGCACTCTTTAACTTAGTTCAAACACCTTCCTGCTTCAGAACCCTTGTGAATGTTATACACTCACAAAACTTTACCAGCGTTTAGTATTACAAAATCATTAATTAACATGTATTCCGACAAAATCAACATGTAAACCAAATGTATAATGCTTCTTAATGCTGTGGAAAACAATTTTCAGTCGTGTGGTCAGCACGCCCATAAACAGATCGTTACGTTTAGAGGATAAATTATTTAAAAATATAACAACTCACAAGACATCAAACTCTTACTCTATTTCAGAATAAAGAATCTTAAGTTCGAAATCCAGATAGACGAGTCCACATTTGTCGTACTCGTCTTCCTGTTCTAAGTTCAAAAACCGGAAACGAGCCCACATTTGTCGTACTCGTCTTCCTATTCTAAGTTCAAAAATCCGTCGGACGAGACCACATTTGTCGTAGATTTTAGATAGGAGAATTAAGACTTGGGTTGGTCCCTTCTGAATAGATTAAATTAGGTGATAGACACAGTGAGAGTTAGTAAAAGAAATAGATTCCACGAGTGAGATGATAGAATGTGATATAGAGGCTGTCTCTGAAAGCGAAAAAAATTCTTCTCTCTCTCACCTATCTTCTACGACAGCTTTACAGCGTCAGACAGTCTAAACACATATATATATATTTTACCTATATTTCTATCTACTCACGGGCACGCACATACACGTGACGACAGTTAAACACACAGACGTGGGAAACCTATAACAATACTTATATAAATATTCTAGAACGAGCTGACCAACACGCTGATTAATTCCAAGGGACTTTTTAATTATCATTTAAAATTTCTTCACAACACATAGAATTTACATCAAAACATATACAAAAAAAAAAAAAAAAAAGGTAAAGGAACCCGTTACACGCCCATTTAGGCATATTGGGAATATGGTGTTAGGCCCATATTATCTTGACCGTCGGCACACGAGGGGTGATGTGGTCGGCATCACGCCGGCCGCCTTAACCTTCCCAGAGTAGCTCTGGTACCCATTTGGGGCTGGGTCGACCCAGGAGCCGTTTGTGGCCTAAAAATTTTTCCGCCTCATCTGGGGATCGAACCATAGACCACTGCGCTAGGAAACCAGTGCACTAACCACTATGCTACCGCGGCTCCATAAAACATATACAAATAGTCATAAAATACCAAGAGAATGCTACAAGGATGATAGCCCCGTTATGATATTAACTCTAGGTTTAGCCCACAGCCCCGTTATGAGACAGATGATGGCCCAAAGAGTCATAAATACATATGATTAGGGTCTAATATTGTCCTTCAAAAGGAACAATTTAATCAAGCAGCCAATCTTCCGTAAGGAGATTATAAAGTGGGTGACTCAATAGTTATAAAAAAAACTCACTCAGTCCACTTTCACTCGGTTCTTTCATCAGGGTACCCTGGCACACGTGCTTACCTAAAAAAACTTGATGTTGTTCACCGTCTGGCGCAACCGTAGGACACTTCTCTACAGTGAATCTGTATTCTTTGGATAAAGCGAATCCCAGCTCTACAATTACAGGTTTCTTCCACTGTTTTTTCGGGGAGCATTCACTTCACCAGTTATGTTTTTAGATTACTGTTCATGTCACTTAGATCAGTTAGGGTAAGCAAGTTTGAACGGGCACACGGAGTCAAAACACGAGGGTTTCCTTCATTTGGGAAAAGCTGACCAGTGGACAACTTCTTTTAACAGATAGTCTTGGTTCACTATACACTCTTTCAATACTTGTCAGAATTATTAATGTTATTTCTTGTAATTTTTCTCGCCGCCAGGCAGCATGTATATTTGAGTTTATTGTGAAGAAATAAAGTCTGGCTCAAAGGCCCAGTATAAACATTTAGTCTTTAGAAAACCGTTAGTGGGATTGGTATTACTGTCTATCTCTGATGGCACATGCACTGTCAGACCAGTGTTACTTGAAACAACCCACGTGGTTAAAGATAGGAAATGTCTATTCTTCTCACAAGTATGT
Source organism: Oreohelix idahoensis (assembly GCA_024509875.1). Taxonomy (NCBI): domain Eukaryota; kingdom Metazoa; phylum Mollusca; class Gastropoda; order Stylommatophora; family Oreohelicidae; genus Oreohelix; species Oreohelix idahoensis. Next base: position 938,702 of record JAMPIV010022712.1, read on the forward strand.
CTCTTTACTACTTAACGCCGGCAAGTTGGGTTTACCCCAGTGTTCACTGAATGAAGAAAAACAACATATAATATAATATACAGAATATGTACTCGTTATAACTTACATTTTACACGGCAAGCCTACAGCTTGACTTATATTTAAATTTTCCCGTGAAATAAGTTATATAAAAAATCACTCATCATGAATTAGGAATAATGGGGGTATTCCGTCACCACTCATGATGCATCTAGCATTTATAAGTTAGATTAGAAAAACTATACTCGACTGAGTAGTTAGCAGTTGAATTAAATTCATTATAGCTACATGTTTAGTAAGCTAAAAATTTTAATTTATTATGTATTTCCACTGCAACTCGTCGACTAGAGAATATAACAGACTTATAAATTATTCACTCTGCACAAAGAAACTAGAGAAACAAAATAAGTGATTTAACACTTGATCACTCTCAAAATCTATACAGTTGACATTCAAAAATCCGGCCATCGATAATCCGGTTCCTTTAGATTTCCGGCATGGATTTCGGAGCGCATTTTAAAATTTACAGCGTTGGCGCGCCACTGTTTTCTGGAGCAGTTTATGTTTTGAGGCAGCTGTTGGGTCTTGCTTGCACGTGTTAACAGGCATTCCTGCTCATTCCTTCTCATTTTATCATTTATTTGCTGCTGTTTAGCCCCATTATGGATTCAGCAAATAAAAGAAGTGGTGTAAAACGTAAACATCGTGCATGGTCGATCGCAGATAAAGTGTACAGGTAGTCATTTTCTGTTAAATATATACAGAATATATAACCATAAAAAATCCGGCATTTTCAAAAATCCGGCACTCCTCAGGTCCGGAGGTTGCCGGATTTTTGAATGTTTACTGTATATATTAGATATAATATTTTACCTCAAACAGAACTACGGAATCACAACGAAACTGAGAGATATCACTTATAAGTTTAAGTATCTAGAACGAAGTGACCACGTCTACTGCCACTGGAGAATGAGTGAAATTAAGTTTCAACCTCGGGCCAATGTCTTAAAATCAGACAGAGGCCTCAACTTATTTCGCAAACGAAATAATCTCCCCTCTTCGTCTTAAACACCTTACATTTTACATTACCATTCCTAGACGTCTTCCATAACTGACACTTCTGCGTTTTCACACCTCGCGCTGACCAGGCCAACAGTGGGTATCGTGTCACGTGGGATTCCCGGACAAATGTCTCAAACTGCGCCGGGGGAGCATGGGTGTCAGATGCGGAAAACCAGACTAGCGAGCAATGTCTGCCGCGATTCACGCCTCCCCGAGCAACTCACCGAGAAGCTACGTTGTGACAGGTGAAAAATGCAGACGATATGTCGGCCCTATGTCTGAGATGGACTGAGACATAATCGCACCTCTCGTCAAACTGCGCGAATGACATCTGACGCAATAAGGTTACCAGTCAGTATGAGAAAGAAAAACGCTGATGGGAAAGAAATATATTTTTCGCAACGAACGAATGCGAAAAACACAGGAAGAAGGTAAAGAGCGACAATAATTTAGAGAACACGGGTGAAAGAAAAGAAGAGGAAAATATAGAAAATACAATGAACATAACTCTCCGTGACAGAACGTCACCCCTTTAAGATATGGAAGCACTCCATGTCTACGTTATGGAATTAATTTCCTATATCCGTAGCTTCAGGGTGTCTGTCTTCTTCCACCTCATCTCCCCCCTCCATCTCTGTGCAAGTCCTACTCATGAAGTCTGCCCCAACGTTTTGTTTCCCTGGAATGTATTCGACTTTAAAGGAATATACACTTAGCAGCAATGCCCAGCGCATTATTTTCGCATTAAATTCCTTATTGGCCCCGAGAAACGCCAGTGGGGCATGGTCAGTCTGCACCGTGAATGACACTCCGTAAAGGTATTCATGGTGCCTTCTTATGCCATGAACTAATGCCAGACATTCTCTTTCCACTGTGGAGTAGTTTTGCTCTGCCTTATTCAATTTACGACTGCCGTATGCCACTGGGAATAGCTGGTTGGGATCGTCTTCGCCAGCCTGAAGCAGAGTTGACCCGATGCCTTGCCCCGATGCGTCAACGCGCAATACGAAGGGTTTGGTAATATCAGGCAGTCGCAGAATTGGATATTCAGACAACTGTTTCTTGAGCGTGGCGTAAGCGTCTTCGCACTTAGGATCCCAGATAACTTTCTCCGGTCGCCCCTTTTTCGTAAGGTCCGTAAGGGGTGCTGTTAAACCGTTGAAGTTTTTGATGAATTTCTGGTAGTAAGCACATAGCGATAGGAACGATCGTGTTTCTTTCTTCGTCCTTGGCCTCTTCGCTGCACGTATCTTCTCTACGTTTTTAGCAACTGGCCACATAGCACCGTGAGCAATGGTGTGCCCCAGGAAGTCAAGTTTTTCAAAGCCGATTAAACATTTGCTAGGTCTAGCTGTGAGTCCAGTTTCCTGTAGTCTCCTGAGGAGCATCTCGACCGTAGCAATGTGTTCTTCGTAGGTGTCCGTTGCAATTAGTATATCATCCATAAAATTGTGGATATGTGGACTGTGCAATGGCTCTAACAGCTTTCTCATCATCCTTGTGAACACTCCTGGTGCGTTGTGTAAACCGAATGGCATCACGTTAAACGTATAGTGTCCTTCGCTGGTGCTGAAAGCCAGCAAAGGCTTAGTTTCCTCTTTGACTGGTATCTGATAGTAGCCCTTACTCAAGTCAATCTTTGAGAAAACCCGTGCCTTGCTTAGCTTGCTAAACAGCTCAGAAGCGCTTTGGAGTGGTTCCGGCTGAAATTCCGTTACTGTGTTAAGTAGCTGGTAATCGATGCACAGCCGAACTTCCTTATTGGGCTTCTGTAGCAGCACTACGCTCGCACTATAGGGAGACGTGGACTCACACTAATAATTCCTGTTTTACGTAGCTTGTCTATCTCTGCGCGTAGCGTATCAGCTTTCGCATACGGAATAGGGTAAACTCTGGTTCGAACAGGTGTCTCATTTGTAAGTTTCATCTCGAACTCTACAAGACGTGTTCGTCCAGGTACATCCGTTAGCACCGCTGTGTACTGGTTCAGTAAAGAATTCGTTTCTGTCTGTTGTGCTTCAGAGAGAGTGTCTCCAAATTTTACATCTTCTACAGATTCAGTTTGTTGCAATGGATATTCCATGCAACTATCGTCATCTTCCACATCTTCTGTAGCTATGGCGATCGCCAGGAGATGTTCGGGGGATGGAACCGGTCTTTCCAAGTATTTCTTTAACAGATTCACATGGTAGACCTTCTCCTTTCCTTTGATAGAGATCTGATAGTTGGTTCTCGAGAGCTTTTTCAGGACGGTGAACGGCCCTTGCCACCCGATGCGTAGCTTGTTGCTTCCGGTTGGCAGTAACAACAAAACTTTATCTCCTGGCTGTAATTCTCTCTCCTTTGCTGCTTGATTGTATCGTCTAGCGTGCTTTGCACGAGCTTTCTTAAGGTTTGCTGTTGCTAGGTCCCATCCTAGCTGTAGCCTTTCCTTCAATTCCGATACATATCTACTGGCTGAGACGACTGTCTCATCCGCCTTCTGGTCTGTCAGGGACCGAAGTAATGCTTCAAGCGGCCCCTTGATAGGTCTGCCGAATAAAAGCGTAGCTGGAGGAAATCCTGTAGAGGCCTGGGGAACTTCCCTGTAAGCGAATAGGGCTGCAGGAATGAAAAGGTCCCAGTCCTCCGGCTTTTCTTGTGCCAGCTTGCGTAGCATGGTGGTGAGACTGCCGTTGAAACGTTCCACGAGCCCATTTCCGGCCGGATGGTATGGGCTGGTGTGGATGTGTTTGGCCCTCAAGATCTTAAAGATCTCCTCCATTAACAGGCTACGGAATTGGGATCCATTGTCCGTCAAAACTTGTTGAGGGAATCCCAACCGTTTAAAAATCTGCACTAGGGCTTCTGCGATATGCTTCGAATCTGTGCATGTTAGCGGTATAGCTTCGGCCTACATAGTGCATGTGTCGACTAAAGTCAGGATAAACCTGTGCCTTCGTTTGGTCCTTTCTAAGGGTCCAACAATGTCGACAGCAACCCGTTCGAATGGAGTCCCCACAATTGGCGTTTGTTCCATGGGAACTGGGGCGGTCCAGTGCTTGGGTGCTACCCGTTGACACTGGGCACAGGATTTCACATATCTGAGTATATCAGTGTTCATTCCTGGCCACCAATAGTGAGTCTGTATACGTTGCTGTGTGGCGTTCTGTCCCATATGTCCGCTAATCGGGAGAGAGTGCCCCATTTCTAGGATTTGACTTCTGTACTTTTTCGGTACTAGGAGCTGATTAGAGCCTTGTTCAGGCTTGCCCGTTCTCCGATAAAGCACGCCATCCTTAGAAAAGATGTCCCCATGTTGTCTAGGGTATTTGGCCATGGGCAGTTTCCTAAAGCAGGGTTCCAAAGTAGGGTCCTTTTGTTGCGCCTCTTTAAGTTCCATGGGTAACAAATTTGGCGCCGGCTCCCGTTCCTTCTTGGCTTGCCCTCTTGTGGTTACTGTTGCCACTATTGGCTCTTCCGGTTTCCCAATAAACACATATCTACAGCCGAGTATGACTGGGTAGATGGGATCATCCATAACAGCCGCTTTGATCACACCTCTGACAAAATCAGAGTGGATCTCCACCAATGCAATGGGAAGCGTTGTTGGTGCATCACTCCTAAGAACTCCACACAGTTTAACGGTTTCTTCTGTCTCTTGACCGGGTTTGACCAGGTGCCTGGCAACAATGCAATCAAAAGAAAGCCCCGTGTCAAAACAAACAGTATGTTGAAGTCCCGTTTAAAAAACAACCGTACCTCGCGTAGAGGGTCTCTCTCCCTCAGGTTGGGAATCACTGACAATAATTCTTTCCTGCGAGTCTGTTGTTTGTAAGCATCTGATGCGCTTCGGCTCGGTGTGCTTGTTCTGATCCTTAGTCCCGTGCTCAGGGGTTTTCCCTTTGCCACCTTGTCCTTTCTGGCTGCGCTGCCATGTAGGGCGGTCGGGTTGATCAGACTGTTTGGGGTGGTTGGGGTACTTGTTCTTGTAGAACTTGGTCTTTTCAGGAGGGGGGTTTTGAGGTCCAGTTTCTCTGTGGTTATTCTGATTAGAAGCATGAGAAGGTTGATCTAGATTATTTTTTCGAAAATGCTCCTCTGTCGGTTTCCGCTTTGTGGCCGGTAGTTCAGCCAGCGCATTTTGATAACGCTCAGACTTCTCTAAGATGTCTTCGAGCTTTTCTGCACCCTGCTCAGCTAGAAATCTCCGGGTATCTGCAGACAAAGTGTTCTTTATTTGTTCGGTTAGAACAAATTCCTCCAGACCTTCATAGGTAGAGGGGAGCTGTGAAAGCTCAAGGCACTTTGTTAGGTATCCCTTCAAACGAGACGAGAACTGTTGATAAGTTTCAGAGCTCTCTTTCCTGCTGTTGCGAAACAGTTGCAAAAATTTGCGCGCGTTCATTTCAAAGCGCTCCAGTAACGCTTTCTTCAACAGATCATAGTTGTCTTGTTGGCTGCTTTCCAGTTTGGCGTAAACATCATACGCAGAACTTTTCAAAGCCTGGGAAAGCTTCATGTTCCAACGCGACCTCTCTAAACCGTACAGAGTTGCAATTTTCTCAAATTTTTCTAGATACGTGTCAATCTTCTCGTTTGGACAAGGGAAAGACTCAAGCGGAAAAGACATAGCAGTGAGATGAGTAGATTGTGAGTTAGAAGGATCAGTTAAGGAAGAATGAGGAGAAGACTCTCCATTGCTGGAGGTAGAGGCAGCGCCCCGACTTTGGAATTCTAGAGTTTTAAGAGCCAACTCATGCTGTCTCTCTTCCCTCTCCTTCTCATGTTGTCTCTCCTTCTCTCTTTCCTCATTCTGTCTCTCCTTCTCTTTTTGCTCATGCTGTTTCTCCTTCTCTCTTTCGTTCGCCCTGCGGATTTCCATTTCCTCCTCAATCCTCTTATGCTGTAGTAGACGGTCTTCCGCTTCTTTCCTCTTACCTTCTTCTTCTTTCCTCTCCGCGTCATATCTCTCGAGTTCGTCTCTGACAAACGCTTTCGCTTCCTCTCCTTCCAGTCTCTCCTCTCTCGCTTCGTCCCTGAGGAGTTGTCTAAGCTTTGCCCTCTCGGCCATATTATGTCAGTGACTGAGACTAGTGGAGAAAGAAAATAGGAAAAAGGATACACTGGTTCCTACCACTTACGAGAAAATACCAAATAAAAGATGATATGCTTAACCCTGGGATACCTCCTCCAAAATAAAATCTAACTATCGCTGCTATTAATCGGCAATAAAGTACCTAATGCAAACACGACTACACCAACTAAATGGTAGTTAAGATTACTTCTGAAAAATAAGTTGCTGCAGTGGAAACAAAATGATTATAGCAAAAATTTCGGAGAAAGAAAAAAAACTCCCCTTAATTTTTAATCCACTATCAAGTTTACCCCTGAAGACAGTTAGGGTGAGGGAGGCAATTAATCTGGACAAATAGTCCGAAACGCACTCTTTAACTTAGTTCAAACACCTTCCTGCTTCAGAACCCTTGTGAATGTTATACACTCACAAAACTTTACCAGCGTTTAGTATTACAAAATCATTAATTAACATGTATTCCGACAAAATCAACCTGTAAACCAAATGTATAATGCTTCTTAATGCTGTGGAAAACAATTTTTAGTCGTGTGGTCAGCACGCCCATAAACAGATCGTTACGTTTAGAGGATAAATTATTTAAAAATATAACAACTCACAAGACATCAAACTCTTACTCTATTTCAGAATAAAGAATCTTAAGTTCGAAATCCAGATAGACGAGTCCACATTTGTCGTACTCGTCTTCCTGTTCTAAGTTCAAAAACCGGAAACGAGCCCACATTTGTCGAACTCGTCTTCCTATTCTAAGTTCAAAAATCCGTCGGCGAGACCACATTTGTCGTAGATTTTAGATAGGAGAATTAAGACTTGGGTTGGTCCCTTCTGAATAGATTAAATTAGGTGATAGACACAGTGAGAGTTAGTAAAAGAAATAGATTCCACGAGTGAGATGATAGAATGTGATATAGAGGCTGTCTCTGAAAGCGAAAAAAATTCTTCTCTCTCTCACCTATCTTCTACGACAGCTTTACAGCGTCAGACAGTCTAAACACATATATATATATATTTTACCTATATTTCTATCTACTCACGGGCACGCACATACACGTGACGACAGTTAAACACACAGACGTGGGAAACCTATAACAATACTTATATAAATATTCTAGAACGAGCTGACCAACACGCTGATTAATTCCAAGGGACTTTTTAATTATCATTTAAAATTTCTTCACAACACATAGAATTTACATCAAAACATATACAAATAGTCATAAAATACCAAGAGAATGCTACAAGGATGATAGCCCCGTTATGATATTAACTCTAGGTTTAGCCCACAGCCCCGTTATGAGACAGATGATGGCCCAAAGAGTCATAAATACATATGATTAGGGTCTAATATTGTCCTTCAAAAGGAAAAATTTAATCAAGCAGCCAATCTTCCGTAAGGAGATTATAAAGTGGGTGACTCAATAGTTATAAAAAAAACTCACTCAGTCCACTTTCACTCGGTTCTTTCATCAGGGTACCCTGGCACACGTGCTTACCTAAAAAAACTTGATGTTGTTCACCGTCTGGCGCAACCGTAGGACACTTCTCTACAGTGAATCTGTATTCTTTGGATAAAGCGAATCCCAGCTCTACAATTACAGGTTTCTTCCACTGTTTTTTCGGGGAGCATTCACTTCACCAGTTATGTTTTTAGATTACTGTTCATGTCACTTAGATCAGTTAGGGTAAGCAAGTTTGAACGGGCACACGGAGTCAAAACACGAGGGTTTCCTTCATTTGGGAAAAGCTGACCAGTGGACAACTTCTTTTAACAGATAGTCTTGGTTCACTATACACTCTTTCAATACTTGTCGGAATTATTAATGTTATTTCTTGTAATTTTTCTCGCCGCCAGGCAGCATGTATATTTGAGTTTATTGTGAAGAAATAAAGTCTGGCTCAAAGGCCCAGTATAAACATTTAGTCTTTAGAAAACCGTTAGTGGGATTGGTATTACTGTCTATCTCTGATGGCACATGCACTGTCAGACCAGTGTTACTTGAAACAACCCACGTGGTTAAAGATAGGAAATGTCTATTCTTCTCACAAGTATGTCTCTTTACTACTAAACGCCGGCAAGTTGGGTTTACCCCAGTATTCACTGAATGAAGAAAAACAACATATAATATAATATACAGAATATGTACTCGTTATAACTTACATTTTACACGGCAAGCCTACAGCTTGACTTATATTTAAATTTTCCCGTGAAATAAGTTATATAAAAAATCACTCATCATGAATTAGGAATAATGGGGGTATTCCGTCACCACTCATGATGCATCTAGCATTTATAAGTTAGATTAGAAAAACTATACTCGACTGAGTAGTTAGCAGTTGAATTAAATTCATTATAGCTACATGTTTAGTAAGCTAAAAATTATAATTTATTATGTATTTCCACTGCAACTCGTCGACTAGAGAATATAACAGACTTATAAATTATTCACTCTGCACAAAGAAACTAGAGAAACAAAATAAGTGATTTAACACTTGATCACTCTCAAAATCTATACAGTTGACATTCAAAAATCCGGCCATCGATAATCCGGTTCCTTCAGATTTCCGGCATGGATTTCGGAGCGCATTTTAAAATTTACCGCGTTGGCGCGCCACTGTTTTCTGGAGCAGTTTATGTTTTGAGGCAGCTGTTGGGTCTTGCTTGCACGTGTTAACAGGCATTCCTGCTCATTCCTTCTCATTTTATCATTTATTTGCTGCTGTTTAGCCCCATTATGGATTCAGCAAATAAAAGAAGTGGTGTAAAACGTAAACATCGTGCATGGTCGATCGCAGATAAAGTGTACAGGTAGTCATTTTCTGTTAAATATATACAGAATATATAACCATAAAAAATCCGGCATTTTCAAAAATCCGGCACTCCTCAGGTCCGGAGGTTGCCGGATTTTTGAATGTTTACTGTATATATTAGATATAATATTTTACCTCAAACAGAACTACGGAATCACAACGAAACTAAGAGATATCACTTATAAGTTTAAGTATCTAGAACGAAGTGACCACGTCTACTGCCACTGGAGAATGAGTGAAATTAAGTTTCAACCTCGGGCCAATGTCTTAAAATCAGACAGAGGCCTCAACTTATTTCGCAAACGAAATAATCTCCCCTCTTCGTCTTACACACCTTACATTTTACATTACCATTCTTAGACGTCTTCCATAACTGACACTTCTGCGTTTTCACACCTCGCGCTGACCATGCCAACAGTGGGTATCGTGTCACGTGGGATTCCGGGACAAATGTCTCAAACTGCGCCGGGGGAGCATGGGTGTCAGATGCGGAAAACCAGACACTCAGTCTGCTCTAGCGAGCAATGTCTGCCGCGATTCACGCCTCCCCGAGCAACTCACCGAGAAGCTACGTTGTGACAGGTGAAAAATGCAGACGATATGTCGGCCCTATGTCTGAGATGGACTGAGACATAATCGCACCTCTCGTCAAACTGCGCGAATGACATCTGACGCAATAAGGTTACCAGTCAGTATGAGAAAGAAAAACGCTGATGGGAAAGAAATATATTTTTCGCAACGAACGAATGCGAAAAACACAGGAAGAAGGTAAAGAGCGACAATAATTTAGAGAACACGGGTGAAAGAAAAGAAGAGGAAAATATAGAAAATACAATGAACATAACTCTCCGTGACAACATTTTTAAACGTTTAAATGGTTAATGTTTTTATTTATATTTATTTATTGTTCTTCTATTGCAGTATTAATCAATATTTGTTCTTAGTAATGCCAATTCTATTTAGGGACTTATAAAAGATACTAGCAATAACCCGTCAAAATTGATAGGTTTTTAATTATAGTGTGTTGTTTCTGTTACATGCATTACAGATGGTACTATTACCACTGTGGTCATTTAACTGCAGTCGACCGTCACTAGATATTTGTAGTGAAAAGTAATTGGATGTATTAAATATGAAGACATGGAGTAACCTTCCTAAATGATATGTGGAGCAGTGATAATGATCTAATGGACCGGAAATTGACTAAATAACTAACAATTCTTTTATGACAACATGTCTCGTAATAGTTCGTGCCTCTTTTAAAATCTTGATTTTCCATAATCAAACTGTTCATGCACACCGTCATTTGCACACTTTTCTATTTTCGGGAGAGTACATATAAGGGAAACAATACAGTTATTGTCTAACTTTCAACCACAGTTGCACCGCTTAGCTGTGGTTGAAAGTTAATGTACTCTCGAAAATAGAAAAGTGCGCAAATGACGGTGTGCATGATGTGACCGACCGACCGACCAACGTACTTACGGCGGGAATTATGGTATTGGTTTAAAAGGCAGTTTATAGATGATATATTATGTATTGACGTAGGGAAGATAACAGACATACCTTCAGTGCCGGATTAAAACCTTCTAACGGCTTAAGCACTAAAATTGTTATAGTTTTCTCCTTCTTACTAAGTGTGAAACTAAAACACACAAACAAAAACAACATTAGACAGAATAAATTATTTTTATTATCATAGTTAAAATAAAATGCATATGAAATATTTGATTTAAAAAACGCTTCTTTCTCCATTTTCTGATTGTGAAATCAATGGTTAGGCTTCAAATTGAACAAAAAATAACACACATAAAATTTTTATGTTAGTAAGATTCCAGAAATTTGCATTAGCTCACCCAGCACTGTTTTTCTGCAATTACAGACACCCCTAGAATAGACAATGAACAGCGAAAAAAATGTAGGGAGATACCAGTGTTGCCAGCATTACAAATATAATGTGTTCAATATTATTATTAATAATTTATTTTATTTTATTTTTGTGTCCCTGGTGAACTGCACGTGATCAGTGTGCATAGTGAACAATCATTCCCTGCACACCATGCGGTGAAATTTAGTTTTTAATGAATAATAAAAGTAATGATTCGTATCTACTTTTCCCCAGGAATCCAACTTTTAACTTTCGTCGTGCAATACGTTTATAGTCACATTGTACAAAATGGCACGAAGACTTCATTCAAGAACAACTAATTACATCCTAACAACAGACTCCACCAGACAGTCCAGTAGGGAATCGTCATCCTTAACGCCCATCTCGTCAAAAACGTCATTATCATATTCGTCGAGACCTTTAAAGTCAGTTCTAGAGTCATCAACGGTCAGCCTAACTAGTGGACTAATGTTAGGTGCCCCGAACTTCCAAGGCGTTTTAAGAGATGGCTTACAAGGCAGTAAAAACACATCAAATATTTCTGACGATCGATTATCTCCAAAACCTGCAATGCGAAAATATGAAAGGACTAGACATTTTAAAGCCATGCCGTCTCCATCTGCTGAGACGTCGTCAACTCTATCAACAAAGTCCTCTACTACTCAACCTATGAGTTTATCACCTGAGCCTCATCACTGGAGGATTCACCTACCAGGAAGGCATCATCGCACCCACGGGCAAGTAAATACAATTGACAACGTTGAGGACAACAAACAGGAAACATCAGTTCGCCATAGACTAAAAGTACAGAACATGGAAACTGAGTCCCCCGATTCATTTTCAACTCGAATTCGTCGACGGTTAAGAAACCACAATGAATCACAAAGCAAGAAAGCTGAAGAAGGCATGACAAGTCAAGATGAACGAAAAGTTCAAACAAATCGCACTGAGACACCAAAGAGACTAGGACCTGTTTTATCTGCAACATCACTGACTCATATTACTGGAAAGGACGACGATACACTCCAAAATGGAGGCAGGTATCATAGTAGACAACGTCAAAAATGCTTGGATGAAAGAAAAGATGCAACAGCATCGTCGACACTCTCAAAGCCATCTTCAGACTCTGATCTACCGGAGTCGTACAGGCGAGTAAATAGTGGCATTGTGGAGTATGACGTATTAGTCAAAGTATCGGTGTCTGATTTTGGAGAGAAGGTGAGGAGTTCTTCTGAAGACCTTAACATCCAAAGCGGGATGATCGCCCGGGAAAGACCAGGGAGGACTAAAGTCTATAGACGGAAAAATGATGGCAAAATGACGACGACATCACATCATATCAATGAGCAAGACGATTCGGTGAGTAGTTCTTGACCTTTCTTTGTGTCTCTGTTTATATCTTTCTCATTCCTTCTCTTATAATCGTGACGGTCAATTTTCTTATTTGTTGGTTCGTTTTTTCTTTCTTCCATGACATATCCCATCTTCATTCTTTTTCTTCTTTGTTTGCACGTATGTGTGTTTTTTCTAGGTCACTAGTTCTATACTCCTTTACCTAGAATCTTTATATTTATTCCTGTGTTTATTATTATCTCTCTCACCGTCTCTCACTCTCCCGTCTCTTTCTACTCTCACTTTCTCCGATTTCTCTCATTGTTCTGGGTTTTGTGTGTGATAATCTTTGCTTAAAGAATAGTTTCACTCTTCATCATTTTTACAGATGTTATTATTTCTTATCGTCTTCTTCCTGTTCTTCTTTTTCTTCTACTTCTTCTTCTTCTTCTCCTCCTTCTTCTTAGCTTCCTTATTTATAAATACTTCTGTCCTGTTTTCCCTCTTTCCTTTGAACTATTTTTGTCTCGTCTTTATTTCGAATTAGAAATAACACTTCTCTTTTCTTTATCATTATCTTTTACCGTTCATTCATAAAATTAAATACTAACAAATATCACAAAAGTAAGCGGTCGGAAGAAATTTCGCAATAAACACAAACTCAAATCATCGTTAACTCTTTCTATCACATTGTTGTTGTTGACTAAGTGAGGTTGCTGAGCTTGTATGTCTTTCGCAACCAATGCCAAGTTGAAGAATACACATGTGTTTTGAAGCTGTTAATAAATATTAGACAAACATAAAGGTATGTTTGAAGCTGTTAATAAATATTAGACAAACATAAAGGTATGTTTGAAGCTGTTAATAAATATTAGACAAACATAAAGGTATGTTTGAAGCTGTTAATAAATATTAGACAAACATTAAGGTATGTTTGAAGCTGTTAAATAGTGTTGTATTGAGTAATTGTGATTGTTGCGGAGCTTCGAGATAGTTTTTTTCTTTCTGTAGACATTCTCGGGCAGGTGGCTGCATATGCTGAACTGTCACATGTGGATGAGTACCGTTGTGGCCGCATAGGTATTGACAGACACATCGTTTATTTAACGTACATGAATTACCAACATTGGAAATTTGCAACGCTTAATTTCTCATTTTGGCACGCAGCCGAAAATAAAATTAGGAACAATTTAGTTAGATCATGATAACCAAACTGCACTAACATAGTTCGGTATGACGAACAGGTCTGACGTGCGGCCAGTTCGCATAAGTAGGGTGAACTTTTGGTTCTCAACATGTAGGCTACCTCTCAGCTTAGACAAAACAAGTGCACCGAGCTCGTAGGATGAGTTACAGTTAATAAGAATTTCCTAAAGCGGTTCTAAAAACAAAAAGAATCTAGGACACTTTTGGAATGACGTTTTATATAAATATTTTTTTTAGAACTTAATTTAAAACATAACTATAAACATGGAAGTCTGCACATGATAATTCTCGAAATAGTACAGTTACGTTGGCTAATTTATGACGTGAGAAGATTCGATGTACATGATAACGTCAGTGTGGTACAGTCAGCTAAAGCTGATAAAATGTAGTATCTGTCACTAACTCAAAAGTAGGGTGGCAAACAAGAGTCCCGAGGCAGACATATCAACACCAATGCTCGCGCTGTAAGACTTAGACAGCGGAGACAACATATAGAAGTAAACAGCAGATATTAAGATTCAAAGAGCGGAATAAGACATTAGGAAAGTTAATAGATGCAGTAAGAGCTCTCCAAGACATTTAGATTCATTAGGAGAAATAACGGAAGTCGTTCATTACGCACCAAGGCAATAGTCTTCAACACCACCTACACCATCTTCGGTTGGAAATTTTCGACATATTGAGGTAACAAGTATTTATGTTGGAATAAGTAATGACTGCCCAAGATTAAGATGAAACAAACTTACATTCGCCAAGTGACTTGTATTATGATCTCCAACAATCACAGTTTCACTCTGCGCATGCAGATGAGAAGATGAGAACCGTTGTAAATATTGCTCTGTTCCTAGAAAGTAACAGTCATATTTGTGATGAACGTTTATATAGAATTTAGGACAGTGATTCTCAAACTGTTAATACTAGAATTTGATGACATATTAGCACTCTTATGCCTCTAGCAAGACAACCATGAGCACATCATTTGTTTTTAATTGTTGATGTTATTTTCAGTAATGGGATCAGAGATGAGTAATGGTGATCTTGTAAATGAAGACAAGAAAACGAGAAAGTAGTTCGTAGTTTAACATATTTTGAGAACTTTTGATGTGAGGTGTCCTTTGTTGATACATGGAGTTGTGTCATCGGATGGCCTACTACTGATACCATAGCATCATTCGTGCTAATAGTTATCAGTTAGATTAGGAAGAATAGTTACGAGGTTTTATTGAAATAGACGAGATACGCAGTTATCAGATTGAAACTGAAACTAGGTTAAATAGCGACTCAACGGTATTTTTTGGCGGGAGTTGCTCAGCAACCGATGACGTAAATCGGAATAGCCGAGACACTTCATCGGTAGGCATGTGAGATCCAATAAAATAAATAAAGAAGTATTAGACTGACCAACCAGAAAGGTTGTAAAAGCGCGCACCACTATGCAAAGGCAAATTTCGATATCTGAAATCACTTGATCAAAAGAAGCCAGTTTGTACGGACGTAGAACTGCTGGTCTTGAAGTTATCAAGATATCAACTCTGTAAAGCACATAGTTTTTTATAATGTTGGGAATTCTTAATTACCTGTAAGTACAGCTTCGTGTGACCTTTTTAATGTTTCAGAATAAAACCTAGTTAGGCCAGAAATGCCTAAATGTCGGGAGAACGAGATGAATTTATATGAAATGAAACGGAGCTCATAAATGTCAGACTTAGCTACAAATCATAAAGAAGAGGTAGAGGCTCTACTGTCATTTACCCCTGAGTCGGATAAATCTAAGAAGCAAACGCAAAGGAACTAAGAAACAAAAATACTTATCCCAACTTGGATATCAAATAAGGGAGAGATAATAAATAACCACAAAGACACATTTTTATGAGGATTTGTAAATGAATGCATGCAAATGACTTTGTTTGTGGATTGTATATACAAGAAAATAAACTTGTTTTATTGGATCCTGAGGACTTTTCTTGACTACCTCATGTTGAAGGTTTTACAGTAAATAGTGAACATAGAGTATGCTAATAAAAGTCACACAATATTAAACACCACAGAGGAATTCTGGAACGAATCTGGGTACTATTATCATCAAGAAATACCATCTCTGGCAGTATACCAGTATCTTGACTTGAGTGATACAATAAACAAACACACAAGAAACTAGAACATATATGCCTTATAAAAGAATCTACACACCCCACGGTCACACCAGTTCAGTTTATGTGGTGAAGAACTGTGATTGTGGTCGTTAACGGCTTACGAACTAAGTTAGACAACTGCAGGATTAGTCAGGTGGTAATGTTCTATCTAAGGTGACCAACCTTTCATACTACTTGAAATACGAAATAACGAGAACCACTTACACAAAAGACTTCAGAAATTAGTGCCACTTCACACTGAGAGCTAAGGCACATTCACACAAGACTATAACTTGTTACTCACTATCACACAAAGTACATTTAGTGCCAGTCTCTGCTATATAAATTGTATTTGATGCTGCTCAAACATAAATGACCACACGGACTTTCACACAGTTGCTGCAATTAGGCTAATGTGAGTGGTTTAATTTGTTTACGTGCTTGTTGAGTCTGGTGTGTTTTGTTCTTAGCTGGAAGATTGTGCTCTGCTCCATGCTTCATGGATTATTGATGTTGTAATTTTTGTTTGGATGAGTAATACAGGGTGGTCACAAAGTCTTTCCCTGATTTCAAAAATTTAAAAAAAAAAAGTATTCTGTGCAGAGACACTTGGTTTTTTGGAAATGATTCCAGAACTAAAACAGTTTTTTAAATGCTATTTGTAGATTTCAACATTTGCGCCGTTTGTGTAGGACTTTCAACACTGTGCTTCGAGGGATTGCAAGGTCTCTTGAGGCACGATAGGTTGATTTCTGAGAACTGCGTTGAAACGCCGTGCGCACTGCGTCCAGTTTCTTCACTCACACGAGGCCTACCTGCTCTGGGCATGTCACCGACGCTGACAGTGTCCGTAAACTTTATATACCAAGCTTTGATGCTTTTAACATCAGGAGGATCTCGTCCATACTCCCTTCTAAACTTTATTTGCACTGTCAACGGCGATTTACTTTATTGATACCATAAAACACACTGCGCTTTCTCCTTCATTGACGCCATGTTGAAAAAGATGATTTGTGCGCAACCTACAAAGGTAGCAAAAAAAATTAATGCTCTTTGGTGAAATTTCCAAAAAACCCAATGTTTCTGCGCATGATACTTTTTTTGCAAAAAAAAATTGAAATCAGCGAAAGACTTTATGACCACCCTGTATATTTATACCTGGCGCATCCAATCGACCCGTTTGCTCCTCGGTTCAGCCATTCCTCTTTGAAGTTGTTTTGGAGTATTCTTTTAGCTCCTGCATGTTTGTTTGAACCATGGTTGCTTCAAGTTGTGCCAGTCGTAAGCCACACAGCGCGACACACTAATGAGCTATATACTCCCAAAAGCCGCCTAGTACGCCTGTCTTGTTATAATTAGTTTCCAATATCTCCACTTTATACGATATACAACAAAACTATCATTGCAAACAAGACTTATATAGTTGAACATATTCTTCTGCCAAATTATAACGATTGCACGTCTGTTGTGTGATATTTTCTCATAAACGTATATATTTATATCTTGTTTTAAAACCTAACTGCAGAAAAGAAGTTCATTGGCCTCTCATTTTTAATCAGTATCTATTAGCTCCCCACGAAGCATAGGCCTTCAATAAACACGTACGACATGCTTGTGGGTGCAGTAATCCTATTCCCCATGGAACTGCTTTACTATAGTTAGGCCTAGCCATCAGAGGTGGGGTGGCCAGTTTTTTTCCTTCTCTAGCTCAAATGCACAGACAGATATTCATTTACAGCTGGGTAGGGTGGAGCGTGACGCTACCAGGTTTTGAACCCGCTAACTTTGGCTTAAGAAGCGAATACTCTAATCACTCTGGCAGTCTGACGCTCTATGTTATGTATTAAAAATGTTAAGGTGGTCCCATAGCAGAAGATTGAAGTGTCAGAGACTTCATTAAACTATGTCTAGCATTATGAGGCTCCCTTCCTCGCTTATTTTGCCTTCCCTGCCTTACGTGCAATTAGAAGAAAGAGGTTGAGGCCCTTGAGATGTGGATTTATAGTAGAATGGAGCACGTCTCATGAAAAGAGAAGAAAACAAATATGGAGGTCCTAGAAAACTTACGGATACAAAGGGAATCAATGTAGGAGATGACATTTAGACAGCTAAAATATTTTGGCCATGTAAAAAGACATAACACCTTCATGAAGACCATAATAGAAGGAAGAGGTAAAGGCAAACATGCAAGGGGAAGATAGCGCTATAAGTGGGAAGATAAATATCAAGAGATGAACAGGAAAGAATCTATCAGTGCACCATAAAGGCAAGAGAAAGAGGCTACGTTGGAGATCCATTACAGACGACCTTAGATGTGAAGAAGGCACCAGATGATGATAATGACCTTAAGAGCAGAGTCAGGTACCCATTTATAGCTGGGTAGACTGGAGCCACCAGATTTCTATCCCGGAACCTTGGTAGCTTTGCTGCCACAGGCAAGCGCTCTATAAGCTTAGCCAATCGGATGCACGTTTTGTAAATGTCTCAAATAAAGCCAATGTGTGTAAATAGTGTAGCTACACATGCCAGGTCAAGAAACGTTTAAGTGTCGCCAGGGTCAGCTTCGAATGGACTTAGAAAACAGTGTACTCACGTACAAATGCACAAACAATCTCATCTGAAATTGGTTAACGAATATTTCTGTTTCATAATTCAGAATTGCGTCTTATTTCTTGTCATCTCATATATACATTCATCCATATACTCATTCATTCATTACCGTTTAACTCTCTAGGGAACATCGCCCTTCAACAAAATTAATGCCATCCATTCAAGGTTTTTAATTGTCTTATTTATTCCTTTCGTGTTTATTTCCGTGTCTCTTCTCCACGTGTTTTCTTTTCTACTCGAACCTCTCCTTCCATCTCAATTGCAGCCAAAGCCAAGCTGAAGAATCCTTGGCAATATTGACACTGTGAATCTCGGCTTAATTGTGGCTTTTCTGTCATTCCAAAACAGTTATAGAAAGAAGAGATCCTGATCACAGGGTAGGTTTTTATGTTTATTAAACAACACACCAAAACGATACCACAGCATGAACAAAACACCCTACCCGTATGCCTTCACAAAGTCTGACGGCTACAGGGATACATTAAAATCATCCAATTCAAAATTATGCTCAACGCCCACTTCTCACACGACTCGGCTCAAACGTACACACGCCAACATTACCTCGCTACCCCTCCCCGCACATTCTTACTGGCACGCTTAAAATGTCCAAATTAAGGGGTAAGGCCCGCAGCTATCAAACAATGACAGCGGCCAAATCCTTTTAGGGCACTAAAGCTTGTCAGGTACTCTCCTACTCTGCTAGGAAAAATCACTCTATTCCACCTAAGGTATTATACCCTCGGAATACGGAGTTAAGCTCCCACTGGAAACAGGTAAATAAATCCCAAGAATATTACTTTATATCGCGAGTGGCCACCACTAATTCCGCGAGCAACCCTGTAACCCTGGCTGGAGCGAATTTATCTCACTGATTAAAATAGACCCTATATTTCCAAGTGCGAATCAGTGACTCTCAGCAAGGAAATCAGGTTATCCAGGAACAATGCGCGGCGTATTCACCCCTGATAAAGATAATGACGACTGGAAAAATCGTTGGCTTCTACTGGGTGTTACGTCAAAATACTCCACGATGACGGGGCGTAAGTGGGTAGGTCAATGTTACTCCAAAAATGGAAGGCAATGGCATCAGCCAAGGCGCTAGTGATTTGTAATACTCCGTGTGTAGATAATCTACTATGGACTGGCTAGTGGCTATTAATTGAAGACTGCATGACTAGTAATTTAAGGGCACATGAATTTACCTGCTATGAATAAGAATAATTCTGGATGGTTGCGTGGTGCCCGATCCAAAAACACCGTACCGTTGGACCAGAGCTGAAAATAAACAGACAGTCAAGAAAACGTTTATAACAGTCATTACTAGCGCGCACTACACAGTACTTTCTCTCACTTCATCACAACAACAAACACGTTCTCCCCATGTCTTTCCATCCTCTCGCTCATTCATTTTGGAAATCACGACCCACTATCGTAGTTCCCCCCCCTTCTCTCTCTGATAAGCCTAGACAATAGTACAGGTACTTTCACCCAGGCGTGACGGCTGGCCTGCCCAGGCTCGCGTCTGACCTCTCACACACTCGGTATTATGCTAACATTATAAACACATCCAGGCTACTCATTCGCAACTTGAATGGGAAAACACAAGCGCCCACATCAACATAGATAATTGGGACTGTGCTGGACATTATAAAATTAATGTGGCGATGACACACACTACTATCAAACGAGTATCCAAACTCTATATACAATTAATTATACATCTATTAAAAATGAAACAAACAACACCAAAATTAAATAGATCATCTCTCACTTTCTGTCTTTACCTTATATATCTGTCAAATATATCTTCTGTCTTGCCGTACTTATTAGTGAAAGTAAAATTGGTAGCTAACGAAATTAAGTTATACCTTCCGGTATATGTCCTACAATTACTTAATATTAACCCATATATATTAAGAGAAATACAGTAATTAAGTCTCCTAACTCTATATTATTAATCTACCAAGGAAAATAAACCCAAGAAACATTGACTAAGCAAATGTGCTAACCAAATCAAGGAATTCCGAATTACACTCTCTAACCGTTGTTAGCTTTCAACTCAACAACGTCACTAGGCGACAAAATCCTTGAATACACAACTGGTAAAGAATGATAGAGACATGAACTTAAATACGAAGAAGAATGCCAGGTCTTCGAAGAACGCTTCCCGCACGTGTGCGGATCCACGTAAGACAGACTTTAAAGTGTTTACGATCTCCGGTTCGATGCTCGCCCCTGTTCTGGATAAAGGGTCGAAAGCGGCTTGAAATGAAAGAACGAGAATTCTCCGAGCGACCGGGGGACACAGAAACTAGCCGCTAGCTACATTGAGACCTTTTCGGCATAAAAAAAAAATGCCACAAACTTAGAGGAGCAAAGAGTTCCCTGTTTCCCCCACCTCAAAGAGACCAGGGCACTACTTAGTTTCCCTGAATGCCAACATAAAAGATCGTTAGACATCCAGCCGCTTCGCACGTGCAAAGAGGTGTGTCTAACTGTGCTCTAGCAAGATTGACAGAATCGGAGAGAAAATAAGAGCTGTTAAAATAAAAAATGACAGAATAAGTGGGCGGTAACATGAAATAGGAAATTAAACAGACAGGTTAACTTCACACAAGGGCAGACAATTCTAACCATCTGTGACAGCTTGAGACTGGCTTTCATATCCTATTATTAAAAAAGCCTGTCACTGTCTTTTTCTCTTGTTGAGGTGATCACTGGCCCAAGACAGTATACTTGTTGTTAGATGTGTAGTGCGAGCGTATGATGAACTGAGTGTGGGTGCGAATGAAGGCGCGAATGTGTTTAGGCTCGTATATATGAAGACCCTGCAACCCATACTCTCACATGCAGTAGTCAAGGATGCTTGGACACTGCAGGCATGTTTCAAGACATTTATTGACGAGAACACACATAGTATCAACAGGAACAGTCAGTGTAACAAGGTCATGCTGACCGGAAATCGATAGGTATACATTTGGCATTCAAAAAGGTAAACATCAGAGTAGACGTGCATGGTCAATAGCAAAGTTCTTCAATAATGACAGTTCGTAGCGTCGCCCTTGGCATCTCTGACTAAACGCGTCAGATGCCTTAGTCACTTAGACACATAGGTGCAACTTGGCATTCCCCGCCAATTGCACATTATCAGGCTGTAGTATAATAGCCGAAAGCACAGGCCTCGTTCTGACGTCGGCTGTGTACTTCTGTTAAATAGGTTATCATCAACTCTGCAGTAATGCTTATTGTAGACATAAATCCCGCCAATCTGCGGTTCCCACAATATATCTTCGTCACTGGATTTCTGGACAATATAAAGACTAACAGTCTTTGATGGCTACCTCGAGCACAAATATATAAGTTCTGAAATATATAGGATCGGTGAGCTGCAGTTCACACTAAGTAATCCTTTTACATGTTCTGCCACCGAAAAGCGTAATAATGCATAAAGGTCGGTATTACCTGGAAAATGAATCCTCAGAACATAACAAGGAATTCTGTCGTCATCCCGACGCACAGAGATTCACTGGGGAAAACTGCCATAGCAGTTACTTCGAAGATTCTCCCCGAAAAACAATGGACTCTTGGTCCCTTCAGAAAAACAGGACCTTCCCGGCTTGCCGGAAGTATAACTCTCTCCCGCTTAAAAAACCTTCCCATAGGCCTACGCCCGAACTGTCAACCTTTGACCCCAAAGGTCAAAACACAATGAATGAATAAACAAGGGAAGACAACCCCTAATCAACCTGACATCGCAGGTAAAGACACAATTATACTTATGATAAAACATAGGCAAATAACTTGACAGATGACTCCGTCGAAAATGACAGCAACATTACTACCACCCCCTGTAAAAAAAAAAAAATGAAATTTTTTTTTTTTTAATATGTCCATGAGCAAGATAGCACCAGTATCACTTCTGTGCTCATGCAAAAACTGAACCTAATATCAGGTACAATAGACGCATAAATAAGGCGTCTGAAGAGAATACAAATCATCTCTCAACATAGGAGAAAATATTTCCTTTAAGCCAAACAAACTAAGGGATACCATTCAAGAAACCTAAGTTGCTGGCAATACCAATCATATATCAAACATTACTAAATAATATAATCATAGCAATATACAAATGTCAATGCTATTTTAGCAACATATCACTGATGGATGGACAAAATGAAATTTGTTAAATTATCTAAACATCATCCAAATACATTTGTATTACAACATATTATGATATTAAGGACAGACCTAAGTCTGAAAGTATATCAGGAAAAACTAGGACACAAGATTTAACTGGAATCATGTGGGCATCTAGACAATATGTCCGCCATCACATTATCCGAACCACGGATAGCTCGCACCGTGAAATGGAAAGGCTGAAGAGCAATAGCATAACGAGTAGATCTCGAGCTCTTCAAATCCTTACTTGCATAGCCGTAAGAGCTTTTTGGTCGGTTTCCATAAAGAAATGCGCGCCCAGAAGGAACCTTTGTAGCTTAAGAATGGACCAAACCATAGCCAACAATTCACGGTCCAAAACCGAGTAATTCCTTTCTGCCGCATTTAGCTTCCTAGAAATATACATTACAGGATGCAGAGTTCCTGAATATTCCTGCATTAGTGCCGCTCCAATCCCAGTGGAAGAGGCATCACTACGAAGGACAAAAGTCTTATCAATCGTTGGTAGTCTTAAGATAGGATGAGATGAGAACAAATTCTTAACCTGATCCAATGAAGATTGGCATTCTTGGGACCAACGCACCATATTAGGAGAACCTTTTTTCAATAACGTTGAAAGTGGTGCCATAATGGAGGACAGATTCTCAATGAATCTTCCATAGAATTGTATCAATCCCAAGAGACTACGCACTTGCTTTTTCGTCTTCGGAACCGAGATATTTAATATCTTTGAAATGTTTTGGTCCTCTGTCTTCAACAGACCATGACCAACTCGATGACCTAGGAAGGAAATTTCACTAAACCCAACAAAAGCTTTAGAGGGTTTAGCAGTCAAACTATGCTCACGTAGAGTAGATAGCAATTCCTTTAGACCCAAATAGTGTTCTTCCCAAGTATCGCTGAAAAGACAGATGTCGTCTAAATATGCAATGACATCTGCACGATCTGATAGAATTCGTCGCATCATGCGCACGAAAGTCGCTGGGGCGTTCATAAGCCCGAAAGGCATAAAATTCCATTGAAACAGACCCCTAGGTGTCGAAAAAGCAGTGAGAGGTTTGGCGTGTTCCGTCAGTGGGACTTGCCAATAACCTTTCGACAAGTCTAGTTTAGTAAAGAATTTAGCTTTAGAAAGTCTAATAAGTAGATCATCTAATAACGGCATAGGTTCAGCATCGAACTTCGTAACTTGATTTAATTTGCGATAGTCAACGCAAAGACGTATGTTATTGTCTTTCTTTCGAACAATTACTATCGACGAAGAATAAGCTGAAGTGGATGGTTCAATTATTTGTAGTTGAATCATTTCATCCAATTCTTTCTCGACTTGTGCTTGAAAATGAATAGGTATTGGGTATGGTCTTACTCTGATCGGATTACGATCAGTAAGTATGATGTCATGTTCTATGACATCTGTGTGTCCAGGAATGTCGGTAAGGACATCCTGATATGATTGTAACGTAGAGGATACTTGACGCTGTTCCTCAAAAGACAAGTTCGAAGAGATTGTAACGTTTCTCCACGATTCCGTTGAAGTAAGTGGAATCGCAGGAAGAGGTAAGTTCACGTCAGAAAAAAATAGTTTCCTCATCCTGTATAACGGACAGGGATGAGATGTGACCATGTTGGACTGGAGAGTCGTCCGTCGCCTGGAAAATAGGCTGCAAATAGTCTGGACGTTCAATAAACTCTGTTAGCATATTTATATGGAAGGTTTTATGCCTTCCATCCACATCGACAATATAGTCGACATCGGAAATTTTTGAGACTATAGTGTATGGACCTTTCCATGAAATGAGAAGTCTATTCTCTCTTGAGGGCAGTAAGACATATGCTTTGTCTCCAGGACAAAGTTGACGTAGGCGTCTTTTCTTATTAGCAAATCGCCTAGCTTTTTCTTTCGCAAATTCGGAAGATGAAGTTGCTAACCTGCACGATTCGATAATCTTTTCTCTAAGAGCTATGACATATTCATATGACGATTGTGTATCATCGTCAATATTATCGGAAGTTATCAAATCGTGTAACAAGGACATCGGACCACGCGGTTGCGCGCCAAAGACAAGTTCGAAAGGAGAAAACCCTGTATGCTCGTTGGGAACCTCTCTATAGGCAAAGAGGACTGCAGGTAAAACCCTGTCCCAATCTTCAGGATGATCCTCCGTTATCTTGCCAAGTAAGTTCTTTAGTGTCCTGTTAAGACGTTCTACCAATCCATTGGACATTGGATGATAAATACTACTGAGAGACCTTTTAATGTCTAGCGTAGCCATTACCTGAGACATAACGTCCGAAATTAACTGAGTGCCGTGATCCGACAGTATTTCTCCGGGGAATCCCAGACGAGAAAATACGAGCCAAAGAGCATCAGCGATATCGACAGTTGATATGCTCTTCAGAGGAATAGCCTCTGGCCAACGCGTGCACATGTCCACGCAAGTGAGGATAAATTGGTGTCCTCTGGCTGACTTAATCTTGAACGGACCAATGATGTCTATAGCCATTTTCTGAAACGGCCGAATCGGAATATCTGCAGCCTGAATAGGAGCAGCATGTCTCGGACCCCTAGACTTGACCTCTTGACAAATTTTGCAAGATCGGCAATAAATTCGGATGTCTTTATTCACGAATGGCCAAAAGAAGGACGCAAGGACTCTAGTTTTAGTTCTGGAAAAACCCATGTGTCCAGCACACTGAGAATCGTGTGCATGCCGAAGAATTAAGGCTCTCATACACTTGGGCACAAGAATTTGCGAGTGCATAGACTTGTCCGAGTGTTGTACCATTCGTACCAATATACCATTCTTCATAGTGATATACGATTTGTGATTCGTATTTTGATTGGGATCCCCTTTCTTTGCAAGAAGGAAGAATTTCTTCAAAGAAGGATCCTCTTCTTGACGTTTAACAAACGAGTCATGGGAAATCACCAAGTGCTCGTCTTGGCTATCAACTTCATTACTATTATCAGATGAAGTTGGGGGATTAAGAGCTTGAGCTCTTGTCACCACTGCATTGACCGTTTGAATGTTTTTTCTTCCCAACTAGAAATTTGTTGCGGGGTGCATTCTTTAACCCCATGAATACGACCGATTATAAGATCCGCAATAGGATTAGGAAGAAGACATGCATGGACATCTCCTGTGAAGAAAGGAGTGTCAATCCTAATAATAGCAGTAGGATAGCTTTCCATAGTACCACCAAATGTAACACATTTGATTGTTTTTCCAGTGGCACAGCAAGGATCTATCAGAGACTCCCTAACCCCGACGGTAGTACATCCCGAATCGAAAAGTACTGAGACTAGCCTATCATTTATTAGACCTTTATGTAAGATGAGAGATCCTCTCCCATCATGCGCAACTGTAGCAGGTAGAGCAGGAAGAGGGTGACCACAACTTAGCGTAGATACAGTCGATGAGTCAAACAATGTTAAGCATTGGGGGCATTCAGTTGCTCTCCCAAAATCGAAAGCACAACCAGTGATAGCCCTAGAGTTACCACTATCATTTACTGTATTACAGGCTCCATCAAACTCTTGTTGTGCAGAGTTTGCCTGTTGGAAAGGTCTTTTTTTGTTAAACCTAGGTCTGCCTCGATTATCATTTCCCCTGTAATTATTTCGACTATCATTTCCCCTGTAATTGTTATCATACTGCCTATTGTAATCATCATTCCGGTTTGAATCGCGGTTTCTAAATTCACCATCGTCATAATCTTGACGTCGAGAATGATTACCTCGAAAATTTGAATAGTTATTATTTGGATAGCCTTTGCGAAAGTGTCTCAAATTATTACCACTAAAATTACGAGAACTACCATCTTGTCTCCAATTCATAGACGAAGAACCATCATGTGTTGGATTACTCCGCTTCTGAGTGTAATTTTGATTACTTCCCCTATTCCAATTTTGTTGAGCACCCTGAAATTTTTTTTTTGAAATTAGGGCCATATGGTGTTGCCGAAGCAGCTGGCAACCCTTCTTTCACTTTAGAATTGCTAACTGTAGCATGGGGATGCGCTGTGGCATACTGACAACAGTATTCCTCCATATCTTTTAAGTTTTTAGGCTTACGCTCATGAAGGAATGCAAGAAAAGAATCATTAACAGATGACAAAACCTTATCTCGCAATAATAAGTCCATTAGACCTTCATATGTTTTCTCAGTCTGAGACAACTCAACCCATCGTGTAAATGTACGACGTATCTTTGTAACAAAATCAGAGAAATCTACTCCATTTTCTGGCAACATTGTCCTAAAACGAAGACGATAATCTTCTTCTTTTAGTTGGTATTTTTTTAGCAATGCTGCCCTGACAACATCATAATTAGTCCTCTCATGTTCGACTATTGTCATAATAGTAGTCACTGTGTCACCTGTAAAAAATGGCATCAGTTGTTCAACATATTTTTCCTTTTTTATGTTATGCGTATCGCACAAAAATTGGAATCTATCTAGATAATCTGCTACGTCATCCTTTAAAGGATTGAAATGAGGCAATTTAATCCTACTAACAAACTCCTTTGTCGTACTCGAAGTTGTTTGCTGAGCACCCGTACTCGCCAATTTCAATTTCTCTAACTCCAAAATTGCGAGTTTTTCATCAAGTTCCATCTTCTGTTTTCTTTCCTCATGTTCCATTTTTCTAATTTCAGCCTCAGCTTGAGCTTTCCTCTCCTCTGCAGCAGCTTGAGCTTTCCTCTCCTCTGCAGCAGCTTGAGCTTTCCTCTCCTCTGCAGAAGCTTCTTTGTCTAATCTTTTTTGTTCAGCTTCAAATCTCCTTTCCTCCACCTGCATCTGCAATTTCCTTTGTTCAGCAGCAACATCAGCTTCTCTGTCTAGTCTTTTTTGTTCAGCAGCTGCTTCTCTTTCTAATCTTTTCTCTTCAGCCAGAGCTTTTTTTTCTTCTGCAGCAGCTTTTCTCTCTTCAGCAGCTAATGCTTTGTCATACTGAGCAACATCCCATTGTTCTAACTGTTGACCAGTCTTATCCAGGGCTTTCCCTTGTGTAATAAAGTAATCTAATGTAGACATCTTGTCTAATGAGATCAGTAACTTGCAGAAGTAACTAAATTAAATTATCCCACTTTAATGGGAGACAAGTCTGAAATGATAGACTTGTATACTCACTTCACTTTATTTCACTCTCTTAGTCTTAGACAAAGACTTTGTATGGTCCTCTTGTTTATAATGTAACCCAAAAAATCACTTGAGTACCTGTGGAAAAAAAATTCCTTATATCCCACTCACTATGGGCACAAGTCTTTTTTATAAAGAACTTGAATATGTATTTCACCTTGTCTCAATCTTTGTAGATAACAAGTCTTTTATCAAAGAACTTGTATAAATATCTTATATAATAATATTTTATTAACAAACTCTATATGAAGAGTCTACCTTATCAATAATATCAATACATGACCAAGTATATGTATGTAGACTGTGCATGACAGTAATGTAGTACAAAAAAAAAAAACAAAGACAAAGATACAAAACAATACAAATGGCAACACTGTTTTAACCAAAAATGTGTAGAGAAATACACAAAAGAAAGGAGAGACCTACAGAATACAAACAAAACAAATCGAAAATCAAAACTGAAAAACAGACAAAATATTACAAAAACAACGTTAAGTACAGTTACATCACAGCTAACATCAATAGCGACCAATTGTCACTAGCAAATTTTCAAATTAAGAAAATTTGCACCTACAGAACGCCTACAGTAAGCCTCGATTAAGTGGCATATTTACTGTAAGACCCACCAACCGAAAACCCGCAGAAAAATACACAAAAACAGTAGAAGTAACATAAACATATAGCAATCAATTTCAATGTGTTGCAGAACAAGTTCAGTCACAGCTGAAACTAAAATAAATTTCTTGCTCCTTGCGAACACAGAAACGAAATGTCAAACGCGCACTGAAAGTCAAATCCACTGTAACATAAAGTGGTATTCACGAACCAAAGTTACTATGACCTTCTCGAATTAGGACTTGCACATTGAATGTTTACAATTTCCACGTACTGTTTACAAACACTTGACCTCGAACAATGTAGCTTGAATGCTCGGACATAGAAAAGTCTGTTGTTGACTGAAACGTGTAACAACCAGCAGTACTGTTCACAATAGGAACCCGCCTTCTATGCAGTTATGGTCCACGTAGCAAATGCCTAGATGTTAACTTCAGTACTTGTCTTGTTGTGGTTTATGTAGCATTATAAAATAAATGCTCGTACTGTTTATCTGGGTCAACCGTTGATGACCTATTTCTGTCCTGCTGTAGCGAAAACTTGCAAATGTAGAATTAGCGCTGTGTGTTACGGCTGTCCCGTGTGTAGCTTAGACCCACAGATCAGAAGTGTAATGTGTACTTGTCCTTCTTGTAAATTTCTGGACAAAACTGGAGACATCATATATGTAACAGCCAACCAGGAATGTAAATTTCTGGATCCATTAATGTCAACAATAATGTCAAATGCTCGCTCTGTTCTTTTTAAACACACAGATCTGGTCCATCAGAAATGTAAGTTTCTAGGCCACATTGGCAACAACAAATGTATCAGAAGAGCCCACGTAACTGGCCCACCAGAAATGTCACTGTCTTTTTCTCTTGTTGAGGTGATCACTGGCCCAAGACAGTATACTTGTTGTTAGATGTGTAGTGCGAGCGTATGATGAACTGAGTGTGGGTGCGAATGAAGGCGCGAATGTGTTTAGGCTCGTATATATGAAGACCCTGCAACCCATACTCTCACATGCAGTAGTCAAGGATGCTTGGACACTGCAGGCATGTTTCAAGACATTTATTGACGAGAACACACATAGTATCAACAGGAACAGTCAGTGTAACAAGGTCATGCTGACCGGAAATCGATAGGTATACATTTGGCATTCAAAAAGGTAAACATCAGAGTAGACGTGCATGGTCAATAGCAAAGTTCTTCAATAATGACAGTTCGTAGCGTCGCCCTTGGCATCTCTGACTAAACGCGTCAGATGCCTTAGTCACTTAGACACATAGGTGCAACTTGGCATTCCCCGCCAATTGCACATTATCAGGCTGTAGTATAACAGCCGAAAGCACAGGCCTCGTTCTGACGTCGGCTGTGTACTTCTGTTAAATAGGTTATCATCAACTCTGCAGTAATGCTTATTGTAGACATAAATCCCGCCAATCTGCGGTTCCCACAATATATCTTCGTCACTGGATTTCTGGACAATATAAAGACTACCAGTCTTTGATGGCTACCTCGAGCACAAATATATAAGT
Organism: Oreohelix idahoensis; assembly: GCA_024509875.1. NCBI lineage: Eukaryota > Metazoa > Mollusca > Gastropoda > Stylommatophora > Oreohelicidae > Oreohelix > Oreohelix idahoensis. The sequence continues at coordinate 968,287 of JAMPIV010022712.1, forward strand.
TCTGAAATATATAGGATCGGTGAGCTGCAGTTCACACTAAGTAATCCTTTTACATGTTCTGCCACCAAAAAGCGTAATAATGCATAAAGGTCGGTATTACCTGGAAAATGAATCCTCAGAACATAACAAGGAATTCTGTCGTCATCCCGACGCACAGAGATTCACTGGGGAAAACTGCCATAGCAGTTACTTCGAAGATTCTCCCCGAAAAACAATGGACTCTTGGTCCCTTCAGAAAAACAGGACCTTCCCGGCTTGCCGGAAGTATAACTCTCTCCCGCTTAAAAAACCTTCCCATAGGCCTACGCCCGAACTGTCAACCTTTGACCCCAAAGGTCAAAACACAATGAATGAATAAACAAGGGAAGACAACCCCTACTCAACCTGACATCGCAGGTAAAGACACAATTATACTTATGATAAAACATAGGCAAATAACTTGACAGATGACTCCGTCGAAAATGACAGCAACAAAGCCATAAACAAACTTCAACAAGACAGTATGGACTAATCAAGCAAGATAAATAATTAACTTCAGTCATCCAAGATTAAAGAAAGGTCTTCTAGGAAGGATGCCAATAACTCGATCCAGAGAAAGCCGAAGCAAGTCTGAGTTGCTGTCGTGAAATATTCTAATCCACATATATAAATTATCAGGTAAATATAAAGCCTAACAAATACATTTAATAAAGAAAAGAGCAATGGTAAAAGAAACAGTGCTGTCACAATGACTGTACTCGAAATCCCCTTTGTTTTATGCTTCGTCTGCAAATTGTAACGTTTCCACGTTAAATATAAGCCACTGCATAAATACAAGCGTTTCCACAACACATTAAAACGGGTATTGCATTTCTAAGAAAAACATTGAGAGGCACACTGCGTAATGACCTAAATTAATCCTAACATTAATTATACTACGTTACCAAAACGAACGAACAAATGGACTCAAATAGAAAGAAGGGAGGGCTGAAAATCAGGAACGCATGCAACACTAAACACGCGTCTCGCTATTAATGCCACCCCCAACAAGCGTAACGCGATATACAATTACTACTATCACGCGTGTAAGGCCACATGCACTAACTTTTTTTCAGACGGACAGTGATAAAAACACTAACCTTCCCAGAGTTAGGTTTTAAAATCCTGAAAAACGCTTATTAGAAAAGATAACATTAGATGGGTTTACGTTTGAAAACATTACAGTACCCAGACAGCACATCTTCGAAACAGGAGGTAGAAGAAATTGCATATTTTGAACGCAGCCACTTAGCTCTTTTAAATTTGTATATTTGGGTTCCTTAGGACTTGCTGACACAGAATATGTAAAACGTTACGCAAATAGTCTAGGAATTACCAAATTATAACCAAAATAAAATAGTGGGGATGCCTGACAGCATGAAATCATTTCTGCTCATAAAATTTTTTTATAACGTGTTTGAAAAAACCTTACGTTACGGAAATAGCCTACCATGTTAACTCCTAATTGATTGGAGCGCCACAAATGTAAGACTAAACACGATTGGTCAGGCTATAAATACTATCTTGTGTTGTCAGGGGAAACGTGAAAAAGGAGTACTTTTTTGAAAAGATGTGTGGACATGGTTTCATTGGGTAGAGCTGCGAATATACTCGATTCAGAGCGTCTGTTCATTGCCACATCTTGTAATAATCCTACTAAGAAGCAGTGCGTTGAGCACCAGTGTATATTTTATTTTATATAAAATAAAGCCTGGGACATCGGCAGATCGGAGTTATGCTATATTCATTGCCAGTCAACGAAACTGTTTATTATTCTATGAATTGTGGTAAGCTTGAAATATTCAATATCTTTTAATGAAAATTGAATGTAAATTGTTAATTTATGCCTGTATATATGTGTAGTTCAGTAGCAAACATGATGTAAAGCCTATAATGCTCCAGCCTGAACAGAAGGTGTCGGAGGAAAGTAAAACTGCATGGAATGGCCAAACAGTACACTGACACCTAGATGATTGACTAGAAAGAAATAATGCTGGAATTGCAGAGGCGTAGTAACCATTAGGGAGGGAAATACTGGTATAAAGTATTTCAGATGAAGCTGACAGTTGGCCTAACGCTCTGAACTCAATGTTTGTGATGTATTGTGCTCAGTGTAGAACTAGAGTAACAATTAGTTATGAAGTAGAAGGTACATCCTTCTTGTTTCAGGGACCGTGGTCTTAACGTTATTGAGCAGCACCTGGTCAGAGCTTTGCTGAAGCCAGAGGTGGACAGCATACTCCTGGGTCCATATAGCAACCAGTGGGGTGACTCCAGAACTCATTAAAGTAATCGAGCAGAGGAGCTTTTTTCTGCAGTCATCACCAAAGATAAGAGAGTGTGGCCATGGAGCTCAACATTATGTACCCCATCTTAAAATGACAGTGTAACATAAAATTAAGAGGGGAATTTAATTGTTTTAATATCAGGAACTGAGAACATCTCCAATACAGTTCCAATAAAGACAAACTATTGAAGTCATGATGACACATACCAACAGAGCTTGAACAAAACAAAACCAGTATTACCTCATATTACTACTACACAACTGACACACATAGGATACTATTAAAAATATATGTCACTACAAGATTCATATTAATAAATTATGTACATATAACTTGTAATTAAAATTGATTGTGATTCCTGGTTCCCTTTGTATTTGAATCAGGACACATATACATTCATGACAGCACTGAATACATATTGTTATTTGAAAAGTTATCAGTGACTCCTTTAAGATATCCTTATAGAGTGTTTTATGTATGTGAGTGTCACTGTGTTGTCAAGTGTGGTGGAATAAATTAAATTGTTTAGCTGTCTGTTGTTGTTATGACTTACACTTCATCATACACATACCCTAGACATATAACGTAGTCATCACACTATTCCAGAATAATTCTGACTGAGGTATACATATGTGGCAGTAAGTAAGGTTATCTATAATACACTACTCTTATTAGATATAGATACCTTCACAGCTGATCTCAGTCAGTACACTAAGTCCCCTATAAATATTTATAACATCCCACTTCACCACATATATTGGGGTCTCGCTCTCGGGATTTTGAATCTTTACCTATTACAAATATTGGGGGAAATTCACTTCAGGGAATAATAAGAATTAAAAGGTATCCTTGGGTGGAATTAAATAAGGTTGAGCTCTCGGTGCCTGTGTTGTCCATTAGATATATATTTAGAGATTGAATTGTTAGTTAGACATTGTATAAACTTACCTGATAGACAATGGCGGACCTAGCCAAATTTCGATCTGCTGCTGTTCAGACTGCAAAAGAGTTAGGATTAGATGGGCAAGTTATGGTTGCCTATGTCACTACTGAATGTGACAAATTTATTGAACGCGAAGAAAGAAGATTAGAAAAAGAGGCCGAAAGAAAGTTAGAGGCTGAAAAGGAAATTAAGAGGTTGCAGATTGAGGCTGAGGCTAAGAGGTTGCAGATTGAGGCTGACAAAGAGGCTAAAGCATTGGAAGCCGAGGAAAGAAGACAGGCTGCAGAAAGAGAAGAGAAGAGATTAGCTGCAGAAAGGGAAGCAGAAAAGGAGGAGAAGAGATTACAAAGGGAACATGAGTTACGACTAAGGGAGTTTGAGTTTCAGGGCCATGCTCCTGAAAATGGTGCCAGTCCCTTTGCCTCTGATGCTACGGTTACTCAGGGAGCCTCAACCTCAGCTATGAATTTTCATTTAGATCATTTTGTTGAGAAAGACGATGATATAGAGAGCTATCTAAATAGGTATGAACTATTAGCTACCACATATGGGTTAGAGAGAGAAAGGTGGAGCTTAAAGTTATCTCAGGGATTTCGTGGGGCAGCTTATGAAGTTTTTGCAAAAATGAGCAGAAGTGATCAGGAAAATTATGACATGCTAAAGCAGGCTCTTTTGTTAAGATATGAAAAGAATGCAGAATTTTATAGGAAAAAATTTAGGAATGCTAAACTACTGTCAGGTGAAACCTATCACCAGTTCTCTGCACGAATAGAGACATACTTGGAGAAATGGACTTCTCTGGGGAAAACCCAAGATCTTAAGGAAATGGTCCTTATAGAGCAATTAAGAGAGTCCATGGCTCCAGACCTGAGAAAGTTTCTCATGGAACAAGGTGCAGAGAGGCTGGGTGAGTTGCTAAATGTTGCTGAAAGGTATCAAGCAGCTCAAGCAGAGGTAACAGGTAATAAAAAGAAACAGGTGGATAACTTTAGGGCGCCCCAGAACTTTAATAAATTTGATCCTAGGGATCAAAACAAAGGTAAGCACCAATTTGATAGGCCACGGTATGAAAATAAAAATAAATTCCCACAATTCGATGAAAGGAAATATGATGAAAGAAAATCTTTCAACCAAGGAAAAAGGTGGTGTAAGAATTGTCAGATGGACAATCATGACACTGACCGTTGCAGAAGGAAACCTGTGTATATGGCCACCCTTCAGGTCAGGTCGACCTCAAGACAGGAGGAGGATATTATGTTGGATACCACTCCAGAAGAGATGAGGAAGGCACAGGCTGAGGACAAAACACTCAAGCCTTGTTTCAGAAAATTGTCAACTTGTCATACAACTCCAGGCAAGGGAGATTTTTACATGAAAAACAAGTTGATGTATAGGAAGACTGGAGCTAGATCCAAAGGTCAGGGACAGCTGGTACTTCCTAAAAGATATAGGGCAGACTTAATAAGGAGCCTACATGTGAAACCAGATGGGGACCATGAGAAGATAGGTACCATCATCCAAAAGGTGGCTCACAATTATTATTGGCCCAAAGCAAGATGGGACATTGAGAATTTTGTAGAAAGGTGTAGCATAGCACATGAGGGAACACCCACAAGTGGGAACATTGATCAGGACCTGGACACGCCACGGGGCAAAATTAGGCCTGATAATAAAAAAGAAAAATAGATTTGATAAAGTGGACCAAATGGAATGGGAAGCCCCTTTTCACGGACAAGCTTCACTTAACTGTTTTACAATGGTCACTATGCGGAGAGTGCAAAAAGATGTCTTACCCCAGGATAAGCCGAAAATCCCTCAATCGGACTTAAACAAACTGGAGGAAGAGGATGTAGAGAGGAAATCTCTCATCAAGAATTTTAAGTGGGGAGAAAGCCCCAAAAGAAAAATTGGTAGCGGTCGTTTTGTGAATGATAATTCTGGGAGGAAAAATCATCACTTCAGAGCTTCGAGTGGAAGAGACCATACCGGTGCATGGACAAATAGGTCCACACAATTAAAGGTCCATATGTAGCTTTGTTAAGAACGTGGACTGATGAAAAGGCAGAGGAAAACATTACATCTTCATACCAATATGTGAATGAGCTGACCACTCGTTTAAAAACTGGCTGGAAACTTGCCAATGAAAATTTGAAACAAGCCAGGAAGAAACATGCTGCCTATTATAACAGGAAGGCGAAAGACAGAGATTTGGCTGTGGGAGAGAAGGTACTGCTTCTTCTCCTCGGGAGTCAGAATAAGTTACAGATTGGATGGCAAGGTCCATATACAGTTTTAGAGAAGGTGTCTAGAACAAATTATAAGATAGATAAGAAGGGGAAAGAAAAAATCTATCATGTGAATCTCCTGAAGAAATATTTGGAAAGAGAACATAAGGAAGAGACACACTTGTTGACCTTGTCCATCGCCATGGAGATGAAAAAGGAACCACTTTCATCATTTGAATATCCATTACACCCCTGTGAGACAGCAGCACAGGTGAAAATCAGTACACATTTAACGAAAACTCAGAAAGAGAGAGTGCAACAGGTTCTAAATAATCATGCAGAGGTATTAACAGACCGACCAGGGCATACAAACCTATTGGAATATGATATGAAACTGATAGACCCCACACCTGTCTGTATGAAACCATATTCGATTCCGTTTGCTAAGGAGAAAGCTTTGAAGGAAGAGATAGACTATCTGTTGAAGGAAGGAATTATTTCGCACAGTGAATCTTCGTATAGTTCCGGTGTTGTACTCTTAAGGAAGCCCTCTGGAGAACATAGACTCTGTATAGATTACAGGAGACTGAATGCTATTACAGAAGGACAGGTGGATCCATTGCCGGATACAAATCAGCTGTTTGCCAGACTAAATAAAGCTAAATATTTCTCAAAAGTGGATCTGAGTAAAGGATACTATCAGATTCCAGTAAAGCCTGAGGTTAGACCATACCTAGCTTTTAGTACATCAGAAGGACACTATGAGTTTAATAGATTGCCATTTGGATTGAAGAATGCGCCTAGTGTCTTCTCTAGAATGATGAGAAAATTGTTGGATGTAAACATTTCGGAGGAACGTAATGAATCCCTGAGTTGCCTCTTTGATTGAGGATATTCCGAATGTTTCATACAGGATAATAAGAAGATTATGGGATCCACTACGAAAACTCTGCTATCACCAGGTATATGTTATCTCCTCATAACGTACATTTTGAGGAAAATCTAATGTTCTCTGGACATGTCATTGCGCAGACTCAGAGAAGAGAAATGGTGAATACGGGTTGCGAAGCAGCATTAAGACAAGCACTCACACTTGCGGCTGTTCAGTAACATAACCGAAATATATTATTGGTTGTAGAAGTCTGAGGCAGATTTCATGAGCAGTGCCTACTCTGAATGGACCCAACTACATAAAACCATGATAGCACCACAGCAGAGTAAAGTCAAGTTGACTTACATTTATCTATGTGTATATAGAATAAAGGACTGACATATAATGTCTGTTTTAAGAGGGGAGGTGTCGTGAAATATTCTAATCCACATATATAAATTATCAGGTAAATATAAAGCCTAACAAATACATTTAATAAAGAAAAGAGCAATGGTAAAAGAAACAGTGCTGTCACAATGACTGTACTCGAAATCCCCTTTGTTTTATGCTTCGTCTGCAAATTGTAACGTTTCCACGTTAAATATAAGCCACTGCATAAATACAAGCGTTTCCACAACACATTAAAACGGGTATTGCATTTCTAAGAAAAACATTGAGAGGCACACTGCGTAATGACCTAAATTAATCCTAACATTAATTATACTACGTTACCAAAACGAACGAACAAATGGACTCAAATAGAAAGAAGGGAGGGCTGAAAATCAGGAACGCATGCAACACTAAACACGCGTCTCGCTATTAATGCCACCCCCAACAAGCGTAACGCGATATACAATTAATACTATCACGCGTGTAAGGCCACATGCACTAACTTTTTTTCAGACGGACAGTGATAAAAACACTAACCTTCCCAGAGTTAGGTTTTAAAATCCTGAAAAACGCTTATTAGAAAAGATAACATTAGATGGGTTTACGTGTGAAAACATTACAGTACCCAGACAGCACATCTTCGAAACAGGAGGTAGAAGAAATTGCATATTTTGAACGCAGCCACTTAGCTCTTTTAAATTTGTATATTTGGGTTCCTTAGGACTTGCTGACACAGAATATGTAAAACGTTACGCAAATAGTCTAGGAATTACCAAATTATAACCAAAATAAAATAGTGGGGATGCCTGACAGCATGAAATCATTTCTGCTCATAAAATTTTTTTATAACGTGTTTGAAAAAACCTTACGTTACGGAAATAGCCTACCATGTTAACTCCAAATTGATTGGAGCGCCACAAATGTAAGACTAAACACGATTGGTCAGGCTATAAATACTATCTTGTGTTGTCAGGGGAAACGTGAAAAAGGAGTACTTTTTTTGAAAAGATGTGTGGACATGGTTTCATTGGGTAGAGCTGCGAATATACTCGATTCAGAGCGTCTGTTCATTGCCACATCTTGTAATAATCCTACTAAGAAGCAGTGCGTTGAGCACCAGTGTATATTTTATATAAAATAAAGCCTGGGACATCGGCAGATCGGAGTTATGCTATATTCATTGCCAGTCAACGAAACTGTTTATTATTCTATGAATTGTGGTAAGCTTGAAATATTCAATATCTTTTAATGAAAATTGAATGTAAATTGTTAATTTATGCCTGTATATATGTGTAGTTCAGTAGCAAACATGATGTAAAGCTTATAATGCTCCAGCCTGAACAGAAGGTGTCGGAGGAAAGTAAAACTGCATGGAATGGCCAAACAGTACACTGACACCTAGATGATTGACTAGAAAGAAATAATGCTGGAATTGCAGAGGCGTAGTAACCATTAGGGAGGGAAAATACTGGTATAAAGTATTTCAGATGAAGCTGACAGTTGGCCTAACGCTCTGAACTCAATGTTTGTGATGTATTGTGCTCAGTGTAGAACTAGAGTATCAATTAGTTATGAAGTAGAAGGTACATCCTTCTTGTTTTAGGGACCGTGGTCTTAACGTTATTGAGCAGCACCTGGTCAGAGCTTTGCTGAAGCCAGAGGTGGACAGCAAACTCCTTGGTCCATATAGCAACCAGTGGGGTGACTCCAGAACTCATTAAAGTAATCGAGCAGAGGAGCTTTTTTCTGCAGTCATCACCAAAGATAAGAGAGTGTGGCTGATGCGTGATGCCATATGATGATGGATGGCATCCGCATGTCTGGTTTTGTGTAGTGTGTAGATGTGTTCAGTCAAAACAATGTTCATGCAACAATAACAGGGCAATCCACATAGGACGTCAGTAAACTCACGACGTATAAAGTCAATGAGTCTTGAAACAGCCGTTGACGTTTTTCTTCATTATTTATTGTGGACGCCACAGTGACAAAATGGTTACGCAAATGTGTAGGCACATCAAACAGTCATTATCACAGCAACATTCAATACAGCAATAGACGGTAGACAGCATTACAATGATGAGTCAGATGCATGTTATATTTCATAGTGCTGTAAATGTAGTCAGGTGGAAAACTCCATCCTTTTCTATAACAGCCAGGAGATAACCAGATGTATGAGATCAGTTCACTCTCCTTAGTTTGACTTCAGCAAGACAGACACGTCTGCCGAAGTATAAATAATGTCCTCAAGAATATCCTCTAGATAATAAAGGTTTTCTAAACCTAGTTCATTTAACAAAGTAGCAAGTAATGGTCCTTGGTACATGCATCAACCGATGCAGTACAATGCAGCGACATGTGAGCTGGGAAAGAACATCTCGTGACGACGACTTTCGGAGACAGGCTATGAATCGAAATCGCTCACGACCCAAAATCGATAGAGTTAATGAAAAAGTCAATTTACCTTGCTTTCATGAAATACACAGAAATATCACGCCTCCCGACATGTGGGAAAACACTAGAGGTATTATCTCGACTAAACGAAATATCCATAAGAGGACTACACATCCCTGACAGAACAAAAAAAAGCGGAGATCCCCTCTTCAACGAGGCATCTCTTTCGCCATTCCAAATCGCTCACTCCCACTAGTGGTGGGCGGAAACCGATCGACCAAACAACAAGACAAGTCATGCGCAGTCCAGCGCAAAAAATGACCACAGCTCAAAAGTTAACTGCATTCGATACTAACGCGAGAAGACAAATGCTTACCGAGAAAAGTGACTATAGATTTCAAGCAGTTGTTGCCCTTGCGTTATAAAACAGATATTGAAATAAAACGATGTTGCGAGAATTTATCACGCAACATATCACCACCTCCTCCCGATAAAAAAAAAATGTGGAACATATTTTTTTTTCAATATCAAAGAGCAAGCGATAAGCGGCTCAAAAACGCACGAATTATGCGCTGATAATTAATTAAATTGCCAAACAATAGGCTAATTATAGAGTGTCTGGTGAGGATATACCTCAACAGAAAAATAAATATGTCTCAAAAAATATTCACATCGGGGAGGTGTCACCAACACACATCACGTTAGCATGTAAACACAATATACGTATGCAAGTTACTATAATCATCATTAAACAGCATACTCTAATATTGTCTTTAAAAATGGATGTACAAATCTGATAGGAAAATTTAAATAGTACATTCTTTGACATGTAATGACATAAGTACATAGCAAAGTTAAACTACATGACGATCCAGGACATATGCTCTGGTATTCCGAGGGTAAGTACACAATCTAGAACTCGTAAGGTAAGTCCTCAGCTCAACAATGACATTCTGAGAAAGTACAAGCAATATAATGCTAATTAATAACTAATATGCTTCATAAGGTACAATACATTATTAATAATTGTGGCTGTTTAGTAAACTAACGGCCCTTATATTAACTACTCAGTCCTCCTCTATCATTTTAAAAAACGAACAGAAGAAGATGACAACAAAGCACGATAGTGTGTACATATAAAGTAAGTACAGATGTGCTAATCTATTGTAGAAATATAGGTGTGTTATGACTCTGTAATATATAGAAATATAGGACAGAAGTATTAGTTGGAGTCATGTGGGCATCTAGACAAAATGTCAGCCATCACATTATCCGCACCACGGATAGCTCGTACCGTGAAGTGAAAAGGTTGAAGAGCTATAGCATATCGAGTGGATCTCGAACTCTTCAAATTCTTAGTCTGAATAGCTGTAAGAGCTTTCTGATCAGTCTCTAGAATGAAATGTGCGCCCAGGAGGAATCTTTGTAGCTTTAGAATTGACCAAACCATCGCTAACAACTCACGGTCTAAAACCGAGTAGTTCCTCTCTGCCGCATTTAGTTTTCTAGAAATGTACATAACAGGATGCAGAGTATTTGCATATTCTTGCATCAGTGCTGCTCCAATCCCAGTGGATGAAGCATCACTCCGAAGAACAAAAGTCCTATCAAGAGTAGGTAATCTTAAGATGGGAGGAGAAGAAAATATATTCTTGATTTGGTCTAGTGAAGATTGGCATTCTTCAGACCAACGGACCAGATTAGGCGAACCTTTCTTCAACAATGTTGAGAGAGGTGCCATGATCGAAGATAAATTTGGAATAAATCTCCCATAAAATTGAATTAAACCTAAGAGACTCCTAACTTGTTTCTTCGTTTTAGGAACAGAGATGTTCAGTATTTTGGAAGTATTGTGGTCTTCTGTCTTCAAGAGACCATGACCAACACGATGACCCAGGAAAGAGATTTCACCAAAAACCAACAAAAGCTTTAGAAGGTTTTGCTGTCAAATTATTCTCACGTAGAGTGGACAGTAAGTCATATAACCCTAAATAGTGATCTTCCCAGGTATCACTGAAGAGACAGATGTCATCTAAGTATGCGATGACATCCGAACGATGTGACAGAATTCGACGCATCATGCGAACGAAAGTGGCAGGGGCGTTCATGAGACCAAAAGGCATAACATTCCATTGAAATAGACCCCTAGGTGTAGAAAAAGCAGTAAGAGGTTGATAAAGTTGATATTTAGTTGGATATAATATATGTTGATAAAGTACACCAGAACACTCCTAGGCGGGAAGACAGGCGTCTATCATCATCAGTTGACAAGATCCCTATGGTGTTGCCTGCCCCACTGTAGTGTATGGAATGTCAACTTGACCTACGCAGTGTTGTGTAGACATGGATGGAGTGTATAATGTGCGAATGATGATAAGGGTTCGTGTTGTTGACAAATGTTCTCTTCTCACACTCATGTATGACCGGAAGTCATCGACACCAACGACTGTGTACCTTTTCTAAAGTTTAATTGGACGTACACACTCGACAGCACAGATAGTGACAAATCACAGGTTGCCATAATACATCATAGTACAGTGGACAAATGGTCTTGCAATGTTACATGGGCACTCATGTAGAATAATGGTATAATGGACTGTCAATAGCCAAGCACTCAGTATCGCCCATACATATATCATCTGACGTCACTGACTGAGCACGTCAGCTTGTAAACAATATTTCAGATGACTTCTAAACCTAATCTCGTTTAGCAACGATTCTTCAACATAATGTTCAGCACATATTTTTCCATATAATAATATTGAACCGCTAACAATGGGTTCTCATGTGTAGCAGTGATCTCTGGACTGATCAAGCGATAATACGGGCATCCCTTTTCTCTTCTTGAAAGTCCTACATGTTTTGGTTCCAAGATGGCTCCACTCGTGAACTGTCACTCACGTTTGAATACAGATAATGAATCTGTTCTAAAGTTAGTCATTCATACAACATTTCGTTGCTCTGTAGATTTGGTCATGAACAATAGACTGCATTCTACAGAATATAGTGCTGCTAGGAATCGAAGTCGTTTTTCATCGAGTCAAATATATTCTCTTAAACATTCAAATCGTAATTATCGACAATGGTGGCTTCGATCGAGAGTTCATAAGAGTATCTTTGATTACCTTGGTAGAGGGAATATGAAACTGCCATTCCTTGGCAAGATGAATAAACACTGGGGTAAAGCATACACGATAGGTCTAGACGACTATCACTTTCCCCAAAACCACTGAGATCACTTTTCAAGGCATCAAGCCGACATAGCAAAACACACACATTCCCTATCAGGACGAAGCCAAATCACACCACTCAAGCGACACATCCGCCGAATAGCCTTTGACCTCTCTAGAGACAACAGAACATATAGTTCGACTTAGATATGTAAAGATATACAGATATAAGACAGACTTGTCCTACTCAGACAAACAATACACATAAATTCAGGCCATAGATATTCTGAAGCAAGAACAATCTATTATTACCCAAACAACGAATAAATCGCAGTAAAATGTATTTATCCGCGGAGTTCAAGGGAAGTAACTCAATAATGACTTTCCCTTAAGCACTAAAAAATTACCTATGTATAATATTGTAAGATATCAAAGACTGCACGTAACAGTCTTACCACACCTCCCGGGAAAAAAAAAAATGGAACATTTTTTTTTTTTTTTGAAATACATCTAGGAGCAACGTACAATAGGCTCACAACGCATGAATAATGCGCAGATGAAAATATCAGGAATACCTATAACGCCTAATATGAGGCTAAGTCGACTTATGGAGCGACTGGTGAGAATGTGTCTCATAAACTGAGAGAAATTATTTCTCTACAAGTATATTTTTCCAGGAAGGTGTCATCAAAGTATAATACAATTCTGGCAATTACACAATGCCTAAAAAATTCATATCATCACTACATATTAGATATCTTAAATTTATGATTTATGAAGAAAAAATCATCAAAGCACAGCGGTGAATAAACATACATGAACCGCTATGTAGTGATACAATCATTATATTATTAAATTACAAATGTGTATCTATCATGATATAGAAAAGGAACTACTATAGAACTAGACATATCAAGAAGTCTAAGCCCTAATAGTTATGTGGAATCATGTGGGCATCTTGACAGAATGTCTGCCATCACATTATCTGATCCCCGAATAGCTCGCACAGAGAAATGAAAAGGTTGAAGAGCAATTGCATATCGAGTAGACCTCGAGCTCTTCAAATTCTTACTCTGTATAGCAGTAAGAGCTTTTTGGTCTGTTTCTACTATGAAATGTGCGCCTAGAAGGAATCTCTGTAGTTTGAGGATCGACCAAACCATAGCTAATAGCTCACGGTCTAAAACCGAATAATTCCTTTCTGCCGCATTAAGTTTTCTGGAAATATACATTACAGGATGCAGAGTTCCAGAGTACTCTTGCATTAGTGCCGCTCCAATCCCAGTGGATGAAGCGTCACTACGAAGAACGAATGTCTTATCTTTAGTGGGTAGCACTAAAATAGGTGGTGTTGAAAACAGTGTTTTAATCTTATCCAGAGAGCATTGGCATTCCTGAGACCAGTGGACCACATTAGGCGAACCTTTCTTTAGAAGTGTTGAGAGAGGTGCCATGATAGAGGATAGATTCTGAATGAATCTGCCATAAAATTGAATAAGACCTAACAGACTTCTCACCTGTTTTTTAGTCTTAGGGATTGAGATGTTAAGTATCTTACTAGTATTATGGTCCTCTGTCTTTAGGAAACCATGACCAACTCGGTGGCCTAGGAAAGAAATTTCGCTAAAACCAATATAGGCTTTAGAGGGTTTCGCTGTCAGGTTGTGCTCACGCAAAGTAGACAGCAATTCATCTAACCCTGAATAGTGATCTTCCCAAGTATCGCTGAAAAGACAGATGTCGTCTAGATATGCAATGACATCTGACCGATAAGATAGGATTCGGCGCATCATGCGTACGAACGTAGCTGGTGCGTTCATAAGACCGAAAGGCATAAAATTCCATTGGAACAAACCTCTAGGTGTTGAAAAAGCCGTGAGAGGTTTGGCGCGTTCAGATAAAGGAACTTGCCAATATCCCTTAGACAAATCAAGTTTAGTGAAAAAATGAGATTTGGAGAGTCGAGTAAGTAGCTCTTCCAGTAAAGGCATAGGTTCGGCATCGAACTTCGTTACTTGATTCAATTTTCGATAGTCAACGCAAAGACGTATGTTATTGTCTTTTTTACGCACAATAACCATCGGCGAAGAATACGCAGAGGTGGATGGTTCGATTATTTTCAAATCTATCATCACATCCAACTCTTTCTCGACCTGTGCTTGGAAATGTATAGGTATAGGATAAGGTCTAACCCTAATAGGAGTATGGTCAGTTAGCACAATGTCATGTTGAATGACATTCGTTTGTCCAGGGATGTCAGTGAGTACATCCTGAAATGTTTGCAACATAGTTGAAACTTGTCGCTGTTCTCCTAGAGACAAATCAGGAGAGACAGTAACGTTCTTCCATGATTCACTGGAATGAAGTGGGATCATTGGAAGAGGAAGATTTACATCTGAAAAACTTGTTTCCTCATCCTGTATCACGGACAGTGATGAGTAATGACCATGTGGTACTCTTAGGAGAATTGTCCGTTGCTTGGAAAATGGGTTGCAAATAATCCGGACGTTCATGGAATTCAGTAAGCATATTGATGTGGAAGGTTTTATGCTTCCCATCAATATCGACAATATAGTCGACATCGGAAATTTTCGATATTATATCGTACGGACCTTTCCAAGAAATAAGTAATCTGTTTTCCCTACAAGGTAGTAATACAAATGCTTTGTCACCAGGACAAAGTTGTCGTAAGCATCTCTTCTTATTGGCAAATTGCCTTGCCTTCTGTTTCGCAAATTCAGAAGAAGAAGTTGCTAATTTGCATGCTTCGATAATCTTTTGTCTCAACGCGATGACATATTCGTAGGATGACTTTGTGTCATCGTCAATATTGTCAGATGTTATGAGATCGTGAAGCAACGACATAGGGCCACGCGGACGCGCGCCAAAGACGAGTTCAAAGGGAGAAAATCCGTATGTTCATTGGGTACCTCTCTGTAAGCGAAGAGGGCCGCAGGTAAAACTCTGTCCCAGTCTTGAGGATGATCCTCAGTTATCTTCCCCAGTAAGTTTTTAAGTGTTCTATTAAGGCGTTCGACCATACCATTAGACATTGGATGGTAGATACTACTTAAAGATCTATCTATCTGCAGAGTAGACATTACTTGAGACATGGTATCTGATATTAGTTGGGTGCCATGGTCTGACAATATCTCTCCGGGGAACCCCAGACGAGAAAATATAAGCCAAAGAGCATCTGCAATATCAGCAGTAGTAATGCTCTTCAGAGGAATAGCCTCTGGCCAACGTGTGCACATATCAACACACGTCAAGATAAACTGATGTCCTCTGGCAGACTTGATCTTAAATGGACCAATAATGTCTATGGCCATTTTTTGAAACGGCCGAATAGGAATGTCCGCCGCCTGAATGGGTGCAGCATGCCGTGGACCTTTGGATTTAACTTCCTGACATACTTTACAAGATCGACAATAAATCCGTATGTCCTTGTTTACCAATGGCCAAAAGAAAGCCGCAAGGACTCTTGACTTAGTACGGGAAAAACCCATGTGTCCAGCACACTGAGAGTCGTGAGCGTGCTGCAAAATTTTAACTCTCAAATTCTTGGGAACCAGGATTTGAGAATGACTTGACGTAATGGAGTCTTGAACCATACGTACAAGTACGCCATTCTTCTTTGTAATCCACGATTTACGACTTGTGTCCTTATTCGGATCACCTTTAGTTGCAAGAATGAAGAATTTCTTCAGAGTGGGATCATCTTCTTGCTGTTTTATAAACGAGTCACGAGAAATTACCAAGGGATTATCTTGGTTATGCACTTCATTATCTTCAGTAGATGAAGTTTGAGGCACATTAAGAGCCTGAGCTCTAGTGACTACAGCGTTAGCAATCTGCATGTTTTGCCTTTCCCAGTGGAAATTTGTTGCGGAGTGCATTCCTTGACTCCATGAATGCGACCGATGATGAGGTCAGCGATCGGATTCGGAAGAAGACATGCGTGTACATCTCCTGTAAAGAAAGGAGTAGCAATCCTAATGATAGCGGTAGAGTATTTCTCTAATGTGCCGCCAAATGTTACACATTTGACTACTTGTCCAGTGGCACGGGAAGGATCTACGAGTGACTGCCTAACACCAATTGTGGTGCATCCAGAATCAAATAGCACAGAGACTGGATTGTTATTCACTAAACCCTTATGTAAGACAAGAGACCCTCTTCCATCATGCGCGACTGATGCTGGAAGAGCAGGAAGAGGATGGCCACAGCTTAAAGTAGTCACTGTGGTTGGCTCAAATAACGTTTTGCATTGGGGGCACTGAGATGCTCTCCCAAAATCAAAAGCGGCACATGCCATATTACTAGCATCATTATTATCTTTACTCTGTTTATAGGCTTCATGGGACTCTTGTTGTGCAGAGTTTGCCTGAAAATGTGGTTTATGTCTTTTGTATTGAGATCTACCTCGGTTATTATCACCTCTGTAGTTATTGTTACCTCTATTGTAACCCCTATTTGGGTTTGAGTCATAGTACCCTTGGTTACCATTATCATATTCATTATAATGAGTATCTCTGTAATTATGATCTTGTTGACTCCAAGACGGATAACCCTGATAGTTTCTATAATTACTTCCTCTACGGAAATTCCTATAATTATGACCACCCCTGTGTCGAGAGCTATCAGGTCGTCTCCAGTTCTTTGAAGAAGAACCCTGAAATGATTGGTTACCTTGGTTTTGATAACTATTATGGTTACCTTTTTTATCAAATCTGTTTTGAGGTCCCTGAAATCTGTGTGAATAATTGGGATTGTATGGTGTTGCTGAAGCAACTGGCATACTCTCCTTAATCTTAGTGTTGCCAAAAGTCACGTCGGGGTGTGCAGTGACATATTGGGAACAATATTCTTCCATTTCTTTTAGAGATTTAGGTTTACGCTCATGTATAAATTCAAGGAAAGGTTTGTTCACACATGACATAATCTTATCTCTGAGCAACAAATCCATAAGTCCTTCATACGTTTTTTCTGTTTTGGAAAGCTCAATCCAACGATCAACTGTGAGACGTGCCTTTGCAGTGAATTCTGAGAATTCTACCCCCGTCTCAGGTACCATCGTCTTAAATAAAAGGCGATAGCCTTCCTCACTTAGCTGATATTTTTTTTTATCAAAGCCGCCCTAATGACATCATAATTATCCTTATCTGCTTCTCCTACAAGGCATAATCTAGTCAAAGATTCACCTTTCAAGTTTTCTGATAATTGATTAGCGTATTGTGATTTATCCACATTATGTGTACGACAAGAACGTTCAAATCTATCCAGCCAGAATGTAATATCGTCACTGGACTGATTGAACGGTGGAACCTTAACCTTGTAAGTAGAAGGTTTACCATTACCACTAGATGCCTGATTAACATTACTCATACTTGTCAATCTCAATTTCTCCAACTCAAATTCATGTTCTCTTATTGCTTTTTTCTCTTCAGCATCTAATCTTTTTTGTTCAGCCTCCCTGTCTAATTTTTTTTGTTCAGCCGCAGCTTCTCTTTCCAATTTTTTTTGTTCAGCTTCACTGTCTAATCTTTTTTGTTCAGCCGCAGCTTCTCTTTCCAATTTTTTTTGTTCAGCTTCAAATCTCCTTTCCTCTACCTGCATCTGCAATTTCTTTTGTTCAGCAGCAGCCTCAGCTTCTTTTTCTAATCTTTTCTCTTCCGCCATAGCTTTTCTTTCTTCTGCAGCTAATCTTTTCTCTTCTGCAGCTAATCTTTTCTCTTCTGCAGCTAATGCTTTGTCATATTGAGCAACTGCCCATTGTTCTAATTGTTGACCAGTCTTATCAAGAGCTTTCCCTTGTGTAATGAAATAATCTAAAGTAGACATGATGCCTAACAATAATACTAATCACCTGAATCAATAATAATACCCCAAGTTCTCAATGACTTGATTAATCAGTATACTATCCCAATATCTGTGGGTCACAAGCCTTTAATAAGGTCTTGTATAATAGTAATAATAATCAGGTACTGGTCTATACCATAATCCAAGTGCAGTGCACAGGCAATTGTGTCTTATGAAATATACCCATATAAAACATATGTCAACCAACAGAATACATAAAGTACAAATAGGACTGACAATACAAGAACGTTTGCAGAAATCAAAATAAATCAAATAGGGAAATCAATGAAAATAATCACTGAATCTGCAAAGAATAACAACACAAATGACGTCACAATATATGAATATAAATTATGAATAGAACTGAAAGATAGAAAAGGTTAGACCAACAAATTACAAACAAATCAAAACAAAACTAAAGAACAAAGAAATATTACAAAAATAACAATAATTACAGACTTCACAGCTAACACAAAAGCAACAGTTGTCGCAGCAAATTTTCAATCAAGAAAATTGCACCTATAGAAAACGCCCACAACGGACCCTCTATGACGTGGGATACTCTGTTGTGAGGACGCCGCCCAACCTTAAACACAACCCGCTGACATAGAAACGAACATACTATACAAACAAATAACATGTAAACATAAATATATATAAATTATGTGTATGATAGTATGTGTTGCAAAATAGGCTCAGTCTTACAGTAATGGCAAAGTTATTTTTCATGAAAACAAACAAACTGCCACTTTATTCAATTAAACATTCTGGCCTTAAATATTAAAGTTCATATATGGCAAACAAGAAGATCCATCGATGAAACCAGGACTTCTTAGTTCACAAATACTGTCTTTCTGTTAACACTGACAAGAATTGATCCAACTGTTCTGTGAAACTCTATAATGTCTAATGTAAAAAATGTCAACAACGCTGACCTACATACTGCATTCACTTGACAGGTCACGTGACGAAGCGTTGACAAAGAGCAAACCAATACTGCAAGTGTGTCGTATCAGCCACAGGAAACGGTCTGGTATCGGTAATCTGTTGACTTCTGAATTTCTGCGAGGTCAAACCCAGAAAGCTGGTCCACCAGTTGATAAAGTTGATATTTAGTTGGATATAATATATGTTGATAAAGTACCAGAACACTCCTAGGCGGGAAGACAGGCGTCTATCATCATCAGTTGACAAGATCCCTATGGTGTTGCATGCCCCACTGTAGTGTATGGAATGTCAACTTGACCTACGCAGTGTTGTGTAGACATGGATGGAGTGTATAATGTGCGAATGATGATAAGGGTTCGTGTTGTTGACAAATGTTCTTTTCACAATCATGTATGACCGGAAGTCATCGACACCAAGACTGTGATCAATACATC